>OX359270.1:36086055-37286055 GCA_947179155.2 Hedera helix | reverse complement strand
CACGAGGTTTCGATACGTACATTTTGATATATTTAGAATAGGTGGAAAAATAATAATTTTTGGAAAAAATGTATTTTTAAAATTAAATTTATTTTATAGTAGGAGAGGGGGATGCTGACAGACTTTGAAACATATATCCTTCTCCTTTTATCCATGCAAGATCATTAGTTTTATAAATTTTTTCTTTTTTAATTTTAGTCTCTAAATTAAAATTTTATTTTTATATTTTAAAAATAATTACACACGTCATACGTGTTTTAAAGTAACAAGTTGTAATAAAATACTCCTATGCCGTGTTAGTTGATATCTTGGTTGACATGCATCACTCCTTTAATTAATTAGTTTAGTTTCCCTTACTTTAGTTGTTCAACAAAACCAATTCCACTAGAAATAATGGAATATTTACATGTCGCTCTTACTTCTGATAGAAGGGATAACGTTCAATCTTTATTACGTGCAGAAATACCTGTCACTTTTGATACGATACCAAAGTTTTATGTTAACGCTTAAATTTTTCAGACATAAAATTACATAGAAAAAGTCATCAAAAAGTATTAACGACTTGTACTGTCAGAAAATATTTTTAATATAAAAGTAAGAAAAAATTTCAAAATAAATTAATAATGGAGGTAAGAAATATTTAGTAGACAATAATATTTTTTTGTACCTATATTGTTCACTTATATTTCGACTTAATAGGATTACAATTCCTAATTGAAATTATATATAGAGACTCTATTGAAAAAGGTAAGTAATATATATAAGAGTTGATATTGGATATGATAAATTTATAGTGCCTTGACTGACAAAACAAATACCTAAGCCTATTATTAGACTTAAGAGTCTATCATGGGCATTTAAGAAATAATGGGCTAACTGGGAACAAAACCTATTAGGGCAGCCCATAAACATGCGGTCCAACATTATCTTCCACTCCTTCAGAGAATGAAGTGAAGTGGAGTACTAAAATAAAGAACAGGTTTTGGGAACCCAAGGGGCTACCTAGATCAAAGGCAAAGCCCAGATGATAGGGAATTCAATCTATATATAATAGAATGGGTCACCTTTCATTATAAGTGATGCATTTTTCTTTTAAAATTAGCAATCCACTTTGGTATGGGCTAGTAGGTGTTCAATGAGCCCATTAAGGGCTATTGCAAAGTGAATTTAATACACGAAGTTTAATATTGGGTTAGACCCAATAAATTTTAATTAGAAAGAGAGGCCTTACAAACACGACTTGTGCACATGCGGCTACTAAATGGCTAGTGGAAGGATCCTAGGGTCACACACTCGTGTATCTTGGGGTTCGTACTCCATTACGCCCTCAGTCGTTGGATCATGATCAATGGGGCCGCCAATTCCAAGTATAAATAAGAGAGAAATGGAAATTGTTCCACTTTTCTGGCAATCTAAAGATCGGAGTGCTTAGAAGAAAGATAATCCAACCCTAACTCCTATAGATCGAGCTCAGAGGTCTAATCGCTTTCATTTTTCAACCCACCTCCAATAAAATTCTCCTCACTTTTTCAATTTCTCTTTCCATTATATGTAATGGCTAGTTTTAGTAATATAGGTTTGTCCTCATCCTCCCATGCTGAGGATGGAGTTACTGTGCCAATAACAATGATTTTAGAAGGGCAAACCTATAAACTTTTCATTGTTGAGTGCATTAATTAGGACTCCCACTGACGTAGAAGCGTATAATAGGACCAAATACACTAGGGACATTTATAGGGTAGTTAACACTCCTTCTAAATTTATTAAGCGGATATGGAGCTACTGAAAATAGAGTTCTAGCTACATCCCTACATGCTATGAAGTTAGAAAACCTAAATAGGATGAGAGAATGTATTGACAACTCTAAAGGGGTTGGATAACGATGTCTAGGCATCTTCTCCTTTTTTTAACTTCGATTGCCTATTCAATAATTTATGCTTGAGCTTCTTCATACCATGGGCCTTAGTCTGAACCAATTTGTATTTGGCCAACTGCTATATCCACCTCCATAGTCTCATGGTCTTTTGCCATAATCAGGAAGTTAAGCCCATTTTAAATTTTATGTACCAAATCTTTTTGATTGGGGCTTGTAAGGAAAATGAGTTCTATCACTTTAATAAACAGATGAGTATAAATGTATTAATGAAAACCCTTTTTAGTAATGAGGGTGACATAAATATTAGTTTTACATCAAAAGGCCAGATACAAAACTAATTAGTCCCTTGGCAGAACCAAATAAATCCCAACTGAACCCCATAGTAGGGCAAGACGAGGAGAATTTGAGGCTCTGCACTTTAGAAAGCCTTCGACTAAGGAGGACATGAGGGTTTTGAATAACCAAGATTAGCTATTTAGTCATGATTGTGAGTGTTAATTTATACCTTCATATTGTTTGTGTAAATGTCCCTATTGCTGATCCTGTTGATGGATTTTTTAAAAATTTTGACGCTGATTATCTTGTGTTGCAATGATAGTGGTCAATTAACCTATGAAGGAGTTGAACGAGGCCATCTTGGAGGTCGTGGGGGGTGCCGAGATAACCCATGAGTAGAGAAACTTAAGTTAAACAAATAGCATAAAGAGCAGATTACGACTTTGACTTCTGAGAGTGCCACCTCCACAGCCAAGGCTACTCATCCACCTCCTTTTGTCTTTAAAGGGGTACTTCTTAATCCCCCTAGCTCATCCTCATGTCATTACTATTGAGGAGCCCATCCTAATACAATTAATTAATGAAATGGCAAAGACTTTCGGGGGCTAAAGAACTGAGGAAGGAGAATAGGAAGGCACCTGTGACGCCCCCAAATCTAGGCCCACACAGCCCAAACTTGAGTCGTCAAAAGACTACAACAAAATTATTACAATGAAATACAACGTACAACAATACAGTGGATAATACAACACAACTAAGTCTTCATTATTATTGCCACACTATTTTATAACACGTGAAGACTATGATAGCTATCCCCGCACTCTCACTCCATTCCCCGGCTAGACCCCGTTACGTTCTCATCTCCTGTTGAAAAACAATGGAACGAAAAGAAAGGGTGAGCTCAAATAGCCCAGTAAGAAATATCATGACTAAGATAATGACGAATAATTTATCATTAGCCTTCAACAGTTGAGTTCTTGATAGAATACAATAGACTACAAGGTTTATATCAAAAACTGCAGTTAAATTCTTAAACAACGTTCAGATCAATAATAGCAGCGGAATGAGTAATCTATTAGAAGAATAATGCAGACTATAATGTCCACTCGCTTCTCTTTTTAGTAAAAATATCATCAACTTTTATCATCTGAAATACCATTAGTCAAGATAATACAACTTCACAGTTCCTGGTCATAATCATGCAGATCAACAGTTCGTCTTTGCACTACGGGCCAAAGACATTCAATATAACACCAATGGTCATGATTATACCAGATTCAGCCTTTGGTCATAATCATACCAACCAACAGTTCATCTTTGCACTACGGGCCAAAGAGAACATTCACCACGTGTCATAAAAGACACCGAACAGATGTATCGCCTTTAACCTAGTATATCGCCTTTAACCTATCATCTGTTCAACAATTATATCACATCTGTGCCCCCGGCCACAGATATTCACAACAGCTTGATTCTTGATGATTAATACAAATAACAGTGATACAAATGATGAACAGAAGAACAGGATAAACAATAAGTATCGGAAGTTTACTTTGTGCAGATTCAAATAATGTCCAAATTGCCAACATGATGTAGAGTGAAATTTAAAAATGATATTCAAGATCCACAGTTCAGAATAACGATTACAGTTCAATAGAAATGTTCAGAAAATAGGAAGGTTCAGTTGAACTAATGAAATTCAACTATTATGGAACATATAATATTTTCAGGAATTATAGAAGCAATAGTTCCATAATAAGTTTCGATTTAGGTGTATGGAAGAAAGTAATATCCCTTACCGTAGCAGGTTTGATTAACAAAAGGTGAAGGGAATTAATATCCCTTACCATAGTAAGTTTGAATAATGGAAGATGAAAAAGATGGTATCCCTTATGAGTATAAAGGAAAATGATATCACTTACGAATATGGAATAAAAGTGTCATGTGATAATTCGTGTAGACAAATTATTTCCACACGAGACAAATAACAAGGGTTATTCACCAACAGGCGATAATCCGCACCGTAAGGTTATTCCCATCAATTTGAATACGAATAGTTATTCACCAAACAGGCGTAATCCGCACCGTAAGGTTATTCCCACAATTTAATAGAATTTGAACACGAAGAGTTATTCACCAAACAGGCGTAATCCGCACCGTAAGGTTATTCCCACAATTTAATAGAATTTGAACATGAAGAGTTATTCACCAAACATGCGATAATCCGCACCGTAAGGTTATTCTCAAAGATTAATAAGGAATGAATACAAAAGGTTATTCACCAACAGGCGGTAAACCGCGCCGTAAGGTTATTCCCACAATTTAATACATGGAAATAAATGGCACAAGAAAGAAACGATATTATTTTCGAGAATCAAAGAATGATAATCCCTTCAAGTAAGAAAGAAAATAATATCCATTTATGATGATGAAAAGAGTGATACCCCTTACCGTAATAAATTTAAGAGTGTGAAAAGAATGATATTCCTTACCTTAACACGTAACTGGATATTGATTTAAATGAGGTTGATCAACCTATATATTTATAATATAAATTAGTAATTACCACATATAAATTTCAAAGTGTATAATAACTCGTATATTATGAACTATCAAAATTATATATATTTAACATAATTTTTGTAGTATAATATAACAACTTTCAAATAGTTTTTAAAATAATATTTCAAAATAAATCTTCTAAAGAAAGCTTTTAAAAATGAATCTTCTAATAGAAGAGTCTTCTAAAGGAAGTTTTGTGAATACCGCGAAATATATGAATTTATGAAATTACTACTCTTTAATAAAAGACTTACTTGAAAAATTTCTGCACTCCTTTTGGCTTTCAAACTCTCAAAATAACCTTACTATTCTCAGAGAAAACTCATAAAATTCTTATAGAAAAATTTTATGTTTTAGGTGTGATTTTTCTATTCAGCTGAACAAGCTATTTATAGGGGAAAATGGGGTACTATGCGTGGTAGGTGGGCACTGTGCATTTGGTAGGTGAGAGAGGCTGCGCAAACGTTTTTTTTTTTTTAAAAAATTTCAATACTTGCACAGTAACTTTGCACAGTAACTTTAAAATTTTCAAAAAGTGAACAGTAATGAACAGTAACTTTTGTCAGCCGATGAATAGTGATTTCCGGGAGTGAACAGTGACTCCGGAGTAACTTTTCCGATGTGAACAGTAACTTCCGTCAGTGAATAGTAACTTTTGAAAAATAATAATATTTATTTTATTTTATTTATTCTACCTGTGGATCCAACATATAAAATAATGCTACAACAATGATAACAATAATGTAATAAACATGTTACAGATTATTATTAATTTAAATAATATAAATTACTGTGTATTTGCTACTGTGACAATTATTTGGTTCAATAATTTTAAAATACAACGCACCAGCAATTATTGACTCAATGATATAAAATGCAGTGTAATGACAATTATTAAATCAATAATGCAAAATACTGTGTAGCAACAATTATTGAATTGATAACATAAAATATTATACAACAACAATTATTGATGAAATGATGTGCAACAGTTAGGGTGTCAATTTCAGATCAATAATATAAGACACTGTGCAATACCGTGTGCTACTGTAGAGTACCGCATGCTACTGTAGAATACCATAAATTACCGTATGCTACTATTCTTTTATCACCAGTATTTAAATAGTTAACACCGTTGACTATTTTTATTTAAAAAGGTTACTTCTGTCGTTTTCTATATCCGACAATTATTCCGTTGTGGGGTCCACCAATAATTAGTTATTTCGGCGCCGTCGTACGACACGAATATTATATTGCGCCGTCGTACGGGCAGAACGAATATTCCCCGACAAAACGAATATTCCCCGACAAAAAGAATATTGTCCAACAAGGTATAATTTGCACGAAACATCCTTAACTTTTAACTTTGTCAATTTAACCACTTACTGTTTCATGAAAAAATATATATGAAGAAAATTAAATTTTATATTTCATAAAATTCGGGGTCTTACAACCTCCCCTCCTTATGAAATTTCGTCCCCGAAATTGACGTACCTGGCATTTCGAAGAGGTATGGATACCTAGACTTCATCTCAGATTCTAGCTCCCAGGTCATTTCCTCAATATCTTGGTTCCTCCATAAAACCTTAACTTGAGGTATAACCTTTGAGCGTAAGATCTGCTCCTTCTTATCTAGGATCTTAACAGGTACTTCCTCATACGTTAAATCTTCTGCTATAACGTTTGGTTCTAACTCAATGACGTGGTTTGGGTCCTTCACATATTTACGTAACATAGATATGTGAAAAACGTTATGGATGCGAGACATACTTGGTGGTAGGGCTAGTCTGTAGGCTACGGTTCCTACTCGATCGAGAATTTCAAATGGGCCAACAAATCGAGGGTTGAGCTTTCCTCTCTTTCCGAATCTTGTAACCCCTTTCCATGGAGAAACACGTAAGAATACATGATCTCCGACGTTGAATCTCTCATCTCTCCGATGAAGATCGGCATAACTCTTTTGTCGTTCTTGTGCTGTCTGTATTCGTTGTCGGATCATTTGGATCTTTTCGGTCGTCAAGCGTACCAACTCGGGTCCCAACAGTTTTGCTTCTCCTACCTCATTCCAACATACTGGAGAGCGACATTTGCGTCCATATAAAGCCTCGAATGGAGCCATACCTATACTTGCTTGGTAACTGTTGTTGTAGGAAAATTCCACCAATGGCAAGTACTTATCCCAACTTCCTTTGAAATCTAGTACGCAAAGTCTCAAAAGATCTTCGAGGGTCTGGATCGTCCTTTCCGATTGTCCGTCCGTTTGAGGATGGTATGCAGAACTAAAACGTAGTTCAGTGCCCATAGCTTTTTGTAGACTGATCCAAAAGCGTGAAGTGAATCTAGGATCTCGATCAGAAACTATGGAAACTGGCATGCCATGCAATCTCACGATCTCATTTATGTACATACCGGCAAGACGTTCAAGTGAAAAGTTTTCTTGTATAGGCAAGAAATGAGCGGATTTGGTCAATCTATCTACGATGACCCAAATTGCATCTAAGCCTTGAGAAACTTTGGGAAGACCCGTCACGAAATCCATATTGATGTGTTCCCACTTCCATTCGGGAACCTCAAGTGGTTGTAATGGACCTTTAGGTACTTGATGTTCTGCCTTGACACGTTGACAAGTTAAGCACCTTGAGATAAACTCTGCAATCTCCCTTTTCATATTGTTCCACCAAAATGTATGTCGAAGATCTCGATACATCTTGGTACCTCCTGGGTGGATTGCAAATGGCGTGTTGTGTGCCTCCATCATGATTTTATGCTTCAATTCAGGATCGTTAGGAACACAGAGTCGAGAGTTGACTCGAAGTATTCCTTTCTCGTCGATTCTTGCTTCGGGGATGACACCTTCTTGTACTTTCTTCATCATGTTCATCAGTTCCGGATCGGTAGCTTGAGCAGCTTTAATTTTATCGATTAAAGCCGGTTCTACTCGCACGTGAGCAATCTTCGAGTGGGTCCCTGGTGTCTTTAGCTCTATCTCCATCTTTTGCAAGTCGTACAAAATACACTTTTGTGTTGTCAGCAGTGCACTTGTACTCGCATAAGATCTTCTGCTCAAAGCGTCAGCTACAACGTTTGCCTTTCCCGGGTGATACTGGATTGTGTGGTCGTAATCCTTCAACAGCTCAAGCCAACGTCGTTGTCGCATGTTGAGTTCCTTCTGGGTGAAGAAATACTTGAGACTTTTATGATCCGTATAGATATCCACCTTTTCTCCGTACAAGTAGTGTCTCCAGATCTTCAATGCGAAAACGACTGCTGCCAACTCTAGATCATGAGTAGGGTAATTTTTCTCATAATCTTTGAGTTGTCGAGAGGCATAGGCTATAACCTTTCCATGTTGCATAAGGACACAGCCTAGACCTTTCCCTGAAGCATCACTGTATATGACAAATTCTCCCGATCCTGATGGAATGGTCAGAACAGGAGCTGAAACAAGTCTCCTCTTAAGCTCTTGAAAACTTTTCTCGCATTGCTCGCTCCATATGAATTTTGTGCTTTTCCGAGTAAGCTGAGTTAATGGAGTGGCGATTCGAGAAAATCCTTCTACGAATCTCCGATAATAACCAGCTAGGCCCAGAAAACTTCGGACTTCGGTTACTGTCTTGGGTTGTTCCCAATTTAGTACCGTTTCAATCTTCGCAGGATCGACTGATATTCCTTGACTAGAAATCACATGCCCAAGAAATGTGACCTCCTCAAGCCAGAACTCACATTTCTTCAACTTGGCATATAATTTGTTCTCACGGAGCTTTTGGAGTATCAATCTCAGGTGTTGTTCATGATCCTCGCGACTCTTGGAGTATATGAGGATGTCATCAATAAAGACAACCACAAAATGATCCAAATATTCCTTGAATATTCGGTTCATCATGTCCATGAAAGCTGCAGGAGCATTGGTTAGTCCAAAAGGCATGACTAAAAACTCATAATGCCCATAACGAGTTCTGAAAGCAGTCTTTGGAATGTCCTCAGCTTTAACCTTTAACTGATGATATCCAGAACGGAGATCAATCTTTGAGAAATGTTGAGCACCTTGTAATTGATCAAACATGTCATCGATCCGAGGTAACGGGTACCTGTTTTTGATGGTGACATGGTTTAATTCTCGGTAGTCAATGCACAATCTCATACTCCCGTCTTTCTTCTTCACAAATAGAACAGGAGCACCCCAAGGTGATGCACTCGGACGAATGAAACCAGTATCCAACAATTCCTGTAGTTGGACTTTTAACTCTTGAAGTTCAATGGGAGCCATTCGGTATGGAGTTTTGGAAATGGGCTTGGTACCAGGTTCAAGATCAATACAAAATTCAATTTCACGGTTTGGGGGTAAACCAGGAAGTTCCTCCGGAAAAACGTCAGGAAACTCATTAACAATGGGAATATCATTCAAGTTTGACGTATTTTTGTTCAAATCAGTGACATGAGCTAAAAAGGCTTGACATCCGTTTTTCAATAAACGAATGGCTTTATGGCTAGAAATAACAGTTATAGATTTCAATGGTTTAGTTGCTTGAATTTGCATGACAGGTTGATTAGGAATATGAAAACTAATAATCTTATGAAAACAATCAATTTTAGCATGATGGGTAGTCAACCAATCAATTCCTAAAATCACATCAAATTCATGCATCTCCAAAGAAATAAGGTCAACAGGTAATGTGAGGTTGTTGATTTGAACTAGGCAAGATTTATAGACAGTAGATGTAATGGTCATTTCTCCTAATGGGGTTTCAACTGATAAGTCAAAGTCCAAATTTTCAGGAGTTAAGTTTAAACGCTGAGCACATGCAGGTGAGATAAAAGAATGGGTAGAACCAGTATCTAACAAAGCGTAGACTTCACGAGAATTTATGAATAGCTTACTGGTTATCACCTCGTTCGAGTTTCGTGCCATTTGGGATGTCACAACAAAAGCTCTCCCTTGAACTACAGATTTTCCCTTATCTGCGCTAGCTTTTGGTATCATCACTGCAGCTGGACTTGATTTTGTGGCAGGACAAAATCGCGCAAGATGACCCTCTTTCCCACAACTGTAGCACTTTTTGGACTGCAGTGTACAGTTTGGGCTGATGTGACCTTCCTGACCACACCTATAGCATCTCACTGGTGGTCGATCTTCTCCCCTTGAAACTGGGGTCGGTGCTGGTGCTGGTACTGGTGCCCTTCCATAATTATTATGGAATCTCTTTCTTTTGAAATTGTTCCCACTGGATTCTCCTCTTCTGTTATTTGATGTGGAATTACCACCGAAGTGTTGGTTACCTCCTCGATGGTTCTCGTTCCTGTGGTTGTTATCATTTCTCTGATCATTGACTCTTGGCTGTAATTTTTCATCTGTTTGCTCCACCCTTTGAGCCCTATCAACAACATCTGAATACAAATTAAATTTATGAGAGCTAAGTTGTTGACGGATTTCGAATCTTAGACCACGTAAGAACATCCGACTCATCCGTGCTTCGTCATCTACTAGATGAGTCGCAAAACGAGACAGTTCAGCAAACTTAGCTTCATAGTGAGAAACTGTCATGTTTCCCTGCTCCAGCTTAATGAATTCCACTTCTTTCATATGGCGGATGCTTTCTGGGAAGTACTTTTCATTAAATAGCTCTTGGAATTCTGTCCAAGACATCTCAAGTGCTGAAGGGTGGATACGTTTTACCGCTTCCCACCAGTGATCCGCCTCACCTCGAAACATAAAGGTAGCAAAGGGCACCTTCTGATCATCAGCGCATTGTAGGACATCAAGTATTTTTGTCGTCTGCTTCAGCCATGCCTCCGCTTTGAGTGGGTCAGGCTTCCCGTGGAATTCAGGTGGTCCCAATTCTTTAAATTGCTTGACAGTGATCATCCTCAAATTACCAGCGTTTCTACCGTTATTGTTAACTGGATTTCCTCTTGCCTGATTCTGCATGAACTGCATGAAATTCCTAAAGAATCCGTCATTCATCATGTTATCAGGAATATTATTTCCTGAGTTGGCAGGAGGATTGTTTGTGGCTTCTTGATTTTCGGCTACATTCGCTTCGGGTATTTCGTAGTTAACCTCTTGATTTCCAGATGCCATACTAAACTGTGGTCACAAAATAAATGTTAGTTCAAATAAACTGACTCATCACTTCATGTCCCTATATTCAAATCAACTCATTAGATAATAAAATCTAATTTAGGTAGGACACACTAGTGACTGATTCTATTCGTCTCTCCCCTCCTAGTTCTAACCCCAGATCTCCATTAAAGACCATATCCCTAAGCTCTGATGCCAACTGTGACGCCCCCAAATCTAGGCCCACACAGCCCAAACTTGAGTCGTCAAAAGACTACAACAAAATTATTACAATGAAATACAACGTACAACAATACAGTGGATAATACAACACAACTAAGTCTTCATTATTATTGCCACACTATTTTATAACACGTGAAGACTATGATAGCTATCCCCGCACTCTCACTCCATTCCCCGGCTAGACCCCGTTACGTTCTCATCTCCTGTTGAAAAACAATGGAACGAAAAGAAAGGGTGAGCTCAAATAGCCCAGTAAGAAATATCATGACTAAGATAATGACGAATAATTTATCATTAGCCTTCAACAGTTGAGTTCTTGATAGAATACAATAGACTACAAGGTTTATATCAAAAACTGCAGTTAAATTCTTAAACAACGTTCAGATCAATAATAGCAGCGGAATGAGCAATCTATTAGAAGAATAATGCAGACTATAATGTCCACTCGCTTCTCTTTTTAGTAAAAATATCATCAACTTTTATCATCTGAAATACCATTAGTCAAGATAATACAACTTCACAGTTCCTGGTCATAATCATGCAGATCAACAGTTCGTCTTTGCACTACGGGCCAAAGACATTCAATATAACACCAATGGTCATGATTATACCAGATTCAGCCTTTGGTCATAATCATACCAACCAACAGTTCATCTTTGCACTACGGGCCAAAGAGAACATTCACCACGTGTCATAAAAGACACCGAACAGATGTATCGCCTTTAACCTAGTATATCGCCTTTAACCTATCATCTGTTCAACAATTATATCACATCTGTGCCCCCGGCCACAGATATTCACAACAGCTTGATTCTTGATGATTAATACAAATAACAGTGATACAAATGATGAACAGAAGAACAGGATAAACAATAAGTATCGGAAGTTTACTTTGTGCAGATTCAAATAATGTCCAAATTGCCAACATGATGTGGAGTGAAATTTAAAAATGATATTCAAGATCCACAGTTCAGAATAACGATTACAGTTCAATAGAAATGTTCAGAAAATAGGAAGGTTCAGTTGAACTAATGAAATTCAACTATTATGGAACATATAATATTTTCAGGAATTATAGAAGCAATAGTTCCATAATAAGTTTCGATTTAGGTGTATGGAAGAAAGTAATATCCCTTACCGTAGCAGGTTTGATTAACAAAAGGTGAAGGGAATTAATATCCCTTACCATAGTAAGTTTGAATAATGGAAGATGAAAAAGATGGTATCCCTTATGAGTATAAAGGAAAATGATATCACTTACGAATATGGAATAAAAGTGTCATGTGATAATTCGTGTAGACAAATTATTTCCACACGAGACAAATAACAAGGGTTATTCACCAACAGGCGATAATCCGCACCGTAAGGTTATTCCCATCAATTTGAATACGAATAGTTATTCACCAAACAGGCGTAATCCGCACCGTAAGGTTATTCCCACAATTTAATAGAATTTGAACACGAAGAGTTATTCACCAAACAGGCGTAATCCGCACCGTAAGGTTATTCCCACAATTTAATAGAATTTGAACATGAAGAGTTATTCACCAAACATGCGATAATCCGCACCGTAAGGTTATTCTCAAAGATTAATAAGGAATGAATACAAAAGGTTATTCACCAACAGGCGGTAAACCGCGCCGTAAGGTTATTCCCACAATTTAATACATGGAAATAAATGGCACAAGAAAGAAACGATATTATTTTCGAGAATCAAAGAATGATAATCCCTTCAAGTAAGAAAGAAAATAATATCCATTTATGATGATGAAAAGAGTGATACCCCTTACCGTAATAAATTTAAGAGTGTGAAAAGAATGATATTCCTTACCTTAACACGTAACTGGATATTGATTTAAATGAGGTTGATCAACC
Organism: Hedera helix; assembly: GCA_947179155.2. NCBI lineage: Eukaryota > Viridiplantae > Streptophyta > Magnoliopsida > Apiales > Araliaceae > Hedera > Hedera helix. The sequence goes on along the minus strand of OX359270.1, from coordinate 37,273,165 downwards.
TATATATTTATAATATAAATTAGTAATTACCACATATAAATTTCAAAGTGTATAATAACTCGTATATTATGAACTATCAAAATTATATATATTTAACATAATTTTTGTAGTATAATATAACAACTTTCAAATAGTTTTTAAAATAATATTTCAAAATAAATCTTCTAAAGAAAGCTTTTAAAAATGAATCTTCTAATAGAAGAGTCTTCTAAAGGAAGTTTTGTGAATACCGCGAAATATATGAATTTATGAAATTACTACTCTTTAATAAAAGACTTACTTGAAAAATTTCTGCACTCCTTTTGGCTTTCAAACTCTCAAAATAACCTTACTATTCTCAGAGAAAACTCATAAAATTCTTATAGAAAAATTTTATGTTTTAGGTGTGATTTTTCTATTCAGCTGAACAAGCTATTTATAGGGGAAAATGGGGGTACTATGCGTGGTAGGTGGGCACTGTGCATTTGGTAGGTGAGAGAGGCTGCGCAAACGTTTTTTTTTTTTTAAAAAATTTCAATACTTGCACAGTAACTTTAAAATTTTCAAAAAGTGAACAGTAATGAACAGTAACTTTTGTCAGCCGATGAATAGTGATTTCCGGGAGTGAACAGTGACTCCGGAGTAACTTTTCCGATGTGAACAGTAACTTCCGTCAGTGAATAGTAACTTTTGAAAAATAATAATATTTATTTTATTTTATTTATTCTACCTGTGGATCCAACATATAAAATAATGCTACAACAATGATAACAATAATGTAATAAACATGTTACAGATTATTATTAATTTAAATAATATAAATTACTGTGTATTTGCTACTGTGACAATTATTTGGTTCAATAATTTTAAAATACAACGCACCAGCAATTATTGACTCAATGATATAAAATGCAGTGTAATGACAATTATTAAATCAATAATGCAAAATACTGTGTAGCAACAATTATTGAATTGATAACATAAAATATTATACAACAACAATTATTGATGAAATGATGTGCAACAGTTAGGGTGTCAATTTCAGATCAATAATATAAGACACTGTGCAATACCGTGTGCTACTGTAGAGTACCGCATGCTACTGTAGAATACCATAAATTACCGTATGCTACTATTCTTTTATCACCAGTATTTAAATAGTTAACACCGTTGACTATTTTTATTTAAAAAGGTTACTTCTGTCGTTTTCTATATCCGACAATTATTCCGTTGTGGGGTCCACCAATAATTAGTTATTTCGGCGCCGTCGTACGACACGAATATTATATTGCGCCGTCGTACGGGCAGAACGAATATTCCCCGACAAAACGAATATTCCCCGACAAAAAGAATATTGTCCAACAAGGTATAATTTGCACGAAACATCCTTAACTTTTAACTTTGTCAATTTAACCACTTACTGTTTCATGAAAAAATATATATGAAGAAAATTAAATTTTATATTTCATAAAATTCGGGGTCTTACAGCACCGGTAGAGGATGAAGGGGATTCAAGACTCCAATTTACCATCAAAAGATATAAGGTAACGACTTGGAGGCCCCAATGAAAAGTGAGAGTCGATGCCTCCTGTTATGGGGAGCCCAAGGACTTCTCAATCGGCCTATATCACGAGTTCAAATTGCCTGTTGGCAGTGTTAAGTATGAAGGGTTAGACTTAGAGACCCTCATTCTTCTTTAAGGGCAGTAACTTGGTCATGTAATATCTCACTTAATGTCCCTTTTGCAATTATCTCTTCGGTGACTGCAACTAACTTTGTTTCTTTTGGTCAGGCCAACACCATATATTCTCGCATAATCAGTGATTATTACAAACTCACCAAGTATTGTGATAATATAGAGAATCATCTCAGTCAACTAGAGACAGAGGCTACTAATGCCAAGAAGTTGGCTAAAGAGCATGGAAGTCAATTGAAGAACTCGTATAACATGTTTCAGAAGGCTGAGGCTAAGCGAAGGCAAGCTAAGACAACCTAGAAGAAAGTTGAAGATGCCAAAAAGGCGTATGACGAAGTTGCTGAGGGGGACAGAGCGAAGGCAGCCTATCTGGAGCAGAAGTTAAAGGAATCTTAAGTTTCACTTTAAGAGAAGACTTCCCAAGTTTAAAAGCAGTAAGGCTGTAAACGAGTCGAATCGATCCGGATTCTTGACTGTTCGGATTTGATTCAATACAAAATGGTCTTGTTCATATTCAATTCGAATTCGAAATGGAATTTAAACAATGTACTCGCATTCGACTTGATGACATACAATGATACTCAAGCTCGACTCGATTTGACTCGAAATTATGTTCGAACTACTCATTTTGAAACGAACTCGAGTAAAAATGAACGTGTATCATATTATTGATTTCAAATTTACAGTTTACAATATAGAATTTTGAAAAGTTTAAGGCACATAAATTACAAAATACACATTAATAGGCTCGCAGCAGAACATTCGAATTCAAATTTCCAGTGGGCATTCAAGAATCTTATTTCCGGCAGGCAACAACAATATTAGCATTAAAGTTTATAGTAGCAGTTGTTATCATATAATACTCGGTCACAATCATTATAGGGCTACTTTGAGTTAATGGTTACAACACCAAGGAATTGAACCGCATTTAGTTGTCTTATCTTCTGAAGTAATGCAAGCTCATCCCTAAAAGCCCCCTTGAAGAAAACCAATTATTCTAATGAGCACAGATATATTCAAATGATTAGAATAAAGCATAAAAAATTATTTCCATTGTAAATGAGGACCTTCACTTTATCATCATCAGTAATCACAAATATTAAGCATCTTATGAACAACATATACCATCATGATGTAATACGCATGAGTGATTCTATCAACCACACTAAATTAAAAGATGAAAATTTTCCATTACAAAACAAATGAATGTATGTAATGGAGGTTTACACGTTTCTCTTCTCATTGATAATCAAAATATATATAAGCAAAAAAACAGAATGACATGATTATATTGATTCTATGATCGTCCAACTAATCAGATTTTTTAAAAAAGAAGAAGCTTATGATTTTATGAAACATCAACATGGTCACAATATGACACGACATGATTTAAACAGTTAGATTTGTTAAATCCTAAAAGAGTTGGCGACATAAAAGCTGCTTCCTGAAATGGGTAACATAAAACATCATATTGGCGATGTCTATACAAATTATATTAATTTATGAACCCTAAATACAAATAAAAATAAAATTATAACCTTAATCAAATTAGAACCACCTTTACCATTATCTTCGTCACCAAGTTGGGTACCAAACTCGAAATTTGACATTGTTAGAAGAATAAAAAATTAATAGGGTTTCAAATTATTTGGGAAAAATGAAATTTGGGGTATGGGTTATATATAAATGATCAAAAGTCACTACTAGAATACTTGGTATCTGAAATCGATTTTTAGAGACGAGCTAAGTTCTATATCTGATTATAGTAATTTGATACGGATTTAAAAACTAAAATTTTGCTACGTCTCAACATGTTTTAGAAGTAAGAAACTGAGACAGATTTTGAAACCGCCATCGTCATCTCAAATTTTAGACATGAAAATAGAGACGAATTTAGTTGTCTCAATAAATAAATATATTTTAAAAGATTTTAAACACGTTTTAAAAATAAATTTGAGACCAATCATGCTCGTCTTAGATTAATAATAAAATAAAGACATAAATATTTATGTTTAAGACAAATTAAAGACCGAAATTTTCGTCGCAGACATTTACTTTTCCTTCAAATATTAATCTCCAATTCCTATTTATTTTAGATACGGAATTAAATACGAATATAACAGTCTCAATGGGAATATTTTTTTAAGTTGTGTTTGAGACGGATTAGAAACCGAAAAATCGATCTCAGATTTTTTAACTTCCATCCGATATTTTACTTTTATTTTAGGCCATCTCCAACAGATGAACTATCCTATGGACTATATTTAGTCCATATGACATCAGCAAATGTCCTTTAGTCTTCCATCATTCCAGCAGATGGACTATCTCATGGACTATAATATAAAAAGATTAAAATATCAAATAAATTCAACAAAACTCCTATCATCTTTCTACTTTTCTATTTAAATATTAGTAAATTTATAATTCATGGACTATCTCATTCATAGATATAGTCTTTTGAGGATATCAAATATAGTCATGGACTATATTTAGTCTATCTGGAGCGAAAAAATAAATCCTAGACTAAATATAGTCCAGAAAGCCATTGTTGGAGATGCTATTAAGTCGCTGCGTGTTTATGCCAAAACTACATCGTCCCGATTCTCTGTTCTTTTTCCCAAAGCTGCCCATTTGCTCTTTCTCTCTCCATTTCTATAATCAGCACAGAAGCTTTGATCTTGATTGGAGGTTCTTCTGTTGCGGAGTGTCGGATCTGGGAAAGGAGTAGATCTCATCTGGTTTTGCTTGTTTGGTTTGTTCCTGGGGTTTGGTTTTGAGGCGGAGCTCGGGAGTTGGGGTTCTTCTTGTTCCTCTGTTTTCCCGATTGGTTGCCTGGGTTTTATGCTATTGGTGTAGGCGTCAATCGGTGATGGTGATTTCAGATCTGTCTTGATTTCTTACTGATATAGGGTCTGTGCTCCTCTTTTCCTTTCCGGTGAATCGCTCTTGACCTTTCTTCCTACATGCTTTCTTTCCGGCCCACCATTTCTATGATCTGGACTGGAGGTTGGTGTTTGGGCGATGTTGCCGACAAGGTTTTGGAGGTTGGTTCCCCTCGCCGGATCTTTGTCGTACTGCACTCTAATTTGTTTTGCCGGGTTTCGGTGAGGTGATGGTTGGTTTTGGGTTGTTGCAGGGTGTGCGTTTTCCTGCCCCTACACTTGGATACGAAGTCAATGAGCGGTAACCCTCGATCAGGCGATGGGGCGAGTCCTGGGTTCGATTCTCATACTATGTGTTGTTTTAATTCCTTCTTTTTCTTCTTTTTGGGGAAAATTTCTGATTTTTCTTTGCCTTTAACTTTACAGGAAGATCTTCATCGGAGGATTACCAAATGATACACATTACAGTCAGATCTCTATCTCTCCCTCTGCTTCCTCATATATATGTATATATATTATATGCATACATTAGGGTGATTTGATTATTATAAACGTTTTCTGGATGTGTTTATAATTTGATTTATGAATTAAAGGAGATGATTTTGCATATGCGATATATGCTAATTTGTGTACGGATTGATTAGGGTTAGCTTTTCAGATCCTTAATCTTACTGTTCTATTTTGTCTAACTTGGAGATCTTAATTTTACTGTCCAGTGGAATAGATTAACTAAATTTTCACCGAAAGGCACGTATTTTCCAGTTTGTGTGGGTAACAAAAAGTGTTTTCCAGTTTCTGTATTCAGTTGTCTCTTCTGTGACTTATATTAGTTTGTGTGGGTAACAATAGGTGCTTTTTAGCTACTTTGGATATTGCCCTGTAAAATAATTTATAAAAGTACGGGTTGTTATTGATGTGCTTTAATCATGTAGTTCTCATCCAAGTTATTGTCTCTTGATTTGTATAATTATGGTGGTAAAGACGTTTGTTTATAGAAATTGTAAGCCAATTTATGGACCCTGAACTATGAGGTTATTAGAAGTTTTAACAGATGGTGTCCATTAATATAGTTCAGTATTATGTTGTTCAGCCTCTAATTTCTATATTTTAAGTAAATAAACAGATACATATTTTACTGCTGAAAAAGGAGCCAATAAGCAAATGAATAATATTTTGAAGGGATGGACATACGAGTTGGATGGAGCACTTCTCAAGGCAACTAGAATTAAAGGAATCCATAACTTCAATGTTAATGTATACAGTAAATGTTATTATGTTAGCGATCTAATAATCCTTGATCTTGTACCACACTTTCTGATTGAAAAAATAATTTTAGTGATTTTTCTGGCCATCTGGAGGTTAGGATTATGGAGTGGTTCCTCTCAAAGTAGCTATCTGGGGGCCATTTGTTCTTCTCAATTTGGACATGGAGATATTTCCTCAACAAGAGTCTGATTATAATGTGGGAAATGAATGGCTTGGTAGCGCATCAGAAATCCCGAGTGTCAATGGAGTGGATTCATGATTAAGTTATCTTTGCAGACGTGAATATACCATCGAATGCAATTGGAAGGTTAAATTCTCTTCTTAATTCATTTGAAATTGTGGCCATGTCTTAATTGATAAAGAAGCCCATTCTTACATTAAGTCCTTACTTTTTTGGCTGCAACTGTTCTTTTGTATGAAATTTTAGCAGGCTGTATATTAGTAGTAACCATTGGTTTTATACAGTTATTTTGGCAAAATGTACTTTTTAAGTTTTCATGGATGACTTAAAACTTCCATAAATTTTCTTGCAGGTGTTCTGTGACAACTACTTATATGGTGGTTATCATGTACCATATACATATAAAGGTCTCGCATCTGGTTTTAAGCTTGAGTCCTATTCCACTGCAATAAGCTCACTACTTAGTTCACCTTTCTGGTAGCTCTGGTACTTGGCTTCTACATTATTTTATTACATAATGGCAGTGTCAATATTCAAAGACTTGCATTTTTTGCACATTACAATCTGATTTATATGCTTTCATTTATCCAAATTTCATGATTAATAGGTCAGTGCTGCATTATTTGATATGCTTTTATTCTTGCTTCATCTATCTCCTTTTTCGTTCTTTCTTTTTTTTCTTTCTTTTTTATATATAATTTTCGGGCTTGATGGGGAGATCTTAGGTATGGGCCCTGGATGTACTCTAATCTATTACTTCCACTAGGTCCACGGAAATGCAAAGTGATTTTGATTACTTTCTTGATGCTTCTCTGAAAACTTTTACTTTTATTTCCACCTATACAGTACAATATCTTCAGGCTGAAACTTTCCATTGATACCAATGCCCTCCCTAAAACAAAATATAACGTGTCTAGCACGACTTAAATTCATGCATAGTAAATAGCTACGTACAGAAGTACAATTCACTATTTACTATCTATAGAATGAAACTTTCTGGTGATATCAATGCCCTCCCTAAATAACTAAATTTGATATGTCTAGTATGACTTAATTCTTGCATAGTAATAGCTACATTCACAAGTAAAATTTTGTGGTGTAATTACATTCAACTCTAGATAGTAATGAATAGAGCGGGAGAACCAAAAATTCAATTCATTGAGGACTGAATAAGCATTAAATTCCTCCACATTTATTGTTGATTGAAAATTATACGAGGTGAATTTATTTTTCTTGATAAGTAAGTTTTGGCCAAGTAAACCAGTGACCTTGAGGTTGATGGGCTTAAATGGGTTGACATTGTATCATCTAAAGAGCCATTTATAGGTAGTTGTTATTCACTTCTACCGTCTTCTTATGAAAATTCAATGTAATAATGATGCTTAAAACCGTTTGTGCAGAAGTATAGACTTGGACAGCAGGCCAGGAAACAGAACATGGTAGAACAAAACAACGAGAACAGTGGTACATGGTCAATATTGTGTTCTTAATTGTTAATAAATGAAATCTATTTTATGTTTTTGCTTTTCGATAATTTAGGATTTAAATGCTCTTACTTGTGCAATTACTATGTTGCCTTAGATGGTACAGCTCACATAATTTGACTGTATGGTAACTCAAAGCTTACTTTTTATGTCCGAACTTTTTTCTAGAAGATGTGCATTGCTCTTGATTTGGTGTAATTTCCCAAAATTCTTGTTGTTGATATGTTGACAAGCATTTTTTCATGCTTCTCACTACTCGCTATATCTTCAAAGTTTGTTTTGGATGTTTCAAGCTTATTTTCTTAACGACAGGACTTTCTGGCAACACACAACAACTGACTTGGCTTGCAGTGTAATTACGGAACATACACTTGCAGAGAGGAAGAGAAGGTATCTTTCTTTTAATGATGTGTACTTGATGGTGTGCTTCTTATTTTGATACTGTATTCTCTGCGTATGGTGGTATAGTAACAGTTCATACCCGGAGCTTTTTTATGGAACTAGATTGTAAATGGAGTGCAAATTCCAGACACATGATTAGTTAGATATAAACCTTTCATACATGGTATATATGCAAAGCGCCAAATTTAGATAAATACATTAAAATTCTAAAACCAAGGATTTTTTTCTTCACTTTGCTATCTGTTTCTCTTATTAATTCTTCATATTCAATTAGTTATTGTTATATTATTTAATAAGATTGGTAATTGCAAACCCTTGTAATGGACGGGGCTGAGCAGGGGCAGGCAGGGGCCATGACCCCCATTTTGCTTTTGAAAAACCTTTTTAAGTTATATAATTCTCTCATGCTTTTTCCACCCTCTCCAAGAAAATAGTATATCATAACCAGACTTCTCATATATTTCCATTTGTTTTTCATTTTCAACCGAATACTGATTCACTATAGCAACAGTGATAGCATTTGTGGTGATTTATGTCAAGGACTTGGACTGCATCATACTAATCTACTACAGGTACAGGGTAATCTCCTTTTCCATTTAACTTTTCTTTGTGGTGATATATATATATATATATAGTACGATACTCATCTTATTCCACTTTGTATACACATTACTGATTGTAACATCATACCAATTACATTTATTTTGCATCTTCTGTAAATCTCTTTAATGTACCTTTTGATGCTTTTAATATGCTTTTGGATTATGGTATTTCTTCTACTTTTTATATATAGATGTGTGATGCTTATTTATTATGATTTCATATTTCTATTGATAATTATTAGATTGTTCCAAGTTTTTATAAATGCGTGCAACCTGTTTGATGAAATTCCTGAACTAATTTAATTTGTATTAAAGAAAAGGAAACTAAACCAATGAGAAAATAACAAAAAATTAACATGTGTTAATGATGAAACTATAAATCATGCCATTATTATTAAGTCTTAATGAATGATACCTACTTGTTTATCATGCATCTATAATCTTGAGTTTTGCTAACAGCTTATTAGTTATTTGGTACCAATGATGGTGAAAAACCTAAGATGTCCCAAACCTGAGATGTTCCAAACATCTATAATTCTAGGATTGGAATCACTGGTGAAATCACTTGGATGTTGTACAAATGAAACTTGAAGGATAAGAACTTAATATCTTTGCTACTTATATACACAGATTTCATGGTTCCACCTTGCTGTGCAGGAATGCATGCATGGTTTGCTGCTGTTGCTGACACCTCTACTCGGTGGTTGTTCCTAGCTATAATTGGAGTTCAGGTAACTGAATGTTTTGGGTTTATTTATGCTTTAAAATGGATATATATTTTGGGAATCGTTGAATTTGATGGAAAGGAGGAAGTATAATTTATAGAATACAATTCTTTGGTAAATATAAATTTGAATATGAGTATTATAATATTTTTTAATATAATGCTTTTTAGTTGTAGTAGATGTTGGTTGTTGCACCAGAATTCTTTCTATATTTTTTGCTCAAGCTGGTGCGAAACTAGTAAGATGTGTTAGAGTTGATGTTTTATTGAATATTCTCTAATACCAGAATTGAAGAAAACACTAGTCGAATTGAGGAACAGACTAGTATAATTCAAACTAATTCTAAAGAAAAGATTTTAGAAATAAAACCTGTAAATATTAAACCCCCTTTAGAAGTTACCAATTTTAAATTACATTCTTCTAAAAAAGATGAAGAGTTTATAAACAGTCTTACTAAAAAAATGAAAGCTTTAGAAATTCAGGAAACTAAATTTCTAAATAATCTTTTAAAAACGGGAACTTCTTCAAAAGATAAACAACAAATTAATATGATGTCTCATAAAGAGATTAGTGAAACTGAAGACTATTCTATGTCACATTTATTTGAAATTCAGAAAGAATTACAAGAAATAAAAACTGAAAGTTTAAATAAAATTTCTTACGATAAAGGACCAACTTATCGTATGGCCTTAACAGGACCCAGTAGGTACTATTACCCAAGACCTACTCCTCAAGATATTCTCTATGAGGAAGATTTCTTACACACCCAGAAATCATATCATGGAAAAACTATCTATGAATGGAACATAGATGGCAAATCAGAATATCAGATTTTTGAAACCATACATCACATGTTAATGTATGCTACTGTCTGTAAACAGAATGAAAACACTGACCAGCAGATCTGTCGCTTTATTATAAATGGTATGACAGGAATTTTAAAAGGATGGTTTGATAATGTGCTTACTCAACCCCAAAAGGATGAGATTGTTAATGCCGTAAAAATAGAAACAAATCCTCATAATCAAACCCAAACTCAAGTCCAGGATGCTTGTTATACTTTAATACAAGCTATTGTTCTCCACTTTGTTGGACCTACTGTAACTAATGCCGATAGAGATCGAGAAACCCTACAGAACCTTAGATGTCCATCTTTATCCCATTTTAGATGGTACAAGGATGTATTCCTTATGAGAGTTTTACAACGAAGTGATGCTAACAGTGAACATTGGAAAGCTAAGTTTATTGACGGCCTTCCTAGTCTTTTTGCCGAAAGAGTCAGAAAGAAACTTAGAGACCAGAACAATAGGATGTCTATTCCTTATAATCAGTATACTTACGGTCATGCCCCATGTAGAAATGGGCATGATATTTCTGATAGTAACTTTACTGTAAGCAATAGGACTAGTAGTCCTTGATGGATCATGGAGAGTATGTTTAATCTCCATAGCTGCTGTTTCAAGTAATATATTTTCATAAATATATCTGTACTGGTCAAAGTGAGAGGGAAATTGCTGGGTAGTAAGATACCTTCGCTTGATTTCCCATGGATCATTCATCCATTTCTCATCATTCTGTTCAATATATAATACTGTTTCTTCACAATTACTGTTAAAGATGTATGTTTCTGGCGTAACCAGAACATCTTTTACTGTTTGGCTAGAAGAAGCCTCAGTATTTCTGTTTGGAGTATTAATACTCGGGAATTCTGTATAATACTGCGGTTGAGTTCTGCCTCGGCCTCGGCCTCGGCCTCTTCCTCTGCTGTTCATTAACCCTGCAAATATTCACGGGTTAGAAAGTCGGGTAAAGAATTCTGTTCGCCTTTGATATATTCGATATCGAAGTCAAATACTGATAAGATACTTTGCCAAGAAGCAAATATCTGTTTAGAAGCAAGATTCTGTACATCTTTTTTAAAAATTTGTCGAGCAGCAGAACAATCAACTCTTATTAAAAAATGCTGATTTAAAAGATCATCTTGAAATTTTAAAACACATTTGACAATAGATAAGCATTCCTGTTTAATAGTAGGATAATTTAATACAGGTCCTTTCCAAGTTCCTGATGCAAATCTAACAAGTTCTTCTGTATTTTTATACGGATTTACTTGCTTTAAAATACCTCCATAACCTTGATTGGAAGCATCGGTTTCAACAATCTTTTTTCAATTAGGGTTTGGTAAAGATAAGCAGTGTAACTGTTTGACTTTAGACTTAATGAGTCTAATAGCTTTAGTATGCTGTTCTGTCCAAGGTAAAGGATTCTTTTGTAACCTGGTGAAAAGAATAGCAGCATCTTTTGACATTTGCGGATAAAATTCTCTTATATAATTAAGGTTTCCTAAAAATCTCTGTAATTGAGTTTTATCCTTAATTTCATCCGGGAATTTAGAAGCAAATTCAATACTCCTATCAATAGGTATAATAGTTCCATTAGTAATCTTATGACCAAGAAATCTTACAGTAGTTTGGAAAAGTTTCATTTTCACAGCAGAAATAACTAATCCATTTTTAATGACAACATTCTTAAATATGTTTAAATGTTTAATATGCTGGTCAATAGAGGATGAAAAAATGAGAACATCATCTATATAACAGATAGTAAATGAAGTATACGGATTGAATATATCATTCATAATATGCTGAAATTCTGAAGGTCCATTTTTAACACCAAAGGGTAGAACATTCCACTCATAATGGCCAAATGGTACAGTAAATGCTGTTTTATATCTATCCTGTTCAACAATTTGTATTTGCCAAAATCCTGATTTAAGATCAAATTTAGAAAAGACAATAGCATCATATAGTCTATCTAAAAGGTCTTTTTTATTTGGTATAGGATATCTAATCCATTTTAAAACATTGTTAAGAGGTTTATAATTAATCACAAGTCTGGGAGAACCTCTTTCAATTTCTGCATTTTTATTAACATAAAATCCTGTACAACTCCAAGGAGATTGACTAGGTCTAATAAGCTTTTTCTGTAATAACATTTCAATTTCTGTTTTGCATAATTCTAGATATGCTTTTTTCATCTGACTAGGTCTAGCCTTAGTAGGTATATTTTTCTCATTAAATTCTGGTATATAAGGTAAAGAAATAACATGTTTCTTTCTTTCCCAAAAAGCATTTGGTGTGGTTCCACAAATTTCTGATTGGTATTCCTGAATAATTGATTTAATTTTATTTTGCAAAGAAGGTTGGTTAATTTTCTGTTCAGTAGTAAGAAAACTAATTTCTTTCTGAATAAAATTTATTTGTTTTTCTTTATAATGAATAAGATCCTTGAGTTGATCTAATTCCTTAGTATACGGTTTAGTAATGAATTCAAAAACAATCTTCCTGTTGTTTACAGTTGTGTGGATACCTAAAGCATCAATCTTGGTGATAGGCATAAGTAAACACAAAAAAGGTGTTCCTAGAATTATGTTTTGAGACATATTCTTAACAAGAACAAAGGATGTAGGTAAGCATAATCCTTGATTACAGATAAACACATCAGGCAGTTTATAATTGATGTTCATGGAATTACCACTAGCACTAACTAAAGATTGAGTGGTTTTCTGGAAATATTTAGTAGGAATCAATCCTTCCTGAATACAGTTCATATCTGCACCACTATCAACAAGAGCAATAGCATCTCTAATGATAAAGTCTGGTTTAATTATAAAAGTAATTCTAATATACCATTTCTGATAGGTTACTTGATTAAGCAATAACAAATAATTATCTTTTATAGTAGAGGTTTCAGATGTTTCTTCTTTATTATCATTAGGGTTTTCTGTAGGAAAAACTTTCTTTTTAATTTTTTCTAGATCCTGAAAAATCAAATGATCAGTAATTTGTAACTGTTTTATTTCATTTTTCAAAACATTTACTTCTGTTTTTAAGTCTTGAACAGAGACTGGTTTTTCAACTAAAGGGTTTAGTTTCATTCTTTCAAGAACTTCTTTTAAACTATAATTCTGTTGAATTACAGGTTCTGAATGTTTCTGGATATAATTTTGATGACACATTTCTAAGAATTTCATCTTTAGTTCTGGAGTTTTAATTTGATCAGCAAGATCAAGCATATTCTTTTGTTCATCGGTAAGAACATTTATACTAGGTTGTTCATCCAGTTGAAGACCATTCATTTCAATAATGGCTTTTAAATAGTTTACTTCATATTTACAATTTCCTGTACAAGTAAGATTATTTTCTTCCTTAGCTGATGAACTACTAGAATCAGTTTCAGACTGTGAATAAATTTCTGCTAATTCATTATCAGAAGAGTAGGAAAACTCAGAATTAGAATTATTATCTGTATCTGAAATGCAGTTTAAAATCATCTGTTGAATATTATCTTCAACACTTAATTCATTCATTTTCTGTTTTAGTTTAGCTTTGCATTTATTAGCATAATGTCCTGTAGCACCACATTTATAACATTTTATCTGATTTTTATCTTTTCTAGAAATTTTCTTTCTTTTCTGTTTCCTATGTGGTCTAGGGTTTTCAAAGGTTTTACTATATCGGTTATTACGTTTGAAATATCTTTTCTTACGTTTCTTAGAAGGATAATCTTTTTTCTGTTTTCTAGAAGGGTATTGGAGCTTAGTATCATAAGCCCATTGATCACAGAATTCTTCTAATTCTCTCTTTTTAGTCAAGTTCTGTTTCTTTATTAACTGTTGCAGTTTAATATCATTACATAAAGAAATACCTTCATCAATGATAACAGATATTAAATGACCGTAAGTATACTGATTATAAGGAATAGACATCCTATTGTTCTGGTCTCTAAGTTTCTTTCTGACTCTTTCGGCAAAAAGACTAGGAAGGCCGTCAATAAACTTAGCTTTCCAATGTTCACTGTTAGCATCACTTCGTTGTAAAACTCTCATAAGGAATACATCCTTGTACCATCTAAAATGGGATAAAGATGGACATCTAAGGTTCTGTAAGGTTTCTCGATCTCTATCGGCATTAGTTACAGTAGGTCCAACAAAGTGGAGAACAATAGCTTGTATTAAAGTATAACAAGCATCCTGGACTTGAGTTTGAGTTTGATTATGAGGATTTGTTTCTATTTTTACGGCATTAACAATCTCATCCTTTTGGGGTTGAGTAAGCACATTATCAAACCATCCTTTTAAAATTCCTGTCATACCATTTATAATAAAGCGACAGATCTGCTGGTCAGTGTTTTCATTCTGTTTACAGACAGTAGCATACATTAACATGTGATGTATGGTTTCAAAAATCTGATATTCTGATTTGCCATCTATGTTCCATTCATAGATAGTTTTTTCATGATATGATTTCTGGGTGTGTAAGAAATCTTCCTCATAGAGAATATCTTGAGGAGTAGGTCTTGGGTAATAGTACCTACTGGGTCCTGTTAAGGCCATACGATTAGTTGGTCCTTTATCGTAAGAAATTTTATTTAAACTTTCAGTTTTTATTTCTTGTAATTCTTTCTGAATTTCAAATAAATGTGACATAGAATAGTCTTCAGTTTCACTAATCTCTTTATGAGACATCATATTAATTTGTTGTTTATCTTTTGAAGAAGTTCCTGTTTTTAAAAGATTATTTAGAAATTTAGTTTCCTGAATTTCTAAAGCTTTCATTTTTTTAGTAAGACTGTTTATAAACTCTTCATCTTTTTTAGAAGAATGTAATTTAAAATTGGTAACTTCTAAAGGGGGTTTAATATTTACAGGTTTTATTTCTAAAATCTTTTCTTTAGAATTAGTTTGAATTATACTAGTCTGTTCCTCAATTCGACTAGTGTTTTCTTCAATTCTGGTAAGTTGACTTCCTATAGTCTGAAGAAACAGGTTTGTATAATTATTCTGTTTATTAACTTGTAATATGTCCTTAATATGAAGCAATTCCTGGTAACGAGGACTGTTATCTAACACATCAACATAAGGATTTATAACTAAAGGGGCTTTATCCTGGATTTTGTTAGAGGTAAGTTCTAAGGATAAAGGTGGAGGATGTATGCTCTTAATTATTTCTCCCTTAGTAGTTATCCAATCCATTTGGATTCCTGTTAAGACATTTAACTGGTGTTCAGTATGTATAGTGTTAGCTATACTACTAAACCATTCGGGGAATGACATAATATCTTGAATTTCTTCTAGATATTTATAGTACTGATTCTTAACTTGACTTAGTTGTTTAGCATTATGGGTTTTAAAGTACCACTCTCTAAAATGTTGGTATTTATCCTGCATAAAATCCTGGTTAAGGGTTTTTCTAATTTCACTATTGGGTGTAAAATCCATTAAAGATCAAATTTCATATCACTGGCTGTTGGGCTATCAGGCCTCCTGTTAGGTTTTTCATAAATACCATGAGGTATCTGGTTTTCAGATATGTGTACACCCTTTATGTAATCTTCCAAATTAATGGTTTCTTTAGCAGACTCATTACTGGATTTTCTAGAAGATATGCCTTGATAGACAGATTCTATAGGTTCAGCCGTAGATCTTCTGGATGAAGATTCTGGAAACTCAACATGATAGGGCCTATAAGTATTACTAGATAGACTCCTAGTTAAGGTAGGTTTCTGGAATTGAAGGTAAATATTTCCTTCTCTGGTTTGTATGACATCTTCTATAGAATGTCGTACAACAGGTCTAATAGGAATGGCATTAGGTATCTGCCATTGTTTTGGGAAAGTAATTTCTTCCCAATGTATCATACGGGGTATAGCAACCTGACTGTTAAAAAGGTTGGTGTCTATTAAGACCGTTTGTCCTCTTGTATAAGGATTTAAGGTTGATAAAACCTTAAGGTGAAGTCTATACAGTATGGCTAAAGGAGGAGAACCTGGTAAGTACTCATAACCATGAGACAATACTCTAAGTTCTAAAACTTTAGACAGATTACTATCGGTAAGGGCTATACTTAAATTCGGGTAGATGTTAAAATAAACTGGTCCATGAGACAGACTAGTCTCAATAGCACCCATAAGGGACGCTTTCCAGTTCAGACAACGACCATCTCTAAGGGTACATTGTATACTGTTATTTTGACCAAGCAAAGTTAAAGGTTTAAAAGCAATTTGCACAAGGCCAATATGAACATATTTATATTTACGCATAAAAGGAAATAAATCATTTATATGCAGTAAATAAACAATTTCATCATTATTCTGTAAAGGTACAGCATGTTCAAAGGTCTTTATAACTTTTCTACTGGTAAAATCAAAATAACCAATTTTATAAATTGTTTCTGGTTTAACATCAGGTATAGTCCATTTATCTAAAGATTCTTTAACATCCTGGTAAGCAATAAGTTCAGTTGCTTCAGAAGTAGAAGCTACGGTATTAGCTGCAGATGTTATAGATCCAATTTCTGACATGGTTGTATTGTGACCATATATATTATAATTTAAAATTTTATAATTTTTATTATTATCATGAATACAACGTGGCTCTGATACCAAAGTAGAGTGGGGATATAAACATGAATAAAGAAGGTATAACATGCACGTCTGTCAACGACTTACAGGTATACGGTCTCAAGCTAACTCGCAACACGACCTAACCTAACGCGACTTGGGTGACGTCCCACATGTATAACAACAATATACAAGCATATCCACAGTATAATTTAAATATAGCACCAAGAATATTAAGGATAATAACAAAATTATAATAATTTAAATCACAACATATATGGTCTCATAAAGATCTACTGTTGAGGTGGCGGTGGCCTTCCGGCCAGAACAAGCAAGCAAATTTCTTGCCTAATTTCTCGTTTTGTTATTCTTATTAGTTCTTCAGTTTGAACTATTCTGTCTAGAAAGTACTGTTGGTTATAATCCCCAAAAGTGGGATTCTGACTATAAAAACGATACTGTATTATTCTTTCTCTATGATAATCTAATATAGAATTTAAAAATTCATAATATGTTATGGACATAAAACATAATAAAGATAAAAGAAATACTCACAAAATAGTAGAAGCTTTATATATATGCGAAGAGGTTTTTTACAGAGAGGGTTTACAAGAGAGGATTGAAAGCTAATACTGAAAATTAAGCGTGCCTCAACATATGGGTGAAGGCTCCCTTAAATAGATAAATGAAGATACAGGTGGCGTGTCCTAAATGGTTGGAGTCGTGCGTCCTGTCTTCAATAATTTCTTCTGATTGGAGTTACTGTTTTCGGCTTTACAGCTCTTTACGCGTTTTGCTAAAGTTGTTTTGTCGTTGGTGCCGACGTTTCCTGTGTTTCATTACTTTGTCAAAAAGTTGAAGATTCGGTAGACAGCTGGTCAGACAAGTGGGAGACAGCTATCATGGAGTGGGATGTGGCTTTTTTAACTTTATTTGAGAAAGTGCGGTAGATATCTTGCCGACACTGCTTTTCCTGTTGGAGCATCTTTTGAAGCGCATTATCTGGTAATAATTTTAATTTCTTTTGTCTTTTTCTTTTCCTTTTCCTTTGTCCTGTTGTATCTTTTCTGAAATCATACTGGTTAATGAATCCCAAAAATCTCCAATAGTGGGATCCCCACCAGTGTCCTCTTCTTCGTCTTCTGGTAGTTGGCTTTCTCCTGCAAGGACGGAGAAAGTGTTGTCATCCTGGTCATGACTGCTGGTAGTAGATCTCATAGATGCATCGTCTTGAGATAGAGACTGTAAGAATTGATCTTTCATAAAGTCCATGACTTTAATAATTAATTCAGTATCAGTAAGATCTGGATATTTCTGTTTCAAATCAGACTGGATTTTAACAAAAGGGTTTTCTGATGAAGAAGGAAGGGTTTTAGGTACAGCATCAAAACAGGCTTTGGTATGGGCTTTAATTGTCTTGGCTAATTCTGTTAGAATGGGATCCATCCCCTTATTCCACCATCTGGTATAAAAAATTCTTTTCAGGCAGGGAATCTTATTCTGGTAGTCACACTTTAAATCCCATTTCCAAATCCAAGGGATATTAAAACGGATAATAAAATGGATAAATAGTTTAGCCATAGAAAGTCCTTTATTTACGGGTATGTGAGAATAGGCTATCTGCCAATCTTTGAATTCTGATTGAAGAATTTCTGGTAAGGTTTCTGGTAAAATTCCAAATTTGTCCCACCAAACGAAGAACCAGTTTGGAACTTCGTTATTAAGAATAGTAGGGCAGATCCTGATAAACCAAGTATGGTTACGGATAGGATTCTGGTAATAAAAAATATAAGTGAATGAATCAATATAATCCCAATAACTATATTTTGTTTCACTACTGTTTTATTTCATTTTTCAAAACATTTACTTCTGTTTTTAAGTCTTGAACAGAGACTGGTTTTTCAACTAAAGGGTTTAGTTTCATTCTTTCAAGAACTTCTTTTAAACTATAATTCTGTTGAATTACAGGTTCTGAATGTTTCTGGATATAATTTTGATGACACATTTCTAAGAATTTCATCTTTAGTTCTGGAGTTTTAATTTGATCAGCAAGATCAAGCATATTCTTTTGTTCATCGGTAAGAACATTTATACTAGGTTGTTCATCCAGTTGAAGACCATTCATTTCAATAATGGCTTTTAAATAGTTTACTTCATATTTACAATTTCCTGTACAAGTAAGATTATTTTCTTCCTTAGCTGATGAACTACTAGAATCAGTTTCAGACTGTGAATAAATTTCTGCTAATTCATTATCAGAAGAGTAGGAAAACTCAGAATTAGAATTATTATCTGTATCTGAAATGCAGTTTAAAATCATCTGTTGAATATTATCTTCAACACTTAATTCATTCTGTTTACAGACAGTAGCATACATTAACATGCGATGTATGGTTTCAAAAATCTGATATTCTGATTTGCCATCTATGTTCCATTCATAGATAGTTTTTCCATGATATGATTTCTGGGTGTGTAAGAAATCTTCCTCATAGAGAATATCTTGAGGAGTAGGTCTTGGGTAATAGTACCTACTGGGTCCTGTTAAGGCCATACGATTAGTTGGTCCTTTATCGTAAGAAATTTTATTTAAACTTTCAGTTTTTATTTCTTGTAATTCTTTCTGAATTTCAAATAAATGTGACATAGAATAGTCTTCAGTTTCACTAATCTCTTTATGAGACATCATATTAATTTGTTGTTTATCTTTTGAAGAAGTTCCTGTTTTTAAAAGATTATTTAGAAATTTAGTTTCCTGAATTTCTAAAGCTTTCATTTTTTTAGTAAGACTGTTTATAAACTCTTCATCTTTTTTAGAAGAATGTAATTTAAAATTGGTAACTTCTAAAGGGGGTTTAATATTTACAGGTTTTATTTCTAAAATCTTTTCTTTAGAATTAGTTTGAATTATACTAGTCTGTTCCTCAATTCGACTAGTGTTTTCTTCAATTCTGGTAAGTTGACTTCCTATAGTCTGAAGAAACAGGTTTGTATAATTATTCTGTTTATTAACTTGTAATATGTCCTTAATATGAAGCAATTCCTGGTAACCAGGACTGTTATCTAACACATCAACATAAGGATTTATAACTAAAGGGGCTTTATCCTGGATTTTGTTAGAGGTAAGTTCTAAGGATAAAGGTGGAGGATGTATGCTCTTAATTATTTCTCCCTTAGTAGTTATCCAATCCTTTTGGATTCCTGTTAAGACATTTAACTGGTGTTCAGTATGTATAGTGTTAGCTATACTACTAAATCATTCGGGGAATGACATAATATCTTGAATTTCTTCTAGATATTTATAGTACTGATTCTTAACTTGACTTAGTTGTTTAGCATTATGGGTTTTAAAGTACCACTCTCTAAAAGGTTGGTATTTATCCTGCATAAAATCCTGGTTAAGGGTTTTTCTAATTTCACTATTGGGTGTAAAATCCATTAAAGATCAAATTTCATATCACTGGCTGTTGGGCTATCAGGCCTCCTGTTAGGTTTTTCATAAATACCATGAGGTATCTGGTTTTCAGATATGTGTACACCCTTTATGTAATCTTCCAAATTAATGGTTTCTTTAGCAGACTCATTACTGGATTTTCTAGAAGATATGCCTTGATAGACAGATTCTATAGGTTCAGCCGTAGATCTTCTGGATGAAGATTCTGGAAACTCAACATGATAGGGCCTATAAGTATTACTAGATAGACTCCTAGTTAAGGTAGGTTTCTGAAATTGAAGGTAAATATTTCCTTCTCTGGTTTGTATGACATCTTCTATAGAATGTCGTACAACAGGTCTAATAGGAATGGCATTAGGTATCTGCCATTGTTTTGGGAAAGTAATTTCTTCCCAATGTATCATACGGGGTATAGCAACCTGACTGTTAAAAAGGTTGGTGTCTATTAAGACCGTTTGTCCTAATTCTGTTTGTCTTCTTGTATAAGGATTTAAGGTTGATAAAACCTTAAGGTGAAGTCTATACAGTATGGCTAAAGGAGGAGAACCTGGTAAGTACTCATAACCATGAGACAATACTCTAAGTTCTAAAACTTTAGACAGATTACTATCGGTAAGGGCTATACTTAAATTCGGGTAGATGTTAAAATAAACTGGTCCATGAGACAGACTAGTCTCAATAGCACCCATAAGGGACGCTTTCCAGTTCAGACAACGACCATCTCTAAGGGTACATTGTATACTGTTATTTTGACCAAGCAAAGTTAAAGGTTTAAAAGCAATTTGCACAAGGCCAATATGAACATATTTATATTTACGCATAAAAGGAAATAAATCATTTATATGCAGTAAATAAACAATTTCATCATTATTCTGTAAAGGTACAGCATGTTCAAAGGTCTTTATAACTTTTCTACTGGTAAAATCAAAATAACCAATTTTATAAATTGTTTCTGGTTTAACATCAGGTATAGTCCATTTATCTAAAGATTCTTTAACATCCTGGTAAGCAATAAGTTCAGTTGCTTCAGAAGTAGAAACTACGGTATTTGCTGCAGATGTTATAGATCCAATTTCTGACATGGTTGTATTGTGACCATATAATCAGTATACTTACGGTCATTTAATATCTGTTATCATTGATGAAGGTATTTCTTTATGTAATGATATTAAACTGCAACAGTTAATAAAGAAACAGAACTTGACTAAAAAGAGAGAATTAGGAGAATTCTGTGATCAATGGGCTTATGATACTAAGCTCCAATACCCTTCTAGAAAACAGAAAAAAGATTATCCTTCTAAGAAACGTAAGAAAAGATATTTCAAACGTAATAACCGATATAGTAAAACCTTTGAAAACCCTAGACCACATAGGAAACAGAAAAGAAAGAAAATTTCTAGAAAAGATAAAAATCAGATAAAATGTTATAAATGTGGTGCTACAGGACATTATGCTAATAAATGCAAAGCTAAACTAAAACAGAAAATGAATGAATTAAGTGTTGAAGATAATATTCAACAGATGATTTTAAACTGCATTTCAGATACAGATAATAATTCTAATTCTGAGTTTTCCTACTCTTCTGATAATGAATTAGCAGAAATTTATTCACAGTCTGAAACTGATTCTAGTAGTTCATCAGCTAAGGAAGAAAATAATCTTACTTGTACAGGAAATTGTAAATATGAAGTAAACTATTTAAAAGCCATTATTGAAATGAATGGTCTTCAACTGGATGAACAACCTAGTATAAATGTTCTTACCGATGAACAAAAGAATATGCTTGATCTTGCTGATCAAATTAAAACTCCAGAACTAAAGATGAAATTCTTAGAAATGTGTCATCAAAATTATATCCAGAAACATTCAGAACCTGTAATTCAACAGAATTATAGTTTAAAAGAAGTTCTTGAAAGAATGAAACTAAACCCTTTAGTTGAAAAACCAGTCTCTGTTCAAGACTTAAAAACAGAAGTAAATGTTTTGAAAAATGAAATAAAACAGTTACAAATTACTGATCATTTGATTTTTCAGGATCTAGAAAAAATTAAAAAGAAAGTTTTTCCTACAGAAAACCCTAATGATAATAAAGAAGAAACATCTGAAACCTCTACTATAAAAGATAATTATTTGTTATTGCTTAATCAAGTAACCTATCAGAAATGGTATATTAGAATTACTTTTATAATTAAACCAGACTTTATCATTAGAGATGCTATTGCTCTTGTTGATAGTGGTGCAGATATGAACTGTATTCAGGAAGGATTGATTCCTACTAAATATTTCCAGAAAACCACTCAATCTTTAGTTAGTGCTAGTGGTAATTCCATGAACATCAATTATAAACTGCCTGATGTGTTTATCTGTAATCAAGGATTATGCTTACCTACATCCTTTGTTCTTGTTAAGAATATGTCTCAAAACATAATTCTAGGAACACCTTTTTTGTGTTTACTTATGCCTATCACCAAGATTGATGCTTTAGGTATCCACACAACTGTAAACAACAGGAAGATTGTTTTTGAATTCATTACTAAACCGTATACTAAGGAATTAGATCAACTCAAGGATCTTATTCATTATAAAGAAAAACAAATAAATTTTATTCAGAAAGAAATTAGTTTTCTTACTACTGAACAGAAAATTAACCAACCTTCTTTGCAAAATAAAATTAAATCAATTATTCAGGAATACCAATCAGAAATTTGTGGAACCACACCAAATGCTTTTTGGGAAAGAAAGAAACATGTTATTTCTTTACCTTATATACCAGAATTTAATGAGAAAAATATACCTACTAAGGCTAGACCTAGTCAGATGAAAAAAGCATATATAGAATTATGCAAAACAGAAATTGAAATGTTATTACAGAAAAAGCTTATTAGACCTAGTCAATCTCCTTGGAGTTGTACAGGATTTTATGTTAATAAAAATGCAGAAATTGAAAGAGGTTCTCCCAGACTTGTGATTAATTATAAACCTCTTAACAATGTTTTAAAATGGATTAGATATCCTATACCAAATAAAAAAGACCTTTTAGATAGACTATATGATGCTATTGTCTTTTCTAAATTTGATCTTAAATCAGGATTTTGGCAAATACAAATTGTTGAACAGGATAGATATAAAACAGCATTTACTGTACCATTTGGCCATTATGAGTGGAATGTTCTACCCTTTGGTGTTAAAAATGGACCTTCAGAATTTCAGCATATTATGAATGATATATTCAATCCGTATACTTCATTTACTATCTGTTATATAGATGATGTTCTCATTTTTTCATCCTCTATTGACCAGCATATTAAACATTTAAACATATTTAAGAATGTTGTCATTAAAAATGGATTAGTTATTTCTGCTGTGAAAATGAAACTTTTCCAAACTACTGTAAGATTTCTTGGTCATAAGATTACTAATGGAACTATTATACCTATTGATAGGAGTATTGAATTTGCTTCTAAATTCCCGGATGAAATTAAGGATAAAACTCAATTACAGAGATTTTTAGGAAACCTTAATTATATAAGAGAATTTTATCCGCAAATGTCAAAAGATGCTGCTATTCTTTTCACCAGGTTACAAAAGAATCCTTTACCTTGGACAGAACAGCATACTAAAGCTATTAGACTCATTAAGTCTAAAGTCAAACAGTTACACTGCTTATCTTTACCAAACCCTAATTGGAAAAAGATTGTTGAAACCGATGCTTCCAATCAAGGTTATGGAGGTATTTTAAAGCAAGTAAATCCGTATAAAAATACAGAAGAACTTGTTAGATTTGCATCAGGAACTTGGAAAGGACCTGTATTAAATTATCCTACTATTAAACAGGAATGCTTATCTATTGTCAAATGTGTTTTAAAATTTCAAGATGATCTTTTAAATCAGCATTTTTTAATAAGAGTTGATTGTTCTGCTGCTCGACAAATTTTTAAAAAAGATGTACAGAATCTTGCTTCTAAACAGATATTTGCTTCTTGGCAAAGTATCTTATCAGTATTTGACTTCGATATCGAATATATCAAAGGCGAACAGAATTCTTTACCCGACTTTTTAACCCGTGAATATTTGCAGGGTTAATGAACAGCAGAGGAAGAGGCCGAGGCCGAGGCCGAGGCAGAACTCAACCGCAGTATTATACAGAATTCCCGAGTATTAATACTCCAAACAGAAATACTGAGGCTTCTTCTAGCCAAACAGTAAAAGATGTTCTGGTTACGCCAGAAACATACATCTTTAACAGTAATTGTGAAGAAACAGTATTATATATTGAACAGAATGATGAGAAATGGATGAATGATCCATGGGAAATCAAGCGAAGGTATCTTACTACCCAGCAATTTCCCTCTCACTTTGACCAGTACAGATATATTTATGAAAATATATTACTTGAAACAGCAGCTATGGAGATTAAACATACTCTCCATGATCCATCAAGGACTACTAGTCCTATTGCTTACAGTAAAGTTACTATCAGAAATATCATGCCCATTTCTACATGGGGCATGCACCCACATTCTACTAGAACGTTTAACCATTCCAGTAGTGAAACAAAATATAGTTATTGGGATTATATTGATTCTTTCACTTATATTTTTTATTACCAGAATCCTATCCGTAACCATACTTGGTTTATCAGGATCTGCCATACTATTCTTAATAACGAAGTTCCAAACTGGTTCTTCGTTTGGTGGGACAAATTTGGAATTTTACCAGAAACCTTACCAGAAATTCTTCAATCAGAATTCAAAGATTGGCAGATAGCCTATTCTCACATACCCGTAAATAAAGGACTTTCTATGTCTAAACTATTTATCCATTTTATTATCCGTTTTAATATCCCTTGGATTTGGAAATGGGATTTAAAGTGTGACTACCAGAATAAGATTCCCTGCCTGAAAAGAATTTTTTATACCAGATGGTGGAATAAGGGGATGGATCCCATTCTAACAGAATTAGCCAAGACAATTAAAGCCCATACCAAAGCCTGTTTTGATGCTGTACCTAAAACCCTTCCTTCTTCAGCAGAAAACCCTTTTATTAAAATCCAGTCTGATTTGAAACAGAAATATCCAGATCTTACTGATACTGAATTAATTATTAAAGCCATGGACTTTATGAAAGATCAATTCTTACAGTCTCTATCTCAAGACGATGCATCTATGAGATCTACTATCAGCAGTCATGACCAGGATGACAACACTTTCTCCGTTCTTGCAGGAGAAAGCCAACTACCAGAAGACGAAGAAGAGGACACTGGTGGGGATCCCACTATTGGAGATTTTTGGGATTCATTAACCAGTATGATTTCAGAAAAGATACAACAGGACAAAGGAAAAGGAAAAGAAAAAGACAAAAGAAATTAAAATTATTACCAGATAATGCGCTTCAAAAGATGCTCCAACAGGAAAAGCAGTGTCGGCAAGATATCTACCGCACTTTCTCAAATAAAGTTAAAAAAGCCACATCCCACTCCATGATAGCTGTCTCCCACTTGTCTGACCAGCTGTCTACCGAATCTTCAACTTTTTGACAAAGTAATGAAACACAGGAAACGTCGGCACCAACGACAAAACAACTTTAGCAAAACGCGTAAAGAGCTGTAAAGCCGAAAACAGTAACTCCAATCAGAAGAAATTATTGAAGACAGGACGCACGACTCCAACCATTTAGGACACGCCACCTGTATCTTCATTTATCTATTTAAGGGAGTCTTCACCCATATGTTGAGGCACGCTTAATTTTCAGTATTAGCTTTCAATCCTCTCTTGTAAACCCTCTCTGTAAAAAACCTCTTCGCATATATATAAAGCTTCTACTATTTTGTGAGTATTTCTTTTATCTTTATTATGTTTTATGTCCATAACATATTATGAATTTTTAAATTCTATATTAGATTATCATAGAGAAAAAATAATACAGTATCGTTTTTATAGTCAGAATCCCACTTTTGGGGATTATAACCAACAGTACTTTCTAGACAGAATAGTTCAAACTTAAGAACTAATAAGAATAACAGAACGAGAAATTAGGCAAGAAATTTGCTTGCTTGTTCTGGCCGGAAGGCCACCGCCACCTCAACAGTAGATCTTTATGAGACCATATATGTTGTGATTTAAATTATTATAATTTTGTTATTATCCTTAATATTCTTGGTGCTATATTTAAATTATACTGTGGATATGCTTGTATATTGTTGTTATACATGTGGGACGTCACCCAAGTCGCGTTAGGTTAGGTCGTGTTGCGAGTTAGCTTGAGACCGTATACCTGTAAGTCGTTGACAGACGTGCATGTTATACCTTCTTTATTCATGTTTATATCCCCACTCTACTTTGGTATCATACGGGGTATAGCAACCTGACTGTTAAAAAGGTTGGTGTCTATTAAGACCGTTTGTCCTAATTCTGTTTGTCTTCTTGTATAAGGATTTAAGGTTGATAAAACCTTAAGGTGGAGTCTATACAGTATGGCTAAAGGAGGAGAACCTGGTAAGTACTCATAACCATGAGACAATACTCTAAGTTCTAAAACTTTAGACAGATTACTATCGGTAAGGGCTATACTTAAATTCGGGTAGATGTTAAAATAAACTGGTCCATGAGACAGACTAGTCTCAATAGCACCCATAAGGGACGCTTTCCAGTTCAGACAACGACCATCTCTAAGGGTACATTGTATACTGTTATTTTGACCAAGCAAAGTTAAAGGTTTAAAAGCAATTTGCACAAGGCCAATATGAACATATTTATATTTACGCATAAAAGGAAATAAATCATTTATATGCAGTAAATAAACAATTTCATCATTATTCAGTAAAGGTACAGCATGTTCAAAGGTCTTTATAACTTTTCTACTGGTAAAATCAAAATAACCAATTTTATAAATTGTTTCTGGTTTAACATCAGGTATGGTCCATTTATCTAAAGATTCTTTAACATCCTGGTAAGCAATAAGTTCAGTTGCTTCAGAAGTAGAAGCTACGGTATTAGCTGCAGATGTTATAGATCCAATTTCTGACATGGTTGTATTGTGACCATATATATTATAATTTAAAATTTTATAATTTTTATTATTATCATGAATACAACGTGGCTCTGATACCAAAGTAAGAAATTACTTTCCCAAAACAATGGCAGATACCTAATGCCATTCCTATTAGACCTGTTGTACGACATTCTATAGAAGATGTCATACAAACCAGAGAAGGAAATATTTACCTTCAATTCCAGAAACCTACCTTAACTAGGAGTCTAGCTAGTAATACTTATAGGCCCTATCATGTTGAGTTTCCAGAATCTTCATCCAGAAGATCTACGGCTGAACCTATAGAATCTGTCTATCAAGGCATATCTTCTAGAAAATCCAGTAATGAGTCTGCTAAAGAAACCATTAATTTGGAAGATTACATAAAGGGTGTACACATATCTGTTCAGTAGTAAGAAAACTAATTTCTTTCTGAATAAAATTTATTTGTTTTTCTTTATAATGAATAAGATTCTTGAGTTGATCTAATTCCTTAGTATACGGTTTAGTAATGAATTCAAAAACAATCTTTTTCCAATTATCTGTAAGGTTTCTCGATCTCTATCGGCATTAGTTACAGTAGGTCCAACAAAGTGGAGAACAATAGCTTGTATTAAAGTATAACAAGCATCCTGGACTTGAGTTTGGGTTTGATTATGAGGATTTGTTTCTATTTTTACGGCATTAACAATCTCATCCTTTTGGGGTTGAGTAAGCGCATTATCAAACCATCCTTTTAAAATTCCTGTCATACCATTTATAATAAAGCGACAGATCTGCTGGTCAGTGTTTTCATTCTGTTTACAGACAGTAGCATACATTAACATGTGATGTATGGTTTCAAAAATCTGATATTCTGATTTGCCATCTATGTTCCATTCATAGATAGTTTTTCCATGATATGATTTCTGGGTGTGTAAGAAATCTTCCTCATAGAGAATATCTTGAGGAGTAGGTCTTGGGTAATAGTACCTACTGGGTCCTGTTAAGGCCATACGATTAGTTGGTCCTTTATCGTAAGAAATTTTATTTAAACTTTCAGTTTTTATTTCTTGTAATTCTTTCTGAATTTCAAATAAATGTGACATAGAATAGTCTTCAGTTTCACTAATCTCTTTATGAGACATCATATTAATTTGTTGTTTATCTTTTGAAGAAGTTCCTGTTTTTAAAAGATTATTTAGAAATTTATAATTTATAGAATACAATTCTTTGGTAAATATAAATTTGAATATGAGTATTATAATATTTTTTAATATAATGCTTTTTAGTTGTAGTAGATGTTGGTTGTTGCACCAGAATTCTTTCTATATTTTTTGCTCAAGCTGGTGCGAAACTAGTAAGATGTGTTAGAGTTGATGTTTTATTGAATATTCTCTAATGATACTTTCAGTCGACATTTTATTGCTTTACAATTTTTTTTTTCAATACTGTTTATTATTTTTTGCTGTTTATTTTTCTTGGAACTACAAGTAGTATATATTTTTTATCTTTTTATTTTCTTATACTTTCTATATATTTTTTGCTGTTTCAGTTTGTTGCTTCACTTGACATAATCTAAATATCTTGAAATTTTTGTTTGCACGTTCAGAAAACAAAGCCAACCCAGCAATGTAAGGGGACTAAAGGTGCTGTTTGTTTGTGTCTTAATGACTCTTAATGGACAAGCTCTTGATCGCTAAGAGAAATAAAGTTTTTTTTTTTTTTTTTTTGTTACATCTGAATGCCTCTACATGATTGAGATACAAAATCAAATCTAAACTATTAAGAGGAGTATCTTAATGAACTTGGACAAAAATATCCTCTTCAATATTAACAAATTTCTTTTATATCCAACGCTCAAACCCTTATTATTATAATAAAAATTATGATAATAATAATTATAATAATTATTATTTTAATAATAATAATAATAATAATTATTATTATTATTAGTACTATTATTAATATAATAATAATTATTATTTTTATAATAATAATTATTATTATAATTAATATTTATTATTACTATAATAATAATTATTAATTATAATTACTATTATAATAATAATTATTTTTATTAATATTAATATTATAATTATTATTATTTTTATAATTATTATTATA
Organism: Hedera helix; assembly: GCA_947179155.2. Classification (NCBI taxonomy): domain Eukaryota; kingdom Viridiplantae; phylum Streptophyta; class Magnoliopsida; order Apiales; family Araliaceae; genus Hedera; species Hedera helix. The sequence continues at coordinate 37,243,961 of OX359270.1, read as the reverse complement.
ATAATGATTATTATTATAATTATTATTATTATCATAATTTTTATTATAATAATAATAATAATAATAATTATTATTATTATTAGTACTATTATTAATATTATAATTATTATTTTTATAATAATAATAATTATTATAATTAATATTATTATTATTATTATTAATTATCATTATTATTATAATGTTCAACTGTTCATAGGGTTAAAATGGTAAAATACTGTTATTCAGACATTTGAAAAAATTGATTATCAAATAATATTTTTTTATTTAGATACAATTTTATTTAGATGTTTTATATTATTCAGATGTCTAAATTATTCAGATATTAACAAAGAATTTTATCAAACACCACCTAAGAAGTCTGTGATTCATATTCTAGCTTGCTGCAACTCAACGGTCCCTACTTCTTTGATGATGCTTGACTTTGTTATAACTGGTAGTAAAATTATAATACATATGATTACAACAGTTACTTCTAAAGCATTAATGTATATGTTATATTTTAAAAAATTGATTTGAACTACTAGTTTGTAATATTTCGTAGAATGTTAACATTGTTATATACACAATTGATGTGTAATTAATGATAGTTGCAATATTATTATTTTGTTTTGATCTTGTTTTATTTTATTTAGTATTAAAATTGTTTTGAGTGTGAAAAATTATAAAAATAAAAATTTGTGAAAAAATATTTTTTTAATTATGAGACAGAATTTGAGACTAAATTTGAAATTATTTTCTTTCATTGTTAGCGTTTGAGACGGATTAGAAATAGAAATAATTATGCATGTCAAAACTATTTAGAAATGAATTAGAGAAAGTATTTTTTGTCTTAATTATGCGTGAAAAAAAAATGGCATCATTGATTCTTATCAAAATTGAGACAGATATCAGTGGTATTTTTCATTTCAATTATGCGCAAAAAAAAATTAAAAATAGCGTCAATGATTCCCACCAAAATTGAGATGAAAATATTTTGTTTCAATTTTTTTTTGAGACAGATATTTTCTGTTTTTAACTTTTTTTAGATGAATTTTGAGACAGACAGAATTAACGACGTGATTTACCAACACAGATTTTGTTGTATTAGAGAAGGATTTTTTTGTCTCAAATGCCCAATTTTTTTATAGTGAGTCAGTAAATAACAATTTTCTAGACAAAAGTTAGAGAAATAAGAGTCTCTTGCTCTTCTCGATGAGAGGAAAGAACTCCGAAGTCCGAACTAGAAGGAAAAAAAATAGTAGCAGAGCTGTAAAGACTATAGAGTAGAGTTCTGTTGCTAATGCTGCATATAATGTGCGACAGTGATAGACCTTTGAATTTCTCCACAAATTAATGGTAATTGTTTATGCATTGAAGACTGATTTACTCTTGGAATTTCCTCCTCATCTAAGAATGTTGTCTTTCACATGAATCGATAGAGTAAATTGCTAAGAATTGAGCTACTCGGATAGAAATTTGAGTGAACTCCATCTGTTTGCATTCGACTCGTGTAAACCGTCGAGCTGATTATGCTGCTCCGATCGTTTTGTTGCTCGAGTTCGTGTATTATCGAGTCAAGTCCGGTTCGATCCCGAACCGTCCGGGATCTTTTACATCCTTAAAAAGCAGACTGAGCATATCTAGAACTTGATGATAAATATTCAAAAAGTTGTCGAGGATTGGTCAGTAAAAGAGGCTGAATGGAAGAGGGAACATGACGGTTTAGCTCCTCAATCTCCCAACCTTATTCTCCTAGAAATACCCCAACATATAATCAAAGAGTACAAGGAGTCTGTTGAGTTCACGGAGGAGTTCAATTTACAAGTGGCCAATGAGTTCCCGAAGGTTTCGAATATTTCAAATACGCGGAAAAATTGGTTCGGGACAAAAAAAAAAAATAATAATATACCCGGTGCATAATTAGGTGGCTTCGGCAAATATATATCATGTCTAGAACGGTACTTATATGTACAGACTCGCATGCCTCTATTTGCAGAGAGATTGACACTGTATATTGAGTACATTAAAGCGAAGGTTGCCAACCTTTTATTATTCATGGAATAAAACAATTGCATGCCTTGTTGCCATAACACCTAAAACCGGGCAATGGTTTAAGTACGTACATATATAGCACGAGTAGCTAGCAAATTAAAGGCTTAATACACAACTACGTACAAAATGAACTTCTCTTAATTTAATTTCTAAACCACAATATTAGTTTAAGATTTCACTAATTAATTACTATGTAAAACCAAAGTTTCAGTAATCGCTAGTGCATATCTTGAGCCATATGAGACATGTTATGTTCCGAGTTCAATCTCTGAAGCCTAAATCGCTCTTGAACACAAGAAATGTAGCTTGCCGCTTTAAGATCGATGCTCTCGTCTCCACCTGCACCATAAGGGCTCTCAAATTTTTGACACGAATCACATCCGTTATCCGGGATAACAAAAGAAACCTTCTGTTTGGCTTGAAGAGTAACCTGATCCTGATTTACAATGAATCCTACCGATGAGGCAGTAGAAGGAGCAATGTTTTGTTTTGGCTGCGGGGTTATTTTGTCCCTTATTTGAGTAGCAGAATTAGGGTTGTTTGGTTTGGGCTTGGTAGTACTGTATGGCATGGGAGGAGAAGACTTGGCTGCTCGATAGAAGGACATGGCTAGTTTGGCCTTCGTGAAACCCTTGCAGAGCTTGCGGTTCGACTCCATTTTCACATAGCTGGCTAGCTAGTTTTGCTTTGTTGTAATTATCTGGATCGATTGAACTAGATGCTTGAGGTGTTAAGCGGGAGAGTACGTAGGGCAATATATATAGTAGTTTGCTTGTGTAATGCTTATTGTAAAGCGTTCAAGATAGACATTAAGAATGTGGTGTGGTCCCAAATTATCTGTCCATGGTGCTCGGCTTACTCACTCACTCAACATATCATGTGACGTACGTACATAACAGAAAGAAAGATAATGAATGGCATTGCTCTTATCATAGTGCTATTATTCCTTCTCTCTCTCTCTCTGCCCCCTCCCTTTTTTTAGTTGTAATTTGAGCTCTCCTTTACACTTGATTTGATAACAATTTTCACTAAGCAGATATTGTTGAACCAGAATATATAGTTCATATTTCCATTGTTTGAGGATTATTCTTTAGGCTAATAGATATTATAGCTTCAACGTGTTGATTATATGTATGTTAATTTGTTGCTACAAGTCACTTTTAAAGGTATGCACCCTCTTTAATGGATACATAATCTACTTAAATAATGCTTTAATTAGTTAAGAAGATTCCCATATCTGAAATTAAAAGTCTTGTGCTTTAATTCATTTCGTAATAGTACGTTTGTGTGTAAGATTAGGGTATTGAAGTTAATGTGACTGAAGTACTGAAGAAAATTATGATTAAGATTTGGATAAGAATGGTGTCTTTTTCGACACCTTCCAGACTCTCGTATTGAATAAGGTGAGAATTTATAGTGTTTCTCAAGCAGAAACGACACCATACAACTCATGCATGCATATGGATGTGCAACTTGAATGTTATACAATACTGTGAATATATCTGTTGCCTATCTTTCTGGCTATACTAATATATTTTTAACATGGTTTTGCTTAGGCTTGATAACACTGTACACGCCCGAATGATGGTGATTTTTTGACTCATGATTATATTAATTTATATACATTGTAAGGTTTTCTTTTTCTTGTTTTTTGACATCATATGTATCAAGGTTTGTCCTAGATGACAATAACTTAATATTGGATAAAATAAGTTGTAACTTAATTTAAAAAAAATAAATTGAAACAAATTGTCTGTATATGTCTATATATGACAGAAGGTAATATGTGTACGAAAAGAAATCAAATATTAAATAACTCTCTTTATAGGAATATCAACTAGCCAGGGAGATCACACCTATATATATATATATATATATATTGTGTTCACCGTTCACATACTAGTATTATATACTCTCTCTGTTCTCAAGTTTCTAAAATTAACGATAAATTTTAATTTTTAAATTTATCTTGCAAAATTTTAAAATTTAAAATTAATGTGTTTCAAATAAAGTAATATTTTTCTTGTTAGTTTGTAATAGTTAAAATATTTTTATTTTACTAAAAATAAATAACTCTATATAAAATTATCAATTTTGAATTCAAAAATTTAATTAACAAACTAACTTTAAAATTAGATGTATTTCTAATTTTGTAACGAAGAGTATACAATGCCGAAGCTAAGTATTGGAGGTATCCCTACATATGCATCTGGATTAGTATATCAATATATATATATATATATAAGATATACTTTTACATGATAAAGCAAGCTACGGTTAAGGATACTAGAGCAATATAGCAATCAAGTGGCCGGGCATGGCTGTTTGCTTTTCTCAGACAACTACTTGACATTGAAAGTTAAAGTTTTTCACCTTTCTTTATATTTAGATAAGGATTTTATTCGCACATTTTTGATCTAATCTACAAGTGGGCATTTTGCTTGGATTCTTATAAGCTCCATATCCAGCTAGGGCGGGCATAGTATTTCTCACGGTCGTACATAGTTGTGAGTCCTTGACTGATCCAACTCTTCCTTTTGCTTTTAAAGTGTTTATGTAAAGAACAGGCACACAAGTGTATTTTCTTTTGTCTCCTACCTACAATACGTTTTGGTTAAGGTTAAATATATTTATCTCGGTAAACAGTTATATATAGAACATTTGAAATATAAGTCATTTTGATTTTTAGAAGTAAATCTGGAACGAATATTCGACGTAGATGGATAGGCCTTCTAATGCACCATCTCTTATCCTTTTAATAGAACCAGGTTGTTATATCATTCCTGGTGTATTCCACTTCCATGGAAAAATGAGAAAATTAACATAATTGTTAACAGTAAAATTGAAGTGTGCTTTTTCAGGTGAAACAGACCGAATTAGATGAAGTAGCTCTTTGGAGTCTTGGACTTAGTTTCTTATTATATGTATGAGAATCTGATTATCATGTCCTCCAAGCCTTCAGCCTTCTCTGACAGGATCTTACCTTGGTTAGAATTCTTCTTTGCACTAGGGCAACCACTAGAAAAGTAGTGAATATGCCATTTGCAAATAAAGTGCAAGGATTCGACAAGAGATAAAATGCTCACTATTTAGATCATTCTACTTCCTGGAGAAAAAAGTACACTTTGAAAATCCATTTAAACTTTCATGTATACATGTGAAACCTAATGATTAAAATTAGAATTAATTAATCACCCACGAGGATCTAATAAACTTAAGCCATCAAGGGAAATGCTTTATCCATATTAGTTTGCTGGACATACACTCGTGTGTGTAATTTTCTTTAAATAATATTAATAGTTAAAATTAAATAAAAAGAGAATTTGGAATAATTAAAAGAGAAATATATGGAGTGAGATAAGTGGATAAGTGGGAATAAAATGTGAGAATATTCAAGAAATAAGTAAGTGAGAGTAGAATGCGTGAGTAGAGGAGAAAATAATAATGTATAGATAGAAATTAGTTATTATTTTTTTATTTTAGTTTGTGAGTTATGACCCAAAATCACCAAAGATGGTTATCAAAGAATTTGATTCGGGACCCCAAATCCGAGTTTCCATAACCTCGGGTAAGGATAAAAAAGGGCGTAGCTATACTCACAAACGCACATAGTTTAGACGTTTTTTTTCCTTTTTTTGTCCTTATTTGTTCATAACGATGGTCAGAGGCGGCCGAACCTGGGGTTACCTGGTATTGATAATGAAAATAGTCATTCGCTTCAAATTATATGATTATAATAATTTTTAAAAATTAATTTAAGATATTTTTAATTTTAAAATTGAGATGACTTGTTAAAAATTATAAAATAATAAAATTTACAATGAATAATATTTTTTATAATATTCATCATTATATTAATTAAAATTAAAAAAATTTATATGAATTTTGAGTCTAAAAATCTCTTAAATTATTTTTAAAAAGTTAACAATGATCGAATAATATAGAACTCTCATAGAATTATAAAATGAATGAACATTATATATGTAGAGGAGTCCTTTATCCTTTTCTTTTCATTCCACAACTTAGAATATTGACCAATTGAATAATTTTGTTAAAGAGAAACAAAGAAGAAATGGCAAATCATAAATACTTCTTCCATCCAAAATTAAAGTTCCATATTCTTTTCCCAAAAATTTTAAAATATTTAAGAGTCTCAGCAAGTGGAGGGTTCCTCCATTAGTCTTTTTATTTTCTTTGCATATTCTTTGGATGAGAATGAGTACTTTCCATGCATTAATGCCAATATTCCTAGAGTTCCAAATAATTTGCTATTTTCTGCAGTGCACAGCTGGAACACTGACCTCAATTATTCAGATTGGGGGATTTCTATTTGCTAGATCAAGCTACTACATTATTTTTTGTCCTGGAAAAAAAAAGAAAATGAAATTGAATTCCATTTTTTTTTTTTTGCTAAATAAAATTGAATTCCATTTTCTGTCACAAAGATTGAAATTACATATTTATCCATTAACTTTCTAATGTGGTCCAGATTAGTTGTACCTCTTTCAATGGCTTTTGGTCGTCCCTAAAGCCACGACAGAGCACATGCTACCAAGAAAAGCAACAAATATATAAAAAAAATTAAAAATACAGGTTACTTTTTAAAAACTTGAAAAAGAAATTAATTAGGCCCGTTTAGAAAAACTGCTATTGGGCCCATTGAATGAGGTATATATTTCATTTGGCTAATATATTTAGTTGATGAGCCCAGCCCACTGATTTATATTGAAAAGATAAATAAGCTGAGAAACTTGACTCAAGGTAAGCTTTCTCCTATCCTTTTACCTTTTACTCCCTCCGTTCTTAAAAGAATAGCCAAAATTCAAGTTTTACATAAATTAAAAAAAATTAAAAAGTATAAAATAAGTTGTCCATGGTGAATCCCTTAAAAATATACTGATAAATGTTTGTCTATTTTAAACTTAATAAACTCCACTTTAATATATTTCGAGAGTAAATTAGTTTTTAGGCTAATTTTATATTTAATTTGTGTACTTTTAGACATCTCTTTATGAATAAAATATTTTATATTTGAAAACATCATTTTAAGGACGGAGGAGGGAGTACATATGTAGTAAGTTTCTTTATATATTCTGAAATAGATGGAGTATAATTTTACCATTAAAAAGTAATTATGTATAATAATTTTTTTTGAATATAAAAAATTTGTAAATAGCTTGAATTCCACGTAGAATTAGAAAAAAAAATTAAATTGATATTTGTCCAGGGTGTACTTCACGATCTTGGGCTAAATCTGTTTAGTTTCCTACTAATTTATAGCCTAATATATACATATATCAAGCCCAGTTCTATCCGTAGGCCCATCCTGATAAGGAACCAGGACTCAAATTATGGAGAGTCCAATTCCTCGTGAAGCTTTCTTCTCTTCCAGGAACCCTCCAAACCCTAAAAACTCAAATTAACATTTCCAAACGTGGATTTAATCGATTAGCTTTGAACCAGTTTCGATTCCAGGAAATTGAAATTAAAGGATTTCAAAGAGCAAATGGCGTTGACGAACTTGATATTGACAGTCGCAGGAGTTAGCGCAGTGATTCTACTGTTGAGAAGTGATGTCAAACAATCAGCGAACATTTTCAAGCGCAACGTTCGTCAGATTCGTCACTGGCTTGAAGAAGAGTCAGCCTCTGCCGCTAAGTACGCGTCTATCTCTCTCTCTATGTGTGCGTGTGTGTGTGTATTAATTCATATATAGTTACTCCATTGGTCTGGTTGATTCATTTTTATGTTTGTGTGTATTCAAGTTTTTTTTTGGGGGATTTTTTTGGAAGTCGTGATGAATATTTTTTATTTCGTTTATACCTATTACTGTTGGAGCTGGTTGTGGGTATTCTAATTTAACTAATTTATGTTTTTGGTCGGAAGAGCATTAACTTTTATCCGATTGAATGTTCAGTTATAATCTATAAGAAGGTAATAAAATGTTTTATTAGTTGGGGTCGTAGGTTGTTATGAGTCATGACCACCTATGGTTTGTGCTTTCAATTAAAAAAAATAAAAAAATTTGTATTCTTCTAATGGTCTTTTCGCAGGAATTCTTAGAAGCAGGTTATGTGATTGTTTTAGTTTCGTGTAAGGTTGGATGTGGATGTTTCTTCCCAATCTATTTAACTCCACATTCCCTTGCTAGAAAATCCTATTATGAGAGCAGAAAGGAAGGAAATAGGTGAACAAGTCTGCTCATGGCAAGGAGATGGGGCGATTAAGTGTGACTGCTAAGAATTTAGATTTCATCCTTCAATTTCAATTTTTTTTTCTTAATTCTTTGTATCTTTATTGGAGAAACAAATATACACGGTTGAAAGAGGCATACCCCAGTTCATACATCCAGAAAATTCCATGAGCAATAATCTAAATTACTGGAAAAACTGCTTTTTTCTACTATAAATTATAATTTGATCCTCAAGATCTCGTCACTCTCATCAGTCGATCCCTTTCATCCCAACTTCATATTCATTTTATACGGTTTATTCTTTCACAATCTGTGGGATAAAATGGGATCTGTAGCTGTCTGTCTCTAGTTATATACCTTTATGCCTCGAAGCTCAGGGGATGGCATCTTTACTTCTGCCTATTATCATAAGATGCTTTAGCATTTTTTTATGGGAGTTCATTTACAGGCAGAGAGGTTATTTTTTTAAAATTACATTTGCTAGGATTAGTTGGTTCTCAATTGGAAGTAGTTCCTTGGTAATTCTCAAACCTTATATTTCCCTTTGACCAATGTTCAGCTGTATTTAAACGCTATAAGTGACAACATTTTCAGTTAAGATTTTATCTTTTATCCTGTTTTATGTACTGTCTTCATGGAACTAGACACTCGATATGAACTCAGATGGTTATGATATCTGATAATTTATTACTCTGGATTCTGGAAGAAGAAAGGACTAGACACCAGGAAGAGTGGATTATTATAGGATTTCTTGTAAATGTGATTGGAGTTTTTCATTCCTTCTTTCTGAACTCTATAGTGGGTGAGCCATTTTTTTTTTGTTTTCATGAAAAATCCTGCATCTTTCATTTATATTAACATTTACAAGGTTGTGCAAGCTATCTTTTGTCGTCATGAATCACAATTTGTGTATATTCTGTAGGGAAATGGAGAAGGCAAAACCCAAGGAGCTGCCACTTAAAGATGTTCCCAAGGAAGATAAGCACTAGGTGTGTAAATGAAGCCTGGATCCCATAGGAGAAGTGATTACTGTTCCATTTCCCCTGGATTTTGATAGTCCATGATGTATAAAGTTTGACAAATTTCAGTTAATGCTCGACTTAAAATAAATCTGCGTCTTGTTTTTCTTGTTCTCTTCATTGGGTACTTCTTGTAATGTAGCAAGCTTAAAGGTCTTCTTCTCTGGATGAAGGATCACTGTAGCAATTGACTGTTTCAATTCGCACTTTTAGGATTAGCATGCTTATAGCACAACATCATAACAATCAAAACATATGTTGGTTCTGGTAGCAACTTCAAGAATAAGTGGCCTATCAGTAGTTGGTTGCACTCGGTGAACGTAGAATCATGCTTTAGTGTACTTGGTCGTGCCTTTGTTTTGGATTTCATTATTCAGTTTCCAGAATTTACTGTGTGCCAACTCAAAGTTGAGAACCCTTTTAAAGGAAACAATCTCGAACCCAAATTCTAAGTTAATTCACAAGCAAATCCATCTAAAGTAGCCATGTTTCTAACTGAGAAACTAGGACCTCGATACACTTCATACAAACAAAATGGAAAAGCAAATAAAAGTTTTTGAGCTCAGAGGATCACATTATCACGTTATTTATCTGAAATAAAAGCATAACCACATTGTGTACCCCTGGTAAAATTAAAGTAGCTCTGTTTATTTTTTGGAATCAAAGGAGCTCTGTTGAGATGATCATTATCAGAAGGTCATTTAGAAGCAGAACATATTGGACGTTCCATAAAGCACTAGCCATAAAAGGTAGCTACTTCCAAGAAAACGAGATAAGTTGTGATGCCCTTGTTTCCAACAATTCCTCGGATCCAACATGAAATATTCCATCGCTTTGCTCATAGATGTTGCTGGTATCGGGGTTTAAAACTGCACCCAATGCTTTGTCCTCCATAGCTTGTGGATTTGAGTATGGAGCCAGTTCATTAAATTGCAGGCTGGTACCTGTAGGATGATTGAGATGTATTATGTCTTGCTGTCCCAAGGGGCTCATACTTTTTTCCGGAGTTTGTGTTCGGCGTGTTGACAGAAGAGAGTGAGCACGCTTGGATTCTTCCAAGTGTGTCCATTTATTAGATAAAATCATGCAATCACAATTGCTTTCAGATGGGCCATTAGCGTTGACAAGCTTTTGGGAGATTGAGACTTCAGAAGGATTCCCTTGAATGCCTTTCTCCGGGTTGCTGGCTAGCAAGAATGGGAATTGTTTATTTATTCCACTAAAGGCATTTTTCAGGCTAGAATGAAACTGTTGGTTGTTCTCATCGGTGCTTGGCCAACTGATGCTAATGCCGCCTGTGGTGGTCGCGTATGCTTGCGGACCACTGAACTGCAACAATCTTGCACCTAAATTACAGAGAGAATTATTAACTCCATTACCTAGTCTTTTGTTCAAATGGTAAGGTTATTCTGTTAGAGGAATATGGAACATTTAAAAAAAATAGAATTAGATAAACAGCCATGAATATACATGTAGAGGATTGCAATGCCATGTTTCACTATTGACAGTGTAATTATGTCATATCATAAATTAACCATTGATTAAGAACCTAAGAAACTTGCAGAAGGTTTTGCTGCTGTGACTATCACTTCTGATTCTACCGTCCTAAAACTGATCTCTTAAGCTAGGCCGTTGTTTCATATAGAGAGGTGAGATTGATGTTCACTCGTAAAAAAAATTCACAAGTATTTTACTTATGCTAGCTATTTTTATTAAGATTTTGTTTGCAGTGTACATCAATGTGTAATTATAATTAATCAAAATATGAAAATGGCTGCGATTCTCTATGATGCCCTTAATCATGGTGTTAGATTTTTCCTTTGCCAGTCAAAGCCTGGTGAATAAATGATTCTCCCTCTATTCCAAAATTAGAGATTAGATTTTGACTTTTTAAGTTAATATGCAAACTCCTAAATTTCCAAATCGATACGAATTTATTTGATTTTAGTACAAACATCTTTGTTACTTTCCAAACTTAAATGTATTCATATCAATTTTTGATTTTTAGATTTTTCAAATTGATTAAAAAGGTCCAAATTTTTTCTCTCTAATTTTGGAATGGAGAGATTAATACCTCAACTGTTCCAGCATACAAGGTTAAAAAGTTTTGGGGGTTGGTGGGACAGCCGTGTTGGTGGATTGTGGGTTTACATACCATTACTGGCCATGTTTAAAGATGCAATGATTTCAAACCAGGAGAAAAGAGGGATATAATAAAGAAGGATGAAACCTCTCTCTCAGTGATGAGTTATGACAACTTGATTTACCAAGAGGATTCCTACTAGAGATGTAGTAAAGATTAAACAGTAGCTTATTGTCTCTACGTCCAGTAGAGGGCCAATTATGTTAAAGTATAATCTCAACAACTTAAAATATTTGGCCAACTTGATGATAATGTTCTTGTCAAGAGAGACCTACTTTTAGTTCTTTGAACTTTATCCGGAGTGGGCACAAATTTTGCATACGACCAACCACTTAATTTTAAAACATCATTTTCAACTCTCAGACTAATAAATACTTGAATTGCAAGTAGGATTTAAAAAAAGATCAAACCTTTATAATCTGAAAGAAAGCTATGCGAACTCATGTACAAGGATTCTGGCTGAGGTTTTCTACGACGCCGGTTGTGACCATCGAGACGTTTTCTGCAACTTCTCTTCACTTCATCAAACTCCCCAAGAGAATGGAATCTACAATGATAAATTGAGTCAAAAGCTTTAAGTTCGTAAAGAGGGAAACTATAAGGTGATGCAATTAGGATAGAACAACTATTTGAACTGTACGAGTGACTAAAGAAAGAATGAACTAATATTTTGCTACAATTATGGATATTTATGCACATTTTAGCATTGTTTGGGTAGATTTTTTGACAAGTTAATCTGTTAGGAAGATACCCAAATTGTAGTGAATAATGTTTGCCCAGTTCCAAAATTTTCTGTTTCATAATCTATCAAGGTAAAATTTGCCTTTTGGATAACAACACCGTAAGCCCACGAGAGCATTTTAACTAGAAACTTCCACTGCAGCAATGTAACCCACTCACATGAAAGAACTGGACAAAATTCAAGTTAGGAAGGGTTAGATAAACAACCATCATGCAACAAATCAATTTAGTCCAAACCCACTGCAGTTTTGATTTTCAGAGTTTACAACATTCGAATGAATTGTAGATGGAATAACTGAAGCAACATGCTGTTTTGTTAAAATTAAAAGGAACTTATCAAATAAGAATGCCATTAAGCCAGCAACAGAATTGACACTAGACCAGAAACATAATTTAGTTCCAGTGCGCATTTGAAAGGCTTACCTGCTGCATTGCTGGCAGAACCTTTGCTCTCTGCCACCAATAATCACAACAGGGGTCTTTGAGTGACGCTCGCAAACCCTATGGCGCCGATGATAATCCCTGCACTTGCTAAGGTCTGAAGTGCACCCATCCACTAAGCACGACACATTTTGAGTACCATTCAGTGCATGCATCTTTTTTGACAATCTTGAAGGCGATGGCAACATTGCTGATCCCTTTTGCTCCTCCAACTTGTCTGTGGTTCCATCTCGCATATCTCCTAATCTAGCAAGTCTCAAATCATTAAGGAAACCTCCTCTATTCTTCCCATCCCCTAAGCTATTGGATCCAGTTAGGGCAATACAGTGGTTATCTTCTCCACCTAATTCAGCCAAGTCCCAAGATGATGGTTTGACTACCCGGTCCATTTCACTGCGGCAATAGAACAATCTTTAACTTCCCCTTTCCTCTTTTCTGTATATCAAACCAGCTGAACTCTCGGTCTCGTAAGACCATCATATGAATTCACGAAACCAAATCTCAACCCCAAAAGCCACAAATATTACTTATTTGTATACCGAGAACATAAACATAATCCATATGAATAAAATGAAAGGAAGGAGCAAATACAAATGATATACAACCAATTTCACAGAAGCCAAAAAGATAAAACATACACAGCGGTCATAAGCTTACACACTAAAAATAAGATGTTCAATATTCTCTCTCAAACAGAAGGTAGATACCCTAAATAAAATGAATTTAGCTAAAAACCAAAGCAGTTACTCAAAGAAGACACAAACATGGAACACCCATAATTTAGATGAGAATTTCATATCATCTCAAATTATCAGACTAACCTAGGTTAAGATTAAATTCCCAGAAATGATACGTAAGAAATAGTTCATAATTATTAAGGTTGAGAAGTGGAATTGAACAGCAAAGCAATAGAATTGCAAAGGGTATTTGACAGTACAAACAGACAATTGAAGCAAAAGAGGTGGTAGCCAGCTACTGTCCTAGCACCAATTCAGTCCCTGACATGGAGTCACATTAACTTTAATAAAGAAGATATGACACACACAAGAGTCAATGAGTATTCCATTGCAAAGCATTATTGGGTTCCAAAATATACATAAAGAAAGCAAAGATAATGTATTAAATTGGTAAAGTTAAGGGTGGGAGCTGAAAAGAAACTGCAATAGATGGACCTTATCAAGACTTGAAAAGAGTTAAAGTGACAGAGATTTGTTCTGTTCTTTGTGTTATTCCCCTTCTTTTTAGTTTTTCTTTCTTGTTTTTAGGGCTTAGTGAGGAATTATGGAGTTTTTAAGCTATGGTGTTGGGAACAAATTAAGGAAGTAAACAAAAGAGCGAAAAAGGAGGCGAGTGATTAAAAAAAAGCGAGGGACATGGTGTAGTTACTTTAATCTTTTTTAAAACAATGACAGGTGATAAAGATTCGTACAGTCAAAAGCAGAATTATAATTATGAGTTTAGAAAGCAGCCTTGGAAATTTGATATTCTCCAATGGTCACATGATTGTTGATATCTTCTTGTTGAATCATTTTAGTTTAGTACAGGAACTAAATATCATATTATTAAAATATAAAATATGTTATTAAAATTTATATTATATTATGTTTTTTAATAATATAATTAAATATAATATTTAATTATTATATGTGTAGATTTATTTTTATTTCAGCCTCATTCAAAAAATAACGATCGAATATATTAATAATAATAGAATTTGAATTTTTATATATACATTTAAATATTTTACATAATACACTGTAGAGCTGAAATGTTACAACTATTCTTTTAGTTAATATTGTGGATGAGTTAGAAAATTCTTCAAAGTTAGTTATTTTATAGGTATATCTCTAAATTTTAGAGCATAAAAAATATTAATTTTGTATTTTAGAGAAAATCTGACCGTCTCGACGAAAGAAAATACTCTCTTCTTAAGCCAACCCCGGTAAGTATTTATTTTCTGGAGATAAATAATAATGAGGAGTGAAATAAATATTTACATAATCCATATGTTAGGTAAAAAACAGTTAGATGTTTTGGAAGTTGGAACAACAATTAGATAGTATTTGTTTATCTCTTAATAAATTTTAATAATTTATTTTTTATTTATTAAGAGATATAATATTGTTTATTAATTTTTTTTCTTCTCTAAATGTCTTTAAATAATTGAGATACAAAATTAAATCTAAATTATTCAGACCAACATCTGAGCGAACTTTGATATTTTTTGGATAAAAATACTCACTTCAATATTATAAATTTTCACTCCAATACTCGTTACACCATCATGGCTGCACCATTAGTTAAATCCAAAAAATCACCACCATCACTCCTACACCATCACCTACCATAGCCAGACCATCTACCATCATCGTCGACCCACCATAGTCAGGCCACAACCATTGTACCTTCACCTATCACCGTTAAACCATCATCATCTTCAACTCCTTCATCACCGTCATTAACATAAATTTTTAAAAATTCACATTTAAAACACAGATCTAAGAACAAAATCAACAAATTAATTTTAAAAAATACAAATCTCACTCCAAATAAATTAAAAAAAAAAAAGCAGGGAGAATAGATGACGGAAGGGGTAAGGAACAGGGGCGAGGATGGGGGAAGAGGCACGGGGTTGGAGGGGACGAAGGGAGGCAACCACCTTCCTATTTTCTGTGTGAATGGGGAAAACAGGGAAGGTCTTCTCTTTTGTTTTTTGTTTTTTGTTTTTTATTTTATATACTTTTATTATATAAAAAGAGTTTTATTTAAATTGATTCTATTTAATTTATAAATATCATAATATTTTAAATTTGATTTTAATTTTTTTTAAATAACAGTTTTATGTTTGTTAAAATATTTTTTTAATAATAAAATAGTATAATTTAGTTAAAAACTCATTCATTTAACTTGAATTCTATTTAATTTATATTTTATTTAGTTTAGTTAAATAATCGTTGTTCATTTTTTTTATTTAAAATATTATTCAAATATTTTTGATTATCAAACACTTAAACTGTTCAGAGGGTTAAAATAGTAAAAAATTGTTATTCAGACATCTTGAAAAAATTAATTATCAAATAATATTTTTTCGTTCAGATATAATTCTAAACAAATAGTTTATATTATTCAGATGTCTAAACTATTTAAATTTTAATATTTAATTTTATCAAATATAACCTTAGGATATAATCTGTGTATGGTATTAAACTTCATATTTGATGGAATGAAATACAAAGACCATTCTCTGGTTATATCATTAACCTTGCCTATGAGGGAATAAAACCAAAGGGGTATTGTATTGTCAAATTTACATCCATTTGCTCGTTAAATGTTCGCCCATGGGCTGCTAAACTATTTTAGACCACCAAACTGAAACAAATTCATCGTTCCTATTTTCTTATTCGTTTGTTTGAATTTGTTTTTTTTTATTATTTTTTTCTCGTCTCGTATTAATACTTTATGAAAATTAAAGGTTTGATTTTTATATATAAAAAAAAAAGTAAGTGACGTCGCATATAATTATTTGAATTATCATATAAAAATAACGTTATTTTATATAATTAAATACACATTTTTTAATATATATTTTAAAAAATATTTTATAATTTTTTAAAATATTATTATCATAAAGATTCATCTCCCGTACCCTACTATATATATATATCTGAATTTTTTACCCGGTCTTTGTCAAGTCAAACTAAAAGTCAGTGGGCTTCTCGTGAGCCAAACTAAGGCCTATATAAAAATTTCAAACCAACACAATTACCAAGACATGAACCCACATTGAGCACTCGTTCTAAACTATGTCCCCCTAATTTTAACATAACATTAAAAAAACACTTTATATTCTAACGATAAGAATATTTTTATCTATTGACCAGAACTCAAGTAGCCAGGCAACTATGTATTCCCTTCGTGCTCAGAACAACGTGTAAAGATATAATTTTTTTATTCTTAAAAAGATAAAATTAAATACATAAAGTAAAAAATAAATAGGTGAGGTCTACCAGTATTAAAAAAAAAGATTTATCATTTTATATAATCTTATAACATTAAGAATAAATTTAAAATATTTTTTTATTTTTTCTATATTTCTTTATTTAATGTGTAAAAATACACAAAACATCTTATTAAGGACGGGGGAGATATGATCGAAAACTAATTTTCTGTAGCTCTATTTGTGAGTTTAGTAAGAAAAATATGATAATTTTTCTTTTTTTATGCTTGTGAGTTGTTAAGAAAAATAAAATATAAATTTATTTTGTGATATATATTATTATAATTGTACCTTTACATATTGAATATACACATGCTTAATACTTATGCGTTGCAAGTAAGGATAACTACAAAATTAAAATAAATTTATTAAATTCATTTTCCTTTCTTTTGCTTTCCTACCATTTTGATTAGGAAAATATCTCAGAAAAATTAGGCTCAATTTTCCATTGTTTTTTTTTTTGGCTAAAAAAATTCACAAAGATAAGATTTCTAAAGAAAATTATAATTTTCTTTAATCCTTCTCTCTTTTTCTTAATTTTTAAAACTCAATGTAAAATTAGCAAGGGACTAACAATAATAGCAGAATATTCCTATTGGAGTATTTGGGAAGGAGTTATTCTATACTCTTGGAACATAATTATTTTTTGTTCTATTCTCTCATATGAGAGTGGGTTTCACATGAGTCCTACCACGTGTGAACTCTACTCTCGTATGAAAAAGTAGAATAAATAATAACTGTACTTTAAAAATATAAAATAATTTTTCGTATTTGGGTTGTGAAGAGAATAGTACGTATTTCAATAGAATTGTGCTCGGTTGTCGGCAGGCTCCATAGTAGCACTGCCTTATTACTCCATTTCTTTTCCTTTTGTTAATATATTGTGGGTTGGGAATGGGGCCCTTCGTGGGTCACTCCACTACTCACTATCTTTCTTCAACGAGGACTTGATTGTGTCTTTCCCTTACCGAGCTGGGCTTGGTCTAATTGCTGGAATAGGGGAGCCCAGTCCGGGCCCTATGGAAAGAGAGTCGGCCAGTTGGGACTAGGGGAGAAAACCAGGTCTGTGCGGCCCTTGGTGGGTGTTTGAATTATGCAATATTCAAAAGCTAACTAATTAGATTAACGAAACCATAAGCCAGTCAATAGTAATTTTAACATCATTAAGACCTAGTAAGAATATATATAAATGAACCATTAATAAATAAACCTCAATTTGCTAGATTTGCAAAATTTACGATATTTTTTTTTCTCCATATTTATTCTTAAATATAATAAGTTATTAACTAATTTCCAGTAGTGCTGTATATATAATAATAAAGTTTCGATAACAAACATGAATATATTCTGTCATTTTATACTATTATGAATAAAAAGAGAATTCTTTTTGTGCCACAAAAAAAAGATTACACGATTTCAAGTTTAAGTAATTAATTAATTAATTACTGATATGAGATATAAAAATCCTTTACAAAAGTAGTCATGTTTAATTATATGTTTGAGGTAAATTAATAGGGAGGGCAAATCTTCATCTCACTCAGGATTTGTTCGAAATTGTCAGAGGGCTTCTCTATGGAGTGTGTGTGCATCCCATCGTAGGTAGTCACCACTATACCTTCATCCTTTGATAGGCGTTGGACTTGCTTTTTAACATTGCATCCTTGATAAGTACACTTGTAGTAGCTTCTGCATGCAAATTAATTGTATATATAAGACCAAAATTTCATTCAATGTGTGTGTGTGTGTATATATATATAATTAATAAAGCATTAAAATTAAGAACACTTGGCTAATTAATGAAATCGATCACTGGCGTTATCATTTATGCAGTTTTTACCGCATATAAATAAACTCAACTAATGATCTTGCAGCTTTAGTTATACATGATTTAATTAAAAAACCAAGATCTATTCGATCAATAACATAACATGCATATAAAACTATAGTTATATAAGGTAAAACTAGCTGCATTAATTATTTGATTCAGATGGAGGAATAGGTCCTTAAAACGTTAATATTATTCATGTAGGGATTTAAATATTTAGATTTGGATGATCTGAAAATGAAGCAATTTATGTTTGACAACTCAATGAATTTTAAGGTTTAAAATTGAAATTGAGTTCCAATTTTTAATTCTACATAATTGCAAACGTGCTTTCAATTTCATGTTCAAAGCATGAAATTGATTTGCTAAAAATAGGGTAAAGTATTCAAGAATTTGAAATTTCGATTCATAGCGCACGAGCTTGTTTTTGTTGAACATGGTCCTTTTTTTCTTATATAGTTAGCACACGGGCTTGTTTTTGTTGAACATGTTCCTTTTTTCTTATATATATAATGATCAGCTATGATATTTAAAACCAGCATAAACCCCAGTCAAGTTAATATGGATTTGAATGAAAAGTATTTTCCAAACCATTTTCAAAATCTCAAGATTTTCATTTATCTATCATTATAGACAGTTCTATCTATATTATCTATTTTATATTATTTATGGGATTCCAATTTAAACTTTATTTATAATTTATAATTATTTCTATCTCAATGACTCTTCTTATTTCATCCTATCAATTTACGCGCGTCCAACTTGTTCTTTGTACTTTTTCTTTATTATACTTTTTATAGTGTGTATATATATATATATATATACGGGAATTTCTTATTATTTAAGTTATATTTAGGTATTTTAATCAAAAAATAATAATAAGAATTGAGTTGCAACATATATATATATATGAAAGAGTACAATAATGATGCATTTGGCGACAAATTCCACTGTCTAATAATAAAACATTTTGATTAGTTGATAATATTAATATTAGTTAGGATTGAGAATTTTGTGAAAAGTTTCATTAATGTCTAATTTATGCCGAGTAAATATTGTTGTTGTGAGACTTCTTAATTCATGAGCTATAGGGAAGGATTTATATCACCGCAAACAGAAACTAAAACCAAGTGTAGGATTCAGAGTCAATGTTAAATATTACAAATTGAGATATTATACTCTTGATTATGAACCCAAAAATACTAGTATATTGGTGGCATCCGAGTAACTCTTATACAAATTAATACAAAGTCACAGAACTTAGTACAACATTAATCGTGGTGATTAGAGAGAGATATGTTACACGTATAGAAACTATATACTGTATTTGTTTTGGAGCATCATTTTAATTTGTTAGATCTTCTGTAAGATTCATCATTACGTAAAGTCATCTATATGTTAGATTTGTCACTCTTTTAGATTTTTTGTGGGGATTCGTCATTAATCTTACAGATCCTCTGTTGAAATTATTCTTTTAATTTGTTCATGTACTCAGTACTCCTATTATTTTTCTTGATCTTTAATTTCTTACAAGAAAGTGAGAACTCTGGTGGGGTTCTATGATCCATATCTATGGTAAATATTTTCTTAATTATCAATCAAATTTAACTAGCAAGCTTCTAGACCATTTTTACTACCATAAGATTGAAACATATATATATATATATATATATTAAGAAGAAGAAGAGGTATAGGATTAAACTAACCTTGGAAATTTGTTGTTCTTAACAGCTTTTTGACCATATTTTCTCCATCGATATCCATCATCAAGAATATCAACCTGGCTCCTGGTTTGGAAAGCAAATCTGGCTTTCTTATTCTTCTTTTGATCACCCTTCTTCTTACTAGGTTTCACTTCATTTTCGGTAACCACGAATCTTCCACCGGTGGAATGATCAAAATATTTAGCTTCTGATGCTGAGGCTCCAGATAATCCATGTGGATTGTTAATAAAATTAGCAACATTAACGTTGTTGGCGCCATAAGAAGTCTGCATGTTTGATGAGAGAGAGGATGTTAACGACGCAATTGATGAACCAAGGAAGAGCATGGGATAACTCTCCATTAATAATAACAAAGGATTTTACGAGGGAAGAACATTAAGGAGGAAGAAGAAGAAGAAAAGTTTTGATAGTATACATACTAGTCCGTGTGAGTTCCAAAATCTTGACTGAAAAAAGATTGATGACAAGTAACTATCTATATTTGGTCCAAATGCATCTAGACAAGTATTGATGGTTATATAATATAACTGATTCCCAAAAAAAAATAATCTAAAATATTTTTTCTTGGTCATATTCCTTGCATACACAAATACCATATTTTACTCCTTTACATTTTGTATAATTATGCATGCAGCAGTTCAAGGTTATTGAGTTTTTCTTCTATTTTTTGTTTGTTTCCATTTCCGCTGTTTTTTCTTTATAAACAAGTTTATCAATCTCGTACGGACCATGGATTATGGTTTATTATATTATTAAATAAATAAATATTTATTAAAAATTTGGACATATAAGTGTAGTGTTATTAGATTATTAAATATTTTTTTAAATAATAAATATTAAATTATATATGATAGGTTACTTTAATCAATTATTAAGCTGAACATTTGAATGGAGCGCATATTTATCTAGTTATGATTATAAGAAAATGATTATTTTAATATTATTTAAGTTTGTAATAAAATTTTATATTAGTGTTTATATTGACAAAATTTATTTGAAATTATAATCCAAATATAAGTATGAAACTCAAATTCTAATAAGTTTTAATTCAGTTATGAGAAATAGTTTGTAACGAATTCATTATAATTTTTCAACTAATTTTACAGTTATTATGTTTTAAAAAAATTACATATATTATTAATACAATTAATTAAACGTGTGATTTGATATAATTGTACGTTTTAATAAATTTAGGTAATATATAATTTAATTTGTTATATTATCTTAATTAATTATATTAAATTATGATTAAAAAATTGTATTAAATTAGTAAAGCCAAAAATAAAAATTCTTTTAAAAGTTTCTTTTTTCTATTAGAGATTAGTTGAAATCTTCCTTCTTCTTTTTTTTCTATTAGAGATATAAATATTTTAAAATTTAGATAGTATTTAATTGATACAAATTTGAATAGTACTTATGTTAATATGAATAAGATACTTATACCAAAAAATTGTGAAACCAAAAAATGATTAAATGAAATTAAGTTTGTGTACTTTTAATTAGACAAGTTCACCAATCATGTACAAACACGAATGATATTAATAATAATTTATTAAATTAATTATTGAGATAATCAATTAAATACAAGATAAATATTTAATTAGGTTTTTAAAAAGATAGTTATAGTTATTAAATTATTAAATATTTATTTAAATAATGAATAATTAAATTATATATTGTAGGTTTCTTTGATCAAATATTAAGCTAAACATTTGAATGTAATGCAAATTTATTTAGTTATGATTATGAGCAAACAATTATTGAAATTTTTAATGGAACTCTATATTAGCATTTATATTGACAAAATTGGTTTGAAATTCTAATTTGAATATAACTATGAAACGCAAACATTAATAAATTTTAATTTAATTATTACAATTAGTTAGTAATAAAATCACTATAATTTTTTAACTAATTTTAATGTTATTATATATTTTTTTAAAATATATATTATTAGTACAAATGCCGTGTTATTTGGTAAAATTTTAATAAAATTAATTTAGTTAGGACAATAATTTAATAATAAAATTCATGACTAATATTACTATAATTAAATTACGTGATATGTTAATAAAAAATCCCAATATCTAAATATCTTAATAAAATTGTAATAATAAAATTATTCTACATAATTTTTTTAAGATATATTATCTTACATAAAATTATGATAAAAAAAGTTTATAATAAAATTGGTAGAGTCAAATATAATTTTATTTTTTAAAAGTTCCTTTCCCTATTAGATATATAAAAAAAATATCTTTCTTCTTTCTAACATGGTAGGATTTCTTTTTGAATAAGTTATAAATTTGAATAATATTTGATTATTATAAATTTAGATAGTACTTATTTTAATAAAATAAAAATATTATCTCTAATTTTGAATTAAACTAAAAAATATTATATTCATAATTTTAAAATAGAGCGAGCATTAGTTAAAAATCCTAATTAAGGCGGCTTGATGGTAAAAGTTTTAGTGAATATATAAAAATAAACATGAAATGTTCTGAGTTAAGTAAAGAAATTAATAAGCTAGATCAATGAATGGGTTTGACTAGAAAGCATAGAAAATTACAGGGGGGCGGCGGAATGGGCGGCGTCATGATTAAGCTAATTGAGAATCGAGAAAGGAGGACTGAAGCTGAAAAGGATGGAGGAACTTTATCAACAACTAGTATTCTTTTTTGACTAAAAACGTGGCAAAACAAATGCACGGTTTGATCATTTATTTGTACTGGATGACAATGAAGTATTCATTTTTCTGGTTTAAGTGCATGGAACACAAGAGTTTTTGCATTTTAAACTAACTGAACTTAACTTGCTCCCAAAATCCTCCATCACTAATTATAAATTAAGGTACAGACCAAAAAGAGATTCCGCTTTATTATTATATTTTTTAAATCATTTTACAATTATTGACAATAAGTATAGTGAGACATATGTACACCCTAACCTCTCAATCTCTAAGAAAAATTGTCAGATCGATTATATAAGATAATGATTTATAGCCATTGATGATGCTCTATCCTTCGAATCGAGTTCTTGGAGTTTCGCTTCACACCCCGAATCTGCAAATCACGTTCTTACAGTGTTTTAAGGTGTTGTTCCACTGTAGAACGCCTCTAGTATAACTATTAGTGATTGGAGAGAGAATATCAACACCGTGTATATAAAAAGAGCGTCTAACCTATTTCCTATAGTGACATCTACCTTTTATGCTCTCCTTCTAGCTTGTCTTGTCCAAAGACAATATTCGAGGACAAGCTCACATGGGATAGGATGACAATACGTTCCATTATTGTCCTAGGGCCCTTGTCGTGTTGCTTTAATCATGAGCCTAAATCCTGACTGTCTGGGCTATGGTATTCATTTCTAGGCCTCCTCAAGTGTTTAGGTTCATCTCACCTATCCAAAGCCTCTAGTTGCTAAAGACCCCTCTAGTGGGTTGGGCTTGAACTTGGGCATTAGGATCAAGACCTATCAGGGAACGTCTTGTTACAAGGATTAGACCACAATATTCGGCCATCGGGCTTTACCCTAACAACCACAGTTCCGAAAATATATAATGCACTTATACAATACATCCTTTATTGTTCAAAATTTAATTTAATGGTCAAATATTTTAATCGTTTGAACAATTAAACTGCGGACGAATGTGCCCCACCATATGATTTGTCATAAATATTTTATTTTAAAAATAATTATTGTTCGTACAACTAAACTACAAACGATGATAATTCTAGCCATTAGATCACATTTTGGACGATAAGGATCTGTTATTTTTATAATTACGGATCATTTTTTATATATATTATCTCCATATATTCCCTTAAAACAAATTCACTCCTAACTAGCACAAGGCTTATAATTCTTTATGGCTATTAAATAGAGTCTTTATGGGAAGCGTGTGAAAGAAAGATTAATGCGAGAGAGAAGGAAGATGGCAGGTGTTAACACCTAATTTTATATGCACGCTGAAAATTACTGAAAAACATAAGCAACTTGCACAATTAACAATTACACTGAGAGGTGATGGCTTGGGCCGTCGAGGATAACTTTAGTGTGAGAATAAGTATAAATCAAAAGCGTAAATAATGAAGGAAATTAAATTGTTGAAAAATAATAAAATTCTGTGTATGAATGATGTGTACTGTGATCATTACTTTGGCTGTATTTATAGTTGTTTCACCTACCCGAGACCAACTAAGAGTGAAAGTCCTTATCAAATTCCCCCTTATAATGTAAATAATTAATTGATTGAGTCTTTTTTCAATTTAAATTTTCTTGCCTCTTTAAATAAGGATATTCAATTCAATTTTGATACGGATTTTGATATTTTTTATTTAAATTGTCAAAATTAACTGTATTGGACCGATCCAAGTTATAGCCCAATGATCAATACTGAATTTGAGTCATAATAAAATAAATAAATTAAGTTATATTTTAGTCAAATTTAAATAATTATATTTCAACACTAAAATTTGTAGAAATCGACATAAAAAAAAGGAAAGGGAAGGGAAATGAAAGAAAGACGTGCATGTAGAAAGTTCTGGTGAGCGCAGCCAGTAGGTGTGTTTTAATTTTAAAGTTTGATACAAATTTCTCTTTCTAAAGTGGTCAGTAACGCTGGATTAGTAATGGTATGTGATTATTCAAACGTTAGTCCATTTTTCTTTGTTCAGCTTTTGCTGTCCGAAGTTAATAGGTCCGTTTAATGTGTGTCTTAAAGATACACATTAAGCGCGAAAAATAAGAGATGAGATCTGCTAAAAAATATTTTTTTATATAATTGCACTGAATTCAATACATGGGGTTCATTAGTATATTATTTTTTTATACATTGAATTCAGTGCGCCTACATAAACAAATAATATTATAAATCGTTTTCCATGCTTAGTGTGTCCTAAGGACACACATTAAGAAAATCCAAGTTAATAAGGCCCATGTAAACTGCTATGGCGGCTACACACGCTATTAAAAAAATATGGGTTATAATTATGACGTATGTATGTATATATATAAAATATATAAAAATTAAAAATAGTTTTTTAAATTTATATATTATTTCTGAACATATATATTATTTTTATAACAAAATATATTTAATACTCTAATAATTAGTCTATTAAAATATAAGTAAACACGATACTAGAAAATATTAGTTTATTAAAGTGTAAGTGTCTTGACCGAATCTCAAATGATATGTTATTAAATTTTAGTTTAATAATATTTAATTAAATGAGATATATTTAATTAAAATAATGATAACACATTATTTGCAAATAGTGTATTTTGAAATTAAATATTTGAGATCTTAATATTAGCCTAATTGAAATAGTTCTTACTATGGTTAATGAGACCTTTAATTTAGTGGTTAAAATTGAGATGTTGTAATATTTAAATCTTACGTTTCATTCTAATTTAAATGAGTTTTATTTCTTCTCTTTTTAATAAAATTTAATTTATTTTTAATATTATAATAATAAATAATAAACTTAATTATGAAATTTAACTGTACTCTTTAAAAATGTAAGGTTTCAAAAATAAAAAAATTATCGGTATATTCTTAAGGGATAATGTTTATCTCAAATAGTGTCTCACAAAATATCTCAATATAAGACCAAGAGCCTACATGATGCGGTTGAGAAGCACTGGAATAATGCTACAGCACTTACAGCTGTTCTCTCACTTCAATGAAACTAACTTGTTAAATCATAATTAAGTTAGCAAATCAAGGTTAGGTGACAGTTAGTTAGTCAGCTTGATTTGTACACTACACACTACATAAATAGTGCCAGGGTAATTCATTTCTTGTAGGACTCTTATAGGGACCGGAAAAAGGAGACTGGTCTAGTGACTGATTGTATATTTTTTATTTTTTAAAAATAGTTTTAAAAAAAAAAGTTTAATTTTTTAAAATTATTTTTTTTTATAAAATATAGTGATTTAAGTATGATTTAAATGCATGTAAACAAACAATATTTATAAATTATATATAAAAATTATTTTAAAAAATCAAACTTAATTTTAAGAATCAATTAAAAATAAATAAAAATGAACCGGTTATTAGGTCGGTCTCATATTCTCCTGTCCTCTAAGACTTTCCCTTTCTGGTAAGTTTTTATTCTGTCATGAAAAGATATTCATCTTCTTCAGAGCTTTCTAGAGGGTTTGTAATTTCAATTGTGTCTCAAATGCCATCACCGATTGTATAATGGTCTGTATTATCCTAATTAATTAAATATATATATATATATATATATATATATATATATATATATATATATATATATATATATCTTATAATTAGTTTATGTCATACAGTACAATTTACTTTCTTTAATGCCGTTGATTTCTCGGACTCGGGATTGTTATCGAGCTTCATTTTTATAACCGATCCAATGGACTCCGTGGGGACTATGAGCCACGGAGGAAGTGATTGAATTGAATTGGTTGCTCAATGCATGAATCGGGTCTCTGAACCTTCGAGACTGGGAGGATGTGGTGATGAACTGGTTTAATAATGTTAGCTTGCAATTATTCCCTTATTTTCTAAATCGGGGTTCGCAAGTCCTTTAGCACTTGTTTTTATTTTTTTTTAATGGGATTCACATTCAATTTGCTTGCAATCAAACAAGGATAAAGTGTAGCAGTCATTATTCGTACGTATCTGTGTGCTTTCATAACCACTATAATTTGTTTTCGCATCATTAAGTGTAGCATTTGAGATTTGAAGGCTACATATACATGCATATTATTAAGTTTGTGTTACTATTGACTTAGTCAACTCTTAAAATAATTAGATATCATTAATTAATTAAATAGTGAATTTTACTTATAGAAGAATGATAACAAATTAAAAAAAAAATTTAGACTATAATACGTTGATTCTTTCCAATTAAATTTTTGCTCAACTAATAAAAAACATTCCATTTATATGGTATTAGATGAGATGCACATTTTATAACTTCTTCTAGACATTTAACAGTACTATCACAAAAAGAATATAGAGAGAGTACTTGACGTTCTTTAATGCTGAAAGTAGTGGCACATTCAATATGAGTCACAGTGATACAGAATCCATCATCCATTACAAATTTAGAATTTTTTTCACAAACAGGTCTCTATTATTGAAAATAAATTGGAAAAACATTCTCCCCACTGTTGGGATCATTACATTATTCGTCCGTAGCTCTCGCACTTAAATTTTGCAAAATACGAATAATACAATTATTCACATAAAAGATCGCATTCTAGGCCTCGCCAGAGATTGGGCCCCATCAACAAATATGGTGGTCCCAGTCATGAAACGTGCTCCATCACTTATCAAATAGATTACAGTCGACGCCAGGTCATCCTTAACATCAAGCCACCTTTGTAGTGGCGCGGCTTCGTTGACCAATTTCTCTGCCCTCTCCTTCCCAACTGACAATGGAAACTCATCATTTAAGTGCAACCCACGGGCAATTCCATTAACCCTGATCTGGTGTTTCCCAACCTCCATTGCGGATGTCTGAGAATAGTAATCAGGCATGAATATTAATCATTCAACTTGGGGAGAGGGAGGAGAAGGGGTAAGAAAAAACATAGAGATAATATAGCTAGAAAACTATGGAGCATGTGGCAATAATGGTTAACGGTTAAACTAAGATAAAAAGATACGAAAAATATTAATCATCGATTGTCAAGGGTTTCATGATTCAACTAGGATACCTTGAGGTAGCAATGTAACACAGTACAGACAACAGAAGCAGCTGTAACACTAATAGTTCCATTTGGGTAGTAGATGGTTATTATCCATCAAGGTTAATTTAATTCGCAATGAAGACCCGCAGATTTACTGGGGTTGATAATTTTAGGCAACTGATTATCGCCAGTATACTACTGACCCTGCTCTCTTTTATAGATCGAGTAGCTCTTTGGTAAAATTACCTCATTCATAGCAATATGTGACCCTCTCACTTCGATTATCTAATCCACATGCTTCTCAGTCTACTTCTGACAACAATATAAGAAATCCACAAATACAAAACTGCTTCACATCCAAGAGTTATGATGAGAATATCCATATCTTTCCCTCATGGAACAGAGATAATATATCCACTATTCTAAAGAGGCCGATTTTGAATTATAGTGCAATGGTGCTTTAACACATTAGGCAAGTCTGGGAGGCATGACCTACTCATGAAAATGGAACATGTGCCTTTTTGAAGTGGAGATAAACAATATAAGATCTGTTTCAGGAAGTGTGTAGAGATAAACTACAGGGAAATCTTGGCCATGTATGTCATGGTTTGAGGTCTAGACACCACCTAACTTGCCTCTTTATTAGATTGACCAGCCACATCATGCAGCTGTTCTCGCATAATATAGAAGAACATGGCCCTGTTTGTAACATCTTGTTGATTACACAACTTCTGCTACTGCATCTACTTTTTCAGAAGCAGATTCTAAAGTTTCTACTTATGCTTCTCTAAAAGCTATTAAGTGTTGTTTCTCGCAGCTGTTCAGAATCAATTTAAGTTATCTGAGCTTTTAGCAAATAAGCTCAGAAGCTAACTTTTAATGATCAAATGACCAAAGCCCCAATAAGAAATAAGCTTTTTGTTTGTTGCAGTAAAGCTATAAGATTAATATTGCAATCAAAATATTCAACTAATATTATAACTAAATTATTTAAATTAATATCATAACTAAAATATTTAATTAAAATATTTATTTCAATTAAGAGATTCTTTTTATTTGTTTGAAGCCTGTGAAGTTGAGACCATTCAGGGAAAAAAAATTACTCCGCACAAAAACTCGCATATCAGCTAGTGAAAGTTCATGTCAGTGGATATAACAGAGAAGAGAAAATGAACATTCGGAAGAAAAAAAGAAGCTCAAATAATATACAATGTCAACAAAGGTAAAAATTCGGACCATTGATGAAAAAGGTTAATGCAGAAAATGTAATGGATAACATGTAACAGATAACAAACAAAATATCACTTACCCTAACTAACTGTTGTACTCCAGCCAAAGCCGAACCATATGCAGCAGCTCCGGGGTATAACCCTCTCTCCGCACCGATTAAGGTGGTTATGAATACAATGGACCCTCCTGTTTTCTGATCCCGAATTCTCGTCCCGACAGCTTTCAACAAGTACCATGCAGCCATATAATTTATTTTGACTATCTTTTTAAACTCATCTCCAGACACCTGCAGGGGATCTTGCATCTTTCCTGTTTCAAACAAGAAATTATAGATCTACTTGGTGCCAAAACAGTTTTCCTTGATTAAAAAATACGAACATATTCAAGTCTTTTGATAATATAGCGCCGAGATAAAATGAAGCAAAAATATGAATAAAAAAATGAAGACCAAAGTAACACCAGCAATCAAAAAAATGAACTACAGTTATTTCAATGTGAAAGTACAAGGAAATAGAAGAATAATTATAAACATATTAAGATTGCAAGAATTTTTTTTCCATACCCTGAAACATACCAACTAATTCAAAGAGAAGAAATGTTAGAAACATATTTCAAACTTCTCCAATTTGGGAGCGCCTATTTGCGTAAGCTCATTTAGATCCAGCAAGTTTGTCTTGATTTTTGTAGCAATTCAATGAATTCATGTTATGTTCTAGTACAAATATTATCCTGTTTTGCACGACTTACTTGGAGTTTGAATAACTTGGAAAATTGATGTCTCTTTTGCTCTGTTGATGATTTTGAATTGGCATAATCCATCTAGTGTGGAACAAAACTTTAACGGATAGAGAAATTTTCAATGCCCTAAATAAAAGGTGCATATGATCTTGTTCATGCATTGAGGTTTAAGATTTGGAAATGGTGTAAAGGTACAGGTAATAACTTGAATAGGCATGATCCTATAATTTGGAACGGAGGGAGTATTTAATATCTAGGCTATACAATTCTAGCATTAGTCCAAGGAGGTGCAACCCCAAGAAAGCGTGTAAACTGTTCATATCCCTAGTCTATATTCCAGTAACATCCGAGGATTTACTACCTTATTGTTCTCCGTATTTTCTAAGAGAATCAGCTACAAATTTTGAAAAAGAGGTCCAACACACCAACTACAAAGTTAAGTTTCTTTAAAAGCCCAAAACCACCATACATTTAAACGTAAACATAAACAGAAACTAACTCTGGTGAACAAGATCTATGTTTGCTTACAAGAAACATGGGATTGGATTATTTATATTAATTTAACATTACTTCGGACTATTTTATCCCATGACGGGAGATTAAATTGTCTTGTGGACTATTTTTTTTTCATTCCTAAGACTATTTATGTGGGATTATATAATCCCATAAAAAATTTAGAATTAATAGTCCCCTCATTTTAAACTATTAAATAACTTTATGGGACTATAGTCTAACATTAAGTAATTAATAATCCCTTATCAAATGATTAAATAGTACAAAGTAGTATTAAATTAAGGTAAATAGTCCAATCCAAGTATGTTTTTTGCAAACAAACGTAGCCTAAGAGTTATATAATTTGATAATATAACAGCCAAAATATGATGCACATGTGTAGATAAAGTTAAATATCCTCCTAATCCCAAATTGAAGAGAGTCCAAAGATGAGAGTCCACTCTGGAAATTAATATACAAACTCTCAATCTGTTTGAGAGTGTAACCACCTCATTTTGATAGTATTTCATTTTGTAGGTTCATTTACTACAGAATATACTTTTCCATTTCCAATAAAATACTATATTAACAGATAATACCAACCTTAATTGAGAATTAACAACTGAAATAACAGGATGAAAATTACCTTCATAAGAATAGCAATTAACTAAAGCATCCAAGCCACCCAAAATTTTGGTGGCCTCATCGACGGCATCATCAAAAGCCCCTTCTCTCTCATCTTCCATATCCAATCCAACCACTTCCACCTTAACGACGCCGACTAAACTACCCTTTATCTTCTCCGCAATTTTCTTCAAAGTATTCTCATCACCCAACAAAACCAACCTAATTCGTATAAACATAGATTAATACACACAATCACATATTTATAAGCACATATACATACGGATCAAGAGATAGAGATCGTACCAGCAACCTTTGTTAGCTAAATGGTAGGCAATATTTTGAGATATCTCATCGCCGTTGGTTGTGAGCAAAACCCTCTTTGCCGCAGTTGCCATTTTTGAGATTAGGGATTAATGGAATTATACTGTTTCGCGAGCGAACAGAACGAGAGGGAGTGAATGGATATATGTAGTCCTCGAGTCAAAGTTGAACAACTCTATAGAAAAATATTTCATATAGAAAGGAAAACGTAATATGCAACTTCTTGCACACGAAAACCGAGGCAAATGCTTGGGACCTGATATATTTCATAAAAATAGAGTAAAAGAAATAGAGAGCATGTGTAGGAAGTCAACAGGGGCGGCTGTGAGATCAGACTAATTATTCATCGGT
Source organism: Hedera helix (assembly GCA_947179155.2). Lineage (NCBI taxonomy): Eukaryota > Viridiplantae > Streptophyta > Magnoliopsida > Apiales > Araliaceae > Hedera > Hedera helix. Next base: position 37,212,405 of record OX359270.1, on the reverse strand, counting down.
TCTGAATACCTGTTGCATGGGTTGTTATTTTAATATTCAAAATAAATTGTTTTATTTTAAATAATAAAATAAGAATAAGTTTACTTGCACAACATTGAGTGACAACTTCAATCACAACATCTCCATCTCACCATTAAAAAGTGGGTCCTGACACGGAAATCTGTGTTAGGCCCCACTTTTTAATGGTGAGATGGAGATGTTGTGTTTGGAGTTGTCATCCAATGTTGTGTGTGTAAAATGGTCCATAAAATAATAACATAAAAATAATATAAGACATAATATAATAAATATCTTAAAAATATTTAATAATTTTTCGAGAGATCAAGCACCCTTTCCTAGTGCATACTGCCATACCCCAGTGACCGTCCTTACGCTTAACCATTGTATCAACATTGTACTCCTTCCTCCCATTTTATTTGACAATTTTGAGTTTGTCCCATTTAATTTAACAATTATATATTTTTACTGTACAAAAGTTTCACATTTTAGTGGTTATTATTATGTTTGACGAAGAAATCAAATATAAAGAGTTGCAGTGTCAATTGTATGTGCAAGTGCCTTGAAAATTCAATTAAACATTTGTGCACAAGAAAACTCTTATCAGCTCGGGCATTGAACTAACTTCAAATTCTAAAAAATAAAAATAAAGAGAAGATAAAATAAAATAAAAATAAAACATGGCAACTTATATCCATGACCAACACTTAAATGGGAGTACTTTTATTTAAGAGTTATAGCATTAAAGTATTCTTTTGAGAGAAAAAAATTAAATTAGTGTATTTATATAGTAAAAAGAGAAATTTATAACACTGCAAAATTACTATTCTTCCATCTAAAATGTATTAATTTTTTTAAAATATAGTCATAAGTATGAATCACTTGCTCATTGTAATATTTTTTTGTTTTGTAAATATTTTAATTTATTATAATAATTTAAATAATAAAAGCGTAAGCGAAAAATAAGGTAACATAAATGAGGCAATAACGCATGAATAAATATACACACAATAATAATCAAACATTACATCTATTTATATCATTAAAAAATAGAACATAATATTAAAATTTGTGTTATATTTTATTTTTTAATAATGTAATAAATATAGTGTTTGATATAGTGTTTAGTTATTACGTGTGTAACTTGTCCATATTGCATACATGTGAACCGTTTGCTCATCATAGTTAGGTCCGATAGTTATTGGTCGTATCCAAACCTAAAGCATCTTATAAGAGAGTTGTTATTGAATCGGATCTCAATCCCAAACCAACTACTCACATTTCTCGCTCTCACTTTAAGGCCATTTCCAGCAAGCCAGAGATTCGCACATCCTAGACTAAAGATAGTCGAGGACAAACCCTCCCGCTCTAGCAGGTGGAGTAAATATAGTTTTCGTATTTTTTCGACAGAGTAAAACGATTATATTAACGAATCTAATTTTGGTGGACTGCAATTTTTAATATATTTTAATGGCTGAGAATGGGAGGGTGAAAAAGAAGGAGACGAATCTGGGTTAAGGATGACTAAGACGAAGAAGATGAAAGGGGCGGACTGGTATCTCCAACGAATATAAAAAAAATTATGCTCAGTACTCATGAAAAAAAATATATATGTTCAGAAGTCACAGAACGGTAAACAAAAAAGAAGTCACAGAACGGTTAAAAAAAATAAAATTGTGCAACGGTAAAATTTGTTCCAACGGATAAAATTAGAAATGGTGATTGAAAAATCTATAAATATGTACAATGATTCAATACATTTTATCATCTCTCACTCAACAACTTCAACCTTTAGTAATTGTAAGTATTTGGTTAAATAGTTTGTATTTTTATTATATTTATTTTTTTATTTTTTTATTGATAATATCTCTCTAATTTATTTTTTAGATGAAAAATCATGGTCCTCCAATGTATTATTCTTCATTATTATCTCAAAAATTTTCACTTGATGATCCAAATTTGTTGGATGAATTCTCAATTCAAACTGATGTACCAATTCAGACTCCCGAAAATGAGTCCAACAAAAGAATAAGGCGAAAGGAAAATTACATAATTGATGAAAATGTCCTTCTTGTTTTTGGATGGCTTAATATAAGCATAGATCCAATTCAAGGAGATGATAAAAAACATGGAAGATATTGGGAAAGAGTTTATGACTACTTTCATGAATATAAAAAAATTGAGTCTAAAGGCAATTCTACTGTTTTGGGAAAACGTTGGTCAACAATTCAACTCGCTGTGAACAAATTTTGTGGATATTATGTTTCAATTGAAAGAATGCAACAAAGCGGTGTATGTGAACAAGATAAGGTATTTTAGTTTTTTCATGTAAAATTTCAATAAGTTTATTTTTATAGTTTATACTTAATACTTTGTAAATAATTTTTAAAATAGATATGTCAAGCATTAGAGATGTTCAAAAGTATCCAAAAACAACCATTTGAATTTATGCATTGTTGGAGACTATTAAAGGATGCGCCGAAATGGAGAACATATAATATTGGAAAAAAATAAAAAAGTACTAGAGAGTCAAGATTAGCAGCATCTTCTCCATCAATCGTAAAAGAAGTAAATTTGAATGAAGATGATGGTATTGAAGATACAATCTCTACAGGATTGGAAAGGCCAATAAAAAGAAAGGCTTCGAAAGCACAAGATAAAAGGGCAAAGGAATCAGTGATACTAATACACCTATGGAATTGAGATTTGAGAAGTTCGAGCATCAGATGAAATTGAACCAACAAAAGAGACAAGAGAACATGGACAAAATATATTTTCAAGAGCAAGAGAAGTTGAATATAATGAAAGCACAAGGGGATGAAAGGATCATGATGATTGACACCACTAACATGGAACCTGAAGTAGCTGAATATTACAAACAACGCAAGAAAGAAATCATGAAAAGAATTACATCTAGTGGTTGACTTGCTTATTATTATAGAATCATGATTTGCTTATTATTGTAGTAGAATGTAATGGATTACGCTCCGCCATGTAGTAACCACAATTGTTGAATAATATCTTCTTAAAGTTGAGAATGAACTTGTTTATCCCTTATGCGATGATTAACTTCAATGAATTCAAGTAATTGTAGGGTACACTCATAAGAGACTTCTATAGTGGGAATCTCGTAATGTGTATCATATGTTACTAGTTCTTTATTTTCATCTTGTTCATCCTCAACGATCATATTATGTAGTATTATGCATGCAATCATAATTTCTTTTAGTATTGTTTGATCCCAAAATCGTGCAGGACCACGAACAATTGCAAAACGTGCTTGGAGTACCCCAAATACTTGCTCAGCATCCTTCTTATGTGCTTCTTGAGTCTTAGCAAATATAGTTTTCTTTTATTTCCCTGAGGTGTCGAAATGGTTTTAACAAATGTTGCCCATGGGGGATATATACCATCAATAAGGTAATATCCCATTGTGTACTTGTAAGACCCCGAATTTTATGAAATACAAAATTTAATTTTTCTTCACATATATATTTTTTTTGAAACAGTAAGTGGTTAAATCGATAAAGTTAAAAGTTAAGGATGTTATGTGCAAATTTTATTTTGTCGGACAATATTCGCTTTGTCGGGGAATATTCGTTTGGTCGGGGAATATTCGTGCCGTACGACGGCGCCGAAATAACAAATTATTGGTGGACCCCACAACGGAATATTTGTCGGATATAGAAAACGACAGAAATATCCTTTTTAAATAAAAATAGTCAACGGAACTGTTAAAATACCGGTGATAAAAGAATAGTAGCATACGGTAGTTTATGGTATTTTCTGTAACACACGGTATTGCATAGTGTCTCATATTATTGGTCTGATAATTGACACCGTAACTGTTACGCATCATTCCATCGATAATTGTCACTGCATAATATTTTATATTACCAATTCAATAATTGTTGTTACACAGTATTTTGCATTATTGATTTAATAATTGTCATTACACTGTATTTTATATCATTGAGTCAATAATTGTTGTTGCACTGTTTTTAAAATTATTGAACCTAATAATTGTCACAGTAACATATGCACAGTAATTCACATTATTGAATCAATAATTGTCATTACACAGTAACGTATGCTTTCTTTTACATTATTGTTATCTCTATTATGATGTTATTTAAACAGTTGTATTTCATTAATTTATTGACTTGATATCTAAGAGCTAACTATACTGTATTTATAACAATTAGTCATAATAATTGAATTGATAAAGTTATTTGTTTATAATATAAAGTTAGGTGATTATTAAGTGATATGAAATGAATGGTGTAGATTAAAGTGTGAATTATTGTTGAATAATTGAATTGATTTGTTTATAATATAAAGTTAGGTGATTATTAGGTGATATGAAATGAATGGTGTAGATTAAAGTGTGAATTATTGTTGAATAATTGAATTGATTTGTTTATAATATAAAGTTAGGTGATATGAAATGAATGGTGTAGATTAAAGATAATATAATATTTGAAATGGATGGTGTAGATTAAAAGATGATCTTTAAATGAATGGTTTAGATTAAATGAATGATAAGATTTTTTGCTATAAATAGAAGCCTTAACTTAAGGATTTTTCATAAACTTCCTTACTTGTTCTTTCTTTCTCTCTCTAAATACTTCTTGTGAAAGTTCTCTCTAAGTGTGCTTAAGTCATCTTGAGTATTTGTGAAGATCTATAAGTGTACGTGTACCGTTCAAGTTAATCAACCTCATCCAGTCACGTGTTAAAGTAAGGGATTATCATTATTTGATTCTCAAAAATAATATCGTTTCTTTCTTACTCATAAGATGTGTCATTTATTTCCATGTATTAAATTGTGGGAATAACCTTACGGCGCGGATTATCGCCTGTTGGTGAATAACCTTTCATATTTATTTTCATGTATTAAATTATGGGAATAACCTTACGGCGCGGATTATCGCCTGTTGGTGAATAACCTTTCGTATTCATTCATTATTAATCTCTGAGAATAACCTTACGGCGCGGATGACCGCCTGTTTGGTGAATAACTCTTTGTACTCAAATTCTATTAAATTGTGGGAATAACTTACGGCGCGGATTATCGCCTGTTGGTGAATAACCCTTTGTATTAATTTCCTTCACCTTTTGTTAATCAAACCTGCTACGGTAAGGGTTATTATTTTCTTTCATACTCCTAAATCGAAATTTATTATGGAACTATTGCTTCTATAATTCCTGAAAATATTATATGTTCCATAATAGATGAACTTCATTATTTTAACTGAACCTTCCTATTTACGTGAACCTTTCTATTGAACTCTAACCGTTATTCTGAACTGTGGATCTTGAATATTATTTTTAAATTTCACTCCACATCATGTTGACAATTTGGATATTATTTGAATCCGCACAAAGTAAACTTCTGATACTTATTGTTTATCCTGTTTCTTCTGTTCATCATTTGTATCACTGTTATTTGTACTAATCATCAAAAATCAAGCTGTTGTGAATATCTGTGGCCGGGGGCACAAATGTGATATATTTATTGAGCAGATGATAGGTTAAAGGCGATATAATAGGTTAAAGGCGATACATCTGTTCGGTGTCTTTTATGGCACGTGGTGAATGTTCTCTTTGGCCGTAGTGCAAAGATGAACTGTTGATTGGTATGATTATGACCAAAGGCTGAATCTGGTATAATCATGACCGTTGGTGCTATATTGAATATCTTTGGCCCGTAGTGCAAAAATGAACTGTTGATGTGCATGATTATGATCAGGAACTGTGAATTTATATTATCATGACTAATGGTATTTCAGATGATAAAAGTTGATGATGTTTTTACGAAAAAGAGAAGCGAGTGGACATTATAGTCTGCATTATTCTTCTAATAGATTGCTCATTCCACTGCTATTATTTATCTAAACATTGTTCAAGAATTTAACTGCAGTTTTTGATATAAACCTTGTAGTCTATTGTATTCTATCAAGAACTTAACTGTTGAAGGCTAATGATAATTTATTCGTCATTATCTTAGTCATGATATTTCTTACTGGCTATTTGAGCTCACCCTTTCTTTTGTTCCATTGTTTTTCAACAGGAGATGAAAACATAACAGGGTCTAGCCGGGAATGGAGTGAGGGTCTGAGGAATAGTTATCGTAGTCTTCACGTTTTGTAAAATAGTGTGGCAATAATAGTGAAGACTTAGTTGTGTATTATTATACTCTGTATTGTTGTACGTTGTGCTTTGTTGTAATAATTTTGTTGTAGTCTTTTGACGACTCAAGTTTGGGCTGTGTGGGCCCAGATTTGGGGGCGTCACAGTACTCATTTCCATTAATTGAGTAGTTCACAGCTGGAGCACGACCTTCAGTAAGATTAGAGAAGATAAATGATCTCTCCAAAATGTTAATATCATTATGAGAGCCTGGTAATCCAAAAAATGCATGTCATATTCAAAGATCGTATGAACCCACCGCTTCTAAAATAATTGTTGGCTCATGCACATGTCCAGAATACATACCATGCAACGCAACCGGACAATTCTTCCATTTTCAATGCATGCAGTCGATGCTCCCCAACATCTCAGGAAAACCATGCTCTTCAGTTTTTGATAGCAATCTAACAATGTCATCACTATAGGGGGATCTCGGATATTTATCACCAAAAATTACAATAACTGCTTTTTCAAATCTTTTAAGACTCAATATAGCTGTGCTTTCACCGATCCAAACATAATCATTAACAGAATCTGCCGAAACACCATAGGCAAACATTTACATTGAGGCAATTATCTTTTGAAGAAAAGATAAACCAAATTGTCCTGCAGCATTCATTTTTTGGACGAAGTATGAATTATACGGTTCAACTGCTATTTGAATTCGGAGGAAAAGTGGGCGCCGCATTCGAAACCTTCTCCGAAATAGATACGAGAGGTATGTAGGATGTTCAGCAAAATAATCACGAAAAAGTCGATTATGACCTTCATGTCTACCACGATCAATGGTAATACGACCTTGCACAGAACCAATGACGTGATGTATGCCTATTGACATTTTGTTGTTCTTCTTCAATAGCCGTCAAGCCTAAAAATTGTTCATATGTTTCTTCGTCTTCATCCATGTGCAACATAGCTAATTCGAATTGACGTGACATATTTAAAATAACGTATTTGACTAGAAGACTAAAGTTGAGATGAGTGAATATAAGAGACTGAATGTGACTTATATTTATAGAGGTTGTTTGTTCATTAAAATATATTCATTGGAATATGGACGTTGGAGTTTTTTTAAATTTATTGATTATTTTAATCTTTTTATATTATAGTCCGCGGGAATAGTCCATTGAAGACTAAAAGACATCTGCTGATATCACATAGACTAAATATAGTCCAGCAGATAGTTCGTCTGCTGGAAATGCTCTAACCCGCAAGAGGGATAGGGATATGGCGATCTCCTCTTCAATTCTCTTGCTGGTAGCACTTGATCTGAAACTGGCCAGACATTTAAACATTATCTCAACTCAATTGTGCTTCAATTAAAGTTTTGATTTTTGATTTTTTTTTAAATGTATTATCTCCATACATTTCTTTCTAGTTATCTTTTCAAAATTTCCTGCGTATTGATTAAATTTATTTCTTATAGCAGTGTTAAATTCAGAGAGACTCGACCACTCAAAGTCTTATGTGATTTCTCCTGCTTAGAAGTACGTTTCCTCTCGAATTCATATCCATCAATTTACATATTACAAGTATAACTGTTGAGTTAGTATTACATATTCACATCCATTTTCTATATCTGTATATTTCAAAATTGGTGTTCCTGCTAATCTCTTCTGGAGCATATTTCTATGTTTACCTTGGCATTGTTTTTTGCTTAAATTAACAGATCTAGTGATCTGGTAAAATTATTTATTTTAAGCATTTAATTCTCACTTCGCAGTCTTCCAATAATGTTATATTTGTAAGAAGGCCAACAGAATGAAGGCCTAACTACAAAGCAACATAGGAAGTAATATTTCAATGCCTTTAAAAGATGAGAGAAGTTGAGCTAATCGTATTGGTATATTGTTTACTTTTTTTTCGTGGGAATACATTTTCTGAAGTTATGCTGTCTGATGTATATGAACTTACACCCATCGATAAGAAGAGCAATGGCATTGCCACATATGCTGCCCCCTTATTCTAGTTTTTTCATGAATTACATTAACCAATTTGTTTGTAATGGGGCTGTTGTGCCTGCAGGGAGTTGGTGTCTTTGGTCGACCAATCGTGGAATCTAGAAATGGGCGGACTGCTTAAGGAAGAGCCTGTACCAGTATAACATTCAGTCTGTTATTGCCCGACTTGTTGATACAATGTGTGCCTGAGGTACGACTCCATTGTCTTGTTTGATCTCTATGTATTTTGATTGCATGGCAAAATATTTTTTACATTGAAAATTTAATAGTGATTAAGCATAAAACACGATTATCAGGAAAACATGTAGTTCGAAGTCACAAATAAATTTCTGGCTTTGTTGTCGATCCTTCATGGTGGTTGTCTGATATTTAATCCGTTGAGATAAATTTCTAAGTGGAGGCTGAAACTTGGTAATTTTCTACATTGGGATTTCTAGTAGTGACACACGTATTGTTGTAAGAGTGTTAAGAAGTTTTACAGTTTCTCATTTTTCCCTGGGGATTCGGAGGTTCAAATCTTTATGACAGAAAGCAAAGAATACTGGTTCATCTGTGTATCTGACACAGTAATTCACATGATTCTCCACGTCACTTATTAAAAAGTAATAATTAATAATTCTCCACACGTCATTTCACATTTTCAGCAATTATATCATGCAGATATAGGACACAAGTTTTACACTTAATCAAAACCACAATTACTGTGATATCATAAGGAGGAAAGCCTCTCTTATTCTCCTTCACTTCACTTGAGTTCATCATCACTCACAACTAGTTTAAATACCAACCAAAATACAGTATGTAATCAAACTCACACATCACACTTCCTTAATAAACAAGGATGACAGCTTACCTGTGTTTCTCCAGCTTCTTCTGGCTCTACAGCTCAAGCACAATATCTACGATGGAAACAGTAGCAAGTGTATAATAAACAGATAGCAATTGTTTTCTTACTACAAATTTGATCCACATATTCCATGCTCAATAATGTATCAACTAAATTAAAATAAATAAAATAAACTTTGTTCAATGAGTATATGCAGTTTTACTAATACTATTATGATAAAGAGTGACTGAACTATGTATTACTTACAGTCTTCATCTGTATGAATCCAGTGCTCCCCATTTCCAGTTGAATGACTCCTGCTGAACCTATTATGAGAAAGGCTCATGCTCGTGATTTCTTCTTTTAACATGGTTGTGTGAAGACACATTTGGTTGGCATTGCCTAGGGATGTCACATCTTCCTCTTCATGTTTGCCACTATGGGAAAAATTCTTCTTTTCATATTTGTGTGACTTAGTGAACTTTTTGTCAGCGGTTGATCTGTCAGGATGGATTCTTCCGTGCAACATTCTTAGCGCCTGCATGCGTACATATAAAGAAACTTGAGACTTGAATATACCAAGTTCTTTATCCATTTAGGCAAAGACTCCACCTTCTACAAAATAGGTGGTGTACATATGATGTCTATTTTAAATAACCTCTAGGAGGGCGAAATTTGAATACTGTTTCCTGGCCATGGTTGTAAAAGCTCTTACAGTAGGATGCTTGATTTATTGGTTAGTGACTTAGTAATATGACCCTTGCGATGAAGTATTCCTATGACCTTTCAGAAGGGATTTTTATATGCAATTTTCCTTTTTGATATATCTAGGCTATTGGTGGATTCTTTTTGTTTTAGAATAAACTCTAAGATAGAGGAGATTTTGTTGAGATAAGGACACATTTTTATCTAGCAGAGCTGAAACTTCCTGGCTGGCACCCCCTTTTGAATACACAAAATCGGAAAGACTACAAGAAGTTTGGAACACCCAGTATGGCGATATTTTTTGTAAAGTCTCGAGTTTGATGAATTCAACAGTTATTGACTAATTTGTCCAGCTTTCCTGATAATGCATTTCGAGACTCAACCTATCTACAATTATGGACGATATAGATCATCGCAATTATTTGATCTGGTCTCTAATGTCTACATGACTACTATTATTTCATCTGTTCTTTGATAGTTAGTCTAAAAGAACCAGTACCAGGTGACCAACCTTGGGGAGTTTTCTTTTGGTTGTAACAGAATCAGCAGCATGACCATTAACAGAAGCTGTGCAGTTCCTTGAGGGGATATGGATCTTTTTCAGCATCTTCTTCATGAAATGCATGGCATAGATTCCCTTGGATTGTGTTCCCTTTTTTTCGCTTTGCCCTTTATATTGCTCGTAGGCCATGCTATGTTTCTTGAAGAGCTCCCCAAGTGATCCCTTTTCTTTCTTTATCTCTTCACCTGTTTCGGAACATTCTATTAAAGAACATAGTACAATATCTCTTCACCTGTTGCAGGAGTGGAGGTTTTATTGACTGCTTTTAAGCTATCTTTAGAGTTACTCGATTGACCTAGTACAATATATTATTTTCCTTAAACATTATCATAGACTTAGCAGTCTACAGTTTCTATCTTAGTGTTGGATTTGAAAATAAAGAAAAGGTAAAAATGAGATAAGCTGGATTCGGGACAGTGGAGATAGATATCAATTGAGAATTACTTCAGTGGCTCAATGCTGTTTTGCCTTAATTTCTGGTTCATCCAACCTAGTAAATGCAACAATGACAAGTAAAACTTGATGCTTACAGTTTTTTTATGTTTAGCTGAAACTTAGAAGAATAAGGACTTACCTTCATCTTGAACTTGCTGCAAAGTAGTTAATATAAATTGGTTTTGTTGGAAAATGACTTAGGATGGAGGGATTTTAAAGTAGAGGCAAGGGTTTTGATGAATCAGGAAAAGATTGGAGATCTTTCCATCTTGATTGTCAATGATAGGAAGCCATGGGTTGCTACAAGTGTTTGAGATATAGCTGAGCAGCGAGAAACATAGAGAAAGATACAATATTATAGTTGGCTGTTCTTTATCAAAATCGTGTCATGTGGGCGAGTTGAGGAGGCAGTTTGAGACCCACATGTCGGTGATACTACTTCTCCCAAGCATGTTTTTTGCTTGTAGTTGGTTATGTATTGTTGATTATTAGACACAATAGTATAAATGGATATTGAAATTTGTACTATGAAGTCGGTCTTATATCGAAAGAATTTGTTCACAGGCTTGCAGGAAAGTAATGCAACTTCAGAAGGATTGTTATAATGATATTGCACAATTTACAATTGTTCCACCAGATCCACAGTTAGCTTCTGCAAGCAATGATAGTAAAGACAAAGGGTTTCATATAATGTAAATAATTTTTACAAGATATTTGGCGAGGAGATCTCATCATGATTCGACTACACAGAAACAGTGTCAGGGTGAAAGATAATTGAAATATGAATTATACTGCAGTCATAGGGTCATCAGTGGGGTTGTTTCAAGTTTTTGGTAGGTTTAGATTTTGTTAGGGTGCTTCATGAGTTTGAAAGATATATTATAATTCTTCTACTGTATATCTGTCTAAATGTACAAAAGTTATGGGTCACTCCAATTGTTAGCATAGGAAACCAACTGAACTTTGTTAGTACGTGTTCCCATTGTTCATCTTTCTATTTTATTTTATTTTTCACCTAAAATCTCGTATATTTTTAGTGTAGTGTGTGTATAATTTGAGCAATTTAATAGTAACTTAGCAACAAGTCCAGCAATCTTGATTGAAAGAGCTCTCAAGCTCTGCGCTGTGATATTCACAGGATTGACTGCAATTACAGGTTGCTAGGTAACAGGTATTCTCCTTAAATTATATTTTTAGCAACTATGCATGAATCTTCAGAGTTTTGGTTACTACTTGATATAATAAGCGAATTATACTTTGTAACTCTATCATCAGATTGATGCTTTATAAGACGCACTTTAATTGGTTGATCTTAGTTCTTCAGTGAGTTGGAAGGTGCAAGTAAGGAGTTATTTGGATGAAAGATGGAACTCACGAGATTTATTCGAAATCTGGGATTTCTTTCCACTGAGAACCTTAGGGTTGGTTAGAAAATATGAAGTATAGGTACTCAGATTTGGATTAGTGGTGTGCTCCTCTCTCACAACACCATGGAGTCCACAAGTGATGGGCCTCTTGTGAACCTCACAGTGTTGTGAAAGAGAGGAACAAACTGTAACTTTGCTTCATGACAACTAATAATTTCTCGTTATTTAGTCAAATCCAATTTTTAAGCACTGGGATGTTCTCGAGAATAAAAGAACCTAGATTTCTGTGAACATTGCGACTGTGATGGCTTCTATGAATTTTTTTTTAAAAAATAAAAGTTTTATGGTAATATTTACTACTGTAGTTGATAGTACTAGTGATGGTCAATTACCCACTACCCACTCATTTTTATGAAAAGTTTGTCCAAAATTGCATCATTTCAATCAACTCTTGTTGAAGTTTCCACTTTCTAGGTGCAGCATGTAATACTGACTCCCTATTGCATCAACGTAGTGCATATGTATGTGGAATTATATGCCTTACTGAATATGCTTCGAGTAATTTAGATGCTAAACTACAAGTTTAATCGGTTGTTGAGAAGTTCATTCGGTGATTTCTTGTGTTAGGTTAATTGAGATGATACCGGAAGAGTGTCGCTGATACTGTTACAGATAATTTTTTAATACACATTATTACTGTGAAAGAAAAAGCTGGAAGATGATCAGATTGAGTTAGCATCAACAAATTGTCAAAGGTTGCGAGACTAGATCTAATTATTTAGTCAGCATAGTGTTTTTGCGTAATTTGTCTACTTTTTGTCAAATGAACACGTCCTATCTGTATTATTAAAAATTACAGAAATGGCGCCAATACCATCAGATCTTTTTTTCTTTGATAGAATCAATACGTACCGTCAAAACTTTATTATATTTAGCTAGAATGAATACAATCAAACCTAGAAACATCGGGGATCCTCATTTTCAGCTATGCTACAACGCACTACAAAACACACCAGTTTCCTCTTTTGGTTAAAAAAAGACAAAAGGGGTTATGTACCTACTGCTGATCTCTAAATCAAACAAACATATAACATCCAGAGGTGTTGATCAATTTGCCGGGGATGCTCAGTCCACTTGAATCTTCCTTATTAGCTAATCATGACAAAGTGGTTTGGCTTCCATGTGATTTTTGGATATTATTTCTATTTTGTTTATCAGTGCTAACTTTTCAAGAAATATTATTTGACACTGCCTTCTATTTATTTAGTGCTCGTACATTGTGCTTCTGCGCTAAACATAAATTTTCTACTTCCGTCAAAAGTGATTTTCAACCACTATATCTACTCGCTGTTCGAGTGTCACAAAACACTAATATATTTTTAAATTTAATTTTAAAAAACACTTTTATTCCACTGCATTCTTTCGTCAAACAAGCTCTTAGCTATTACATTTTTCACATAATTGCGTCATGAAAAAGGAATATATATATATATATACACTCCACCCTAACATAAGAGTCTAATTTTCTAAACCAAATCTTACAGAAAAATAATTCGATGTGTTCCAAATTACAACATCATTATTGAGTTTTGAAAGTTAATTTGAAATATTTTTAAATTTAAAATTAATATTTATTAAAAGCGATGAAATAATAAATTTTGTAATTAATAATATTTTTTTAATAATTTACAATATTAATAATTGTATTAATTAAAATTAAATAAATCTATGACAGTCGTAAGAGTTCTATATTTTGAGACTTTTAGGAGTATATTTTTTACTTTACCACAATCACTAACCAACATTATAAACATTTACTTAAATAATAAGAAATTTGGTACATTAACTTTGAGAATGAACTATGGGTTTAGCAGAGAGAGTATCCTCGCAGGTTTTATTAGATTGCCTTCCACATGCATGAATCTGGATAAATAATCAGCAGCTTGATCTTGTCTTGAATAATTAGCCAAGGTGGATGTCATGCCTCTAATGTCATACCCTGCCAGTTGGAGTTGTGGAGATTGGAAAAAGTTGGTATTTTATATTTGTCGAATGGCAGCTGGACAGTTGTGACATCCTAATAGTGTTCGTTAAGCATTAATTTCCTTATAATTTTTATTAAAAACGGTTTTCTTTTTTGGGGACAGATGAGTAGCATTCTCATTCTATAAGTACAGTTCGTATTTTATCTCCCTTTTTTTTTGGGAGTTAAATTCCTATGGGAATTGTGAAAGGGGCAAGCCATGGAACTAAAATATACTTATAAGATTGCAGATTCTTCTATGAGCCGACTGTATGTGTAAGCTCAACTTATTTGGTACCAAAGTAGGATAAGGTGGGGGTGGGGCAATGAGAGAGAGGGGAATATATATAGAGAAGAGTAATTATTCAGTGGTCTTGGGATATTTGTTACGTGATGTCTCACACTATTTATGTAATGTCATGTGATTATTTAAAATAAAATGACCTATTTTAAGTACTCACATAATATTACATAAATAATATAAAATATTACGTAATAAATGTCTTAAAATATCTAATAATTTTTCATACGGAGAGAACCTTTCTTTTTTTCCTGAGTTGAGAGTACTTCAGACTCATTTGAGAGAACAATCCAAAGTGTACTTATTACTACAGGACTAAGTTTGTACTTGGCAAAAATTGAATTCACCACCTCTTGATAGAAGTTATGGTGTCTCAACACGCCTCCCATCGCATAACAGTGGTAATCTTTTCAGCAAAAGACAAAAATAAATTTTATTTGTGCGGAATCAAAAGGACATGGATTTTGACATAATACACAATCAATAAAACGGATTACATACTTGATCGGCCAATAAAGATAAAACACTCTCGATAACTAAGACAAAAGCATTTAAAATCCTTCCTCTGAAAATCTGCATGAAGTTCTCTTTGGTTGTCATGAAAGATGCCAACTCAGACAGTTAGGATCTTCTTTCCCAGCTCATCGCTGCATCATCTGTCTCACACGTAAGCCCCCGCTAACCCATAATAGTACTACCGACACATTACACGTCAATTTAACTACTCAAAGTTTTTAATAAAAATAAAAATGGTGAGACCAACATTATTGATTTGATCTCTTTACCGTCGTGTCTTTTTCTCTCCTCCATGGTTGTTCTTGTCGGCCAACACCAATATCCGTACGAGGCTATGAGTTCACGAGATATTATTCTATATTTCTAGAGCATGATTTTCAGTATGCTTCTGAAACATGTCTACAGTATATTTTATCACTCTTAAATGAAGGTGAATTCTACATGGACCCATAATGTGTGAATCTTACCCTCACGTGAGAGGGTAAAACATATTGTAACTATACTCTAGATATAACATAATTTTTCATGAATTCACATACAAATAATTAACAAAAGTTAAGAGAATCTATCCCTATAGAAGAAAACGAATTAGTTAAACCCAAAACAACCAGATATTTTGTAAATCATTAACTATGAGAAAATATATTTTTAGCCCAACTTTTATTACCTCCAACCCAATATACAACTTTTGCTACACATGGGATAAATAGTGCAATGAATTATTATTGCTGAAAAAGTAGAAGTAGGGCTGAAAATTTTATTTTCTAAATTTCTTTGATTTTGTATCCTAGGTATTTCAATAAGTAGGGGCGGGCCTGGGTTTTGCATGCTTTGCCCACTGCCCAGACAGTCGAACTGAAAAAAATTGAATTCACTAATTATCTAGTCGAGTTCCAGATTCTTATGCATTCATTCCTTTTTTTTAATATAATTTTATTATATGTAACAATTCAAGTTAAATTCATGCAAAAGCGGGGATCAGAGGCGGTAACCTCACTCGAGCATATTACCTAAATAAAAAACTTTTATCTCATGCATGTGAATCCCTCGTTGACATTGTTGGGATTTCCTCTATTTTTTTAAAAAAAACTCCTTCATAGGTTGCTGATAGTGCTTTTCACCTACCTTTTTTGTTGAGTGATTTATCCGTCTCTTAAACTTTGAGAGACATAACTAGACGTTTCTAGCACACACCTTTTCTTTCACAAAATTAAGTTTCTCGCTTGTTAATAAAGTTTTAAAATCCCTACTTTATGGGATATTTGAAGAAGGGTGAGCTTGGAATCCTATGCAAGAGGCTAGTTTCGATCTTGCTTGATGGTACCTCTCTTGATAATTGATTGTTGACTCAACATTGATTTCGTACTTGAGTTGGAAGGCTCTCCCTTCATCCATCGAGTCAAGTAAAATGCGCTATCGGAAATTTTTATAGTATTATTTATTAATATATATTAATGATGTATATATATATAAGTATAAAAATAAAAGTATAAATAAATAAATATATAACCCAAAAGTGGAAATCTGAGTCTATTGGGCTTTTATGAAGAAAGAGGCCCATAAAAATTTGTAAATTAGCAGTTTAGCTTAATATAAAGAGCCCATTACCACCAATTCAGACTCTAACATGAAAGTTTGAAGACTTTTTCCACACACAATATTGGATTTTATTTGTATTTTTAGGGCAAAATATTTCAATTTCGAATAATGGACAGCATTGATTAATGTGATGGAAAATAATATATATGTGATAAATATGTGACGAAATTGGATTGCGACCAATGTTGGGAGTTTATGCGATAACGTAGAATAAATTAGGATGAGATCATTCTTAATTCTTACATATATTATATATGCACATACGTTATAATTATAAAAAATTTCGCAATATATGAGAGGACTCTGGTATGATATTCACTCTGGTCAATAGTTTTGTTATATATACTTGGAGTCATTCTTGGGTAGATCAGATAAATTTGTGATGTACTGATGTACATACATCACTATAAAATCTAGTCTTGAATTAGTTTATCTTGCCCATTCATCATTCAATGGCGAAGCAACTGTAGGAATCTATCCTTGTAGTAATATGATTCTAACTGGTACCAGCTAGATTATCAACATTTTAACTCTGGATATTTAATTGTTAGTAGCTGTCCACGTTTATTGCCTTGTGAAGAAATAATTTCCATTTTCCGAACATTCTAATCTTGTTACTTGATATAAAAATGAATAAGATATAACATTATTTCATTACTTTTTAGAAACAATAAAAGGATTTTCAATTTGAGATAACAGGTACAGTTGAGTTGAGTTTGATAAGAGAGTTTTTCAGTTATTGGTAAATCCCATTATATATATATATATATATATATATATATATATATATATATATATATATATATATATATATATATATATATATATTTGGCTTACAGGAAATTCTTCTTTTAGATTGTGAAGGGGTCCAATCACTATTTAATCTCATTCCAACTGGAACTCTTGTTCGGATAGGTAAATTAATACGTCTTCATATCGTTGACCAATATATCTCAGGTATGTGTTAAAAAAAACATCTCCTTTCAATTATTCTCTTTTCAAAATTAGAGATATGTTTTTAAAATAATTACAATTTTTTTGTTTTTTAAATATTTTATGTTTTAAATTATAAAATTATTGTTGACTTTTTAAAATCAATTTAAAATATTTTTAAACTTAAAATTGATAGGAATCTCTTTAATTTTGGTCAATGTAATGATTAATATTATAAATAATTTACAAAAAAATACTCATTGTAAGATTTGTTGTTCATAATTTTTGAAAAATCGTCTAAATTTTGAATTTAAAAAATGTCTTAAATTAATTTTTAAAAATTAATAATAGTCTAATAATTTAAAATGGAGTGAGTATACTCTAATCGTTTGTTGCAAATGTAGTTGTAACACTAAAATCTAAATCATGTTTAACATAAAACTCAAGGCTTGTTTGGTAACTATTTTTAATTTTAATTTTTTATTTGTACTTTTTAAAAATCAGTATCAGAAAACAGTGTCTGCTAATTGTTTCTGTTTTTTAAAAAGTGAAAGCAAAACCTCTTTTAGCAGCAAAAAAGTGAAAATACCTAAAATTTGCTTTTTTAATTTTGGCAATATAGAAGAGCCATTTTAACTTTAATGAAGTCCAAATATCAAATTTGCAAAGTATTTAAGAGAAATTCGACTAAATTAAAATTTAAAATTTTATCAAATCATACGATTAATAATATAGTGAAATTTTTTAAAACATAATAACTAAAAAATTATAGTGATTCATAGTTCTATTCAGGCGAGGATTTTAAGCAAATTTTGTTAGTATAAACACTAATGTAGAGTTATATTACAAACTTAAATATATAAACATAATTATTTTTCTATAATCATAACTGAATAAATTTACACACTATTCAAAATAATTGATTGCATGAATATACAATATATAATCCAATAATTTATTATTTCGATAAATATTTAATAATTACAGCTATTTGAATTTGAATTTTAGTTAAATATTTATTTTATATTCAATTAATTATCTTAATAATTAACTTAATAAACCATTATCAATGTCGCTGGTGGGCTTGTCTTAACTCAAAATACATACAAAAGAGGGGTTTTAAGGAGGGCCTAGTCTATATAGTTTACTGTTATATTTTTGGGTAAAAAGCATTTACTCAATAATACAGAAATCATTTATTAGGGACTAGTTGTATATTTGTGAAATATTCAGAGCTATGAATTATGATCATTCTCAATTCGTTAAAAGTGTTTTCATAGTCTCTCCAAATATCAACAAATTTCAGTTTATACTTGATTTAATCCATCACACCGCTTTCCCAAACACCTCATATAATTTCAAACTTTAGATTCCTTGTCTTGAAAATGAAAGCATGAAACAAACAACTATATATATATATATATAGGGTAGTGATGTATAGCAATTCATTTGTTATGGCAACTGTTTTAGTAAATTAATTTTACACTGTTTAACAAATAATTTAACGATCTAGAAAAAAAAAATCTGCTCAAGAGCAGTGGCCATGCAGAATTTTGTTAACGTCGGGAAGTCGTTTTGATTTTGGGCTGACCACCACTAGAAATAGCGAACAAGAAAAACTACGTTTCCCAAACTGTTATTTCTACCGGCTGTCGGATCAAAACTAAAACAAGTTTTGGTTTTGGTCATGAATTCCAATTTGAAGGAGAAACCAGCCAAGCAATTCATTGTCTTCGTCGGAAGGAGGTGACCGTTCACGCGCACGTATCAATAACAACTACATAAAGCAATTCAATATATTATACAGAACCATAGATGTGGCTATTGACTTGCGCTGCATATATTAGGACTTTAATGCCCTATTTTAATTCCAATTCTCAATCATTAGTCATCCACCACTCTTCAGTTCTTGTACTATTGTTAATATATATATACACACTGATTGTATAAATAAAATATATGAGAGAGAAGAAAACTCGTAACTTCATTAGAATGGTAATATAGTGTATCATGAACGCTAGATGAGCATATTGGTTCAAGTATTGATCGAATGATTCGAGAATAACGGGCGATGCACATGAAGACGAGCAGAACCCTTGGCTGGTTTTCCTTCAAATTGGAATTCTTGACCCAAGACTAATTACCATAGCAAACGGTGTAAAATCAATTTACTGAAACAATTACCATATCAAATGATTGTTATAAATCACTCCTTGTATATATATATATATACACACACACATAAAAATGTTGCATACCAATCAAGCACATGGATGAGATTGTGACCGCTCACTTGGCGGAGGCATCATTGATCATACTTCCCATTGGAATCTAGCTATCTCCATCAAAGAAATTGATCATTCTAAGCCACCCAACTTGGTGGGTTATCTTGCTTGCCAGGGAATACAGGTAATAGTACTCCATTATAAAATATATGAGCAAATTTGATTTTTTTAAATTTAGCTAGAGTTAATTTTAAATTGATATAAATTTTATTTATTTTTAAAAGAGTTCATTTATGAAAATTATATATTACTTAAAAAAATATAACTAACTGCAACATTTATTTATTATATTAAAATTAAATAAATTATCAATTTAAAAACTTTAAAAAGACAAACCTAATTTTATATTTGGAGAAGAGTCAATCATATCCTTCTTAATCGAGCATTATGGTTAGTGGGTTTTAGCATTTTTTAAACCATAATAAAAAAGATGCTAAGGAATTATTCACCATCAAACTAGAAAATTAGGGCTTCAAATTATTAGTTATATAAATACGGCCTTCAATTAAAGAATCTCGGAAAACGACTTGCTTTATATCAATCTTATATCTTATCATCTGTAAGAACACAAATACAATATCAAAATTTGAGATTACTACAAAAGCGGTAATAAGTCTTGTCGTTGATATGGATGGATATTTGGATATTGCAAGCAACTACTAAACGTAGCAAGAAGGATGGGACATGAAGATAAGTGTAAGGTCCCCATTACCACCATTTGGCTTTTTCGGGAGCTGGGTGATGGGTTGTTAAGGTTCATAATAATGTGTTGAAACGAGCTTATTTGACTACTATTTAGCAATAGTTAAATAATTTGACTGATACATGCGTCACTCCGCTCGAAATGGAAATCCCATTTTTAATTTTTTTTTGCATACCAAAGTTTGTATTGGACGGATGTAATTCTTTTTTATAATATTTTAATGATAAACTTTAAAGAATAAATTTATTAGTCAAATTTTTTTTGTCGAAAGTTAAGTCTAAATATGAACCTTAATATTCTAATAATAATAAAAAAAGATACTACTTAATTGAAAATTTGATCTTGATGGTGATATGAATTGAATTTGTTCTTTAATTCTTGTTATCCATCTACTCTAACTAATTGGTTGGTTAGATTTAAATCAGAAATAGTTGTTGTTTTTCTATCCCATAAATTATGACCCTTGGAATGTTTTATATTTAGTTTATTCGGTTAGTACTAAACTCGTACGAAAAAAAGAAAAGAAAAAGAAATTATTCTTGAGTTTTTGTAAGTTTGTGTTCTAGTGAAGATATGATTTTCCTTTTTATTTTTGTCATGTTTTATTAGTACTCCACTTTAATTAACGGTTGAATTTTATGGTTATTATAATTTAATATTTAATAATATATTTGGATAAAGAGTTATGAAGTTGATAGAAATAAATTATGTGCGAGAATTCAGAAGATGATAGAGAGTGGAAGAAAGGAGAAAGTTAAAAAATAAAAGAAAATAAAATGTGATTGTTGTTAAAAGATGCAATAACTACTTTTTTTTAACCATAAATTTTAACTCAAAATCATTAAAGAACAGTTGCTAAAGCCTTAGACTTTATTTTTCCTAAGAAGCATTTTCCTAAATGAAATTCCTCACCTCCAATTGAAGCCCAAAGAGTACGTCGCTAATTCTTCTGCATGCAACTAACCTGATCTAGTGATGAAGTTTCAACTAGCCAACAAGATGTTTTATATATGCACATGTCCAGCTGACGTGCATGTGTGGAAAAAGAGACGCACAGTGTTAAGTGTTTTCTATTATATTGAGAGATTTTATTATTGATAATTTTGATTTTTTTTATTTTTATTAATGACTGTTTTGATATTTTATTTTTTTATCGATCAAAATTACGTCATATTAAATACATAAATTTGTGTGCATCTAAAAACATATTCTTATATATAACAAGTCAATTGAAAATCTTATCTAAATTAATTTGGTGTGTAGTAGATGTATAGACTGAATTTACAAGCAGTAATTGCATTTATATAATGTCTGTGCAAAGTATTAATTAAACTAAGGATAGTCTTACCAATTACATATAAATAATTTTATGTATACATGCTATATATAAATAATAAAAAAAATTGTGCCTAAAAAGAGAAAAATAAAATAAAAATTGAGACACATTATTTAATTTTCTTACACGTCTTATTAATATACATTACATCAATTTCACTATTTATATATAATTATTTATGTATAGTTTATATGCATAAAAATATTCATTAGTAGGGTACCATTCAATCGAATGGGCTAAAACAATAGCTTTAGAAAACAATGGGACTTGATGATTAAAGAGAAAACGATGCAAGCGTGTAATAGTGTTTATGAATCCAAAGCTTATCTCTTACGGGGAAAATGTCTAAGAAAAAGGAAAAGCTAGCAAGATCTTTATTTCACATTAGTGACGAGCAAAGCAATCACTACCACAGAAATACCCCCCTCCAACCCACTATTATAATCATCAATCGATTGGTCTTCCATCGTAATTCACAAGTAAACTTTATAAATATTATTTTATAAAAAATAAAAAATATAAAATATAAAATTATATAAAGAGATTGAAAGTTCAATACTTAAAAACACAATTTAGCTTCATTATTTATTCAAAAATATATAATTACATAATTAATTCGTTGGTTACAAAATTAATTATGTAATATCGTTCTTTTGAATTGAAACAGAATAATTTTCTCAGTTATATTATTTTCTTATAACTGATGTGCATAATAAATTGAAGGAAATTAAGACGAAAATTTCCGAACCTGCGAGAAACAAAATAGAAGAAAAACAAATGCCGAAAAAAAATAATCACACGTACCAGACAATATTTACGTGGTTCGGCAATTTGCCTACTCCACGGAGTTGCAGGGATTTTACCATTATTAAAAAACGGCAATACAGTCTCTTTTCTAAAAAAATCACAACTTACTGAAACTCTAATCACAAAACTCCTTTTGTACATCATGTACATACTAATTTTCTATCGACCCAAGCCTTTGCTCCATGGACTAAGTCTCAGAAAACACCCCACTAAAAATTCACGCAACATTATTCGGGTCGGGTCATCAACCGGGTCAAAACATAACTAGACTCCACAAAAATTCAACATAAATCATTTGTAATTGATGATTTAACTTTGTTTGTAATTAATAGCTCTTGTAATAAATTTATCTGAGAATCATTGATCAACTCGTAGAGCAACTACAAAATTGTAGAGTAGCTACAGAAGTATAGAGCATCTACAGAATCGTAGAGCAACTATATAATCGTAGAGCAACACTATCATAAATTCGTAGAGTAGTATTATCACTCATTCGTAGAGCAGCTCAAAATTGTTAATCAACACTTCAACGGATTCGTAAAACAACTCTTAGAATCATAGAGTAACTCAACAGAGAAAAACTAGCTTCTCAAAAAATAACGTACCTTTTTATGTACCCACTTTGGGTATAACATATTATACAATTCTTACTTGAAATGTATAATTTTTCTCTTAATCTTCTTGTAATAGACTATCAAAAACATATTTAAATTTAATCAATTAATGGACCCAAAATTAATCAAAATTCATTGATGAAAAAGGTACATTTAACAATAGTATATATATATATATATATATATATATATATAAACAATAATGGAGTTACTGTTGGTTTGTAGTATGATCTTGATTGAAAGTATATATATATATATATAAAAACAATAATGGAGTTACTGTTGGTTTGTAGTATGATCTTGATTGAAAGTATGTGTGTGTACATGTCACGGGAGCTTTTCACTACTTTAATGATTGTTGAGTTCAGTCTCTCCGATCCATGAGTTCCTTATTAGGTAAAAGTGGGGACAATATATAATCACAACAACTTGGAAACTTTTGAAAATTCGACAAACAAATTAAAGTAGTTTTGATTAATTATTAACTTCCGACTAATTTATAATAATCATCGTTAAACTATTGTTTTATCATCCACCTATCTAATTAAAGCTTCTAAATCACTCATCGGCTAACCTAAAGCACACACGGATTTATTATTTTTTTGACAAGTCATGAATCATGTGGTCGGAGCTGATATTAAAAAAATAAAAATCATAGACAACCAGTAATTGTTGTATTGGGGGTATGTTATTCTGATTCTGGTATAGAAGAATTTCTCAAATTTACCATTTGTATTGATATTTTTAATGTATATATTTATTCAGGAGTAATTATCGTGTTCGTTAATTTTTGGCTACGATCGACTCATCCTCTTGATATGATTTATTAACTATTTGAAGGAATTGTATTTATATTCTATTATCACTTGTAATTTTTTTCATGCATTATAACATATTTACATATTTTACATATGGGTTCATTTGGACCGTTTCAAAAAAAATTATGAAAATAAATAAATAACTTCACAGACAACTAGTCTAGTTGTTCTAAACAAGTGTTACTTTGGGAATTTGATGATCAAATAATTAAATTCTTCAATCATTTAAACTTTTCAGTTATATATGAGAATATTTTCTCTATTTCAAAATATAATAATTATTTTTTAAAAGTTAATTTAAGTTGTTTCTAAACCTAAAATTAATGTAAATTTATTTAATTTTAATCAATACAATAATGAATATTGTAGATTACTTAAAAGATACTATAAATTAATTATTCTAATAGTTATTGTTATATAATTTTAAATGAATTATATAATATCTATATTTTAAAATATTTTAAATTAATTTCTGAAAAGTCAAATAATAATATTATATTTTGTGTCGAATGGAGTATATAAAATTATCCCTTCAAGTTTAGCTAATTTTGTGACGTGTTTTATGGTGTTACAGTTTTTGCATTTCCTTCCCCAATCTACTAATCTTTTACAATTATGTCACTCCTGTTTATTAAATTGGAAAAAATAACTCACATAATAGATTATTTTGCTCCCAAAAATACAACCTTCAGCGTCTTCAAATAGAAACGCGTATCTTTGGGCCAAAATACCCTTCACAGTGTCTAGAATTTTCAATTTAATAATATAAGTGACAGAATTGTAAAAGAAATAAATATATAGACAATGAAGAACGTTATAATTAAAAACTAGAACATCATAAAGTACATGGAAGAAGAAAAAAAAAACCATTGAACATATTACGAAAGTAAATAAATATGAAGGGGTAATTTTGGAATGTAGATGTAGGCAAGAGGGAGCAAGTGGCCTCCCCTTGATTTTTGGAATTCTTTATAAGCATAGGGGAATTATAATAAAGTGGTGATCCTCTTTAAAAATAAAATAAAATTGGGCCACTTATCAGTAATTAGATATTTATAATATTCTCTTTCAAATTCGAATTCAACTTTTAATTTTTGTTTTCAAGAGTCTATTTAATTTTTTTTCAATTTTTAAGGTTAAGATTAAATGCCATTAAAAATTTCTCTAATTTTTATTAATTATCTATGAGTTAATTATTTACTTTTAATTTTTATTTATTTTTATTCATTCATGCTAATTAAATGTTGTATTTAAATCAATAAAGACATAAAATGTGAATATATAATTTTGTTTTCTTACCATACTTAGTGGGTGTTTAATTTTTTTATAGTATTTAATTTTTTTATTATGTTGTAAATTTGTATTTGATATTCTGAAACATAATGAATAGATATATAGATACATATTTTTCAAGATCAAGTGCTACTAAGCGTCACTAATCCGAATTTTCTTTTGATGAACCTAATCTAGAGTCAATTAGTTATGTCTCAATTCAAGAAATAAAATCTTAAAAAATAATTTTGTAACGGCTTTTATATATTTATAATTAAAATTTATATTTGGTAAATTTTGTTATTTTTATTTGAATATAAGAGTGTTCACCCTTACCAAAAATTCTTCATCCTCCCCTAATTATATATAGATGTTACGAATCACATTATCCGAATGAGCACAAATAAAAAGATAGTCGACTGATATTGTCAAATAAT
This sequence comes from Hedera helix, assembly GCA_947179155.2. Classification (NCBI taxonomy): domain Eukaryota; kingdom Viridiplantae; phylum Streptophyta; class Magnoliopsida; order Apiales; family Araliaceae; genus Hedera; species Hedera helix. The sequence goes on along the minus strand of OX359270.1, from coordinate 37,186,716 downwards.
GTTGTCAAAATAAAAAATACCGTTTGAAATATTAATCTCCGGATTGAAGTACTTTGATATTTTATTTGAGTGTGACTAGTACATTTATAAAAATGTCATCAAATATATATATTGAAAATATTACTTTTGGTAGAACAATATAAATCAACACAGAAAAATATCTACCTATTTGCCGGAGGAAAAAAAAAACGTGCCTACTCTTTTTGGTTGATAAAAGTATAGGAGTGCCCATCATCTCTACCACCCCAACTATTATTCTTGCTCTTTCGGAATATACAAAAGCACTAAATATCGCTGTCAACACAAAATTGAAAAATGGGTTAACCCTCATAATCTTAAGGAAATAAATTTGGCATCTTTGTCCCTATGGAGTGATTTAAGGGACTTTTTGTCAATTTCTTGCCAGTTAATTCATGTCCATCGGCTAATACTTTGAATATTTCATTTCTTAGATTAATTAATGAAAACCATGAACAGAAAGCATCCTACAAGTTCTCTCTCTAGGGAAATTTTCCATAGTATTTTATTTATTTATGTAACGCATGGTCTTCTCTTTATTTACGAGGATATGGATGCATGGTCAGCTGACTTAGACGTGAATTGTGCGTGTTTGTAACAAAGAAAGGACAGGAGGAGTGGGGTTCTGATATATCTCAATGCTTGATATAGATATATGTTGACGTCTGATTATGTCCATCGCATAAATTATCAAACAATAAATAATTTGAAAGTAGACAAAGTTATATTAAAAAATTTGACGGCTTGGACCGTCAGGAATAGTTCCGGTATAAACCAATAAAGCATAAATAATGGATAGCCTAACATTGTTGGAATAATTTTGATGTTTGATGAAAGAATAATGTCTATCGTAATTATCTGTTTATGACTATATTTATACTTTTTTGAATTACTCTAGTATCCCGTATCCGTTGCCAATTAGGATTTGATAAGTCCTCATTAGGATCCATTTGGGCTCACACTAGATCCGGGGTCCAATTATTTATATTTCAACAATATATATATATATATATATATATATATATATATATATATATATATATATAGAGAGAGAGAGAGAGAGAGAGAGAGAGAGAGAGAGAGAGAGAAAGAGATAGCATTGCTATTTCACAAATAAAAGTTTAGATTTACGAGTTCATTCTTCGTATAAATAGTAAGTAGGGTTCCGTGAGAATATTTTGGAGAACTAATATTTAAAGTTATGAAAATAATAATTTTAAAATTAAAGAAAGAAGAAAAAGAGTAACACCAATACTTCTTTGGGCATTCTTTACTTTGTTTTTCTTTATTCCTTTTCTTTTGAAACTGATTTTTATCAAAGCAGAGAAAAGTTTATAAAAAGTTAGACGGGAGTCGGGAGACGAAGATATCCATCGCCCATGAACTATCAGAATGGTAGAAGTATCTCCATAATTAAATAAAACTGTGTGACTACCAATAAACCCAATTATTGTCATTGTTAAGGATACTTTTTTATTATTATTATTTTTTTTAAGACATGGATATCTGAACTTTGTCACAAATAAGTACGTTGTGGTTTTTTTAAATGTGTAATGAGATGTGTTATGTCGAAAACTTTGCCTATCCCTCTCATGTTTTAATCCAAAAATAGAGAGAGCCCTCCTCCTCTCTTCATGTCATTTGTAACTAAGAAGTCTGAAACACCACACCTATTTGTTTATTACAATCGTGGTCTCATTCCATTATTTACTCCGACTGCTGCATATATCTTCATCTAAATTTTAATTTTACAAGTATTTAATTAAGATATATCTTAAACGTGGGCCAAGATTGGGTTTGAAGCAAGCCCACTGCCACATTCATTGCCTGCCAGGTGTATACTTGAGTCCCTTGCAAGAGATTATTGAAATCATACAAGTATTGGTGCTGCAATAATTTTAAGTATCGAGTGGGAAGGAAATCCATGAAATGAAAGAAATATGTTTTTATGTGTATGGTCTTAGACGGTGAATGTGCAGTTAAAAACTCAGAAAAAGTTCGTCAAATCAGAATCAGTCAAACCTCCCTCTATCTCCACAAAGAAAAATAGGCACACACTATGAGTGTTTGTGTGTGTAAAGGAGACATTATTAAAGCCCTGAAGTTAAGTTTTCACTAGGGCAGTACAACTAGTGCCTTGGGATTTCATTATTTTTCTTTTGTCTTTCACATTCCTTGCCAAAAACAGTGAAAAGAAATGAAAGGAAAAAGACATTTCCTTCTTTCTTTTTTTCCTTTTTTTTTGGCCAAGTGAGGTCACCTTCTTCGATCAAAGAGAACACAAAAAAAATAATTCTAAAATATAAAATCTTGAAAACACACCTGTTCATGAGACCCACGGGCTCAAAGCATCAGCTAGAGAAGAGGAGGTGCCAACCTTCTTGAGTCTCTCAAGTTAAACATAAAAAAACCACCACCAAAACAACATGGGTGAAAATAAGCCTGCAGAAATCAACGATTTCCAGATTGTACTTGCCGACAAAGAAGAGGGCAAGAAGCAGCTGTTGGCACCTAAAAGAACCTCAAACAAAGACAGACACACAAAGGTCGAAGGCAGAGGTAGAAGGATAAGGATGCCGGCTCTCTGTGCCGCCAGAATTTTCCAGCTCACCAGAGAATTGGGTCACAAATCTGATGGGGAGACCATCCAGTGGCTGTTACAGCAGGCTGAGCCGTCCATAATCGCCACCACCGGGACCGGAACTATACCGGCGTCAGCTTTAGCAGCGGCAGGGGGCTCTGTTTCGCAACAGGGGGCCACTTTATCCGCCGGATTGTATCAGAAAATTGATGAATTGGGTGGGTCTAGTAGTAGGACCAGTTGGCCAATGGTTGGTGGGAATTTGGGGAGACCCCATATGGCCACAGCAGGATTATGGCCCGCTGCTGCAGTCAGTGGCTATGGGTTTCAGTCATCATCATCTGGTCCATCCACAACCAATTTGGGACATGAAAGTTCAAATTACTTGCAAAAAATTGGGTTTTCTGGGTTTGACTTGCCAGCAACCAATTTGGGTCCTATGAGTTTTACCTCAATTTTAGGTACAAGTAATCAGCAGCTCCCTGGTTTGGAGCTTGGCCTCTCACAAGATGGACATATTGGGGTTTTGAGCCCTCAAGCCTTGACCCAAATTTACCAGCAGATGGGGAATGCTAGAATGCACCAGCACCAGCAGCATCAGAATCACCAGCTGCCATCTCCCAAGGATGATTCTCAAGGGTCAGGACAGTAGATTGACATGAAAATGTTCAAACTTGAGCTGGGTTTTTTGGATACTTGGTTTATGTATTGTATAATTTCAAATGTGAAGAATTTTATGGCAGCTGAGAGAATTCCATAGGCACTGGGATTTACTTTTTTTGCCGGTCCTCTTTGTTGGCAGCTTCATCCAAGTCTCCAAATACAGGTGCTTCTGGGCCTTCTGATTTTTTGATACAATTTTGTTGTAAAGCATGGAACTTTTACATCATATTATTACAGAATTTCTATGGTCTGAATGTGCATGTGGAATTGTGCAGGGCCATATGGTTTGGATTTTGGGTTAGCTTCTTTAGTTTCAGAGGTGTGTTTATTATCCTGTGAGGCAACCTTCAATTGTTTGTCTGGGTTTTGAATCTAAATAGAGTGCTGATAAGCTTCTTTTGGGTGATAATAATAGTCATACTCGTGTGATTTGTTCGTGTAGGAAGCACTACTCCTATTACTTATTGTTTGGCAGAGATATCCCCTACTTAATACTTGTATGTTTCCCTTGTGCTTTGGATCAATTATGCACTTAATTGTGTAACCAATTTCAGTCAGTTTTGTATTCATGAATTTTGATCCGGAAAACCAATTCATATTTGATTTTTTCTTAAAGAGTTAGGTTTGCTTAGTATTTAAGGAATTCTCAAAGTTTAATTGAATGTGCTTTATATCCTTTTAGCTTTTCAGTCATCTTATAACCATCTGTTGGGAGAGACCTCAAAGAAGTTTGGATATGTATGGAACATAGGGCTGCAAATGAATCGAGACCAAGCTGAGCTCTGCATGATCAAGCTCAATGTACCAATATATAAACATTTAACTTAATTATTAGGATATAAAAAAATATCTTTAATAAGTGTATATATTATAAATGATCCCTGTTATGTTCACAAGCTCTTCCAAGCCGAGTTTCCAATGATCAAGCTCGGCTGGTTTACCCCGTGAGACTTAAAATTGAGTTCGAGCTCAATTTTTTAAAATTACGAACAAGTTATAGCCCCATACTGCCCTGTTCAATGTAAAGCTCCGGTCATTTGCAATTACTGCTTGTATATTTGGAAAAACTATTCAACTTATAAGACCAGTTGAATTACATTAATGCATGTTATGCTTCAACATCGCTCAGAATTGTGATTGTCTAGCCAAACTGATTTCATTTAAAACAAAAACGTTGAAATAATGACGAATGACCTGAATCTTAACTTTTAGGTTATAGTATCACTTGATCACCATAGTCTAAGGATGATCATATTAATAGATGTATCTTCTGTATAAAGCCACTGTTGCAGTGTTGAATGTTAATATATTTTCAACGGAGACTTGCCATTTGAGAAAGCTAATTGCAGCTTAGCTGAAAGTCTCGTATGTGAGCTTTGAATTAGTATATGCATCGTTTTTATAATCTCATGCATTTTTTATCTCCAGTGATACTCTTGCTATTTTGTTAATTCCTCTCTTTGTGTGATATATTGCTCATTAAGTAAGCCTTGACCTGATTTAGGCTCTGCTACTCAAGAATGTGAATCCTGCTTGTTCCATTAGTAAAGTTGTCAATGACAACAGAATGATCAGTTATTCCATGACCGAAACAAGTGCACCTAAACTCTGACTTGGTCTCTTTTTTTCCTTTTCATTTTATCTATTAACATTTATGATGTGAATTTCGAACCCCTCTGCAGTTACATTTGACTACTGGACTGCAAAATTTCATTGTTCAGTCACATATTAATGGTTGAGCTGCCCTTTGGAGTTTCACTTGAGCTAAACCTTTTCTTCTTTCTGTGAATTTTTTTTTTGGCTTTCTATAAAAGGTCTCTAAATTAGCTTTCCTTTATTGGTATGTAGCTGCAGGAATGAACATATTAGAAACATGGTCATATCTTAATATGCCTAAAAATATTTATTGTCCGAGTAACACACATTTTTAAACTCTGGAGGAAAATAAATTAAAATAAAGTAATTAAAACCTCATTTGTAGCATCATGGATATTGATCATCCAGAAATTGGCTAGGAAAAATAAAATAGAAAGGAATAAATAGATAGATAGGGAACTAAGTGAAAGTTGGAAGAAAAATAACAAAAAGTGTTACTTCATATATGAAGGGTCCAAAAGAGGTTATGTAGATGGAACAACAACCAGTATGAAGATGATGAGGATGAAAGACGAAAGGTTATATATATAGTGGCAGATCGATCCTAACAGAATATGATGACGAGGAGTCCTATTTTGATTTGTCATATACGGAAGGACACTAGTAAATTTGTTGAGCACATGCGCATGGTAGTCCTTGTGCAGAGAATGCAGTCTCTTGAAGGAATTGAATCGAGTTGATTAACCAAACCAATTCATTCATTAAATAAGGGGTGGGCACAGAGTCTGAAAAAAAAACGATCAATAAATATGTTGGTTGTGTAATATGAATGCTACATGCTCCAATTTTATACTATATATATACTAAATATATATACACAATAGAGGGAATTTTTTTACATAAAAAATATATTTCAAATTGATCAAACTAAAGGCAAAGAGATGATATGAATCGTACTTTAGTATTACACTATAAACTTGGTCATATTAATGAAATAAAAAGTAACAAGTTGTATAAAATAAATGGACTTTTAGAGCTTTTTGATTATAAATCAAATACAACTTACGAATCGTGTATCATAGAAAGTGTTTGATATGACACTAACAAACATATTTTTTGCCGTCTATTAGAGATCGGGCGGTTTAAATTTATATTTAAATTTTTTAATCATTCTGATACTATTAGTGTTGGGATATTTTACATTGGATAAATCCAAAATTGTAAATGGTTTAACAAATATGACAGAACTTCAACTTTTATTTTAATGGGTTTACCTTTTAAGTAAAGAGGTAGTTCAATATACTTGTTGGGTTAGTATTAGTGTACAAGTGTGCACCAATGAATTTATGTGGGATGAATCGTTCAATTTCACTTCAAGTGGTCTCAAAACCCATGGTTTGATAAGTCAAAGTATATATTGCTCCATGATAGAGTATTCACAGGTCGCGTGTTACCCAATCCGTATGATGGAGCAAATAGAGTTGAGTCGATAGCCACGTTTGCCTCTCGCGTGGTGGGTGAAGGATTCACAAGAAGTAATGTTGCACTCTCACGCTTATCTCTGATGTGGTGGAGTCGAGTAAGGCTCTTGAATGACTCAACAAATAATATTAAAGTCGAGTAAGGTTCTGAAAGGCTCAAAGAATAATATTAGAGTCGAGTAAGACTCTTGAAGGACTCAAAGAAGATGTGTTCAATGGTGACTACTCTATAATAGTACTTGTGATGGGTATTCATATAAAAGATGGATATTGTTATGATATTTCACATGAATCACACGTCGAATAAATCCAAGATTGTAGATCTTGAAGAACTCAAAGAATAGTATTAGAGTTGTGTAAGACTCTTGAAGCACTCAAAAAAGGTGTGTTCGATGGTAATTACTCTATTATGGTAGTTGAGATGGGTATTTAAATAAAAAATGGCGATTGTTGGGATATTTCATATGAATTTTACATCGGAGCAAAGCTTTTGAAGCACTCAAAAAATGTGTGTTTAACGGTGACTACTCTATTATGGCACTTGTTATGGGTATTCAAGTGAAATGTGGAGATTGTTGAAATATTTCACATGAATCCCACATTAGATAAATTCAAGTTGTATATTATAGATGGTATAATAAGTATGGTAACATTTCAACCTAATAGGTTAACTTCTTAGATAAGCAATTAATCTAACATACTTGTTGGGTCAGTCTATATAGGTGTGTGTTTTATTGGTGATAAATTGATAAGTGATGGATGCTTTATTGGTGATAAAGTGATGTGGAATGGATGCTTTATTGGTGATAAATTGATGTGAGATTGAGACTTTATTAGTGTTAACTTGACATAGAATAAGTCATTCCATTTCACTATAATTAATAGCGGATAACATTTTTTTTTAAAATTTGGAAAATCCAATTCTCATATGGATTGTCAAAAAAGTGTTTATCTGAAGTGTCATAGTAAGAATTTATTATGGAACACTCTTTATATATATATATATATATATATATATATATATATATATATATATATATATATATAATGTGTGAGAGAGAGATGCGCATTTGTCAAACTAAATTTGTTTCGCGGTGACTTAATTTATAATATTTTGCTGTCCATAAGAGGTGTGGTATACTAGTATGCATGCAGTGTTCGACTTGAAGCCTTACTTTTCTAATATATTCACGTTGATGTTCAACATTCCCGGACCTATGTTATCTTGCTCCCCAGCTACCTTACTAACGACTTGCTGTGTATGTGTGGTTTACGTATAATTCATTTCTACACCAACAGCAAGGTTTAAGTATTTGTTCGCCCTATTTTAAGTAAGAATTTTCACGCAAGTATATGTGATTAAATAGCAATATAATGATAAACAAGGTATTGTCCCACAGAAAATTGATTTAATAAATATCACTATTAAAATTAAACTAAACTAATCTTATTTAAACCAATGATTGAAATTATTAACTAAAAATAAATAAATCATCTAATTAAAAATCACTAATCACCAACTACTAAGGCTTCTTATTAAATTAATTTAATTATCTTGGATTGTTAACTGAGAATTCTTTATTAAATTTATATGCACCTCTCGATGATCACATAAACAATTTCCTTTAAATCGACAACAGAATTAAAGAAGGCACCCTAATTAACTAATTCACTATATCTCTGTGTGAATTACAATTAAAAAGAATTTAAAGCACAAATTCTCTTAATGTTACATAAAGCATATAAGTATATCTTTATCTTATACACGAATCATGAATTCCATCAACACAGAAAACACGACTGTAGACACCCAAATTTTGTACTTCTCTACTAACCCTGGCAGGAGGGCAGAATCGTCATTTGACCCGATGAGCAAAAAGGAAGGTGGACCCCAACACGAAGCCACCCCAACAACTTACGGTCAAAGCCGCCACAGCAAACAACGAGCATCAGGCAAGGCAAAAAGCTAATCCAGAAGAACCTGATCGGATCACCAAAGACGACAAATGACCACTACGCTTACGATGTTCGGGGGTCTCGCTCGCCGGTGAGCTGGCGGGGGTGGAAGGGGGCAGCGCCCCCTGGAGGCCAAGCACAGTTAGCAAATTCTATATCAAGTCGCAGCCCTCCGAACTAGCCTCCCAGAACAATATGACACGTTTCCCAGGGATTTCCGGATTGCAAAATACGAGCCTTCTAGCGAAAAAATGAAAGACCGACATCAGATGCGGAAATCGAGGAAAACACCGGAGCCAGCCGCAGCTGCACCTGTGGCTGGCCGCAGTTGCATCTGCGGCCAAGATCTGAAGTTGCTAAATCGCCATTTCCAGTTTCATTTTCAGGAGACGCGGACGGAAGAAAGAAAAAGAGAGAGAGAGGCTACGGGAGCGAGAGAAAAGAGAGAAAAAGAGAGAGAAATGTGAGATTCTTCCACCTTTGGTTAGATCTTAACATCATATATTGTATCCTATGTTGATTTTCAAGTTTTAAAGCGTCTATTGCATCAATTGGAATGTGAAAAAATCCGAGTTTCATAGCTTTGTTGTGTTTTATGTATCAAATCTTGTAGATCTAATTTTATTTGTAAGACCCCGAATTTTATGAAATACAAAATTTAATTTTTCTTCATATATATTTTTTTGAAACAGTAAGTGGTTAAATCGATCAAGTTAAAAGTTAAGGATGTTATCTGCAAATTTTATTTTGTCGGACAATATTCGCTTTGTCGGGGAATATTCGTGTCGTACGACGGCGCCGAAATAACAAATTATTGGTGGACCCCATAACGGAATATTTGTCGGATATAGAAAACGACAGAAATAATCTTTTTAAATAAAAATAGTCAACGGAACTGTTAAAATACCGGTGATAAAAGAATAGTAGCATACGGTAGTTTTTGGTATTTTCTGTAGCACACGGTACTCTACAGTAACACACGGTATTGCATAGTGTCTCATATTATTGGTCTGATAATTGACACCGTAACTGTTACGCATCATTTCATCGATAATTGTCTGCATAATATTTTATATTATCAATTCAATAATTGTTGTTACACAGTATTTTGCATTATTGATTTAATAATTGTCATTACACTGTATTTTATATCATTGAGTCAATAATTGTTGCTGCACTGTTTTTAAAATTATTGAACCTAATAATTGTCACAGTAACATATGCACAGTAATTCACATTATTGAATCAATAATTGTCATTACACAGTAACGTATGCTTTCTTTTACATTATTGTTATCTCTATTATGATGTTATTTAAACAGTTGTATTTCATTAATTTATTGACTTGATATCTAAGAACTAACTATACTGTATTTATAACAATTAGTCATAATAATTGAATTGATAAAGTTATTTGTTTATAATATAAAGTTAGGTGATTATTAGGTGATATGAAATGAATGGTGTAGATTAAAGTGTGAATTATTGTTGAATAATTGAATTGATTTGTTTATAATATAAAGTTAGGTGATTATTAGGTGATATGAAATGAATGGTGTAGATTAAAGTGTGAATTATTGTTGAATAATTAAATTGATTTGTTTATAATATAAAGTTAGGTGATTATTAGGTGATATGAAATGAATGGTGTAGATTAAAGTGTGAATTATTGTTGAATAATTAAATTGATTTGTTTATAATATAAAGTTAGGTGATTATTAGGTGATATGAAATGAATGGTGTAGATTAAAGATAATATAATATTTGAAATGGATGGTGTAGATCAAAAGATGATCTTTAAATGAATGGTTTAGATTAAATGAATGATAAGATTTTTGGCTATAAATAGAAGCCTTAACTTAAGGATTTTTCATAAACTTCCTTACTTGTTCTTTCTTTCTCTCTCTAAATACTTCTTGTGAAAGTTCTCTCTAAGTGTGCTTACGTCATCTTGAGTATTTGTGAAGATCTATAAGTATACGTGTACTGTTCAAGTTAATCAACCTCATTTAAGTCAATATCCAGTCACGTGTTGAGGTAAGGGATACCATCTTTTTCATCTTCCATTATTCAAACGTACTATGGTAAGGGATACCATCTTTTTCATCTTCCATTATTCAAACATACTATGGTAAGGGATTATCATTATTTGATTCTCGATAATAATATTGTTTCTTCCTTACTCATAAGACGTGCCTTTTATTTCCATGTATTAAATTGTGGGAATAACCTTACGGAGCGGATTGCCGCCTGTTGGTGAATAACCTTTCGTATTCATTCATTATTAATCTCTGAGAATAACCTTACGGAGCGGATTGCCGCCTGTTTGGTGAATAACTCTTTGTACTCAAATTCTATTAAATTGTGGGAATAACCTTACGGAGCGGATTGCCGCCTGTTGGTGAATAACCTTTCGTATTCATTCATTATTAATCTCTGAGAATAACCTTACGGAGCGGATTGCCGCCTGTTTGGTGAATAACTCTTTGTACTCAAATTCTATTAAATTGTGGGAATAACCTTACGGAGCGGATTGCCGCCTGTTGGTGAATAACCCTTTGTATTAATTTTCTTCACCTTTTGTTAATCAAACCTGCTACGGTAAGGGATATTATTTTCTTTCATACTCCTAAATCGAAATATATTATGGAACTATTGCTTCTATAATTCCTGAAAATATTATATGTTCCATAATAGTTGAACTTCATTATTTCAACTGAACCTTCCTATTTACGTGAACCTTTCTATTGAATTGTAACCGTTATTCTGAACTGTGGATCTTGAATATCATTTTTAAATTTCACTCCACATCATGTTGACAATTTGGACATTATTTGAATCTTTACAAAGTAAACTTCCGATACTTATTGTTATCCTATTTCTTCTGTTCATCATTTATATCATTCTAATCATCCAAAAATCAAGCTGTTGTGAATATCTGTGGCCGGGGGCACAGATGTGATATATTTGTTGAACAGATGATAGGTTAAAGGCGATATAATAGGTTAAAGGCGATACATCTGTTCGGTGTCTTTTATGGCACGTGGTGAATGTTCTCTTTGGCCCGTAGTGCAAAGATGAACTGTTGATTGGTATGATTATGACCAAAGGCTGAATCTGGTATAATCATGACCGTTGGTGCTATATTGAATATCTTTGGCCCATAGTGCAAAGATGAACTGTTGATCTGCATGATTATGATCAGGAACTGTGAATTTGTATTATCTTGACTAATGATATTTCAGATGATAAAAGTTGATGATGTTTTTCCTAAAAAGAGAACCGAGTGGACATTATAGTCTTCATTATTCTTCTAATAGATTACTCATTCCGCTGCTATTATTGATCTGAACGTTGTTTAAGAATTTAACTGCAGTTTTTGATATAAACCTTGTAGTCTATTGTATTCTATCAAGAACTCAACTGTTGAAGACTAATGATAATTTATTCGTCATTATCTTAGTCATGATATTCTTTACTGGGCTATTTGAGCTCACCCTTTCTTTTGTTCCATTGTTTTTCAACAGGAGATGAAAACATAACAGGGTCTAGCCGGGGAATGGAGTGAGGGTCCGAGGAATAGTTATCATAGTCTTCACGTTTTGTAAAATAGTGTGGCAATAATAGTGAAGACTTAGTTGTGTATTATTATACACTGTATTGTTGTACGTTGTGCTTTGTTGTAATAATTTTGTTGTAGTCTTTTGACGACTCAAGTTTGGGCTGTGTGGGCCCAGATTTGGGGGCGTCACAGTTGGCATCAGAGCTTAGGGATATGGTCTTTAATGGAGATCTGGGGTAGAACTAGGAGGGGAGAGACGAATAGAATCAGTCACTAGTGTGTCCTACCTAAAATAGATTTTATTATCTAATGAGTCGATTTGAATGTAGGAACATGAAGAGATGAGTCAGTTTATTTGAACTAACATTTATTTTGTGACCACAGTTAAGTATGGCATCTGGAAATCAGGAGGTTAACTATGAAATTACCGAAACAAATGTAGCTGTAGAACAAGAGGCGACGAATAATCTTCTTACAAACTCAGAGTTGAATCATTTGCCTAAGGCAAAAATTATGCGTGTTCTATCCAGTAAGGATGAAGGTGAAAGCTCTGCTACAGTCGTTCCAGATCCATTCTTAGAAGCAATTAAAGGAAGTAACGAACTTGCGGAAATTATTGCCTTTAATTTACTCACTAATTGGGAGAGTGATATCACCTGGTTATGCTCTATAACAAAGGATCAGAATATATGGACTTTTCATATTAGTCTTTGGGATTTATGGTGTTCCAGCTATGATTTTCAAGATTATTTAAAAATGATGTTTCTATACTTTTGGGCGTTACAATTTAGAGGAATTCAGGTTAAGTTAGTCACTATCGTGGAAATTGCAGTCTATCGAAGATACTATTTTAATGGAAATCATTGGTACCTTACTACTGATGAAGTTGATGAACCCGAGAAACAGTTTGCTAGAAAATTATTCAGTGGTATTCCCATGGTTGAAATACGTGAAGATCCGAATGAAGTATTCGGGATTCGATTTGACGATAACAGTCAAGAAACCGAATGAGGTGATAACCGGTAAGCTATTCATAAATTCTCGTGAAGTCTACGCTTTGTTAGATACTGGCTCTACCCATTCTTTTATCTCACCTGCATGTGCTCAGCGTTTAAACTTAACTCCTGAAAACTTGGACTTTGACTTATCAGTTGAAACCCCATTAGGAGAAATGACCATTACATCTACTGTCTATAAATCTTGCCTAGTTCAAATCAACAACCTCACATTACCTGTTGACCTAATTTCTTTGGAGATGCATGAATTTGATGTGATTTTAGGAATTGATTGGTTGACTACCCATCATGCTAAAATTGATTGTTTTCATAAGATTATTAGTTTTCATATTCCTAATCAACCTGTCATGCAAATTCAAGCAACTAAACCATTGAAATCTATAACTGTTATTTCTAGCCATAAAGCCATTCGTTTATTGAAAAACGGATGTCAAGCCTTTTTAGCTCATGTCACTGATTTGAACAAAAATACGTCAAACTTGAATGATATTCCTATTGTTAATGAGTTTCCTGACGTTTTTCCTGAAGAACTTCCTGGCTTACCCCCAAACCGTGAAATTGATTTTTATATTGATCTTGAACCCGGTACCAAGCCCATTTCCAAAGCTCCCTACCGAATGGCTCCCATTGAACTTCAAGAGTTAAAAGTCCAACTACAGGAATTGTTGGATACCGGTTTCATTCGTCCGAGTGCATCACCTTGGGGTGCTCCTGTTCTATTTGTGAAGAAGAAAGACGGGAGTATGAGATTGTGCATTGACTACCGAGAATTGAACCATGTCACCATCAAGAACAGGTACCCGTTACCTCGGATTGATGACATGTTTGATCAATTGCAAGGCGCTCAACATTTCTCAAAGATTGATCTCCGTTCTGGATATCATCAGTTAAAGGTTAAAGCTGAGGACATTCCAAAGACTGCTTTCAGAACTCGTTATGGGCATTATGAGTTCTTAGTCATACCTTTTGGACTAACTAATGCTCCTGCAGCTTTCATGGACATGATGAACCGGATATTCAAGGAACATTTGGATCATTTTGTGGTTGTCTTTATTGATGACATCCTCATATACTCCAAGAGTCGCGAGGATCATGAACAACACCTGAGATTGATACTACAAAAGCTCCGTGAAAACAAATTATATGCCAAGTTGAAGAAATGTGAGTTCTGGCTTGAGGAGGTCGCGTTTCTTGGGCATGTGATTTCTAGTCAAGGAATATCAGTCGATCCTGCGAAGATTGAAACGGTACTAAATTGGGAACAACCTAAAACAGTAACCGAAGTCCGAAGTTTTCTGGGTCTAGCTGGTTATTATCGGAGATTCGTAGAAGGATTTTCTCGAATCGCCACTCCATTAACGCAGCTTACTCGGAAAAGCACAAAATTCATATGGAGCGAGGAATGCGAGAAAAGTTTCCAAGAACTCAAGAAGAGACTGGTTTCAGCTCCTGTTCTGACCATACCATCAGGATCAGGAGAATTTGTTATCTACAGCGATGCTTCTGGCAAAGGTTTAGGCTGTGTCCTTATGCAACATGGAAAGGTTATAGCCTACGCCTCTCGACAACTCAAAGATTATGAGAAAAATTATCCTACTCATGATCTAGAGTTGGCAGCAGTCGTTTTCGCGTTGAAGATCTGGAGACACTACTTGTACGGAGAAAAAGTGGATATCTATACGGATCATAAAAGTCTCAAGTATTTCTTCACCCAGAAAGAACTCAACACGCGACAACGACGTTGGCTTGAGCTGTTAAAGGATTATGACCACACAATCCAGTATCACCCGGGAAAGGCGAACGTTGTAGCTGACGCTTTGAGCAGAAAATCTTATGCAAGTACAAGTGCACTGCTGACAACACAAAAGTGTATTTTGTACGACTTGCAAAAGATGGAGATAGAGCTAAAGACACCAGGGACCCACTCGAAGATTGCTCACGTGCGAGTAGAACCAACTTTAATCGATAAAATTAAAGCTGCTCAAGCTACCGATCCAGAACTGATAAACATGATAAAGAAAGTACAAGAAGGTGTCATTCCCGAAGCAAGAATCGACGAGAAAGGAATATTTCGAGTCAACTCTCGACTATGTGTTCCTAACGATCCTGATTTAAAGCATAAAATCATGATGGAGGCACACAACACGCCGTTTGCAATCCACCCAGGAGGTACCAAGATGTATCGAGATCTTCGACATACATTTTGGTGGAACAATATGAAAAGAGAGATTGCGGAGTTTATCTCAAGGTGCCTAACTTGTCAACGTGTCAAGGCAGAACATCAAGTTCCTAAAGGTCCATTACAATCACTTGAAGTTCCCGAATGGAAGTGGGAACACATCAATATGGACTTCGTGACGGGTCTTCCAAAAGTTTCTCAAGGCTTAGATGCAATTTGGGTGATCGTAGATAGATTGACCAAATCTGCTCATTTCTTGCCTATACGAGAAAACTTTTCACTTGAACGTCTTGCCGGTATGTACATAAATGAGATCGTGAGATTGCATGGCATGCCAGTTTCCATAGTTTCTGATCGAGATCCTAGATTCACTTCACGCTTTTGGATCAGTCTACAAAAAGCTATGGGCACTGAACTACGTTTTAGTTCTGCATACCATCCTCAAACGGACGGACAATCGGAAAGGACGATCCAGACCCTCGAAGATCTTTTGAGACTTTGTGTATTAGACTTCAAAGGAAGTTGGGATAAGTACTTGCCGTTGGTGGAATTTTCTTACAACAACAGTTACCAAGCAAGCATAAGCATGGCTCCATTCGAGGCATTGTATGGAAGGAAGTGTCGCTCTCCAATATGTTGGAATGAGGTAGGAGAAGCAAAATTGTTGGGACCCGAGTTGGTACGCTTGACGACCGAAAAGATCCAAATGATCCGACAACGAATACAGACCGCACAAGAACGACAAAAGAGTTATGCTGATCTTCATCGGAGAGACGAAAGTTTTAACGTCGGAGATCATGTATTCTTACGTGTTTCTCCATGGAAAGGGGTTACGAGATTCGGAAAGAGAGGAAAGCTCAACCCTCGATTTATTGACCCATTTGAAATCCTCGATCGAATAGGAACCGTAGCCTACAGACTAGCCCTACCACCAAGTATGTCTTGCATCCATAACGTTTTTCACATATCTATGTTACGTAAATATGTGAAGGACCCAAACCACGTCATTGAGTTAGAACCAGACGTTATAGCAGATGATTTAACATACGAGGAGGTACCTGTTAAGATCCTGGATAAGAAGGGGCAGATCCTACGCTCAAAGGTTATACCTCAAGTTAAGGTTTTATGGAGGAACCAAGATACTGAGGAAATGACCTTGGAGCTAGAATCTGAGATGAAATCTAAGTATCCTTACCTCTTCGATATGTCAGGTACGTCAATTTCGGGGACGAAATTTCATAAGGAGGGGAGGTTGTAAGACCCCGAATTTTATGAAATACAAAATTTAATTTTTCTTCATATATATTTTTTTGAAACAGTAAGTGGTTAAATCGATCAAGTTAAAAGTTAAGGATGTTATCTGCAAATTTTATTTTGTCGGACAATATTCGCTTTGTCGGGGAATATTCGTGTCGTACGACGGCGCCGAAATAACAAATTATTGGTGGACCCCATAACGGAATATTTGTCGGATATAGAAAACGACAGAAATAATCTTTTTAAATAAAAATAGTCAACGGAACTGTTAAAATACCGGTGATAAAAGAATAGTAGCATACGGTAGTTTTTGGTATTTTCTGTAGCACACGGTACTCTACAGTAACACACGGTATTGCATAGTGTCTCATATTATTGGTCTGATAATTGACACCGTAACTGTTACGCATCATTTCATCGATAATTGTCACTGCATAATATTTTATATTATCAATTCAATAATTGTTGTTACACAGTATTTTGCATTATTGATTTAATAATTGTCATTACACTGTATTTTATATCATTGAGTCAATAATTGTTGCTGCACTGTTTTTAAAATTATTGAACCTAATAATTGTCACAGTAACATATGCACAGTAATTCACATTATTGAATCAATAATTGTCATTACACAGTAACGTATGCTTTCTTTTACATTATTGTTATCTCTATTATGATGTTATTTAAACAGTTGTATTTCATTAATTTATTGACTTGATATCTAAGAACTAACTATACTGTATTTATAACAATTAGTCATAATAATTGAATTGATAAAGTTATTTGTTTATAATATAAAGTTAGGTGATTATTAGGTGATATGAAATGAATGGTGTAGATTAAAGTGTGAATTATTGTTGAATAATTGAATTGATTTGTTTATAATATAAAGTTAGGTGATTATTAGGTGATATGAAATGAATGGTGTAGATTAAAGTGTGAATTATTGTTGAATAATTAAATTGATTTGTTTATAATATAAAGTTAGGTGATTATTAGGTGATATGAAATGAATGGTGTAGATTAAAGTGTGAATTATTGTTGAATAATTAAATTGATTTGTTTATAATATAAAGTTAGGTGATTATTAGGTGATATGAAATGAATGGTGTAGATTAAAGATAATATAATATTTGAAATGGATGGTGTAGATCAAAAGATGATCTTTAAATGAATGGTTTAGATTAAATGAATGATAAGATTTTTGGCTATAAATAGAAGCCTTAACTTAAGGATTTTTCATAAACTTCCTTACTTGTTCTTTCTTTCTCTCTCTAAATACTTCTTGTGAAAGTTCTCTCTAAGTGTGCTTACGTCATCTTGAGTATTTGTGAAGATCTATAAGTATACGTGTACTGTTCAAGTTAATCAACCTCATTTAAGTCAATATCCAGTCACGTGTTGAGGTAAGGGATACCATCTTTTTTATCTTCCATTATTCAAACGTACTATGGTAAGGGATACCATCTTTTTCATCTTCCATTATTCAAACATACTATGGTAAGGGATTATCATTATTTGATTCTCGATAATAATATTGTTTCTTCCTTACTCATAAGACGTGCCTTTTATTTCCATGTATTAAATTGTGGGAATAACCTTACGGAGCGGATTGCCGCCTGTTGGTGAATAACCTTTCGTATTCATTCATTATTAATCTCTGAGAATAACCTTACGGAGCGGATTGCCGCCTGTTTGGTGAATAACTCTTTGTACTCAAATTCTATTAAATTGTGGGAATAACCTTACGGAGCGGATTGCCGCCTGTTGGTGAATAACCTTTCGTATTCATTCATTATTAATCTCTGAGAATAACCTTACGGAGCGGATTGCCGCCTGTTTGGTGAATAACTCTTTGTACTCAAATTCTATTAAATTGTGGGAATAACCTTACGGAGCGGATTGCCGCCTGTTGGTGAATAACCCTTTGTATTAATTTTCTTCACCTTTTGTTAATCAAACCTGCTACGGTAAGGGATATTATTTTCTTTCATACTCCTAAATCGAAATATATTATGGAACTATTGCTTCTATAATTCCTGAAAATATTATATGTTCCATAATAGTTGAACTTCATTATTTCAACTGAACCTTCCTATTTACGTGAACCTTTCTATTGAATTGTAACCGTTATTCTGAACTGTGGATCTTGAATATCATTTTTAAATTTCACTCCACATCATGTTGACAATTTGGACATTATTTGAATCTTTACAAAGTAAACTTCCGATACTTATTGTTATCCTATTTCTTCTGTTCATCATTTATATCATTCTAATCATCCAAAAATCAAGCTGTTGTGAATATCTGTGGCCGGGGGCACAGATGTGATATATTTGTTGAACAGATGATAGGTTAAAGGCGATATAATAGGTTAAAGGCGATACATCTGTTCGGTGTCTTTTATGGCACGTGGTGAATGTTCTCTTTGGCCCGTAGTGCAAAGATGAACTGTTGATTGGTATGATTATGACCAAAGGCTGAATCTGGTATAATCATGACCGTTGGTGCTATATTGAATATCTTTGGCCCATAGTGCAAAGATGAACTGTTGATCTGCATGATTATGATCAGGAACTGTGAATTTGTATTATCTTGACTAATGATATTTCAGATGATAAAAGTTGATGATGTTTTTCCTAAAAAGAGAACCGAGTGGACATTATAGTCTTCATTATTCTTCTAATAGATTACTCATTCCGCTGCTATTATTGATCTGAACGTTGTTTAAGAATTTAACTGCAGTTTTTGATATAAACCTTGTAGTCTATTGTATTCTATCAAGAACTCAACTGTTGAAGACTAATGATAATTTATTCGTCATTATCTTAGTCATGATATTCTTTACTGGGCTATTTGAGCTCACCCTTTCTTTTGTTCCATTGTTTTTCAACAGGAGATGAAAACATAACAGGGTCTAGCCGGGGAATGGAGTGAGGGTCCGAGGAATAGTTATCATAGTCTTCACGTTTTGTAAAATAGTGTGGCAATAATAGTGAAGACTTAGTTGTGTATTATTATACACTGTATTGTTGTACGTTGTGCTTTGTTGTAATAATTTTGTTGTAGTCTTTTGACGACTCAAGTTTGGGCTGTGTGGGCCCAGATTTGGGGGCGTCACATTATTTTTGTTCTTATTGCATTTGTTGGGTGGATCTACTGTGGATCCGAAAATATTTGGTGCATTGCTATTTAAATAGTTTGATTTTGTGTATTTTGAAGTTAGATCCAACGTAATCAACATATGTTGTAGATCTGTGGATTAGGGACGGTTAGGGAGGATTTATTGCGGATGGAATCTCCTCCTAACCTCCCGATGATATCCTTTTAGTTTATTTTCTAGATTTTACGTATGTAGCGATGGCGATGCATTTGTATTGTAAATATGTAATTTTTGGGCCTTAAAGCGATGTTGGATCGAAAATCGGGTTTAAGGCCCCGTTATAGTGAAATGTGCGATTGTGGGCGTTTGGGGTTATTTGGATGGCTCACATGCCCATGGATAACTCCAACGCCATCTTAATGCTTGGTTTTTCCTTTTGACGCGAGAAAAATGATTTTGGAATGAAATGATAAAGATTTGCATAAAATAAATCAAAGTAGGATATTAGATCATCCGTAGGCTAAAATAAAATTTTAAGTGTCGGACGAGCTCTATTCCTATTTGGCGAATGATTTGAAAAAAATATGTTTTACAAAATATCATCGGTTTTATTATCAAAAAACAAAAACAATAAAAATGAACTCTTCGATTAAATCAAATCCTTCGTGCATAGGGTTAACGAGATTTCTGAAGCACTTTCAAAATAAAACATTCCAACGACATTCATTTACGCACACACGCACGCGCACACACACATTTTAGGATTTAAAAGGATAGGAAAACATCAAGATTGCGGTAACCGTGTTTCACGGAAGTCGGGGGGTGCCTAACACCTTCCCCTCGCTTAAGCAAGCCCCCGAACTCTATGAATCTCGGTTTGCGGATCAATTAACTCGGAGTCACATATGAGCCTGCGATTACGAAAACAAAATTCGGATGAGTTGGTACATCCATTTCAAATATACCAACTGGCGGCTCTGGTCAATTGGCTCATAAAGAAATCGATCTTTCAAAACCCGTCGACATTAAGCCGACCATTTTCAAAATCACATTTAATTCAAAAGGCTAAAATTGGAAAGGGCTTTTAATATTAAAAAATGAAACGACGAAATCCCGGCGTCGACAACGACCACATGCTATCACATCAAGTTCTAAACTTATAATCTGTCTCTCAATTTCATATAAGTTATCACGCTAATTACGTGCCAGGTAATTAATTATTTAAGCATAAATATGATAGACAATTCAATTATAATCAAATATAACCAAATAGGAAGTAAATCAATCTAAACTACATATTGAGATCCATTGTAGCCTTAAAAAAAATTTAGTTCATAACTGAATTGAAAATCATCATCCATAAATAGTTCATTATCTTAAAACAACAAAATAAACATAAAGAAAGAGAAAAAAAATTGTTAGAAGCAATCATTGACTTTCTTCCTTCAACTCCTACTTTGACTCTCTTAAGTGTTGAAATTTGTTTCAAGTCTCTGGCCTCCAAAATCAATTCCTTGCTCTAGCAAAAAGTGTTCGAAATTGGAGTACAAATAGAGTATTTATAGTCTTAATACATAACCCTAATCCAACTCTCAAAAGAAGTCCTAAACCAATTACAAAAAACTACTGAAATCTGATCCACGTTGGCAACTTCCCGCCGCGACGCTGCTGCGCCATTTTCAAGCTATAAACTGGCGTTGTTGCGCCATATGTCCTACAAGTTCCTCTGGTCTCTAGAGTATCGGCGTTGCCGCGCCATCTTCTAGTGTAAATCTGGCATTGCCGCACCGGTCTTCAGTGTTTCAGAAATTTCTCCTTTAATCAGCCATTTTTTGCCTCCAAATCATTCCTTTTACCAATCCATGCACTACCTCCAGCAAAATAGCATAAAACACATAAAAAGTACCTAATTTACTTGAGAAAAATAATAATTTAAGTCTTAAAAATATAACGATTCGTAAGTATAAAACTCACTCATCAGTATTCTAAGTTTCACAGATATTTGTTAGGCCTACTTATGCCAAGTTGACATAAGAATTTATAATGCCATTACAAGGTCAATCCAAATAGGTGAAATCAATGTAATAACATTATAAATTATATTGATGTGATATTTATTATGTTTAGTTCATTTGTTATATGTATTATCTCATTACAAGCGTAATATTATTATAACAAATTTTAAACTTTTCATTATATTCTCCAATTGATGTATTAATACATTATGTCCGTAATACAGTAAGTAATAAAAAAACAAAATAATTATAATTATAATTGATTTGATATTTTAACTTATGATTTATTTTATTCATTATATACAATTATATAATTTAGTGAACCAAACACAATTTTAAATATAATATAATAACATTATAATTATTACATAAATATCAAGAACTAACTAAATAAATATCGTAATAATTTATTATTATTACATTAAAACTCTAATATATTACGTAAATTGTTATATTACATCAAATTTTTATTCAACCAACCAAACTCGACCGAAATTGTTATATTATTAATTCTCTTTTTGTTAAATTGTTATATGTCTTCTTCGCCGGTTTACTTGACATTCATTTCAGAATGTATATAGTTATTTCAACTCTCAATTATTAAATGGAATCTTACAATAAAATTAGATAATTGACATTTTCACAAATAAAAATAATAGTTTTATAAGTTTTCTCTCATATAAATAGTAAATAGTTTTCACACTCATATAAGAAGAGAGTTTATAGAATTATTATTTTTTTTTTTTGTGAAAATATCAATTCTCTAAAATTGACTCAGAAATATTAAACCACAGTTATTTTATGCTCTTTTTTGTTCTTTTTTCTTTGGCATCCTCTAAAGAATCTCTGTAATTATGAATTGGACAAATTATTAATTATTCATTAAAGCAATAAATTTGATAGGTAGGTAGGTTATTAGTAGGACCCTCCACCACAATTTTGATTCTTTTGATGATTGATTATGAATTTCAAATTTATCAAGGGAAGTGATATTTTTCTATTAACTCGATTAAAAGTTCAATTTGAGCTCGATTTAAAATATAAATAATTTAAATATAAATAAAATTTAAAATTAATTAATTACTTAAATATTTTTAAATTATAATTTTCTATTAGTACTCAAATTATACTTGTTCGATAAGTTCAAATTGTTCGAGTTCAATTTGAGATCATGTCCGACTTGATAGTTAAATGAGTCTCAATCAAACTTTATTTCTTACTCGATAAATTTTATAAATTAAATCTGAACAACTCAATATTCGACTCAATTCGATTAATTTACACCCTTAAATGTCACTCTATACAAATTATTGTTATTTTTTGTCAATGCCGTATCTAATTTGATGTCATCAATGTTGTATAGCTCCAAAAGGAGGCTTCACTCGTATTCATTCCTCTTAATATTGTTGTCTTTTTCTTTTTTTTTCAAATGAGAGAGCTATCTTTTTACCTACATGTAATTTTTTTTTTTATAAATTAGAACTCTTTTTTATAGGGCTATAAACGAGTCGAGTTGGACTTTACCTTTTTGAACTAGCTTGAAAGTTAAACGAGTCGAGTCAAAAAAAATTGTGTACGAACTCGACTCATCTATAAATGAGTCAGACTCAAGTTCGAGCCGGGCTTAAGAGAGTCGAGTTCGAACTTAAACTTGACCTATTTAATTTTTTTTATTTATTTTCACCATTTTTTTTGAAAAAAAAATATAAAAATTCAAATTAAACCATTTAGGAACTTAATATCATACACAAACATAATTAAAAACTTTATTTGAATTATGTTTATTTTTGCATTATATTTTCTATATATATATAAAAAAATAAAATTTTATTTAAATAATTATTAAACGAGTCGGGCTTAAATCAGCGAAGCTCGAGTCAAATACCACACTATTCGATCTACTAGCCGGGCTTTTATAGGCTATACTAGCATTACAGTTTTGTAATAATTAATATCAACATGTACAAGATAAAAATGTTAAGAACGATAAAAATATATTTAAAAATAAATATAATTTTATTATTAAAACAATATGAATCACACATGATAAATGAAATTAAATTTATAAAATGCAAAACAAATCTAAAATTTCAAACATAAATGAGTATCTTACCATAATTGATTAAAATAAAGGAAAAGTAAATATAAAAAATATAACACTCTCTTTCTTTCAAAATGTAATATTATTATTCATTTTTTAAAAGTCAAATTTTAAGATATTTTTAAATTTAAAATTAACATAAATTCTTTTAATTTTAATCAATATTTTAAAGATGATCAATAATATAAGATTAATATTAAATTATAAAATTATATTGTATTTTTTAGAATGAAGCTTCCAAAAAAATTAAAATAAATAAAACATGGGAGTGGCCGCTTGGTCTAGGCTCATCTATATACAACAACTAAGCTGTTTGAGAAAACGTTATTGAAGTTGCAAATGTAAGTTATGTAACTGAAATTATTAAACTAATTATTAGAAAGGCACCAAGTTGGTCCTGAGCACGCCATTCAAATCAACCACATATAACTCAAAACCATGTCATGAAATGATCCGCGTGTAGGTTTGATGGCAGCCCAAGTTTCTGTAACAAAATAATTGGAAAACTACTATAAAAAAAAATTAAAAAAATATTATCCAAATGAATTGAGGTGTGCGTAGAGCACTGTCCTTAAGGATAATTTTGGCCCCTCTAATATTATATATCACTGATACAAAATATCACAGCGGAGATACCCTTCAGGATTCAATAATTTTTTCTTTTTTAATATGCACTCAAATAGAGAAAATGACATAAACACCTATTACTTTTTCTTGAGTTTTTGGAACATATATGATATGAGGAAAAAAATAGCTTTATAGTACAATATATATTATTATATGAAGAAGTAGGCTCTTGCTTTTTTTCTAAGTTCAGAGGACCATATCTCACTTTTTAGAGTAGTAGTCTATATATATATATATAGGAAAGTGATATTTTTACAGATTTTTTTTTATATTTTTATATATAAACTGTCGCTATAGACCTATAGTGACCTATATAGACCTTTACTCTCACATAACTTTTTTTCATCAAGTGCGCTTTGTAGTTTATCACATTATCTAATATAGACTATAAAAACATTAAGAGCTTAAAGCTCAAGCTTCATTCGCTACAAATGCACTATCATACACTATAGGGATTAATATAAAATATAAATTAGATATTGCCACAACGATCAAACCGTGACTTGTTATTACCCATATGAACCCAATTCCTAGGATCTTCATTCACATAGGTTAGATTACCATCACTGTTGACTTTTGTTCTAGACATAACTCTCATCCCCCTCAAAGTAATCTCTACAAACTTTTTGTTAAGTGGTTTTGTCAAAGGATCGACTAAATTCATTTTCGACCTTACATACTCAAGCGATATCACTCCATCATTAAGCAGCTGTCGAATTTTTTATGCGTTAGGCATATGTGTTTATTCTTGTCATTATTACTTTGATTTAAAACTCGGCCTATTGCGGCTTGTCAATCATAAATATAGAACTGGTTTCTTCCGTAAAGGGATATCTACTAATAGGTTTTACAACCAATCAGCCTCAGCACTTGCCAAATCCAAAGCAATATGCTCATATTTCATAGTGGAACGAGCAACACAGGTTTGCTTGGTTGATTTCTAAGTGACAGTACCACCACCAATGGTGAACACAAATCCATTAGTGGGTTTAATCTCATCTAAATCAGAAATCCAGTTAACATCAGTATACCCTTCAAGTACAGATGGATAACTTATAAACAATATACCATAATCCATGCCTTTTAAATATTTAAGCACTCTAAAAATAGTTATCCAATGTTCATCATTAGGATTATGTGTATATCTACTCAAACGATTTACAGTATATGCAATATCAAGTCTCGTATAGTTTGGAAGAAATCTAATACTATCAATAATTTGTGCATACTTATTTTGTGACACACTTTCCCTTTTATTCTTCTTTAAAGAAATGTTATGATCATAAGGTGTGCACATAAGTTTTTGAATTAAATTGACTAAATTTCTTAAGCAATTTTTCAGTGTAATGTTCTTGTGACATAAAAAATTCCACTAGCAGTTTTGATTAATTTTATTCCAAGAATGACATCAGTTTCACCCAAATCTTTTGATTCAAAATTTAAAAAAAAAAAATAGACTTAGTAGCATTAACAACAAGTAAATCAGTACCAATGATAAGCATGTAATCCACATAGAGACATATAAAGACCCCCACATTTTTATCAAATTTAGAATATATGCATTTTTCTACATCATTAACAACAAATCTATTTTTTTTTATCGTAACAGAGTTAAATTTATCATGCCATTGTTTAGGAGCCTGCTTAAGTCTATATAATGATTTTACTAATTTACAAACTTTATTTTTCTTACCATGAGCCACAAACCCCTCGAGTTGTTCCATGTAAAATTCTTCATTTATTTAATATATGAGTAATTAACATGACCTAGTATAGCATGCCACACAGAATCACACTCAAACAAATAAGAAGAAGAACTGACATTTTCATTCAAGAATTAGAAACATTAAGTACAAATAGCCCATTATTATTATACCATTTCCCCATAAATACCCCATTTTTAGTCATTACAATTTTATTTGACTCAAAAATAACTTTTATTCCAACCTTGCCTAGCAAAGACACGGACACAAGATTCTGACAAATGTTTAGCACATGAAACACGTCTGTCAATGAGAGGATTTTTTCGGAGGTAAGTCTAATAAGGACTTTCCTTTTTTCCAAAACAAGTGCAGGAATATAATCTCTCATGTAAACTCATTCCTTTCCTTCTCCCAATGGTGTACAGAAGAAAAATGCATTTCTAATGCCACAAATGTGTTTGGTTGCACTAGAGTCTACCACCCAATTATTGTCATGTGCCACCATGTTAACCTCAAAAACGACTGCAACAATAACATTCGCCTCAGCCAAATTTGCATTTGGCGGGGTTTGGCGGGGCAGGTTTGTCGTTCCTCTTCCTGTGTCTGTATTGCGCAACATGATGTCGAGGGTTACCACAAACAAAATAATTATCTTTTTTCTTAACAATTTGGTTATGCGCCTTGAGATGTCCATTTTTGTTGTTGTTGTTACTCCCTCCTCGATTGTTGTTATTGTTGTGCTTGAAGCCATAATTCATTCCTCCATTGTTGTTTTCATGTTAACAAGTGAAATTATTGATATTGTTCCCCTCCATCAAATTCACCTTTGTAGTACGTACCTTAACTTTCTCCGTTTTGTCATGCATTCGGTTATTTTCCTCGATTCTTATGTGAACGATAACTGTGACACCCCTAAATCTGGGATCACACAGCCTAAACTTGAGTTGTCAAAATACATAACAACTATTACAATACAACGTACAACGTATCACCGTATAGTATTCAAAAAATACACAACTATGTCTTCATTATTATTATCACACTATTTTACAACTTATGAAGACTAATACAACTACAACTCGGACCATCACGTCATCCCCCGACTAGACCCAGCTACTTTATCATCTCCTGTTGAAAACAATGGAACAAAAGGAAATGGTGAGCTCAAATAGCCCAGTAAAGAATATCATGACTAAGATAATGACAAATAAATTATCATTAGTCTTCAACAGTTGAGTTTTTGATAAAATAATTTAAACAGGAAGTTTTAATTCAACAACTGCAGTTAAGTTTTTAAACAAAGTTCAGATCAATAACTGCAGCAGAATAACAACCATTAGAAAAATTATATGGACCATGATGTCCACTCACGTCTCTTTTTAAGAAAAACATCATTAACTTTTATCATCTGAAACACCACTGGCCATGATAGTACAATTTCACAGTTCCTGGTCATAATCTTGCAAGTCAACAATTCATCTTTGCACTACGGGCCAAAGATATTCAATATAGCACCACCGGTCATGATTATACCAGTCTACAGCCTTTGGTCATAATCATACCAAACAATAGTTCATCTTTGTTCCAGGCCAAAGAGAACATTCACCACATGCCTTAAAAGGCACATCATCAAATATATCACCTTTAACCTATCAACGCCTTTAACCTATCAACATATTTATCCAATCTGTGCCCCAGGCCACATATATCAACAATAATTTGATTCTTGATTACTAGAATAATAACAGAGATATTAATAATGAATAGAAGAAACATGATAAATAAAAAATATCAGAAATTTATAATTTTTACTTTGTGCAGATTAAAATAATATCCAAATTGTCAACATGATGTGGAGTAAAATTCAAAAATGATATTCAAGATCCACAGTCCAGAATAACGGTTACAGTTTAATAGAAATGTTCAGGTGAATAGGAATGTGTAATTGAAATGATATTAAATGAAGCATAAACTGTTAAGAAGATTATAATCATTTCAAAAGTTTTACCAGACAATACTTACCATAGTAAGTTTAATAGTATAAAAGAAATGATATCCCTTACCATAGTAAGTTTGAATAATGAAAGATGAAAAAGATAGTATCCCTTACAAGTAAGAAAATAATATCATTTATGACAATGAAAATAATGATACCCCTTACCTTATCACGTGACTGAATATTGATAAAAATGAGGTTAATCAACCTATATATTTATAATATAATGAGAAATTACCACATATAAATTTCAAGGTGTATGATAACTCATATATTCTGAATTATCAAAATTATTTATATAATATATATTTTTGTAATGTAAAATAATAACTTTAAAAATAATTTTTTTGAAATAATATTTCAAAATAAATCTTCCAAAGAAAGCTTTTTAAAAATAAATCTTTCCAAAGAAGAGTCTTCTAAAGGAAAATTTGTGAATACCGTGTGAAATAAGTATTTATGCAATTACTACACTTTAATAAAACACTTACTTGAAAAATTTCTACACTCCTTTTGATTTTCAAAAACTCAAGATAGCCTTACTATTCTCAGAGAAAACTCATAAAATACTTATAGAAAAATTTTATGTTTTAGGTGTGATTTTTCTATTCAGCTGAGCAAAACTATTTATAGGAGAAAAGAAGCTACTATACGTGGTAGGTGGCTGGCGTGCAACACGCCAACTTGAGAATTTCAGCAGCCACCTGGCTGCTTTTCCAACTTCAGCAAAATCACATTTCAAATTTCATTACTAACTCTCATGTGGCCCCCACAGAGGGCCCACATGTTTACTATTCAAAATAGTAAAAATTAATTAATTATTTTTTTAAAAATTTATTTATTCTTCATGTGGGTCCTACATATATAATAAAACAATGCTACAACAATAATTCAACAATAATGTAAGAAACACGTTACAGATCATTATTGATTTAATAATGTAAATTATTGTATATTTGCTACTGTGACAATTATTTAGTTCAATAATTTTAACATATAATACAATAACAATTATTGGTTCAATGATATAAAATACAGTGTAATGACAATTATTGAATCAATAATACAAAATACTGTGTAACAACAATTATTGATGAATATTGTGCAATGACCACGTTATCAGATCAATAATATGAGATACTGTGCAATACCGTGTGCTACTATAGAATACCGTGTGCTACAGTAAAATACCATGAATTAACGTATGCTACTATTCTTTTATCACCGGTATTTTAACAGTTAAAAATGATAACATCGTTGACTATTTTTGTTTAAAAATGTTACTTCTATCGTTTTCTATATCCGACAAATTAATATTATGTTATGGGGTCCACCAATGATCAGTTATTTCAGAGCTGTCGTACGACAAAACGAATATTCCCCGATAAAATGAATATTGTCCGGCAAAATAAAATTTGCACATAATATCCTTAACTTTTAACTTTATCAATTTAACCACTTACTGTTTCAGAAAGAAATATATATATATGAAGAAAAATTAAATTTTGTATTTCATAAAATTCGGGGTCTTACAATAACCTCCTCCAAATTCATATATTTCTTCTTGTGCTTCATGGTATTCTTGTAATCCTTTCATGATTCCGACAATTTTTCAATTAGTGCACCCACCACAAATTAAATGGTTCCGGTAGTGACATCCATTCTTTTACAAGTTCAGAAACCACTAAGTGATATTCATGAATTTGGATGGATACATCTTTATTTTCAAACATTTGAAAATTCAAAAAAAATTCAATAGCATACTTTTTTGTTCCAGCATCCCCCACAATGTATTTCATGTTCAAAGTATTCCAAATCTCCACAACATCTTTCATTAAACAATAAACATCAAATATTTCATTTGAAAGAGCATTTAACATAATTTTCTTACAAATGTTGTTTGTATCTTCCCACAAAGATAGTTCCTTTTCATATACAATTTGATCATCTTCTTTTGATTTTTTTGGTTTTGGTTTTGTAAGAACAAAATCAACATTTGCAATATCCAAGACTAATAAAATCTTAGTTTGTCATCTCTTAAAATTAGAACCGAAAAAACCCTCAATTTTTGTAACGTCGGAAATATCCTTAGTAACGATTAACATAGCAGAATTCATAATTATCCTTAAAATTGTAAGAAAGTAATTAAAAAACTACTATAAAAATTAAATGAGAATTAAGAAGATACCACTTAAATAAATTTAAGCGTGCATAGAACACTGCCCATAAGGATAATTTTTATCTCTTCGATATTATATATATCATCGATGCAAAAGGTCACAGGTACCCTCCAGGATTTAAAAATTTATTCTTTTTTAATGTACACTCAAATAAAGAAGGTGACATGAATAACTCATTATTATTTTTTTGAATTTTTGAAACATACATGATACAAGGAAACAAATAGTTTTATAGTATAATATATATTATATATATTATTATATGAAAGAAGTATGCTCCTGCTTCTTTTCTAAGTTCAGAGGACCATCTCTCACTTTTTAGTAAAGTAGTCTATATATATATTTATATCATGCATGCATGGCTGCTCATTTCTTTTTCTTGGCTTGCAACGGCTAGTATATATATATATGAGAAATATTCCAACGGTAATAGAACTCAAGACATGCAGGAGAAATCAATATCTTGATTTGGTAACGGAAAAAAACAGAAGAAATGAATGCTACTAATTCAGTTAGCTTACGGTGGAAAATTGAATAAATAAATTGCACCAATTAACTTGACTTTCAGTTAGCTTATGGTGGAAAACTGAAGAAATAAATTGCACTAATTAACTTCACTTTAAAATTCTTTTCAAATTCAATTAAAAAATTCAACAGTTTCATTCCTCAGGTTTACAAAAGGCGAGGATCGAGAGTCTTTGGCTCAAATGGTATGACCGATCTCATTGTTATCATGAGGTCTGGAGGAGGTTTTGAATCTTTGTGTGTATGTGGAGTGTGTGTTTTCAAATTATCAACAACAACAAAAAAGGCGAGGACATTCAGTGAACTAACGCACTCTTGTTATGGGGTTATAGACAAGGCTATGAAATTAATCATGATGTTGATAATGCATAAGTAGCCATCCACCATAAGACCCAATTTATTGCACAATTTTTTTCTTTTTTTAACAAGATCAATAGGAGGCCTTGACCAAAATTTCCTAGGATTGTTATTATTATCATTACCAAAAACCAATATTTTGCTACGTTCCTCCTCCTGATCCTCCTCATTTTTGTTAATATTTGCAGTAAATAGCAATGGAGTTGCTACTATTCTACCCCAAAGGTGCTGGCGGTGGATCGCCAAAAAGGACATGCGGCAAGACATTGTTGAAGAGTCTGAGATATGTTCGAATTATGAGGCTGAGTAATTCTTGTTGGAGATCAGACCAAGACGAACGGCCGCCTCCGCCACCTATGATCATCATCAGCAGCAGCAGCAACACCACCAGCAGGCGTCATTAATTACTACTATCAAAAATTAAGAAAACTTCTAGTCTGGATTATATATATATATATATATGAAAAAGGATCAAGTGTATACCTCCTTATTTTATATACCAAGCATATCTATTTTAGCGACGGGCGACGATCTGATCCGTCGTCATAGGTTCCGTCCGTCGCTAAAGCTTAGGTCCGCCGCTATATGTTTATCCATCGCTATATGTTGTTCGTCGCTAAACCCTTTATTAACGGACCGAACCTATGACGACGGATTAAACCGTCATACGATCCGTCGCTAAAGGAAATACGCTTAGTATGTAAAATAAGAGAGTATGCACTTGATCCTTTTTATATATATGAATAGTGATCCATCTCAATTGTTTACTATTGACACTATTTTAACAAATAAATCTTTCACTGTCCATTCCAAAATTCAAGAGGGATATGAGCCTACATGCAGCCAAAGAGATTTTTTTTTTCTAGTCCACAAGTCAATTTGAATTTTTTTTTTAATTTGAATCATTTACCATTTGAAAACAATAAATATTTTAATTAATACTATTAATTTGATAGTTTATAATTTTTATAATATTACTAAAATAAGTATAAAAATATCGTTAAATATATAAGTGATTTGATAATATAAAAAAAAAAAAGCACTATTTTCATGTAATCCCGTCTCACAGTAAGATGGTGTGGCCGTGTGGGTTCCAAGAGTACATACCTAGCTAGAATTATTATTTTTATTAAAAAGTAAAATTTAAGAAAAATCAGTTAAAAAGTATAACCGAGGAATTGGAATTTTTCTTTTTTCATACTGCAACATTTTTATTTAAATAGTAATCGAAAATTCTCCAGAGATAGGTGAGTTTTAAAGCGACGCGACGCAGCAATACTATAAACTATAAAGATTAAATTGGCGGGGGGTTCCAAACGGCTTTCCATATCTATTCTAAAATCTAATGAAACATTCGACGACTGAGTTTGCGAGGGTAGTTGGTCGATCGCTGATCTCTGCGTCAAACAACTCAGTCCCAACTCGGACATGGACTCCCCAACTCGAGCAAACCCTCCACAGACTCGGCTGCCGCGACTTACTGAACCCAACACTTGTGGCCCGAGTCATCGATCCCATCCTCCTTGACCACCACTCACTTGCTTTCGGATTCTTCAACTGGGCCTCTCAACAGCCAGGCTTTTCTCACTCCTCCGTTTCCTACCAATCCCTGGTCAAATCTCTTTCCCTATCCCGCCAATTCAATGCCCTTGACAAGCTCTTGAAGCAAGTCAAAGCCCGGAAAATCTGCCTTCAACCATCCATTTACGGGTCTCTTATTTCCTCACAGATCATACGGAAGAATACCCAGAAAGCATTTTCGATTTTCAGTGAAGTTAGTTCGTTAATTTTTGAAATTGGACCTGAGATATGTAATTCCCTCATTGCTGCGCTTTCGTCTGATGGGAATACCAGTAATGCGCATAGAGTGTTTGATGAAATGATTCTGAGAGGTGTTAGTTTTAGTACACTTGGGTTTGGTGTGTTTATTTGGAGATTTTGTAGAAATGCTGAATTAGGCGAGACGTTATGTTTGTTGGATGAGGTTAGGAAAAGTGGCTCATCTATTAATGGGTCGATTATTGCACTTTTGGTTGTGCACGGGCTATGTTTGGAGTCGAGGGTGGAAGAGGCTCTTTGTGTGTTTGATGAGCTGAGGAAAAGAGATTGCAAACCTGATTTCATGGCATATAGAATTGTTGCAGAAGCACTAAGGTTGATGGGAAATGTGGTTGATGTGGAGAAGGTTTTGAAGAAGAAGAGAAAACTAGGAGTGGCGCCAAGGGCTAGTGATTATAAAGAGTTTATTTTTGCTTTGATTTCAGAGAGAATGATATGTGAAGCAAAGGATTTGGGCGAAGTTATTGTCCGTGGGAATTTCCCAATTCAGGATGATGTTCTCAATGCTTTGGTAGGATCAGTCTCTAGTGTTGATCCTTGTTGTGCATTTTTCTTTTTAAAATTCATGCTCGAGAAAGAGAGATTTCCAACTCTTCTTACCGTGAGCAATTTGAGTAGGAGTCTTTGCAAGCATGGAAAAATTGATAAGTTGCTTGAAGTTTTTGAGGTTTTGTCTGCCAAAGAGTACTTTGTAGATGTGGAAAGCTACAATGTGATGGTTGCGTTCTTGTGCAAGGCTGGAAGAGTTAAAGAAGCATATCAGGTTCTTCAGGAAATGAAGAAGAAGGGTCTGGGTCCAGATGTCTCATCATATAATTCTCTGATGGAAGCTTGCTGTAGAGAGGATCTACTGCGTCCTGCAAAACGTTTGTGGGATGAGATGTTTGCTAATGGTTGTGCTGGCAATTTAAAAACTTACAACATCCTTATCCAAAAGTTTTCAGAGATAGGTCAGTCAGAAGAAGCTAACAGGATTTTTTGCACTATGCTGGATAAAGGGGTAACACCTGATACTATTACATACATATCACTCCTTGAAGGGCTTTGTCAAGAAAAAGAGATAAAAACAGCTCTTGAAGTATTTAAGAAGTCTGTAAATCAGGATGCAGTGCTTGCATGGACTGTGTTAAATTCATTTACACTCTGCCTATGTAAAGAAGGTAAATAATCAAACCCATGAGCATACATAAGATGTATGCATGATTTTCTGAAGCTAGTGGCTGTGGCATTACACTTTTTCCTTTTATGTAATACTCTCTGTTCCAAATTATGAGATTGACTTTTGAAAAATCAATTTGAAATATTTTCAAACTCAAAATTGACACAGTTTTGAAATAATAGATCTTATAAGTAGCAGTACTTTTTGGGTAGTTCATAATATGCATAATTTTATTGACATAAACTAATTGAATTCATATCAATTTTGAGTTTGACAATGTTTCGAACTAACTTTTCAAAAATCAATATTGATATTATAATTTGGGACGGAGGAAGTAGTATATACTTAATATAACTGAAGTTTATTAAAGGTTCTTATGATGTATGAATTTTATGTCGTCGTTGCAGGTTATTCTTCTGCTGCTTGTAACTTGCTCCGTGATTGCTCTTATGAAGTAGAACATTCAAACTCTCATGTGATTCTGCTAAAATATCTAGCCAACTCTGGAGAGGTTTCACTTGCCATTGAGCACATAAAGTGGATCAGAGAGAATTCACCTTTGATGTTGCATGCAATATGTACTGAACTTTTGGCATCACTTTCATCTTCATCAAAACCAGATCCAGTCCTACAGACGATTCAAGCAGTGCAGGAAAATTGTCTACAATCCAAAAACATTTCTGTGAAGGACGTGTAACCATGATTCCTTGGTTGTTCAGAACAACCATGAAAAATGAGGTATGGAATAAGGTACAATAGATACTTACCCTAAATAAGTAAATCTCACTGTCTTGTCCTCCCTTTTTCATTATATAGGAGGGATTCATAGAAATTCATAATAGGCTGATATTATCTTTGAAATGCTTTGATTAATAATAGAGTAGCCTTGACTTCTATATCTTTGGGGATAAAGTTTCCTACTTGAGTTTTAAAAATATTTATTTAAATAAAAATATAAAAAGACTAGCTTTAGGAAGGCGTACTTATAAAAAGTAACTAGGTAAGACGAAGATGTAAGTGACTATATGAAACTCCATTCTTCGAACGTAAATTCCTGACTACCTCCAATCTACTTTGCTACATATCTATTCTTCAAGTTATCTCAACTCTGGAATGTTTTTCATCTACACTGCTGCATTTCCATTCTTCCAGTCATTCAAAGTTTAGGTTTGCATAATTGCCCATGGTTTTGCCTTGCAATAGTTAATGTAAAGCTATCAAATTTTGCATTTATTTGACTCGTTACATATGGTCTCACCCTTTTATGATTTGGGTTTGTTTTCAGATGTGGCGTGAAGAGTATGTTTTGAACATACCTTTTCTTGCTTCAGCATTTTAAACATGCCAAGTTTAAGAAGACCTTGGGCGTTCATGACAAGGCCAAGTGAGCTATAGCTCCCTTATGGGGCATAGATTTGTGCGTAAGTTGCTACTTGCTACATCATCTGGTTCCATTAACAATGAAGAACCCATTTCTTCAGCAGATGGAGAAGAAAGGTTTGAAGAAAATGACGGAGGTTCAGAACATGCAATTTTCCTCCCACAAGAGAAAAAAGAAAAACTCAGGCTAGGCTTTTGTCAGAACAATGGAAGAAATTAAAAGGGTATATTAAAATATAAAAAAAATTCTCAGGCAAATTTTTCCACCCATGGAGAGGAAAAGTGTAAAATATTTGTCTAGAATTGTATCTAAATAAAAAAATGTTATTTAATAATTAATTTTTTCAAAATATTTAAATAACAGTATTTTATCATTTTGACTCACTGAACAGTTTAAGCAAAGTTTATTTGATATTCAGAGAGGTCTAAATAGTATTTTAAATATATATTTATAATATTTTGACCACAATATAATAAAACAAAATGTATCAAGTCCAATAAAAATATCATAAACTATGCAGGATAATATTTTGACCACAATATAATAAACAAAATGATCATGCAATGGATAATGTGATTTTTGCCTTGGCTAAGAAGAAGGTGGCAAAAAGTATGCAGGAGGAGAGGGATCTTCAGAGGTTCGCGAATTTGGTTTCGCCACCTAGTAGGAAGTGGGTTGTGGAGGATTTCGGAGTCGAAGGAGGTTCCTGGAGATTTGATCACAGACGCTGTGCTTCAATTATTGAAGAGGTTATACGTAATAATAATTTTTGAAGAGCGAAATTGCTTGAATTCAAACTTCTAATCCGTAATAATAATTCATAAGAGAGGGAAGAAACAATCAGAGGCCACGAAAAGTTGTATTTAAAGGTAATAAAACACCACCTTAATCTATTTTACAAAAAGAATCTAATTTGTAAAATTTATGGTAAAAGTAATAAGTTGTTAGTAGTTTGGTAGTTAGTACAATAAAAAAACTTGACCAACAAACTTGAAGATATTGTGTTACTTCCTCCGTCCCAATAAAAGTTCGGGTTTATTTTTTGGGTATATTAAAAAAGATAATAAAATGATAAATTGTCTATATTTAAATTCTCATTTAATTGTATAATTTTTTGCACATAATTAATAATATTCTATAAATATCTATAGAGAATAGAAATATAACAATTAATATTAAAGATATTATAGGTAAATTATTATAAAAAAATAGATTATTTAAAATAAATAGATATTTAACTTGAGACTACTTAAAATAGTAATAAGATTTTTATTAGGTAGAATTATATTATATAAGCCTGGCAAAATATAGTTATGGTTTAGTTTACAAAATTTGGTTATGGTTCTATTTAAGAACTAAAACCTCGTTACCTATTTTTAATATGAATTGTGTTGGTTGAAACCATATATAATTATGGGTTAAATATTGGTCAACTCATATTTCAAATTTCAAGCTTACCATTATTATTCTCCAATTAAATAAATTATTAATGATATTTAATTTATATATTCTTTCACCTTCTATCTCTAATATTTTATACATTCTCCCTCTCTCTAAAAATTGTTACACACACCCTCTTTAAAATTTTTAGATTTTCTATCTAAATTTTTTTATACACAACATTCTCTTTCTAATATTTTATCTCTAATGTTATTTAAACTTTCTCTCTCTAAAATTTATAACATTTTCTCTCTCTCTAAAACCTGATTATATTTTCTCTCTAAAATCTAATTACACACCCTCTCTCTAAAATCTTATTAGATTTTCTCTCTCTAAAATCTGTAACATTTTTTTCTCTCTCTCTAAAATATAATTACATTTTTCCTTTCTAAAATTTTCTCTCTCTAATATCTGATTACATTTTTATTTTGATCTAGACTAATATTGAGGATCAATTTATCATAAGCCCAAAAATTAACTAGTGAGTTTTACCGTCCGTCGTAACACAACCAAATTATCATGCTAGCGTTCTTCAGTTCATCATTATAAAGGATGCTAATAATATATAATTTTTTCAACACGTTTTTGGATTATTTTTTACAAAATAAAATAAGTTATTCGTGTGCTCACATTATGTTAGTTGTACATTGTAAATAGAAAAAATAAATATTATTCCCTCCGTTCAATTTTATTTGTTTTAATTATTTTTTATAGTCAAATTGATCATATTTAAAATAAAAAAAAATATTCTTGAATTTATTACATATAAATATAAAATTATTATTATAAAAAAGAACATCGATCAAAATCAATTTATCTAATTTTTAAAATTTTAATATATTTATGTAATTATTAATTTGACATTAAAAAATTAATTAAAACAAATAGAGTCAAACAAAGGAAGTACTAATTATTTTTTATTGAGACCTCTGGCTCCGTTTTTAAAAAAAACTTAAACAATTTATGAAAAATAAATTAAAAAACTAATTACCGCTGGGATCGTTGATAGGGGTGTTCATTCGAACCAAATCGAACCGGTATACCAGTTTGGTTCCGATTTTATCGAAAGTAATAATAATAATAATAATAATAATTATTATTACTTATTATTATTATTATTACTTTCATTATTATTATTAATTATTTATTAATAATAATAATAATAAAATAATAAAATCGGTACGTACCGAACCTAAAAGTGGTGAACCGATACCGAATTTATACCAAATTGATCAATTCGGACCGGTCGATTAATTCAAAAAACCGAATGAATTGGACGCCCCTAATCGTTGATGAGTTTTTTGCCTTGGAAGTTGGAACGCCATTTAGTCATGTTTATAGAGAGAGAAAGGAAAAGATGAGAGGAGAGAGAAGAGTCTACGTATTATTGGAGTTGTATTAATTTGAGGTTTCAGCCTTGCAGCTGGGGAAACCCAAATGATATAAAACAATTAATTAACCCATTTGATTCTAGTTAATTTGAGTTGACTTAATAATTAATGATTTATATTGCCAAGTATAATATTATATTGTGCGTATCGGTATTTTGTAGTTCTAGTGCCAAAGAAGAGTAGTTTGTAGGGCCTACTGTATCAGAATTTGCAAGAGAAGGGGGGGGGGGGGGGGGGGGGGGGGGATTAAGGAAATGAGCTGACCAAATATGGTTGGATACTTTGGCACATTGCAACAAGCTAAACACCCCTTTAATGCTTTTGTTTCAGTTCTTCTGAACAATCACACAACCAGAAATTCAATGCTTAATCTCAACATTCAACTCGTACTTCCTCAATAATCTCATTTTTCAATTATTCAACTATTTTATTTTACCAAGTTCAATGTCATCAGATTAGCCAATATTTACATGTAACTATTTGTAACAAAGAGCTTTGTTGGTTGTAGAGGTGGGTCTTTCCAGAGTCGGGAAGAACATTATTGGAATTCAAAGTGGCAAATTCTGGACATCAACATTCAACTTGTAAAGTTAATCAATTGGTATGCGTAATTGCCAAATAACTTTAGGACCAAAACTCTTCAAGACATTAAGTTGTGAAAAATGAGGCAAATTATAACCAACCAACAATCATCAATTTAAGTCTAAATTGTAACATGATGCAAATATAATGATTTTGCCCCAAGGAAAATTAGAAATCTTGCAGTAATCTATCCCATGAAAACCTTAAAAATACAGATAAACAGAACCAAAATAAGACAAAAGCTTCTAGTTCAACCTCTGAGCAGCTTCCTTGGCAAGAAGCCTCTCTTTGGCCTTTGTTTTGGCTTGGGATTTCGAACCCATAACACCTCCTCCCCACTTCTTTCTGTACTCATCATATTTGTCATTGAAGTTGGCCTAAAATAAAAAGGAAAAGAAAAATAACCGAATCAGCAAATGCATGTAATTGCTAACAAGTAGAAGATAATAGATCTTCCCATGTCCACAAATAATAGAACATAATTGATTACATATTGCACCTTAATGGCTTCCAAAATTTTGCTGAACTCCAACTTATCTTCATTTTTCACTGTTGTCAAGCACAAAACAGCTGCAGTTTTCTGGTGAACAATCTGGTAAGAATCCACAATATAAATTAGTCTCCATATCACGTCTTGTTCTAAAGGAACTTCTAATATACAGACTAAAGCCACTTACAGTTCCCAATCGTGCTTTTCCCTTCACAATGCAGTATGGAATTTCCATCTTCCTGCATAATGCTGGAAGCCAGACTACCAATTCAATAGGGTCCACGTCATGAGCAATAACCACCAACTGTGCTTTATTCTGCAAGATCATATTAGAACAAATTGCTGAGTATGAGAAACTTACACAACACAAATTTCCAATAGATAAGTGCATCAATTGGAAATTGAGGAAGGAAAAACCTGCTCAATAAGGTAGGTGACATGGTTCAGACCATACTTCACAACAATAGGCTTCTTGGATTCAGGAGTTTTTCCTTCGGTCTCAGCCTGGGCTTTTTTCAGGAGGCGCTCCTTCTTTGCAGCCTTATCTTCTGGCCTATACTTGAGAAGCATCTTGAACAGGCTTGTTGCTGCATATTCATCAACAACCATAACAATTTATACCTAAGCATCAACAAATGCTCATCCCAAGTAAATGAAAAAACCAACCAGTTCAACTAATAAACATGGAAGAGAAAGTTTACATGAGGATTAAAACATGCACTTATAAGCATACTAGGAACAAAGATCTAGACTCAAATGACCTCTTAGTTTGACTAGAAGACAAAAAGCCCTAGTAAGCCAGAAAGCATGAGTTAGTAATAGATTTTTTCTAACCTTGAGAGGAAAGAATAGATCTTTATCAAGGAAATATAATACAAAGAACTGCATAAAGTATTTAGCAAATTCCAAGTTTTCCAGTTATAGCAGGTGCATCAAGCCAGAAACTTGAACTTGAGTCCCCTTAAATCTTCATAACTGGAATAAGTAAGATAGGCTCCAAGTGTGGAGATTCGAACCAGCAACCCTGAAGTTCTTTTAACAAGGCCATTAACATTTCCCCCCACCCCTCCTTAGGTTTCACTACTCAGAATCTTCGTTACCTAACGAAAGAAGCATCTTACCAAGTAAGATATTTAAGGCTGGCTTAATCTTACAATGGACACTTCCTCTGCATCTATATATGCTCAAAATGATGCAGAAAAATTCACCAACTAAAATACCTGCATTTCTTATCACTACTAATTTGCGTAATCACTTGGGCTGGGGAGCTTGCCAAATATAAATGATGAAATAGTAGTTCTTCTAGTGATAGTAAGAAGTAAAAAATACATAAAAACGGGTAATTTGCTTCAGACAATTAGCCTTATAATTAGCATTATACGACACTCATAAATTTGATAACAATTAGCCATTACACTACAACCATATCATTCAATATGAATAGTTTCCTTTAACATAAGTTTCCTAATATCCATAATGAAAATGAACAAGTAAAATAAGGCTCAATGTGAAACTGACCAAGATTCTTGTCAAGGGTCTTAGTGAATTGGTTCAAGGCAGGTGGGACCTTCAAGCGTTGCTTGAGAATCATCCTCTTCCGCTGAATTTGAACCACCTTCGGCCATCTCACAAATCTGTGCAGATCCCTCTTTGGTGGCAATGCACCTCCAATCCCAAACTGCTTCGGGCGCTTCTCAAACAATGGATTCACCACCTTATCCTACATAATTAAACCCCACACATTGTATATCAAACTTGAGCAAATCTACAATTTTTACTTTATAATTCTACGCAAAGATTTATTTATAAGCATTCATACCGTCTTCTTCTTAGCAGCTACTGGAATCTTTACACCTCTCTTCGGAGCCTACAAATTAGAGAAACAAAATCATATTAAAGTAGAAAGGATAGGGTTTTATAGCAAATCGGTAAACAAAAATCAAATATCAACTTGTAATTTGATAAATGTAAGCAACCCGGGAAATGGAGATCGGAAAAATAATATAAAGATGATAGACAGATAAAATAGATAGATTGGGACAGATAATATAGATAGATTGATTGATATAGAGAGAGAGAATTGTGGCTTACCATTTGGGGAAGATGGTCAGCTCAGCTCAGCTCTACTAGG
This sequence comes from Hedera helix, assembly GCA_947179155.2. Taxonomy (NCBI): domain Eukaryota; kingdom Viridiplantae; phylum Streptophyta; class Magnoliopsida; order Apiales; family Araliaceae; genus Hedera; species Hedera helix. The sequence goes on along the minus strand of OX359270.1, from coordinate 37,145,384 downwards.
GTTTAACAACGGCAAACAATAACCCTAAAAACGAAAATGCAACCCTTGACTGTTGGATGGGCATATCAAATATCAAATATATACTGATATGGACTACGATTCTCAAACAGCGTCGTTTATTATCTGTACAGAGAGCGGGCCTGTGTTAACTTGGGCCTTTGTTAAACATTATTTAAGTTTTTTCAATCTGGAACAACTGGAAATTTTTTCTTGAAATGGGCCTACTTTTTCAACTATTTTCTTCAAGGTTTCTTTCTTATATTTAATAGTAGAGAAAAAAAAATTAAACAATTCAATAGGCCTAATTTTTTTTCATCTATTTTCTTCGATGCTATTTCATTAATTTTTAATCATAAGCAAGCAGTGATGTAAGTTATCAATAAATGTTAGATGAAATTAGACAATTTTATTTATACATTTAGCATTATTATATTATTCAAGGATTAGAAATATATTTTAAATTTTTTATTATGAACTGACATAATTTTAAAAAAATATTATTATTATATTTTTGATAAAGATAGTATTATTATTTCATCACTATAATATTTTTAATAAATATTATTTATATATATAACTTTTAAAAAAACAACATTTTAAAATTTTATCTCAAATTAAAGGGGGCGGAATAAATAAAATAGTCATTCCGTGAACTTTAATTTTACCTGTTCATGGGGCGCGGGGCTGGGACAGTAATTGGGCTCAATCTAAATAAGAAAAGATAATTAGAAAAATTTTGTTGGACTTTTGGAGGTAAGTAACACGCGACCCGACCGACCTACTCAACTGAAAAAGAGTTTCATCGTCCTTCTTCCCTTCCAGTAGAAGGTAAGCACTCTCCATTTGATCCGCTAAATTGGGCAACTGTGAAAAAACAACGGCAGGTCTACTCTTAGTTGGGCAATATGGACAGCAAAAAGGTTGTCGTATGCGACAATGGGACTGGGGTAACTCTTTGTCTCTTATAATTGTCGTTCTTTATAGATTTCCCCTTTAATTTGTTCAAGTTCATTCATTTGATCGGCTGAATTGTGAAACTGTGAAAGATTGAAGCTACAAGCAGAAGACCTACACTGTTTTAGACAATTAACATAAATTCAACTATTCTTGTGTATTATTATATGAGAATCAGCTATTGATTTGCTATAGTGCTAATCATGGCCTGTAATTTAGGGTCAAGAACATCTTTGGAATTCAAAGATTTTCACTTGGGTTTTTAAGTATATACTATAGAATTTACATAGATAACACAGAATGATCATCTTTTTTATGAGTTTTTTCGAAAATGTTATATGAGCATTTAGTTGTTGTTTTTTTGTGTGGGAGAATTTTTAGTTTTGTTTTCCCTATCTGAAAAATAAATTTATTTCATGCAGTATGTTAAGTGTGGCTTTGCCGGAGAGAATTTCCCCACTTCGGTGTTCCCATGTGTGGTTGGAAGGCCCATGTTGCGTTATGAAGAATCCCTGATGGAACAAGAGCTTCAGGTGAACATGCCTTTATCTATGTGAAGGTTTTACATGTTTGTTCCTAAATCACCACAAGAAGTTACTTTTAATGAAATTAGTGATTATATTTCTTGCTATGCAACGGTGCACTACCGTACCCAGTGAAGACCAAATCTGAAAATACTTTTCATGTCCTTGGCTGTATTTATTTCTGATTTCGTTTAATCCTGTATAGAGGATTGTAATGTGTTATGATATATTTATTCAATTGTTTTGAACAATCAATTATTGAAAACTGCATAGAATGCCAATTCCTCCCTAGCTAATTAACCCCCCCCCCCCCCCCCCCCCCCTTCCTTGGAGATGCATAAGTTTTTATCCCTTTATTGAGATTGTTATAAGCATGCGAAGCGCACCTCTATCATCAGCACGCAAACTCTTGAGTTGATTTATCAATGCTTACAGCAAATTGCTTTATCTTGCAATTGAAAGCCTGTGCTTTATTATTGTATATTCAGGATACCCTTGTTGGGGAAGCGTGTTTGAAATGGCGGCATCAACTAGATATTTCTTATCCCGTCAACAATGGTATCGTGCAAAATTGGGATGATATGGGTCATGTATGGGACCATGTATTTTTTAGTGAACTAAAGGTAACTCCCTCAACTTGTTTTCTCCTTACACTTGTATTTTAAGCTTTAGTATTTACTGCTTTTTGTTTTCTGATTTCTTTCTTATTTGATCTTTCAATTATGCCCTCATCTAAAAATGATAGTCATGATATTAAGGTTTTCCTAGAACAAAAAGTAACATAATTTTCTTCAACATTGAAAAACTCATAATAAAATATTATCTCTAAATGTATCCTACGCAAACTTTTATATTCATAAGAAAAGGTAAAAAGTCATGTAGGACTCTCCTTTTGGACTATGGGAGTATAATATTCCCATAACAGAATTAACTTTGTGGCTCGTTATCTTTAATAGGTAGATCCAACAGAATGTAAAATCTTGCTCACGGATCCGCCTCTCAATCCCTCCAAAAACCGTGAAAAAATGGTCATAATTTCTTTCTCTCCCTCTATAATTTGGGTTGCTAATTCTTCCAGTATATATATAATGCACTAGTTACTGTCATTTCTTGCAATTCTTGATCTAAGTTTAAACATATCACTACAGGTTGAGATTATGTTTGAAAAGTACAACTTCGCCGGTGTCTTCATTCAAATTCAGGCAGTTTTAACATTATATGCTCAAGGTGCTTAGAGAGATGATTAAAGGTTAAATGTTTAATATCTTACTTTTGATGGATGTGACATGGGTTTTTTTGTGTCTTCCGTGGAAGTTACAGTTCCACCTTCTGTCAGCCTACAACCTGCTTGAATTTCTTATTTTGGGTGCAATACATGCTTCAGTTTCCTGTTGAAAAACTTTAATGATTACAAGACTTGTAACTAAATTTTTCTGCCGGTAAATTTTTCAAACATGTGATTACTTACTTTTCTAAATTTCAGGTTTGCTAACTGGACTCGTCATCGACTCAGGTGATGGCGTCACTCATGTGGTAATTTACTGAAGAACAATTTCTACCCTATGCATTAGGAGTATCTTGGCTTTTTCTATATGGCATGTTGGCCCTGTTCCGTATCTATTTGTGCTGCTCATTTCCAAAACTGTGTACAATGTAATTCTGCATTTTATTTCTCATCGGAAATGAAAAGGACTCTCTCGTTCTCTTTAGCATATAGGATAGGATGAGTCCTTAAACACCTTCCTCAATTGCCTGGTTATTGATGTACCTACCAGTTTAGATGGAGACTCAATTTGAAGTTCAACACGTGCTTTCATGGAATAAGGATTGAAAATAGTCCACTTCATAGGATGTCCAAGCTTGCCTAACTAGATAGTGTTACATTCATTCTAATGTTACTCCAGAATTATTCCAGCCTCACGCTTTAGGAGTTCTGCGATTTTATATATCAGTTATACCATGTTCGTAGTAAATTTTTAATGGGTTGTGTTCTATAGAATTTTATTGAAACTTTTTTATATGGAATTGGGTAGGTATGTTAATTATTTGTATCTTTATTAGGGATTTCCAATTTTTAGATCCCAAGATGAGAAGGCATCACAAAATATTCTTATCCTTCGATATTCTTCATTTAGCTCCAATTTCAGAATTATTTTTTATGTATCCATTGTTTGTGTCTGTACACTTTACGAATTTGACGCAAAATGCAACATAATGACTACATTAAGAGTGTTTATGAATATTTTCACACTAAAATTTCAACCTTTAGACTTGCTTAGAAGGTGTTTATCCAACGAGACTAAACTATATACCCTTACCCAGGTGTGAAGAGGTCAGACATGGGTACTTCATGCATTTTAGAAGAGTTTATTAACATAGTATGGAAAAAATATTGTATATTGTATTATTTGTACACAGATATTTTAAAGAGACCCCTCCCCCCTTCTTTTATTTTCATAAAACAGTCCTTATATACTTATGTAGATGGCATGGTTTATTTCACTATCAAGTTGAGTTGAAAATCCATTATAAAAGTTTGAAGTCATGCTTTCATATCATTTGGGACACAGCATCAAAGGATTTGACTTAATGGTAATGGCCAACCTGCCAAATTTGATGGTCTATGATATGAAGATTTTAGTTTGAAAGCTTTTGTGTTTTACGGCACCTTAACATCTACTCATTTTTGGTGTTTTTTTTATCCTTGAGGTCAGCTATCATAATAATAGTTACAACACTTTTTATTATATTCTTTGTAATTTATCACGTATGTGTTGGGTTTTTGTGGAGTCTAGTTATATTTCGACCCGGTTGATGACCCGACCCGAAAAATGTTGCGTGGATTTTTAATGGGATGTTTTCTGAGGCTTAGTCCATGGAGCGAAGGCTTGGGCCGATTGAAATTAATGTGCGCATGATGTACAAAAGGAATTTTGTGATTAGGGTTTCAGTATGTCGTGTTTCTGAGAGAGGAGACTGTATTGCCGTTTTCTGATAATAGTAAAAATCCCTGCAACTCTGTGGAGTAGGCAAATTGCCGAACCACGTAAATATTGTCTTGTGCGTGTGATTATTTTTCTTTGGCGTGTGTTTTTCTTCCATCTTGTTTCTCACAGGTTCGGGAATTTTCGGCTTAATTCCTTACAGTATGTGATAGCTTCATCTAGGTAGAAATTCCAATGTTGTCAATGGTCTATAAACTTTCTGTGTAATGGTCACATATTAGCATTTTAACTGGGATATCAGTGTGTTTCGTGCTCTGATTACTCTAGTAGTACATTCTGAAGAAAGATAGTGTTATTAGCCTGCAGCTTTAGATAAATATGATTACTATGTAGCAACAAAAAAAATGCTTACTTATATCCTCCAGGTTCCAGTGGTTGATGGCTACTCGTTCCCTCATCTTACAAAACGAATGAATGTTGCTGGACGGCACATAACATCTTATCTAGTTGACTTGCTTCAGCGAAGAGGGTGAGTGTTAATAATTTAAGCCACTAAGATGAGAGTAATCTCACCATCCCGCTTTTCATTCATTGGTACTTTTTGTTGACCATCGACATTTGGTTTATGAAGGTATGCAATGAATAGAAGTGCTGATTTTGAGACTGTCAGGGATATCAAAGAGAAGCTCTGCTACATAAGGTGAACATATAAGAAGATCATATATTCATATACTGGTACTTTTTCTAGGGTTTGTCACGTTATAACTTGATGTTCAATCTGGTTTGCTGCAGTTACGATTACAAGAGGGAATATCAGTTAGGACTTGAGACCACCATCCTTGTTAAGAATTATACTGTGAGTTTAGTCCTTTTAGTATTTGTGTTTGGTATAGATATATTGAATTTTTCTGGGAAATCCTTGTTACTTGTATAGTAATCACTGCTCTCTTTTATGTCTATATCCGTGCTGACTATAGCTGGTAAAATGTTAATTTATGCTTGAATTGTTTTATCATCAATATTTCATTTTCTAGAATGTTGGATTTCTACTCGATGATAATATCATAATGCTTATATTTATTTGCATGCATGTATGTCTTCTCTTATATAAAATATATGGATTTATTGACTTTTTAATGGATTGTAAATGTTATTAATTCAGCTCCCAGATGGAAGGGTCATCAAAGTTGGCACTGAACTGTTTCAGGCCCCTGAGGCTCTCTTTACTCCTGTGAGCCCCATGCATCCATTTTGTTTCATAGTTTTGGAATTTAATGCAATTGTCACACACACACACACACACACACATCTCTTATAATATATGTCTATATGAATACATATTTACGGGGTGACTCTATATTGTGCTTATCTACTCCACCACAAAAAATTTGTTGCATGGAAGCCAAAGAGAAACACTCCCGATCATATTCACTCTTCACTCTTCACTCTTCACTCTTCACTCTTCAGCTATGATGGTCAGAAATGGCATAAACCACAGGCACTACTAGGTGTGATTTTAGTAAACAAAGTTGATACTATCTTCCTATTAGCATGTTTGGAAAGGCTGAATCTAATGAGCTTTAATTCTTTTTCATACTTTGATCTCAGTAAATATTTTTCTAATTTCTTGATGCCACTGAGGTTTTGCCCTTGGAAACTATTTGCTAAGTCAGAGGCTATCTCCTGAAAACTTTTAGCTGAATGAATTTAGTAATTCTCTAATAAGAAAAACAATGAGATGTTATCTAATCAGCTTGGTAGGTTATTAACTCCAAGGTTATAGCACCGCTTAAGGTATGTAGGTCATTCTGGTATTCTGATAAACTGATATATAAAGTAGTAAAATGCTATTTTGAGCAATCTCAAATTCTCAATAGCAGGAATACCAACCTCATAATGAATTCAGTATATTGGTTATCTAGAAGGAGCTCAAGCAGTTCTAACTTTACGCATGAGTTTGATAAGTTGAGTTTGTGAAGGTTCAGATGTCTTTCTTATCGCAGGAACTCATTGATGTTGAGGGTGATGGAATGGCTGACATGGTATTTAGGTGTATACAGGAAATGGATATTGATAATCGGATGACGGTAATAAGATCACGATTTTTTTCCCCCGTAAAAGCTAACTTATGATCTTGATGTTGATTCTGTATCATCTGAATGAAGATAAATGCTTTAGCTTTGCTATTGTAATTTTCTGTAATAGATAACTTTCATAACAATGACTATATCTTCTTATGAAAAAATATGCTTTAAAGTTTAGGTACATATATTGCACTTCTACCACTTTTTCTTTTTTTCTGTTTATTCTTCATTGTATTTTTGGTTTATTACCCTTTGTTGTAATTCTCATTCAATGAATACAGTTGCTTTCATTGGAGCTTTTACTGGGGGTTTTGAATTTTGTTTGTGGCTTACTTCAATAATGTTATTCTCAAACAGCTTAGTTGTGTCTGAATGGGCTTTGATTGGATGGGCTTTGATCAATGGCTACTCCCATGTTTTACATCCTTTGAACACTTGCATGTTACATGTTTCCTGTACCTAATTATTTAACCTTTTGCAGCTTTACCAACATATAGTTTTGAGCGGGGGGAGTACTATGTACCCTGGATTACCTAGTCGGTATACATTCAGCTCCTTTTTGCTTAACCTTGCTTTTTATATTTTGACATTTGAATATGAAGGATGTTTTTTTTCGACAAGTAGAATATGAAGTATTTTAGTGGTGGAAAGTAATATTTAGTATGAACTTTTAGTCTCTCCATTAGTTTGAAGTTATCCTGCGTAAGTTCATGATTTCAGATTATGTCCAGACACTTGAGAAAAACTTTCTTTCTGCAATACCAGTTGATTGAACTAGTTATATTTTTTTTTAAAAGTTTCCTCATTTTTTATGAGTAAAACCCAAATAGAAGTGCCTAACCTCGCGTGTTGATTATATACTATTTTAGTTTTACGTATAGTTTCAGAAAATGAACTTGAGATATTTGGCAGCATTTGAGCCATTTGCAGAATATTTTAATGCCAAATATACTCACTTCATTCCGGGGCTTAAAATAATACTTAATAGAGCATTGAATGGCAAGCCATGCATGTTGAATCGGAGTTTCACTGGGGCCATTTTCACAAGTGTTATCCGGAAAATCATGCTTATCTGTTAAATAAGATATGGATTTATTTATTAGTAAATAAGTTATGACATTATGAAATAATAAAGTTAACAATTAAACTGGTCAGATCCTGGTCCAGGAATCTAAATGTTTGCTGATCCAGCATGAGAAAACTCATGCTATCGGTTTTTGTAAGGACCATTAAACAGTTTTAATCTATCATTGTAGTGGTTGTGGTGGAAAACTCATGTATCTGCACTCATGGTCGGAAAACATTAACTATTTTCTGTCTGTACTTCGGTCATATTAGATTCTCTTAACGTGCATGTATTATGCAGATCTTTGCTGCTTGAAGAAACAGGTGACTAATTCTGCATGAAGCAGTTTGTTTGACAGAAACTCGACGAGATGTAGCATTTAGATATAACATGAATAATATGTGAATTACTAACTGTAATTTTAGGATATTAAATAATAATTAATTATATCCATAATTAATCTATTCATTTGCAATTAAATAATGTCATATGCATCAATCCTTTAGTTTCTCAATTTGTTCCATGTTGAACATGTGCATATGAGGCTGCACAGACAAGATACTCATATAAGATGGTCACCAATTCATTTCTTGAGGGTTTATTGACTAGGTTTACTTTAATTTCTTGATTTGATACCTTACTTAAGTTGTTTTCTGCAGTCTCGAGAAAGAAATTCAAGACCGTTATCTTGATGTTGTTTTGAAAGGGAACAAAGATGGACTGAAGGTAATCTCTGACCTCCATGGGCTATTATTGATTGGAAAGAGAAAACTAATTAGGATGAATAAATATTAAATTATATATTCATTGACTTAAGCTGTATGACTGTGAATTTTGTATACCATAGGCATGCTGTTTTGAATAGATGTGAGCTGCAATTTAAATTTATAAGACTCTAAGAACCCAGCATTTGTAAAGTGCAAAATGATTACTAAAAAATTTGACGCTTTTTATGCTATCAATCTTCACAAAATGGTGAGAATAAGTGTGACTTGAGGGCAATTGAATCTTCAGCCTTAGGTCTGAAAGATGCTAAAATACCATGTGATAAAATCAAGATCTATTTCCTGTGAATTGTGGTTTGGTCTAAATTATAAGAAGGGTTTGGAGTTATTTGGCTTTAACCAGTTCAGGACTTTGCTTCTCTCAGGCTAACATATCCATGTGGCACATGTCAAGTGCATGTTGTGGCATCTTTTCATGGTGTTACTCTAAATAAAATGGTATAGAAGCGCTTGATTTGGTTAAATTTTAACTTATTCTTCGAAGTCCGAACAGCAAACTGAAGTCGCTATAATCACAAGGGTGGGTCTTTTTAGAGTGCTTGATCTCTCTATATGAGATATTGAAAGTTGTGCATGTTCTTAGTCACTTTAATGCATATAGGAAGCAGTTTTTTCAGGACCTTTTACTTTTTGATCCAGACATATGTAGAAATTAAGGGTGTCTGCAGAGAGTAGTGTCTGTGAGTCTGAGTTATTCTCCATGTTATCCACCCAAAAGTTGAACTGCATTGGTCATTCATGTTCTTTTCGCTCTGATTGGAACTCACCATATAAGATCTCCTGGCTATCGATGGTTCCAGACTTTGATTGCAGTATTTATTATCAGCAACTGTTCCCAAATAACATTGTTCTTTTAGCAATGATGTGTTTGTTTTTCCTGAAACAGAAACTCTAAAAGATCTACTAGCCTTCAAGTGTTGACATATTGGTGTATTCACTAATTGTGCGTCAGTCGAACAATTTTTATACTGTCACTATTTCCAAGTTTCAATTTTTTTCTTCTAATATGATTGGCAGAAACTTCGGTTGAGAATAGAGGATCCTCCGCGAAGGAAGCACATGGTGTACCTCGGAGGTGCAGTTCTTGCAGGAATTATGAAGGTACTATATACCTCTCTCTCTCTCTCTCTCTCTCTCTCTCTCTCACACACACACACACACACACACACACTTGGGTTGCATTCAGTTAATTGAATTTGAGATAGGTGAAAATTATAGTTGAGATTCGTTCATTCCCTTCATATCCTGACTGCTGAAGGCTGGTCAGTTTCACACCCACTTTTTAGTAATTTGGTCCATTTCCAAGGTGCCTTTTTTAAATAGTTTAGTCTATGGGCTTGGGCATGGCCGCATCTTGCTTTGACATGGATTCAGATATGCTGTGACACATTATATGACTATGTAGAGAAAATTAACTCTTGCAGGATGCACCAGAATTTTGGATAAATAGAGAAGACTATTTGGAAGAGGGAATTGCTTGTCTAAGCAAGTGTGGCCAGGCATGATTTTATGAGAGGGGAGTCTGTGATCACTTCATCTGTTGTGAGTCCATGAGTACGTTCTTGTGAGATTATCACTCTTTAAGCAAAACCATGAGAAGGCAACAGATCAATGTATTTGTACTATCTTTGTTATCGGTAAAGAATTTGGAAAGAGCTCAGTTGTAGGAGTCTGTTGGGACTTATGGTAACTGCAGGCCAATGCTTGAGCATTTTGTGATCTTTGATGTATCCTTTATATGTTGCTGCCTTGCCTTTTTCCTTTGTTACTCACTCCGACGAGTGTAAGTTCAACTTGAGCTACATGTTTTAGCTCTTAAAATAAATTCTAAGTAATTGGATTAACTGTTTTGCAATCGTTGGAACTATTGGTATATTGCGAATGTCTTTTAGAAAGTACTCGGACCATGATAAATTGCTCCATTTTATAAATTAGTCCTCAACACTAGAAGATTAAAGGTTATCTATGCTCTCTCTATTTGCTTCTTTATATAGATTCCCAAAAATGAGGAGCTCAGGTGAAAATGGTACATGTCATTTTTCTGAAAATTGCTTTAAACAGTTGGACTTGGTATAAGATTTAGATCAAACAACCGAGTTTTCAACTTCCTCCCTGTACGATCTATTGTAAAGCAACGATATGTTAAGAGCTTCATATAACTTTATAATCGAAAAATATAAATGCCATTTTTAACGATGTAAAGAATGGAAGTTCAAAAAAAAGATATGACAGCACCTGCATTCTTTTAAAATCCTGGCTCTATATACCCCCCCCCCCCCCCCCCCCCCCCCCCCCCCCCCCCCCCAAAAAAAAAAAAAAAAATCTGTTCTAAGGATTTTCAGAAGCCCGTTTTGTGTTTAGTTGTTGACTTGTTCAAAAAGTGGGTTTCCAGCCCTTTCTGGTGCGCACAATTTTACGGAATAGTTGAAAAACATAATATTCCGTTTCTGAAATTGAGAAAGAAGAAAAATAAATAATACTCGTATATTAATACTAATAGCATATTAAGCGTAGACAAAGAGCGAGCGAGCAAGCAAGCAAGCTAATTTGGGATGCCAACTCCAACTACCAAGTAGCAGGTATCTTACTCTTGCTTTCTTTTGTGACCCAGTCAGTGACCTACCATCACCCATATCAGAAAAACTTCTATATCTGTATATTGACTGCGTCCAAGGAACAATCTCTCTCCGAGTTCCTATATTTATTTACCACCATCTCCTTTTCAAAATTAGGCGCTGTTCGGGTATGACTTGTTTTTTTTTTTACTTAAAAGTTAAAATTTTAGTAGATTTATAAGTAAAAGTGTTTGGCATCACTTTTACTTATAAGTCTAAAATTATAAGTTAGAGTTGTGGATGTGTTCGGCTAATAATGATTTGTAAGTTAAAATAAAATATAAATATTATTGAAATATCCTTTAGTAAAAAGAACATTAAAAAATAAAAGAGGGCATTTCTGTTATTTCATAATAGTTAACTGACTTAAAAAAAATGACTTACGCAACAAATTCTTACTCTCTTTTTTTTGACTTATAAGTCATTATAAGTCAGCAAATAAGTAGCAACCGAACGGAAAAGTTGGAAGAATACCAACTTATCAGTCGATCCCGAACAGACTCTAGATATACATTTTTTTTCTGAGTTCTATCAACGCCAAAATCAGATATTATTATATTTAAATTAAAGGGACATGAAGTTATTACTATGCCTTTTATTTTTAATTGATTGAGTACTATCATGCCACGAGACCCCTACCACTATTGCAATTCTAGTTTTTGTTAGGGATTAGTTTGGAAACATAAACTTTTCTTGAAAAATCGTCGTTTTCACAAATGTATCTCTAATTTAAGAACGAAACGAGTATATTGATGCACCATAGCCATTTGGATATATACACTTGTCGCTTTTACATCCTTCTCAGTTTCTTGAAATAGTATCTCAACTAAACTACCACTCTTTCTTTCTAGCTATATATATAGTATCTAGGAAACTCTTTTCCACAACCCCAGAGCAAGGCACCATTCTTATTTCTGCTATGCAGTATTTCTAATCTGCCCTCTTTGTACTTGTAGCATATCTAGCTCACAGTGTTTGCTTTCTGGTAATATTAACAGTTTTCATTTACATTTAACATATAAATCTTGGTTACTTATAGCTTCTTTTTTTGATTTGTGATTCAGCTTTTGGAGTCTATTTCAATGGTGAAGAGTAATGGCAATGCATTTGAGCTTATTGTGGAGCTTGGACAACCAAATTTGGTTCCTCCAGCAGAGGAAACAGACAAGGGTCTATACTTCCTTTCTAACCTTGATCAAAACATTGCGGTAATTGTCTGTACCATATATTGCTTCAGATCATATGTGAAAAACAATGACAATGCTGCAAGAATCATAAGAGAAGCCTTAGAAAAGGTTCTTGTTCACTATTATCCACTTGCCGGGAGGCTAACTATAAGCCCCGAGGGCAAGCTCATTGTGGATTGCACCGGAGAGGGTGCTGTTTTTGTCGAGGCAGAAGCAAACTGTACTATTGAAGAGATTGGAGACATAACAAAGCCTGACCCTGTGACTCTTGGAAAGTTAGTTTATAACATTCCTGGTGCCAAGAATATACTAGAGATTCCTCCTCTAGTGGCTCAGGTTCTCATACTATAATTCGGTACAAATATGAATATGATGTTTTTTTGGCTCGTGTAAAATATGGTTAATGCGTTATTGATTTTCAGGTGACTAAGTTCAAATGTGGAGGATTTGTTCTTGGACTGTGCATGAACCATTGTATGTTTGACGGACTTGGTGCCATGGAATTTGTGAACTCCTGGGGCGAAACTGCAAGAGGGCTGCCCCTATCTGTTCCTCCATTCCTCGATAGAACCATACTCAAAACCCGAAACCCACCTAAAGTAGAGTTCAAGCACCAAGAATTCGCGGAGATACAAGACTTATCATGCACTACTGAACTTTATAAAGATGAAATGGTCTACCAGTCCTTCTGTTTCGACCCTGAGAAGCTAGAAAAACTCAAGAAGGAAGCAACAGAGGGCGATATTCTTGGCAAGTGCAGTACTTTTGAAGCACTCTCAGCTTTTGTGTGGAGAGCTCGAAGCCAGGCACTGAATTTGCAGCCTGATCAACAAGCAAAACTCTTGTTTGCTGTTGATGGAAGGTCTAAATTCGACCCTCCACTTCCAAAAGGCTATTTTGGGAATGGCATTGTGTTGACAAATTCTATCTGCCAAACAGGTGAACTACTAGAGAATCCACTATCTTATGCAGTTGAATTGGTTCAAAAGGCAATTAAGATGGTTACGGATGATTACATGAGATCAGCCATGGACTATTTTGAGCTAACAAGAGCTAGGCCTTCTTTGGCTTCCACCCTTCTGATCACAACTTGGTCTAGGCTTGGTTTCCACTGCACGGATTTCGGATGGGGAGAGCCTATTCTATCCGGGCCGGTGTCTCTTCCGGAGAAGGAAGTGATCTTGTTCTTATCTCATGGAAAGGAGAGAAAAAGCATAAATGTGCTTCTGGGATTGCCTGATTCTGCCATGAAGATATTTCAAGAACTCATGCAGATTTAGATGTCATGAAGGCCTTAATATATTAAGTTAATAATTAATTCTCTTGAATTATGCACTGTGTTTGTTGGATTCAATACTAAAAACTGATAGGGTGCTCACAATGCTGGGGCTTTATCTCACTGCATTAGAAGCTCAGCCCTTAAAAATTAAAGTATACCGAGTTTCAGTTTACTTCAAAGATTGAAACTTGTTCATTTATGGATTTCATTTCCATTTCCTTGTATGGTTAGAGTTCAATAGGTATTTATCATGTTTAAGGTTAAGTGAATCTTTATGTAATGAATATCAAGGCCTATATGAATCTTTGGGCTAGCATCTTATGTGATTGATACATAGCATTTTCACTACAATCGCATTCTATACAACTTTGCTAGTCTACTTCTCATTATTTTTTCACTTGCATAATATCAGTGCACTAAATTTGTTCTTTCTTAATATTTTTTTCTCGGAACTTCCTATTTGCAGAAATATACGACAATTAGAACTAAACTTATTATAATGAAATATCTGTAAAAACATCTTGTAATCAATTTATACACACACACACACACATATATATATATATATAACTTCTTAACAAGATAAAAGAAACTACTCTCATAGATAACTGGACTGCGGTTAATTAAGAAGGCCAAGAGCATATATGATTAAGAGAATTACGAGCAAGTAAAGAGAGAAATAAAAGTTGAAAAAGTACTTATTCTCTAATTTCCACACAAGGCAATAGCACTCTTGGAAGGTCTAAAATTCATAGCATTAAGGCTGTAAATGCAGAGATTAGCTTGTTCTGATTTTATGGTAATTTCATCTGCTGTGCTTTTGTAACCAGGAACATTGCATGAAGCATTTGAGCTCCCCATTAAGCTTGCTCTACATGAATTCCCTATTGATTTATCTCTTGCGCATTCGATTCCATCGACAGCCGGTAATTCAAGCTTATAAACCCCATGTTTATTAGTAGTTCTGTTTACAGAGAATGTTATCTGTTCTGTTGTTCTTGGAGAATTTGCTTCAAACCTGCAATCTATTTTCACTTCAGCACCTGATTATTTCATGAATCAAACACCAAACAAAAAACAAATCAGTACCCACAAATTTATAGCAAGATTCAGGATATATCATGGTCAGTAAAAATGAGAATTAATTAGGAGAAATTAATTACCTGGTAAGAAGTAGCTGTTTCTTGAGAAGCTGTTATTGGAACAGATGTCACAGTAAACAATGCCCATGACAGTGATTTGGGGACGAACTTTGGCTGGTTCAACTTGAAGTGGGAGTGAAATGAATAACAAGGCTATTGAAAGTATAAAGAGAAGTATTGAATCCATGGCAGAAAAATCTTGGAGGAAATGGTGGCTAGCTGGTGGTTTATAAATTAAAATGGGTGACTACAGCATTATTGTGTACTTTGATGGAGAACCAAGTGATTCATAAAATACAAATCTTTTTTCTTTTCTTTTTTATTCAATAAAAACAAAGACATGTGAATGTCTTCTGGCAGATTGTGTAACAGAGAAGATGTACTGTCGCAAGGAGAAATAAATTCACTTTGTTTGGAAATATACATGATGTGGCTGTTACCTTTAATGTTTCAACTTTAAGCTTAATGTTTAAATTAGTGAGAATATAAATAGTGCAGGTTTAATTATTGCTCTAGTTAATTAACCGTTGACATGATCAGTCTTAATATTAGTCCTAAATTTGGTCTTACTCGGTCTAAAGTAGTAGTGCAGAATTAATAATTTACGTAAACTAGATATCCCCTATTCTATTTTTGGAGTTTTGGACGACTTACTTCAGAGTTAACATATACTTCCAGCTGGGCTCTAGGCCTCCTGTAGCCTGCTTGCTCGAGAATTTCATTTACTAGAAGATTTGCATATCTGGCCCTACATGCACATCCAAACTCCTAGTCCAAATCCCTTAAAGTAATGGGCCTCTGGAAGCCCACCTATTTCAGGCTTATTAGTTTTAAAAACTATTTACTTGTTTTTTGGATTCTTTACATAAGTATACAATTTTTATAAAATAATTACAAGAATAGTGCATTAAACAAATAATTACAAAAAAAGTACAACAAGAATAAACCTATTAAATCATTATCCCTTAAATCAAGGAGAACAATAACCACCCTATTTAATCTTTTCTATTTAATTGCCTCAATAACCAACATCATATTTATATATATATATATATATATATATATTAATATCAAATAGCATCGGTAAAAATTACAATATCAAATGAACATCAAGAAGTCTTTCTCCAAGTTTGACCACCACGCTACTAGTGTAACCTGATAAATGAACAAGACACCAATTATCGCCCACGGATGATGGATGCGACTTTTTTCCTGTCAAATAGTCGAAACTTCAATGGACTTTATATATATATATAACAAAATGTTCTAGTCGTTGCCCTGGTTCTATGTCAATCTATAATTGATTTTTTTATAATTGCACTAGTTACTACACATTTAGGAATTGATTACATTTATAGTAGTGTTTGGTTATCTCCAGAAACCTGCAGATTGTGTTTTAAAAACAGAGTACCGTTTTGAAAACCTGTTGATTATGTTTTGATTACCTTGGTATGAAGATTTGGTTACCTTGATATGAAGGTTTGATTATCTTTAATGCTGGTGCTTATCCACCCCCCTCCCTCCTTTCTTATCCACCCACAACAATTCCCTATATCTTTAACTTTGCCATTAGTGGTCAATTTCATCGTCTATATTAATCCTAGTGCTCAATCAAAATAAATAAATTTAATGAAATATTTAAGGATCTTCTAATTCTCTCTTGCGATGGTTGATCTGAAAATGGTGTCATCTATTTGCGACAATCTTAAATTATTGAAAATAAATTCTCTGAAGAACCTTTGTTAGTGGTCCGAGATCTTAAATAGAAAAAGATTTGTGAGTGGTCCGAGATCATTGTGAATCCTAAATAGAAAACCTTCAGACGTTGATTCAATAGAAATAAAAGCAGATTAGTAGACGGTAATAATAGGAGTTGAAAATTTCAGTACCATTTTTTTAGGGAACAGATAATAAGGGAACTTACAAAATTACGCAACTAAATTGAAGGAACAACAACTGCACTACTTTTAAAAATAAAACATTAAATTATAACATTTTTGTAAATATTTTTAAAATGCACTTTTAATATAATTTTTTCTAAAAAAGTATTATAAAGTGTAAATGTCCCTTATTTTTGTTACTCTCAAACTGACTATTAGCTCCACCGTGTATATGCATATGCGTACATTCGTTGGCCGGTTAAAATTCAAATTAGTATGTCAATTATTAAGGGAAGAGTTATATTATATATGAAATGAATATCCATTGCGAAATATTCGGTCTATATATATTTATTTAAAATTATATTTTGATTTAAAAAGTTAATTTATTAAGTCTATGTTCCATTAGAGTATAGATGTTCTTAATTTTTCTTTTTATAATTTGATATGAGACTTTATTATCACGCGATACTTCAATAGAGCTAGCTAGTTACTATCGAATCCAAGTACTTAATTAATTAAATGTAAGCCATAATATAAATTCCAAGGAGATGATATCACCTTATTCTGATGAATAATAGCTTTGAAAAGATTACAAATGGCCTTTCTTCCTCAAGTTAAATTGCATGAAAACGTATAAAACAAAGGTACTAGTTCATACTGCTGGCTTTAATTAAATTCGTTAACGTACGGACTGGTATAATTAATTACCTTAATATACGTTTTAATTATACTTTGGCTTAGGCAAGCTATAACTCCTTAGTATATGCGTTGGCTGATGCCAAAAGATATCTTGAAATCTTAAGAAAGGCACAAAGATGGAGCTATTTATTTGGAACAACATCCACTATATAGGTTCATCTTAGTCCATCACACGTTTAGGGCAGGAAATAAATAAAGGATCATGATTGACCATTCCAATTGAAGTTCTTGATTGGTAACAAAAAATTATGTGTTTGCACCTTGAGCTCGGTTCAAGCCTCAATCTACAATCTCAAGGGTATTTAGAGCAATGAGTGTAGGATTCTAGAGGTGCGTGTAACACTTATGCTACTTTTGAATTGAAAGAATGAAGATGAGAATGAAATGACTCATTCTTATGAATGAAAAAAAAAATTATATTTAGTTGCTCTATTGGAATGAAATGGATCATTTTCAATTTTTCATTTCTCCCAAATTTATGAATTTTATTTTTTAAAAAAAGGTATAGAATGAATCATTCCACTTTTCATTCTATTCTCTTCTCTATTTCGTTCCTTTCATAGATTCTATTTCTTCAATTCAAACGTAGCATTAGTTTGTCTATAGGATATTGACGCTTTGCTATAATACCATTTATTAGGATTCAAATTCAAACCAAATTATTACGAATTATAGATAATTTTTGTAATAAAGTTGAGAAATACACTTAGTCCATCTCAGAAGTTGAATTGTGGTATTACATTAAACTTGATATGTTAAATTTAATTACGTAAAAGTTCACTGTAATTCAGTTTACTCCCACTAATCATGCTATGTTCCTTTTGATAGCTGAACAATTAATTTGATGATCTAAAATAAATATCCATGTATAGATTAGAGACCGTCTCGTCTCCAATATATATTAGGTAAAATCACAATTTTTTCATAAATAAAATACACGCCTATATACGTAAATATCTTAAATTTTAGTCCCCAAATTCATCACCATCAGCGTTACCTGCAGCAATGAGCTCAACTCCTACACGGAACCTTAAAGAACTGAATATAATTGGATCTATTATCCGAATCGGATGTCATTCCCTCAATATTAATATTAGTTAGTTACTTTTGACGAAAAATACATAATTTAATTAATTCCAAGTAGAACCAAAGAAAAAATCCAAAGGCCTTGCTATTTTCCATTGGCCACATGCTTTTTTACCATTCTACTTATAGCGAAAACTATATATATATATATATATAAGTCCACCCACGTAATTTTCTTCCTTATATTAATAATAGCTCAAATATGTTCGTCGCAATGTACAAGGAATTAAACGTGAACTCGACTTATGCTGAAGTTAATAGTAGTAGGTAATTATAAAGCGAATATTTTTAGGGGGGGGGGGGGGGGGGGGGGGGAGTTGAAACGAAAGGGAAAGGGACAAGAGCTTCATTCCTTCGGTAAATACAAAGTCTGGGCGGCGTCATCGACGCTCCAATCAACGACTTCACCAATGTCCACGTTTTTGTTGTCTTCTTCTTTAAACCCCAACTTATTTTCGTTTAAAGTGAAGCAGGTAGGAAGGGAAGGGATGGGAGAAGGCTATGAGTCCCGCCCTTCACCCCTACCTATTCAATCAATTCAAAAATAAGTGCTTCAAAGTAATAGGTCATAAGTTATCTTAGATTTTTTTTAATATAATATCATTTAATCGACAATTTAATAATTTAATTACACAGATATAGAGAGCATATAAGAATATGTAAAATTTTATTTGATTTAAGGTTATGCATTAGCCATTTTATAACAATAGAAGTTAATAAAATCCAAACTTTTATAATATATAAACTTATATACATTATTTACACTATTATAAAAATAATGTTTCAATACCTTAAATCAAAGAAAATTTTATATACTCTCATATTTTTGTATGTTCATTACAGTTGTACGGTTAGATTATTAAGTTGACGGTTAAACGTTATTATATTTGTAGGTGATTTAAGATCACTTATCTTAGGTCAATCGAAGATATCTTTTACCCATAATTTATGTCGACTTTTTGATTGTCAGTAGATAAGTATAATCGTTAACCCTTTTAGAGATATGTGTGATAAGTGAGACTCTCTTATAATTTTATTAAATCTCATATATTAATATATTTTACAATTGTAATTCGATACGAATTTATTACGATATATAGCAAGACTCTAATTTAAATGGCATGAATACGAAAAATGGAATTCTCATTTCGGAGTAGAGGGACACACGGTATATAGGGCAATTTTTTTTTATTTTATTTTTTTAATTATATAGTTGATTATGATTGGCAGCTCATATGGTACTATATTTGAAGGATCAAGCGGCAAAATTTGGATGAATTTTCAAAATAATTTCATCACGGCTGTAATTTGTGATAAGAAAGATAAGTGGCTATTATGGTCCGAGGGGATCCGAACCTATATACATGTAAGTTTAATTATTTATACATCTCTATTTGTTTTATTGGAAAGAAATAATACGTACTAAAACTCGAATATTTGGGCTAATGATGAAAATTCCAATTTCTGTTTCACCTTAGATTAATTGTATCATTTATGGGGTTTATAACTTTTCTTGCACAAAAAAGCAACTGGTGTATTTTTATTTTTTTTCCGATATCATGTGGATATATATATATATATATATATTCAGTTTGTTTGTTTTTTAATAAAGGAATACTGAGTTTTATTTGCATCAATAAGATGTGATTAGATTATACTTCTTCCGTTCTAAAATATAGAATCCAATTTAAATTTAGAAAGTCAATTTAAGATTTTTTTAAATTCAAAATACTTTTAGCTTTATAAAACAATAAATCTTGTATTATAAAATACTATTTTGATAATTTTTAATTTTTATTATTATATTGTCTAAAATTAAATTAGTTCATATTAATTTTAAAATTAAATATATATATATAACTCACTTGAAAAAGAATTCGAATTTGATTCTCTATTATGGAACGGGGGAGTATTATTTTTGTTAGTATATATTTGATTATTTATTTGAATTTGTCTACATTTTCGGCGGATTCAACTCAGAGGGCGAAGGTAGAGCAGTATATATTTGCGCCGGTGATAAGGAACATTGTGGCGTGTGAGGGACCGAGGGTAATGAGGCACGAGAGATTGGAGAAATGGAGGAAGATTATGGAAGGTAGGGGGTTCAAAAGGGTGGCACTGAGTGGGAATGCGGTGACTCAGTCGAAAATATTGTTGGGTTTGTATTCGTGTGATGGGTATAGGTTGACGGAGGATGATGGTTGTTTGCTATTGGGGTGGCAGGATAGGGCAATTCTTGCTGCTTCTGCATGGCGATGTTAGCTGGTCATACATTGTTGATCTTAATAATTAGGGTAATATTAGAGATCGTAAATTTTTATGATGTGTGATCAATAAATCTAATATGATTATTTATCTTATTTAATGTCATGTCATTTGAAATAAAAAAATTAAGACTCCCTCCCAGTATTATCCTAATAATTACTACTGAGTGGGTGGCTAGGACTTTTATATATATATAATTTTTGGCCTTTAGATTGATCTGATTCAGTGATAACCATGAAGAAGGCCAAAATGGAGAGAGAGTAATTATTTAGTGGTCCTAGGATACCTGTCATATAGTGTCTCACACCATTCATATGCTGTCATTTCAACACTTAAAGTACCCCCATTTCACTTTAAGTACTGAAATGACAGTATATGAATGATGTGGGGCATCACGTAACAGGTTCTCCAAAAATATCTAATAATTTTTCATGGAGAGGAGATAGAGGTGCACACAAAATCGAAAATAACCGAAAAATCACCGCACCAAACCGTACCGTTAACAAACCAAACCGAAAATCACAGAATTGAAAAACCAAAACTTGCAAAACTAATAAACCGAAACTATATTGGTCGATTTCGGTTTATTTAAAACTCGAAACCGACCGAACGCCTTAATATTATAATATAATTTATATAAATTTTTTCTAATTATTTATTTTATATAATTATATATGTATGTGTGACGTAGAAAAGGACCTCATTTATTACCTCAATTAGAATTAGGTCAAATTTACTTTATATTCATGTATGTTGATGATGACGTCTTTTAAATATGATATCAAATTCAATTGTTTAATTGTAAACAGCGTCTAGTGGCTATATATTTGACTTAATTTTTAACCAAGAGTACGCACGTCAATGATAAGCATTATCACAGATTAATTGATGGAAGCTCTTCCAGGTAAGGAATTAGATGCAGCTCAACTAGCAGATAAACTCAGCTTCAATGAACTAATAATATTTCTTTTAATAACTGGACTAATAATATTAATTTGTTTGGCTGAGGGACAAAAAAAACAAATTGAAAAAAGAAAAGATACCTTAGTTGTAGATGTTTAACATGAAATTGTTCTTTTAAGTGAGATCGCCATGCCATTATACCCATGAAGCGTGACGCCCAATGCTCGCAATTGCCTGTGTTCATCAACTCTAAAACCTACAATTTTAAGTGATTTCATTTTGAATTTAAAAAAAAAATAAACAATAATACTAGATACTTTATGATATACACATAAGGTAAAAAAATTGAAAATTTTTTCATTAAATAATTTAACTGACCGATTAATTTTATAATATCAATAAAACTACTGTTACCCAAAGCAAAATATTTTCAAGTACTAGCTGGCTTAGGGTTTTCTTTCTCCTCTTTGTAGTGGACGGGGGACGGGTTTAGAAAAAAGGGGTGACGGCCTACTGAAGGGTGGGCCGGTTGGGTGCGGTTACAAGAAAGGGACAATTACACTTTCTAGTACCTTTTAAAAAAAAATTACAATAGTAGTGTACTAACAAAAATAATTACAAAAAAAGTACACTAACAAAAATAATTACAAAAAGAGTGCAAATGAGAGAGAGAGAGAAAACAGAGGAGAGAGAAAAGAGGACACCTGTCCCCTACTTCCTTCCTCCCCCCGCCTCCTCCCGTCTGCCTCTCCCCCCCCCCCGCCCCCCCGCTCCTGCTCTCGCTCTCGCTCTCGCCTCCGCCTGCCTCCCCCTACTCCCGCTCCCGCCTCCGCCTCCGCCTCCGCCTCCGTCCCCTCCCCCCTCCCGCCTGCCTCCTCTTCCCTCCCCCCTCCCCGCCTACCTCCTCCGTACCCTCCCACCGCCTCCTCCATACAAAAGTAATCAACCCTGTAATACAAAGGTAACCAAACCTAAATACAAAATATAACAAATCTTTAATACAAAGGTAACCAAACTTTAATACAAGGTAACCAAACTTTAATACAAGGTAACCAACCCTTAGTACAAAGGTAACCAAACCTTAATACAGAGGTAACCAAACTTTAATACAAGGTAACCAACCCTTAGTACAAAGGTAACCAAACCTTAATACAGAGGTAACCAACCTTTAATACAAAGGTAACCAAAACTAGTTACTACACATTCAGGAATTGGTTACCTCCATACTAATGTTTGGTTACCTCCATACTAGTGTTTAGTCACCAGAATTACTACACGAAAAAATAAATTATCAGAAATTTGTTACCTCAATAATAGTATTTGGTTACCTAGGTTTACTTGTGCAGTCTTTAATTGGTCACTAGGATGAATTTAGGTACTGAGTCGTAGTTACTGCACATTAATGAATTGGTTACCTATATTTACTTGTGTCATTGTTGTCAGTGGTAACCAAACCTTAATACGGAGGTAACCACTTTAGCTTTTGTGGTCAAACTCACACACTAAACACCAAGAACACATAACATCCAGTAGATCTGGCACCACCACCACCAGAACTAACGCCACCGCGATCAGATCTGGAGCCACCACGAGGGGAGGAGGAGGGGCGGGGATAGGGGAATGAGGTGCGAGGGTGGGGAGAGGAATGGGAGGAGGGACGGGGGCAGGGGGCGATCGAAGGGGCTGGGGTGGGGGTGGTGGTCGGGGGGAGGAGGGGTGAGGGCGGGAGGAGAAGGGAGAGGGCAGGAGGAGAAGGGAAAAGGCGGGGGGGAGGCAGGGGGAGGATGAGGGGTGGAGTCACGGGGATGGGGGGATGAGGTGCGGGGTGGGGAGAGGAAGGGGAGGAGGGACGGGGGCAGGGGGCGGTCGGAGGGGCTGGGGTGGGGGTGGGGGTGGTGGTCGGGGGGAGGAGGGGTGAGGGCGGGAGAAGGCGGGGGGAGGAGGTGCGGGCGTGGGGAGATGAAGGAGAAGAAGGGTGGGGACGGGAGGAGGCGGGCGGAGGGGATGGGGTGGGGTAAATAGAGAGGAGTAAATATGGTAGTTATAGTTCTCCTTAATTTAAGGGATAATGATTTAATGGGTTTATTATTGTTGCACTCTTTTTTGTAATTATTTTGTTAGTACACTATTTTTGTAATTTTTTATTAATTATTGTATACTTATGTAAAGAACCCAAGAAGAAAACTCATATAGGCAGTTGTGATTGTACCCCATAGCCCATGTTAAAGAAGAAGAAAACTCATGTACCAACTGGAAGTTGGGCCACTTATTGATCCATACGGAGACTTAATACGTATAATTGTTGCACTAATTCATCTTTGGTACAACCAAACATGTTTCATAAAACAAATAGAAACTAGGGTTCTTTACAGAAATATACAACTTTTAAAAAATAATTACAAGAATAATACATTTACAAAATAATTACAAAAAGAGTGCAAATACAATAATCACATTAATTATTCAATTTTACAAATCCCTTAAATTAAGGAGAAGTAGATTAAATTACATAAATCCCTTAAATTAAGGAAAATTAAATTAAATTCTACAAATTCTTTAAATCAAGGAGAAGTAAATTAAATTACTTCAATTCAATTTCTCCATCTCTCTCTCTTACTTTAACTCCACCTTCTTCCTTGCCGAAATCTGCAAAAGATAACCAGTAACCAACTTTTAATACAAAGGTAACCAAACTTAAATACAAAGGTAACCAAACATCAACTTTTAATACAAAGGTAACCAAACTTTAATATAAAGGTAACCAACTCTTAATACAAAAGTAATCAAACCTTAATACAAGGGTAACCAACCTAAATACAAAGGTAACCAAAACTAGTTACTACACATTCAGGAATTAGTTACATCCATACTAGTGTTTGGTTACCTATATACTATTATTTGATTACCTAAATTTACTAAACGAAAACTTTAATACAAAGGTAACCAACCCTTAATACAAAGGTAATCAAACATTAATACAGGAGTAACCAACCTTTAATACAAAGGTATTCCTCCGCCACAACCACCAACATCTTCTTCCGCCTCTACTACCATCTTCTTCCTCCGCCATAACCACCACCATTTTCTTCCTCTGCCACAACCACCACCATTTTCTTCCTCCGCCACAATTACCACTGTGACGCCCCCAAATCTGAGCCCACACAGCCCAAACTTGAGTCGTCAAAAGACTACAACAAAATTATTACAACAAAGCACAACGTACAACAATACAGTGTATAATAATACACAACTAAGTCTTCACTATTATTGCCACACTATTTTACAACATGTGAAGACTACGACAGTTATTCCTCAGACTCTCACTCCATTCCCCGACTAGACCCTGTTACGTTTTCATCTCCTGTAATAGAACAAAAGAAAGGGTGAGCTCAAATAGCCCAGTAAGAAATATCATGACTAAGATAATGACGAATAATTTATCATTAGCCTTCAACAGTTGAGTTCTTGATAGAATACAATAGACTACAATGTTTATATCAAAAACTGCAGTTAAATTCTTAAACAACGTTCAGATCAATAATAGCAGCGGAATGAGCAATCTATTAGAAGAATAATGCAGACTATAATGTCCACTCGCTTCTCTTTTTAGTAAAAATATCATCAATTTTTATCATCTGAAATACCATTAGTCAAAATAATACAACTTCACAGTTCCTGGTCATAATCATGCAGATCAACAGTTCATCTTTGCACTACGGGCCAAAGACATTCAATATAACACCAACGGTCATGATTATACCAGATTCAGCCTTTGGTCATAATCATACCAACCAACAGTTCATCTTTGCACTACGGGCCAAAGAGAACATTAACCACGTGCCATAAAAGACACCGAACAGATGTATCGCCTTTAACCTAGTATATCGCCTTTAACCTATCATCTGTTCAACAATTATATCACATCTGTGCCCCCGGCCACAGATATTCACAACAGCTTGATTCTTGATGATTAATACAAATAACAGTGATACAAATGATGAACAGAAGAACAGGATAAACAATAAGTATCGGAAGTTTACTTTGTGCAGATTCAAATAATGTCCAAATTGCCAACATGATGTGGAGTGAAATTTAAAAATGATATTCAAGATCCACAGTTCAGAATAACGATTACAGTTCAATAGAAATGTTCAGAAAATAGGAAGGTTCAGTTGAACTAATGAAATTCAACTATTATGGAACATATAATATTTTCAGGAATTATAGAAGCAATAGTTCCATAATAAGTTTCGATTTAGGTGTATGGAAGAAAGTAATATCCCTTACCGTAGCAGGTTTGATTAACAAAAGGTGAAGGAAATTAATATCCCTTACCATAGTAAGTTTGAATAATGGAAGATGAAAAAGATGGTATCCCTTATGAGTATAAAGGAAAATGATATCACTTACGAATATGGAATAAAAGTGTCATGTGATAATTCGTGTAGACAAATTATTTCCACACGAGACAAATAACAAGGGTTATTCACCAACAGGCGATAATCCGCACCGTAAGGTTATTCCCATCAATTTGAATACGAATAGTTATTCACCAAACAGGCGTAATCCGCACCGTATGGTTATTCCCACAATTTAATAGAATTTGAACACGAAGAGTTATTCACCAAACAGGCGTAATCCGCACCGTAAGGTTATTCTCAAAGATTAATAAGGAATGAATACATAAGGTTATTCACCAACAGGCGGTAAACCGCGCCGTAAGGTTATTCCCACAATTTAATACATGGAAATAAATGGCACAAGAAAGAAACGATATTATTTTCGAGAATCAAAGAATGATAATCCCTTCAAGTAAGAAAGAAAATAATATCCATTTATGATGATGAAAAGAGTGATACCCCCTTACCGTAGTAAGTTTAAGAGTGTGAAAAGATTGATATTCCTTACCTTAACACGTGACTGGATATTGATTTAAATGAGGTTGATCAACCTATATATTTATAATATAAATTAGTAATTACCACATATAAATTTCAAAGTGTATGATAACTCGTATATTATGAACTATCAAAATTATATATATTTAACATAATTTTTGTAGTATAATATAACTACTTTAAAATAGTTTTTAAAATAATATTCCAAAATAAATCTTCCAAAGAAAGCTTTTAAAAATGAATCTTCTCAAAGAAGAGTCTTCTAAGGGAAGATTTGTGAATACCGTGAAAAATAGGAATTTATGAAATTATTACTCTTTAATAAAAGACTTACTTGAAAAATTCCTGCACTCCTTTTGGCTTTCAAACACTCAAAATAACTTTATTATTCTCAGAGAAAACTCATAAAATTCTTATAGAAAAATTTTATGTTTTAGGTGTGATTTTTCTATTCAGCTGAGCAAGTTATTTATAGGAGAATGGAAAGCACTGTGTGGTAGGTGAGAGCATGTCATTGTTGAATTCGTTCAGCACGCCAGTGCTGAATTCGTTCAGCATGCACGTTTCTGAAATTTTAATTTCATATAAAACAAAACCTTATTATAATATTCATAATAAAACAAATAACTTTATATATTATATTAATAATAAAAATTATATATCATATTATATTATATTTAAATAATATATTATAGTAAAATATTATTATTATTTTTCTCTCTCTCTCTCTCTTCCTTTCCATTTTCTCTCTTTCTCTCTTTTCTTTCTCTCTCTCTCTCTTCCTTTCCATTTTCTCTCTTTCTCTCTTTTCTTTCTTTCTCTCTCTTTTCCCTCTCCTTCTCTCTTTCTTTCTCCAGCAATTCTCTCTCTCTTTTCTCTTTTCTCTCTCTTTCTCTTTTTCTCTCTCTTCCTCCTTTCCTCTCTCTTCCTATTTTCTTCATTTCCTACGCAATTTTTCTCCATTGGCCCCCATCAATATATAATATTATTATAATAATCAAAATACCTACAATCAATACAATAATTAAGGTAATATTACAACAGTGATAATAATAATTCAACAATAATGCAAGAAATATGTCATAATCATTATTAATTTAATAATATAAATTATTGTGCATTTGCTACTGTGACAATTATTACAGTGCACCCACAATTATTGACTCAATGATATAAAATGCAGTGTAATGACAATTATTGAATCAATAATGCAGAATACTGTGTAACAACAATTATTGAATTGATAACATAAAATATTATGCAGCGATAATTATTGATGAAATGATGTGCAATAGTTACGGTGTCAATTATCAGATCAATAATATAAGACACTGCGCAATACCGTGTGCTACTGTAGAGTACCGTGTGCTACAGAAAATACCATAAACTACCGTATGCTACTATTCTTTTATCACCGGTATTTTAACAGTTAACACCGTTGACTATTTTTATTTAAAAAGGTTACTTCTGTCGTTTTCTATATCCGACAAATATTCCGTTGTGGGTTCCACCAATAATTTGTTATTTCGGCGCCGTCGTACGGCACGAATATTCCCCGACCAAACGAATATTCCCCGACAAAGCGAATATTGTCCGACAAAATAAAATTTGCACAAAACTTCCTTAACTTTCAATTTCGTCAATTTAACCACTTACTGTTTCATGAAAAAAATATATGAAGAAAAATTAAATTTTATATTTCATAAAATTCGGGGTCTTACAACCTCCCCTCCTTATAAAATTTCGTCCCCGAAATTGACGTACCTGACATTTCGAAGAGATAAGGATACTTAGATTTCATCTCAGATTCTAGCTCCCAGGTCATTTCCTCAATATCTTGGTTCCTCCATAAAACCTTAACTTGAGGTATAACCTTTGAGCGTAGAATCTGCTCCTTCTTATCTAGGATCTTAACAGGTACCTCTTCATACGTTAAATCTTCTGCTATAACGTCTGGTTCTAACTCAATGACGTGGTTTGGGTCCTTCACATATTTACGTAACATAGATATGTGAAAAACGTTATGGATGCGAGACATACTTGGTGGTAAGGCTAGTCTGTAAGCTACAGTTCCCACCCGATTGAGGATTTCAAATGGGCCAATAAATCGAGGGTTGAGTTTTCCTCTCTTTCCGAATCTCGTAACTCCTTTCCATGGAGAAACACGTAAGAATACATGATCTCCGACGTTGAAACTTTCGTCTCTCCGATGAAGATCAACATAACTCTTTTGTTGTTCTGCGCTGTCTGTATTCGTTGTCGGATCATTTGGATCTTTTCGGTCGTCAAGCGTACCAACTCGGGTCCCAACAATTTTGTTTCTCCTACCTCATTCCAACATATTGGAGAGCGACACTTGCGTCCATATAAAGCCTCGAATGGAGCCATGCCTATACTTGTTTGGTAACTGTTGTTGTAGGAATATTCCACCAATGGCAAGTACTTATCCCAACTTCCTTTGAAATCTAGTACGCAAAGTCTTAAAAGATCTTCGAGGGTCTGGATCGTCCTTTCCGATTGTCCGTCCGTCTGAGGATGGTATGCAGAACTGAATCGTAGCTCGGTGCGCATAGCTTTTTGTAGACTGATCCAAAAGCGTGAAGTGAATCTAGGATCTCGATCAGAAACTATGGAAACTGGCATGCCATGCAATCTCACAATCTCATTTACATACCGGCAAGACGTTCAAGTGAAAAGTTTTCTCGTATGGGCAAGAAATGAGCGGATTTGGTCAATCTATCTACGATGACCCAAATTGCATCTAAGCCTTGAGAAACTTTGGGAAGACCTGTCACGAAATCCATATTGATGTGTTCCCACTTCCATTCGGGAACCTCAAGTGGTTGTAATGGACCCTTAGGTACTTGATGCTCTGCCTTGACACGTTGACAAGTTAGGCACCTTGAGATAAACTCTGCAATCTCCCTTTTCATATTGTTCCACCAAAATGTATGTCGAAGATCTCGATACATCTTGGTACCTCCTGGGTGGATTGCAAATGGCGTGTTGTGTGCCTCCATCATGATTTTATGCTTCAATTCAGGATCGTTAGGAACACAGAGTCGAGAGTTGACTCGAAGTATTCCTTTCTCGTCGATTCTTGCTCCGGGAATGACACCTTCTTATACTTTCTTCATCATGTTCATCAGTTCCGGATCGGTAGCTTGAACAGCTTTAATTTTATCGATTAAAGCCGGTTCTACTCGCACGTGAGCAATCTTCGAGTGGGTCCCTAGTGTCTTTAGCTCTATCTCCATCTTTTGCAAGTCGTACAAAATACGTTTTTGTGTTGTCAGCAGTGCACTTGTACTCGCATAAGATTTTCTGCTCAAAGCGTCAGCTACAACGTTTGCCTTTCCCGGGTGATACTGGATTGTGTGGTCGTAATCCTTCAACAGCTCAAGCCAACGTCGTTGTCGCATGTTGAGTTCTTTCTGGGTGAAGAAATACTTGAGACTTTTATGATCTGTATAGATATCCACTTTCTCTCCGTACAAGTAGTGTCTCCAGATCTTCAACGCGAAAACGACTGCTGCCAACTCTAGATCATGAGTAGGATAATTTTTCTCATAATCTTTGAGTTGTCGAGAGGCATAGGCTATAACCTTTCCATGTTGCATAAGGACACAGCCTAGACCTTTGCCTGAAGCATCGCTATATATGACGAATTCTCCTGATCCTGATGGAATGGTCATAACAGGAGCTAAAACAAGTCTCCTTTTGAGTTCTTGAAAACTCTTCTCGTATTCCTCGCTTGATATAAGTTTTGTACTAGAACGAATGATACCGATATCTAATAATTAAACTTTCAACTCTTGGTGTTCTATGGGAGCCATTTGGTATGGGACTTTGAAAATGGGCTTAATGCCGGGTTCAAGATCGATACAGAATTCAATTTTTCAGTTTGGGGGAAAGCCATAAAGTTCCTCAGGAAAAATGTCAGGAAACTCATTAACAATGGGAATATCATTCAAGTTTGACGTGTTTTTGTTCAAATCAGTGATATGAGCTAAAAAGGTTTGACATCCGTTTTCCAATAAACGAATGGTTTTATGGCTAGAAATAACAGTTATAAATTTCAATGGTTTAGTTGCTTGAATTTGCATGAAAGGTTGATTAGGAATATAAAAACTAATAATCTTATGAAAACAATCAATTTTAGCATGATGGGTAATCAACCAATCAATTCCTAGAATCACATCAAATTCATGCATCTCCAAAGAAATAAGGTCAACAGGTACTGTGAGGTTGTTGATTTGAACTAGACAAGATTTATAGACAGTAGATGTAATAGGTATTTCTCCCAATGAGGTTTCAACTGATAAGACAAGATTTAAGTTTTCAGAAGTCAAATTTAAACGTTGAGCACATGCAGGTGAGATAAAATAATGGGTAGAGCCAGTATCTAACAGAGCGTAGAATTCACGAGAATTGATGAATAGCTTACCGGTCATCACCTCATTCGATTTCTTGATCATCAAGGCTGTCATCATCAAATCGAGTCCCATATACTTCATCCGGATCTTCACGTATTTCAACCATGGGGATACCACGAAATAGTTCTCTAACGAACTGTTTCTCAGATTCTTCAACTTCATCAGTAGTAGCGTACCAATGATTTCCATTAAAATAGTATTTTCGATAGACTACAGTTTCCACGATAGTGACTAACTTAACCTGAATTCCTCTAAATTGTAACGCCCAAAAGTATAGATACATCATTTTTAAATAATCTTGAAAATCATAGCTCGAACACCATAAATCCCAAAGACTTATATGAAACGTCCATATATTCTGATCCTTTGTTATCGAGCATAACCAGGTGATGATATGTTTCCAACTGTCGAGCAAATTAAAGGCAACAATTTCCGCAAGTTCCGGATATCCTTTAAAGAACGAATTTGGAAGAACGACGGTAGAACTTTCACCTTCTTCTTCTTTAGATCGGATACAAATAATTTTTGCTTTAGGCAAATTATTCAACTCTGAGTTTGTAGAAGAATTGTTTGTGGCCTCTACATTCACTTCGGGTACTTCGTGGTTAACCTCCTGATTTCCAGATGCCATACTTAACTGTGGTCACAAAATAGATGTTAGTTCAAATAAACTGACTCATCACTTCATGTCCCTATATTCAAATCAACTCATTAGATAATAAAATCTAATTTAGGTGGGACACACTAGTGACTGATTATATTCGTCTCTCCCCTCCTAGTTCTACCCCAGATCTCCATTAAAGACCATATCCCTAAGCTCTGATACCAACTGTGACGCCCCCAAATCTGAGCCCACACAGCCCAAACTTGAGTCGTCAAAAGACTACAACAAAATTATTACAACAAAGCACAACGTACAACAATACAGTGTATAATAATACACAACTAAGTCTTCACTATTATTGCCACACTATTTTACAACATGTGAAGACTACGACAGTTATTCCTCAGACTCTCACTCCATTCCCCGACTAGACCCTGTTACGTTTTCATCTCCTGTAATAGAACAAAAGAAAGGGTGAGCTCAAATAGCCCAGTAAGAAATATCATGACTAAGATAATGACGAATAATTTATCATTAGCCTTCAACAGTTGAGTTCTTGATAGAATACAATAGACTACAATGTTTATATCAAAAACTGCAGTTAAATTCTTAAACAACGTTCAGATCAATAATAGCAGCGGAATGAGCAATCTATTAGAAGAATAATGCAGACTATAATGTCCACTCGCTTCTCTTTTTAGTAAAAATATCATCAATTTTTATCATCTGAAATACCATTAGTCAAAATAATACAACTTCACAGTTCCTGGTCATAATCATGCAGATCAACAGTTCATCTTTGCACTACGGGCCAAAGACATTCAATATAACACCAACGGTCATGATTATACCAGATTCAGCCTTTGGTCATAATCATACCAACCAACAGTTCATCTTTGCACTACGGGCCAAAGAGAACATTAACCACGTGCCATAAAAGACACCGAACAGATGTATCGCCTTTAACCTAGTATATCGCCTTTAACCTATCATCTGTTCAACAATTATATCACATCTGTGCCCCCGGCCACAGATATTCACAACAGCTTGATTCTTGATGATTAATACAAATAACAGTGATACAAATGATGAACAGAAGAACAGGATAAACAATAAGTATCGGAAGTTTACTTTGTGCAGATTCAAATAATGTCCAAATTGCCAACATGATGTGGAGTGAAATTTAAAAATGATATTCAAGATCCACAGTTCAGAATAACGATTACAGTTCAATAGAAATGTTCAGAAAATAGGAAGGTTCAGTTGAACTAATGAAATTCAACTATTATGGAACATATAATATTTTCAGGAATTATAGAAGCAATAGTTCCATAATAAGTTTCGATTTAGGTGTATGGAAGAAAGTAATATCCCTTACCGTAGCAGGTTTGATTAACAAAAGGTGAAGGAAATTAATATCCCTTACCATAGTAAGTTTGAATAATGGAAGATGAAAAAGATGGTATCCCTTATGAGTATAAAGGAAAATGATATCACTTACGAATATGGAATAAAAGTGTCATGTGATAATTCGTGTAGACAAATTATTTCCACACGAGACAAATAACAAGGGTTATTCACCAACAGGCGATAATCCGCACCGTAAGGTTATTCCCATCAATTTGAATACGAATAGTTATTCACCAAACAGGCGTAATCCGCACCGTATGGTTATTCCCACAATTTAATAGAATTTGAACACGAAGAGTTATTCACCAAACAGGCGTAATCCGCACCGTAAGGTTATTCTCAAAGATTAATAAGGAATGAATACATAAGGTTATTCACCAACAGGCGGTAAACCGCGCCGTAAGGTTATTCCCACAATTTAATACATGGAAATAAATGGCACAAGAAAGAAACGATATTATTTTCGAGAATCAAAGAATGATAATCCCTTCAAGTAAGAAAGAAAATAATATCCATTTATGATGATGAAAAGAGTGATACCCCCTTACCGTAGTAAGTTTAAGAGTGTGAAAAGATTGATATTCCTTACCTTAACACGTGACTGGATATTGATTTAAATGAGGTTGATCAACCTATATATTTATAATATAAATTAGTAATTACCACATATAAATTTCAAAGTGTATGATAACTCGTATATTATGAACTATCAAAATTATATATATTTAACATAATTTTTGTAGTATAATATAACTACTTTAAAATAGTTTTTAAAATAATATTCCAAAATAAATCTTCCAAAGAAAGCTTTTAAAAATGAATCTTCTCAAAGAAGAGTCTTCTAAGGGAAGATTTGTGAATACCGTGAAAAATAGGAATTTATGAAATTATTACTCTTTAATAAAAGACTTACTTGAAAAATTCCTGCACTCCTTTTGGCTTTCAAACACTCAAAATAACTTTATTATTCTCAGAGAAAACTCATAAAATTCTTATAGAAAAATTTTATGTTTTAGGTGTGATTTTTTCTATTCAGCTGAGCAAGTTATTTATAGGAGAATGGAAAGCACTGTGTGGTAGGTGAGAGCATGTCATTGTTGAATTCGTTCAGCACGCCAGTGCTGAATTCGTTCAGCATGCACGTTTCTGAAATTTTAATTTCATATAAAACAAAACCTTATTATAATATTCATAATAAAACAAATAACTTTATATATTATATTAATAATAAAAATTATATATCATATTATATTATATTTAAATAATATATTATAGTAAAATATTATTATTATTTTTCTCTCTCTCTCTCTCTTCCTTTCCATTTTCTCTCTTTCTCTCTTTTCTTTCTCTCTCTCTCTCTTCCTTTCCATTTTCTCTCTTTCTCTCTTTTCTTTCTTTCTCTCTCTTTTCCCTCTCCTTCTCTCTTTCTTTCTCCAGCAATTCTCTCTCTCTTTTCTCTTTTCTCTCTCTTTCTCTTTTTCTCTCTCTTCCTCCTTTCCTCTCTCTTCCTATTTTCTTCATTTCCTACGCAATTTTTCTCCATTGGCCCCCATCAATATATAATATTATTATAATAATCAAAATACCTACAATCAATACAATAATTAAGGTAATATTACAACAGTGATAATAATAATTCAACAATAATGCAAGAAATATGTCATAATCATTATTAATTTAATAATATAAATTATTGTGCATTTGCTACTGTGACAATTATTACAGTGCACCCACAATTATTGACTCAATGATATAAAATGCAGTGTAATGACAATTATTGAATCAATAATGCAGAATACTGTGTAACAACAATTATTGAATTGATAACATAAAATATTATGCAGCGATAATTATTGATGAAATGATGTGCAATAGTTACGGTGTCAATTATCAGATCAATAATATAAGACACTGCGCAATACCGTGTGCTACTGTAGAGTACCGTGTGCTACAGAAAATACCATAAACTACCGTATGCTACTATTCTTTTATCACCGGTATTTTAACAGTTAACACCGTTGACTATTTTTATTTAAAAAGGTTACTTCTGTCGTTTTCTATATCCGACAAATATTCCGTTGTGGGTTCCACCAATAATTTGTTATTTCGGCGCCGTCGTACGGCACGAATATTCCCCGACCAAACGAATATTCCCCGACAAAGCGAATATTGTCCGACAAAATAAAATTTGCACAAAACTTCCTTAACTTTCAATTTCGTCAATTTAACCACTTACTGTTTCATGAAAAAAATATATGAAGAAAAATTAAATTTTATATTTCATAAAATTCGGGGTTTTACAACCACCATAAATGTGAAAGATGAAAAAAAAACGGCGGAGAAAATGGCTGAAGAAGAT
Source organism: Hedera helix (assembly GCA_947179155.2). Classification (NCBI taxonomy): domain Eukaryota; kingdom Viridiplantae; phylum Streptophyta; class Magnoliopsida; order Apiales; family Araliaceae; genus Hedera; species Hedera helix. The sequence goes on along the minus strand of OX359270.1, from coordinate 37,110,260 downwards.
GGAGAAGATGAAAATGGAGGAAAGAGAAAGCAAAAAATGGAGGAAAGAAAAAGATGGAGAAGATGAAAATGGTGGAAGAATAGAAAATGGAAGAAAGAGAAAGATGGAGAATATGAAAATGACGGAAGAAGAGAAAATGGAAGAAAGAGAAAGATAAGTGAATTTAATTAGAATTTTAAATTTTAAAATTACCCAACTAAATTAAAGGGATCATGGCCACATCATCACTCCAATTAATTTAAACTAAAACTAATTATATTTATTATGTAAATAAAAGATTAAAAATGCACTCTTTTTATGAATATGTTTTTAATATATTTTTATTATAATTTTTTCATAAAAAATATTAGAATATGTAATTAGACCTAGAAACTATATCAAGCTGAAGACCAATTATTCACGGATCAGTCCATATTGGGAAGGGATGGCCGGCTATCCAACATGTACATTTTTCTTATTATATATTCTAAGAACAATGTGGTGGCAATGAACCTATTTTTTATTTTAATTTTTATAATGTTCTTTTTATATATTTATGTGAATACATAACATTATAATTCAATTATAAGGACACGTTTCATCTTAGAGACCTGTATAAGGAGAGGTGGAAAAAGGGCCAGAAGGGGAATTAAGGGGGAAACCCAAGAAAATTTACACTTGATATATAGCGTCAACTAATTAATTTTGACTTTGTTTGATCGATACTTAGATTGATGCGAACATGAACAGTAAATTTATTTTTAAGTTTGAGAAGTCTAATGGCAATATGACATGTATTCTATTCTAAGTGGCTTATGGAAGAATTAATATTCTTTTTGCTTTGTATATATATATATATATATATATATAGACATATATATCCTGGTGGCAAACACACCTGGTAAAATATCCTGGGAGAATTAAGAACCTTTTCCACTTGAAAGATTCTGATAACTTGAAGAGTTTCATCGGTAAAAAAATAAAAATAAATAAATAAATAAAATAATTTTAAGAAAAGTGAACTTTTCTTTAATGGTAAATAACATTAATCTACACAATGTCCTCGAGTATACTTTCATAATTTGATTATTATGCTACCACTATTAGACAAAATAAAATATTCAACGAGTTCAGAAAAAAACATGCACACAAAATTAAAAGTAATTTAAATTTATAAATTTTATAAATAAAATCTTTTGTGAGACAGAAGAATAATATTTATGGGTCCAAATTAAGAGGAGGTTCTCTTTGTATTCTGCTCCATCGTGAGTTGTCGTCCATAAGGCTTGCTCCTCTATATTTTGTGATGTTGATCGATCGGAAAGTGCCACATTAATTTTATGTAAGGAGGGAGGATCTATTAATGAATTGATGGGTTTGGGTTCAATTTATGACTTGTATAATAATTTGTGTAATGATTATTTATAAAATGGTGGATTCACTGTTTTAATTGTCCTATGAGACTTACCATTTTATAAAAAATTATTGTATAAGTCATTACGTATAGCAAAACTCGATTTAGGTTGGCCCAAGGGCGGATGTACATAGGGGATAGGGGAGGCACATGCCTCTGTTGAGTTATTTTTTTATTTTTTTCAATGTATAGGGGTAAAAATATAATTTAACAAATTTAGGGGGACAATGTAGACTGCATTTCAGTTTACTATTAATATTTTTCACATTATATCGGTGTTTTTATACGACTAATTTTTTATGTCTTTGGTTCATTCTGACTACATGGTTGGTTGTCTTAGATGTTCAGTGAGCATTAGAAATATAACACTTTTTTTATACCATCTTTGTTATTCATTTATTTTTATTCTTCCGTCTTCTTTGCGGTGGCCACTCGATCTTTCTAGCTTCATTATGAGACATCAATCCTAATCATAATTTTAATTTATGGGTTAATTTTGATATATTTTGGCTTGATTTTGTTTGAATATAGGAAGTAAATTTGGTTTGCGATTTTGAAAATACATTAATATTGAACGGTTGAAATTATATTTCTTTGAGGAATCGTTCAAATTAAACTACGCATTTTGGCAAGTAATTTTCTGAATCATCTCTTGAGTCTTAACTCATGTTTTTATTCTGAATTTTTTTTTTAGTTTAGATTATAAATATTTATTTTTTTGTGTTTTAGAATTTTATTTATGTTGCAATTTGCTTAAATTAGTAGTTTGTTTGGGGTTGTTAATTGTATCATATGTTGATTGATTTAGGCATTTATGATATGATATATTTGAAATTATTGATAATGATTATCTCATAATATTTTTAATTTATGAGATCTAGGAGAATATTATTATAATTTGTAAATATTATTATGATTAGTTCATATTTTATTTATTTAACTTCAACAAAAAAATTAATTATTAGTTAAAATCAATTATCAAAAAAAAAAATTTAAAATCCGTCCTTGTTAAATAAATTTTTTTAATCCGCCCTAGGTTGGCCCATGCTATAACTCACAAACCACTTGACTCGACAGAAGGTGGACGACGTGGTTAACTTCTCCAACCGTCGTCAATATCTAGTTACCCACGTGGGAGCATGGGTATCCTAGCCTGCCTATTCATGTTGATCATACAGTAACATCTCTCGTACAGAAAAGGCTACATTTGAGGGAAAAAGAAACATATATATGCATAAAGAGAGAACAACTAGAATAATGAATATTGTTTGAAATATAATAATAATAATAATGAATATAATAAAGCAAGAGACAAGGGACTCACTAGCCATAGATAACCACTAGTAACTGTTTTTTTAACCTTCTTCTTTTTTATACAGAGGAGGGAGCAATTACATTTCTCTCTTGACACTCAAATGAGAGAACACACAGACAAAAAGAACCCACATGAAAGAAAACAAAAACCAAAACTAATTAAAAACATTAGTCAAATTTTACTGTATTCTAAACGGTAAAAAACGGTTCCTAACCAACTCCACTTCCTCTGCTACCTTTCACAATATTACTACTAATTAATCAACTTTCTTCTTTTATTTCTAGCTGATTAATCTCTTCTTCCTTGCTCTAAAACTTGATCAAGAAAAAAAGAACTTCATTAATTAATTTTTTTACGTCAAAGCCAAAGAGCTCCTGCCTCTTTGAGAAGTGGGACAAGAGTGCCATTAATATGGGACGCCATGACTCTGTCCATAGCCCCCACCAGCTTGCCACCAATGAAAACCACCGGCACGGCGGTGGAGCCACCCAGCAGCCTTATCAATGCCCCCTCCATTTCCCTTCCCCTCGGGTCTTCGTCCAGCTCGTACACCGTTGGGTTAACTCCCATGCCACAAAAGAGTCTCTTTATAGCGTGGCACATGCAACAACTGCTTAAGCTGAATATAACCACCGCATTCGCTGAGGCCAGCCTTTCTATACGCTCCAATGGGTCACCCACATTCACATTGGTCATGCTCCTTGGTTGGATATATGAGCTCCATGATTCTGTTTGGTAATGCATCTTTAACTTATAATCTGGCTAGGAATTGAATTGAATTGGATGAATGTTTTTGAGAGAGAATAAAATAGAGGAGTTTAGTAGGTTAATTTTTGTGTGTGATTAATTGAAGAAGGGATAATATATGGTATTTATAGATGTGACAAGAAGCATGGGTGGTCCAAGTTGAGGAGTGGGATTACTATGTCTTAGAATACTACTTTTCAATTGAAGGGTAGTTTTGTAATGATAAAGCTTGTCTGTTATTATTATATATTCCATTAACTAATAGTTATTATTTGTGTCTCTCTTTTTTTCCCTTTTTTTTTTCTCTCGGACTCACGGTACAAAAGTTGGTCTGCTAGAGTCATAAGCGCATGCAAGTGACAGAGGAAGAGAGAGAGATCTTGTCATGTGATAGCTTTACATGCATGGTCATACTCAGCTTTTAGAGGGTTCATGGCTTACCATTTTATTTACCATGTGGGAGATAGTTAATTTGGGCTTGGACTACCTTTTTGAATCCAATCCTTTGTCCAGTTTTTTGTACTGCACCTTGTGTACTTTGGATCAAGATTTGTTGTAGTATATAGGGTTTGTTCTGACATTCGACTCAATAGCGTTGAGAGCATTTTAAGATGTTCAGAAACCGTACTGTAATTTTTGATATAGTACGTTAAACCCTCAAATATTGCACTTCAAATTAAATATATATAAATTATGTTTAGAATAAATTATTATTAAATTACTGTTAAATTACCGGTTACGTGTATGTTTACTGCATTATAACTTATAAATGAATCTGATTAGGGTAAAGTTGGCACTAACTTTATCTTAATAAATTTTTAATGTTTTTTATTATATTGGATTAGTAAATTGTCACACTTTTTTAATAGCATATTTTTTCAAACCCAATATAATGAAGGTAAAGTTAGTGTTAACTTCATCCTAACTGAATCCCTTATAAACACACCAAATACGGGGTAAGCGAACAAGCACGTACTACTCAATTAGTCAGTATTTGGTATGTGTAGATGAACTAGTGTGTGTATAGAATCCATGTATACTTAGGGTGTTCATTCGATTAATACCGGGCCGGATCGAATAGGACCGATATCGAATTTATCAAAAATTCAATATCGATGTCGACACTAGTTGAACCGGTATATTAAATCGGTTTTAACCGATTATATACCAAAAATAATAATTATTATTATTATCGTTATTATTATTATTATTTATTATTATTATTATTATTATTATTATTATTATAATTAATAATATAAAAAATCAGTACGGTTCGGAATATACTGAATTCCAAAATCTCTGAACCAATTGGACTAATATATCGAATCGGTATTGAACCGATCATTTTTTTTTATCAAACCGACCACTTCAAATCGATTCGATATATTATATATACCGATTATATTGAAAAAATTATACACCCCTATGTATTATACGCGCGTGTGTGTATATATATATATATGTAATGTAGAGGAAGGGAGGTGAAAGGGCAAGATATAGGAGGGACATTTAGAAAAGAAAGAAAAAAAGATATAGGAGGGACAAAAGCCGCAGGCTTTATGAGAATGTGGGAAGTCTGAGACGGCTGTTTCCGTCCTTGTTGTCGGCCTTACTTTTGTGATTCAAAAAGGGAATAAATAGTAATATACTATACTCCTATACTATACTATTAAAGAGTGTGAAAGGAACGTGGCTACATCACCCCCTGTTTGTTCTTTTCCTTTGGCGTCACCTCTGCCCCGCATATTATCCCCGCATTCAACCTTTTACCTTTCTTCAAGTGGAAATTATAAAATTATCTTTTTATATTCACAATTAAATATAATTTAAATATTAATATTTTAATTTTTATAATTTTATAGTTAACGTTTTAATTTTTTATAAAATTATTTTTTGTGACTAATTTTAATCAAAATAAATAAATTTTATGTATAATATATGAGTTTTTAATAAATAAAATAATCTATTTATGCATTAAAAATATAAATTTTTAAAGAATAAAATATTTATTATCTTAATTTAAGTATTTATTTTAAGTATATTTAAGGAGTAAAATATGAAATTAAAATTCAATTTCGGTAAAATATGAATATTAGTAATTTTTATTAATATTGTATAACTTACTTTAACTGAAAAATTATAAAAAATTATTTTTATATGCATAAAAATCAAATCAATCAAACAAGATTTTCGCCTTGAAACAAAGCTATTAACTCAAAACTATTTGTGCATATTGTACTATGACAAGTCTACACACACAACAACTATACACTATATGACTATATCAAACACTACATTCATCTACATTATTAAAAAAAAAATGAGACATGGCACGAATTTTAATGTTATGTCTCACTTTTTAATGATATAAATTAATATAATATTTAGTTGTTGTGTATGTAGACTTATTCATTGCATTAATATGTATAACTCGGTGATACATTTATTAAAGTTTAGGATATTTTGTAGCTTAATATTTGCAAACATTTCAAAGACCATTTTAATTTGTTTGGGTCATAATTTGGGTCATCAAGAAAAATAAAAAAAATACTAATATTCATATTTTACCAAAAGTGAATTTTAGTTTCATATTTTATACAAGACCCTGACTTGTATTGAATAAAATTTAATTTTTTTCATATATTATTCTGAAACAGTAAGGTGTTATATTGATAAAAGTTAACAGTTAAGGATGTTATGTGTAGATTATAAAATAAAAGGGAATATTCGTTCTGTCAAAAAATATTCAATTTGTCGAAAAATATTTGATTTGTACAACGGCGCCGAAATAACCAATCATTAGTGGCCCCCACAACGAAATATTGTCGGATATAAAAAATGACACAATTAATTATCTTTTTAAATAAAAATAGTCAACGGTACTATCACTTTTAACTATTTAAATATAGAGTGATAAAAGAATAGTAGCATACGATATTTAATGGTATTTTATAGTAGCACGTGGTATTTTACCATAGCACACGGTATTATATAGTAGCACACAGTATTGCACAATATTTTATATTATTGAACTGATAAAGTGACCATTACACAATATGTAATCAATAATTGTCATTACACAATATTTTACATTATTGAATCAATAATCGTTATAATACACAGAATCTTGTATCGTTGGACCGATAATTATCACAGTAATAGTCACAGGTATTAAATAGTTAGACATACTCACTTTTTGAATAACATTGAATATTTAAATAATTGTGATATTAAGTCAGTAATATAATAATATAAAAGATGGATAATATAATCTTTAAATATGTAGTGTGAAACTTAAAAATATGAAACGTGTGATAGATGGTGTAGTTTAGTGTATGAATCATGTGATTTGCTAATAGATGGCGTAGATTAAGTTAGTAAAATGTGTGAATTATATGATTTGCTAACGGATGATGTAAATTAAGTTAGATTAATGTGTGAATCATGCGATTAGGATATGAATCATGTGATTAGTTAATGAATTGTGTAGATTAAAAAATGTAAAATATATTTTTGAAATAGTTGGTTAAGTTTTGGCTATAAATGGAGGGTTTTGCATAAAGAATTTTCATATCATTATTACTTATCATTTCTTCCACTTTTTAAATATCCTTGGTGTAAGATTTCTCTGAGTGAGTTAAGGCTATCTTAAGTGTTGGTGAAGATCGATAAAAGTACAAGTATTATCTAAGTAAGTTTTTTTTCCTATTAAAGTTATATAAGCACTACTACACGTCACATACTGTTTATAACTCTTCCTTTAGAAGACCTTTCTTTCAAACGATTTATTTTAAAAATTTTCTTTGAAATATATTATTTTTGAAATATTATTTACTTCTCCAAAAACTATTTTGATGTATATTCCACTCTACTACACAAATTTATTCTATCAAATCACTTTTCATTATTTATATAGGTTGATCAATTCCATAGAAAATAGTATCCAGCCAATTGTTAAGGTAAGAGATATCATTTTCTTTCATTTTCTTAAACTTATTATGGTAAGTAATATTCGGTAAAATTCCTAAAATGATTAATAGTTTGCGCTTCATCTAATATCTTTTGACATGAACATTTCTATTAAATTTCTATCGTTATATTTAAATAGTGAACTATTGGACATTAATTTTTTGACCTATGAATATTTACTTGAACTGAGAACATTATGGACTATAAATATTCCTTGTACAGTAAACCTTACCGTTAAACTTCTTCCATGTGAATCTTGGACATTATTATTGGACTTGAACACCTTTTTCTCTACATCATGTTGACAATTTAGATAGTATTTGAGTCTGGATAAAGTAAAAATTATTAACTACCAACATCTATTGTTTGTCCTATTATTCTATTTCTTATGTTCATCATTTATATCACTGTTAAGTACTAATTATCAATAATCAAGTTGTTGTGAATATATGTGGCTTGGGACACAGATGATAGGATAAAGGCAATATAATGGTGATGTGTCTTTTAGGACAAGTGGTGAATGTTTTCTTTAGCCTAAGGCAAAGAAGAATTGTTGTTTGGCATGATCATGACCAATGATGTTTCAAATGATAAATGTTGATGATGATTGTTCTGAAAAAGAGAAGCTAGTAGACATCATGATCTAGATAATTCCCCTAATGGTTGTTATTCTACTATAGTTATTGATCTAAACTTTGTTTAGAAATTTAACTGCAGTTATTGATTTAAAACTTGTTGTTTATATTATTTTTTCAAGAATTTAACTGTTAAACGCTAATGATAATTTATTCGTTGTTATCTTAGTCATGATATTCTTTATTGGGTTATAATTTGAACTCATATTTTCCTTTTTATTCAATTTTTCAGGAGATGAGAGTGTAGCCGTGACTAGCAGGAAGAAAATGGGAATTGAGTGATGGTCCGAGATAGTTGATATAGTAGTCTTCACCATATTGTAAAATAGTGTGACAATAATAATGAAAATTTAGTTATATATTATTGAGCATTGTATTATAATAGTTGTTATTTGTATTTTGATGACTCAAGTTTGGATGATATTGACTTGAATTTGAGAACGTCACACATACACACACACATATATTGTATGTCAAATATAGAGACATGAAACTATAAAAAAATATATATAATTAAATCACTAAATAAAGTGGGACTATACAAATCTATATAAAGTGAACAAACTCATTTTCACGGGAATAAAGGCTTATGGGGTACAATATATAAAACTAGTAAGGGCACGTAGACAAAAGTGTGTATAAAAATAAGTATGTCAGATGTTTGATTCTTACCAATTGTGTACATTTATATTATTTTCTTCTCATTATCGTTTGAATTTGAACTAATATTTCTTCATACTAGTTTTAAAATTTGAAAATTAAAAAAAAAAATCTGTGATGGATGGATCGATATATAATGGAAGGGTCGATCCCATGGCCTACATGTGGGCTATTTGCAATTGGTAGCTGAATATTCTAAACAGCTTCGATTCTATATGCATCCCCCTTTCATTCCAGACGAAGAATGTTGTTTGCCATATGTTCATTTCATTTGAGATTGAGATAATTTATATTATGGGATGGGAGAATAAAATCTCGTAGGTTAGATAAATTGTGTTTATCCATCTGGGATTCGCCTTTTTCAATTAAGAAGTGATTCCCGTTATCATCGCGTTATTTTTACCGTGTTTGTGTAACTTATAAGAAAGGTTATATAATTTATTGTTTAGGCAAAAAGAACCGGTTTATTTATCTATAGAAATTATTTAGTCAAAAAGAACTGTTTTATTTATCTATAGAAATTAAAAAATTTAAAAAGAAATTAAATTCGTGTATATATCTATATATATATATATGGATCTCACTTCTTTATTTTATTCTATTTCTCCTGATCCGGATTACAGAATTTCCACCAAAGTCAAATCATTTTTGCCATGATCACTTCTCTGGTGCAATCCTACTCCAATTATTGAAGTTAGATTTGCATAAAATTTATTAACGTTCTGTTAATATATATATATATATATATATATATAATTCACAATCAAATTTTTTTATAGCCAACAGTACCAAATAATCTGACAGTCACAGGTGTTAAAACTAATTCACTAAATTGTTTGGTATTTTGACTATAGCCAATTGCTTGTAAATTAAACTCTTTGGCGGATGTTGGCTGTATTAATTACGGATCAAATTCAATATGATAACAGATAATTTTACACATATTATAATTAAATATTATTTTAAATATTATATACATTTTAGTTATTAAAAAATAGAACTTGACACTAATTTTTCTGTCAAATCTTATTTTTTAATAATTAAAATTAAAATATTATATTTGATATTGTATATTTATATTTATTTTATAAAAATTGATCGTTTTATTATAGGACAAACTTGCGATGCATGCAATGGAATCCGTTAGCCAAAAACGTACAACTCCTAAGCGCAAATGGTGCTGGCATTTTAAAAGGGTGGATTTGAGGAAGCTAGGTTTTTAATAATTAATTAATAAGTGGTGTTCTAACTATTTCACAATTATTCAAGGAAAAATGCATGCATCTATAGACGAGAGAATTATCGACTCGCGCAAGCATAATGGATGTGGCATGTCTAGACTTTCACTCTTTGTAATATATATATATATATATATATTCAATAAATTACTATTTTCGAACATACTAGCCTTTATGTGATTTGACCCTTCATGTAATAGTTTAAGATTTTAGAAGTCTTCAAGATTTTTGATGAACTGTTAACTTAGCGTACCAAATAAATATAGGTATAAATATAAATTCTAATGGAGGATTGACTGTGTATAGGATGGTAGCTTTTGGCAGATGATATCTATGTATGGTTACGAAAAAGAAAAGGATATTATTCGATTGCGCCTGCCTGGCCGGCCGTTGGAATCCATCCATGCATTGATCTCTATGACTCTATGTATCCATCTCTTTTTCTCTCCTCATCACCATGATATTGTGGAATCATATATATATATATATATATATATATATATATAAGTTGTACTACTACGACTACTCTTTCTTTTTCTTTAATTTCTCCCGGTTGGGATAATAATGCATGCGTTGATAAAAATATATGCGCGTTCTGTCTGCCATTTGGTCCCCTACTTTGACCTCTACTTTCCTTGTTCAATACGTGGCGCAACTATTATTCCCTTCGTTCTCAAAAATAAAAAAAATTAAAATTAAAATTAATAAATTTTATATAAATTAAGGTAATCAAATAAGAAAGAAATTATAAATTTATTTTTTATTTTATCTTTATATTGGGATGTATGTATTAATTATTATAATTGGCTCTTAAATTTATGAATAGAGAGTGAATTAATTTAAACTATTTATTTGTCATGCGAATGGTTTTTTATTTGGCTAAGATGGAGTAATAGAGCTAAGGGTAAATTAATCGATATAAAATTTTATCTAATTAACTTATAAACTTTAGGTAAAATTAATTTTGAGAATAATATTTTTTTTAAACTCATGTCATCTTTTTAGGAACGAACAAATAGAGAATATATTTATTAATTATCATTATAGAGAGAGAAAAAGTGTAAATGAATTTATTTTTTGAATCAAACCTATGTGTTGTTTTAATTTCTACTCGCTCCGTCCTTAAGCAGATAGACAAAGTACAATTTATACATAAATTAAAAAAATAAAATAGAGCAAGAGAACATAAAAAGTTTTAATTTTTTTATAACAGTCCTACAAAATACATAAATTAAAAAAATAAAATAGAGCAAGAGAACATAAAAAGTTTTAATTTTTTTATAACAGTCCTACAAAATTAAATAAATTAATGGATCTTTTATATATATATATATATATCTTAGACCGTGCTTTGAAGATGAAAATAGTATCTATTAGCGTGCACTAAAAGTGCACCAACAGAGAAATTGAATTTTATTTTTTGAATAAAACGCATGTGTTGTTTTCTCCTTTTTATTGGATAACTATTAGTGCGTATATAGTATTCCTGTATTAATAATTTTGTTGAGTATTATTCATATATCTATCTATCTATTTATAAAGAGAAATAACATTAGTGCGACATAAATAACTTATTTAGAGAATCATTCATAACGGTACGATGTAGCTTAAATTAATGAATTAACATATTTATAATTATAAATTCATCATGTTTTATATTTCCTTCCACAATGCTAAACATAGGTGAATCTTGATACTCCCCATCTCCGTACTAAAAAATTGCCATATTAGAAGTCAAAGTTTCTGAACCAGTTTTACACTTCTTCCCTCGTTGGTAAAGAGTATTGCTTTACGATTTGTTAGGGCATGCTCAAAGAGATCAGTCCCACATCGGTTGAATTCAAATTTAAATGTTGTTTAGTCACTATTTAAATTAAGGAAGCATCATCTGACCGAGAGATTCACACAATTGTCTCTCGAGCAACGCATTTATCAATAGCCCATGTGCTTGGTTAAACATGTTGATGGTATGAGAATAAAGACTATAAAGAAATATCTAAAAGGATAAGAAAAAATTAGATATATAATTTTATATAAAAAATTATTCACATAACTTATCACTTGCCTTTATTCACTAACTATCTTTATCGGATGCGTCCCACAATGTCATTCGCCGTCGATCAAAATAGACGCTTGTACAGATCAAAATGAGAGAAGATAGTTTGGAGACTACTCTCGAAGGTTAGGTCATCATCATAATTAATTATTTTTATAAATATACTAATTTAATTATAATAATATTAAAAAAGAAATTTTAATGGTTAAATGTAACCATAATAAATATTTATAATTATTAAGAAAATGTATATTTATTGTGTGTCCTACGGATGGATGATGTATGGAAGGTGGTCGGTGACACTTTGAAGAATGAAACCAATTTATTTAAGGTCCTAATCTCAGAAGTAGGGCATGAAGCAGCAGCCCTAGATCAGCCTTTGCTAGATCAGCAAACAACAAGCGGCTTTTATCAGCTTTTCCTCCTCCTGCTTGCTGCTTCACACCTCTATATTAAATAAGGCTGACGTCTTTTGCCAATTCCCACGTTGACTACTTTTGTACTTTAGTTCGGTCGGTCCATTTATATATAGTAGCCTCGACTAATGTCTTTACTCACTAGTACTGTATATTTTCTATCCCTTTCGTCTCCGAATTATTCCTTCCGTCCTCATACGGTTTAGAAAATCGGACTGAATCAACAGTTCGATCTTAATTCAATCAGAATTAATTGACTTTTTGGTTGATTCGACCAAAAAATTAGAAAAATAGTGATCCGGTCAAAAATCAGTTGACCACCGGTTCAACCGGTGGTTCAATCCGTAGTTGAACCGGTTGACCCGTTTTTTAAGTATTTTTTTTTATAAAAATATTTTTAATAAGATTATAATATTATTTTATTATATTTTAGCTTATAAAAAATTAGATATTTTAAAATTTTATTAATTATTAATAATATATTTGTTTATGTATTTATGACGTCACTTGTTCAATAACAGTTTGACCACTGGTTGGACCAGTGACCCATCCACCCGGTAACTTTTTCAATTCGATAACTGGTCCGATTTTCTAAACATTGGGTTGAAGGCCAAATTTCACCGAAATTAAGTTACGTAAATAAAAGGAGAGATAATAAATTTATTTTTTATTTTATTTTTAAATAAATATGTGTATATTAATTATTTTAATTTGCTCTTAAGTTTATGAGTTGAGAGTTATGGATATGATTGTTTATTTTTTGGTTAAGATATAATATGACTAAGGATAAATTAGTTGACACAAAATTTTATTTAATTGACTTATATAGTTTAGCTATACTTTTGAGAAAAAACTTTTTTATGACTTAAACCATCATTTTAAGGGAGGAATGAGTACATTTTTTCTTTTTGTTCATTCTAAAACTATAAACAAAAGTTTAATTTAATTTGTAAAATGATATGAAGTTGCTGCAGTATTATTATTTTTATTTTTAGTTGACTAAGTACTATATATCATTATTAATATTTTTTTAATTAGTATTAAGAGTAAGTTTAAAAAATTATAATCCTTCTATTATCTCTAATTTTGTAGCGGAATAAGTGAAAAATATAATAATATTCTCTCTCCGTCTTCAAAAGAATGACTTAAGGTATAATTTTTTTGTTCTAAAAAAGATAGTATAAGATACATAAAGAGTACATATGTCATTTAATAAGTTTCATTAGTATAAGAAAATAAATGAACTCGTCATTTTATATAATCTTATAAGGTTATTAAGGGGAAAAAAATAACTCTTTCTTTTACCTTATTTTTCTTAATTTATATAAAAAGAAAATTAATATTTTTACAGTATTTTTTAATATTTTTTTTATAAAAATCGTCGTTATAGACTTATAACGACAGTTAAAATTATCACTATAAATATATAGCAATTTTTTTTATATAAAATATTAAAAAATACTGCAAAAATATTAGTTATGCCATTTTTTGAGGAGGTGGGGTAATAATCCAAGTCTAATTCCGTAGTTAGTTAATGAGAGTAATCCTTCCTTTAGTTTAAAGTTTCCAAAAATCAAAGCCATGTTATGTATCGGTATTGGGACCTGACTGTTGATATTGTCTCGTCTTGTGTTTCCTCCTTCCATCTTTCATCTTTGTCTAATCACGACTGTCTCTGTCGTTATCATTGTTTTCTCCACTCCTTTTAATTTTGTCCCACGAATCACAGGTTGGGTGATGACTCCAATATACACCACTACTCCCGCATCTCAAATGAGGGAGCATTTAGTTAAAAATTACACTCCATGGGAAGTTTAACATTCAAACTTACATTTCTGTATTACATTCCCTGAACATAAATTTTTTATCATAACAATTAAAGTTTGATAGAAATGAATAATAATGTATATATGAACGGTGTAAAAATCATGATATAATATTAATTAGGTATTACGTTGAATAAAATTATTACTCCCTCCTTTCCATTATATAAGTCGTTTAAGACATGATTACACATATTAAGAAATGTCATTAATACTAATATTAGGCAATTAATGTTGGTTTGAAATTCCATTACTACCCATACACTCATTAATTACTCTTCATTCTCTCTCTCTTAATTATTTCATCTTTAAGGATAGAATAGGAAATGATTAAATTTGTTCTCCTAGATATATGTAAAACGACTTATATTTTGGAAAAGAAAAAAACTTCTAAAACGACCTATATAATGGAAATGAGGGAGTATTATTTTAATGACGTGTTATAAGAAATCATATGCACTTAAAATTATTGTTACGTGCCTACGTCATAAAGTTTTTTGGGTACATATGATATGATAGAAAATAACAATGCAAATTGAATTTTCATATATTTTAGCATGTGTAGAGATTTAATATATTTCGTATATTATTTTTTTATTACTTAAAAAAATTCAATAGTTTAATTTATATTTGGTCTGCTTATGTTTTAGGTTTTAGTGATCTTGATAATTTTATTTAGTTTAGAATTTAATTATTTTTCTTTTTTAGATACAATATTTGACAATTATATGAATTTTTCTTTGAGAGTTTTTATATTTCTTGATATTCAAGATATTTATCTTGTTGATGTTAATATAATAACTAATCATTCGCGTTTGTGTTAAAATGTTACATTCTAATCATATAGTCCGCTACGTTAATTGACATTAAAGCTGGGATAATTATGTCTTGTGTGTTATTTCGAGAATTTTTTAAATTTTGGTGAAAATTAAATATTAGAGTTGAAAATTGCACAACTCCTATACCAAAATTGAGCGTAATTTTCATTTATCAAAAAAAAAAAAAAAAAGCACCTCCCGTCGGAAGCCATTAAAGCTGCCGCGCAATCCCTTCTTGTTTTCTTTTTCATGATGAGGAAGAACAAGAAGTTTGGCAAAATACAATTTGATACCTCTTAGCTTCTCTTAGGTTACCTCTTTAGCCCTCAAATTTTAAATATTTGCATACTGAATTCCAATATTTTATACGTACCAAAAAATACATCCCAAAATTATGTTGTTTAGTGAATTTTAATACTCTTATCATGGTGGAGAACTTTTTATTCTTAAAATGCTTTGACAAAATGACTTGAGACTCCAACCTACTTTTCACACTTATGTTCATTGTAAATCACGAGTGTGTAAAATTATTATCGATAAATATAGTGATTTTAATATATTTTCACCTAAACTTGTAAATAAATTAACCCTCCAACTCAAACCATTTCCTTATCCTTTTGAGTTTCGTTGGTTCAATAATGCCTTAATTATAGTCTCACATTGGTGTGTCGTTCCAATCACCTATAAAAAGTATACTATTAAGGTATACTGTTACAGTTTCATATTGGTGTATTGTTCCAATCGCCTTTAAAAAATATACTATTAAGGTGTTTTGTCTTGTTTTGCCTATGGATATGACTCATGTCTTGTTAGGTTAGTTGTGGTTGAATGATTTTCATGGTGAATATTTTGATTATGAAAATGCTTATAGCTTTTATTGTGGAAAGAGAGAATTTATTTGCTCCCTTTGCCAATCAAACATGCATACTACTGAGATTGATGGTAGTAAATATGTAGAGTACTTGATTAAATATTATGAGTTTCTAAATCCCATTGTTACACCACAGATTGAAGAAGCGTTATGTTTAGAAGCTCACAAATGTATTATTTTAGAGGAAAAACAACTTGAAATTGAAGTAAATACAGTTGAAGAATCACAAGTTCTTGTTGACTCACCTAGTGTTGAGGCGAGTATGGAAAATTTTATGACGTCTAAGGATGAGGATACTACAATGGACACTATTGGTTCAAAATTTACTCCTAGGTAAGTGTTCAAGGATATCAAAATGATTAATCTTGTTATTCATGAAGATCTCTTTGTCATATAGGTAAATGAGAAGATGTGGTATTTTCTCACTTATTTTTAGAATTATCCTTTGAGAAGAAAAGACATGAAATTCTGATCCTACAAAAACAGAGATTCATTCTTGTTGCTTGATACTCTTTTATTTTAAAATTCAAGGATGGTTTTTTTCTAAGAAAGGGAGTCTGAAACAATAGAAAATTACACTGAAAATTCTAATTTTCATATATTTTAGCATGTGTGGAGATTTAATATATTTCGTATATTTTTATTTATAACTTAAAAAAATTCAGTATTTTATTTTATATTTGGCTTGCTTATATTTTGGGTTTTAGTTTTGATAACTTTATTTAGTTTAAAATTTAATTATTTTTCTTTTCCAATTAGTCATAAGAAAGTAGTTTAGTATTTGTTATATTAGGATATTTTGATATACGATATTTGATAATTATATGTATTTCTTTTTTAGAGTTTTTATCTTACTTGTGAATTTAAAATGTTTATCTTGTTGGCGTTAATATAATAACTAACCATTCACGTTTGTGTTAGAGCGTTACAGTCTAACTAAATATTTCGCTGCGTCAATTAGTCTAATATGGTGGAAAATAAAAATAAAGGTTCGAATTTTCATATATTTTAGCATGTGTGGAGATTTAATATATTTAATATTTTTTTATTTATTAATTAAAAAAATTCAGTAGTTTAATTTATATTTGGCCCATTTATGTTTTGGACTTTAGTTTTGATAATTTTATTTAGTTTAGAATTTAATTATTTTTCTTTTATAATTAGTCATAGAAATGTAGTTTAGTACTATAAATATATTTTTTAGGGTTTATTTATATAAAACGTTTATTTATCAATTGAAATGATTATCTTTAGTACTCTTTGTGAGTATTTTATCTTTCTTGTGGATTTAAGGGTTTTATTTTGTTGGTGTTGGTAAGTTAAACATTATATCATGTTTGTGTTAAACTGTTACAATTTAATCATTATTCCGCTACATCAAATAGTATCATAGAGGAATATGTTATTAGACTGTAACGCTCTAACACAAATGTGAATGGTTAGTTGTTATACTGACGCTAACAAGATAAAAAAAAATGAATCCACATGCAAGATAAAAACTCTCAGATAAATTCATATAATTGTCAAATATTATATCTCAACAAAACCTTAAGAAAACATACATATAATACTAAACTACTTTTTTTATGATTAATTGAAAAGAAAAAATAATTAAATCTTAAATTAAATAAAATTATCAAAACTAAAATCTAAAATATAAGTGGGCCAAATATAAATATTTAAACTATTGATTTTTTCTAAGATAAATAAAAATATACGAAATATATAATATATAAAAATTCAAATTTTTATTGTTATTTTTTACCATATCAACATATTGTCCTCCAATTGTAATAGTATTGAGAACGGTCTTACAAAATCATTTGTTTTGATGAGAGTCGGGATTTGAATGAAAGATTCACTAGATACTCCAAAGAAAAACTTTATAGAACCAAACTAAGATCATGGAATAATTAACTACTCTTTTGTCTCCATTTTTCCATATAAACTGTTTTTGTGTTGTCCTTTTAACCCCAACATCTATTGAAATCTGCTAGTCCATGGTAACTAAATTTAATTTGCAGAGACACGCATGAAACTTGAATGCACGTGACATGGGACAGTGTATCACCACCGTCCTTAATGCACTTCATTCTTCAATATTAAACCTTGACCACCGTCCTCCTGTAATTTTTAATGATAAAATAAATTCTAAAATATAAGATAATATTAACTTTTTATAGTCAATTTAAAATAAATTTAAAATTTACATAAGTCTTTTTTATTTTAGTCAATAAACTTTTTAAAAAGTAATATTAATTATAAAATTTATAATTTCATAAAAATTTTAATTAATCGTCTCAATTTGAGTTTAAAATTGACTTTCAAAAGTCAATTATGAACTTAAAATTTAGAAGGAAAGAAACCTCTAACGATAAATGCATATACAGATAGCCTGATTTGATTTTCCCTTGGACAAAACCTCAGTGAGATGTAACGCATTCAATTCTCGTTTTCGATCCAATTACTATACTATGTTAAACAGCGATGCAAGTAGCACTGATACTACTATAACAATACTACCTTCAGCAGTAGGACTGTGACATCTCACTAAGGCAGTCGCAGCATATATTTACAGTCCCTTCTAGACTTTTGCTATCCACAATCCCATAGCATTGCAGCAAGCAACACATGAGAATAAACACTCGGAACATCTATACACAGTATAATAACCAACACGGTTAATTTTTTATCTTCAATTCAACGACTCGATATAGCATATAAATCTGTGTATTTAACTAATTCTAAAATATATAAATTACAAACACCTAATCAAGATGTTGCAAATAAATAGTTACTATATTTAGCCCGGAAAAAAAAAAAGATGTTGCAAAATCTATAGCTATCTGTAGTCTGAGACTCTGAAGCACATCTGCTCGAGATATGCAAAATCTAGTTATCTGTAGTCTGAGGCGCAACTATATGAAAGGTTTTAGGTGGAAGAAGGTAATAAATATGCTCTATATGCTTTCAGATGCTTGAAAGTTTCATGCTAAACTAACTTCCTTTCCATCACTGCTAAACTGGTAATTCTACAACTGTTGGGAGATTTATGCAGTTGAGAAGGACCGATGCTGACCATAAAAACTACCTTCAGTCTCATAACTCTTGTAAGAGTTTGCTGGAGGAGCTGGAAAAGGAGGAATCCCAGTAAATTGAGTCCCTACCGAAGGATAAGGCAAGGGTTGCAGCTGCTGTTGGGTTGTGGCATAGCCATATGGTACGCTAGGTATTGACCCTGCATTCTGCATCAACTGGGGCACAGGATATGGATGCATGGGTGGTGGAGATGTTGGGAGAGGCGGTTGTTCTCCTGGAATGATTTCTTTGGAGGTGATTGAGACAGTGGGTTTCAAGGAGTCTGGATGCGGAAAAGGCGGAACAGGAGGTTGAGGATTCTGAGATGGTATGGAAACGGAGTGACCATTCTCAATCTTAGGTTTCTTTTCAGGTGGATAATCATTAGAAGATTCTTTTGTCGCGGTAACAATGACACCCTCCGTTGTCAAAGAAGACAGGATATAAGTCGGCATCTGACCAGATGACGCGGATGCTGTGAAATGTGCTGCCACTGCAGCTGCACCAGATTTAGAATCTTCTTCCAAGGGTTCAGGTTTCACAGCATAAGGTACCTGTCGTGTGTACATCACTGGAGCCGTTTGTTCTCCATTTCCAGACATCAAACTTTGAGGCACTTTGGAGAGGTGAGGTTTTTTCATACTTTGCTCAGCTAGAAACTGCACACTGTTGTTGTTTTGAAATTGTCTACAAAGATTACCGGCTTTTTCTGATTGGGACTGCGCAGCCTGAAAAAAATCATGGAATGAAGATCATGCTGTCATGAAAAATGTCATTCCGAAACAAAAAGTAACAAGTAATGATCAAAATGAAAATTCCAAAGATGTTTCATATGCAGAATTTTATAAGGTATTGTCAAAGAACAACATTTAGTGAATATTAGGGATTTCACGAGGTTCTGGGTGAAAGAAATTCATACTTCTCTAATAGTACAATCCCCACTCCTGATAGTTTAATAAAAAAAAATCATTTTTATATGATAGGATGGAATCAATAAACTATCAACAAACTTTCACAGCTTATGATCAATGACTCCTTATGAAAGGGGTGTATATCAGACAGAGAGCTTGTTTTTTTAAAAGACCAAGTACAGCATCTTAAGATCATCCTTCCAACTCACTTGCATGGCTAATTTTCAGTTTCCAACAAAATTGAATGAATCATAGTGCTTGAATTTTATAAATAAAACAAACTATTATACACTTAGATGTCGACTTCTGATAATATATAGGACAAATCTTATGCAATCTGACTGCAGTCTCATGAAAGGTATTGTGATTATACATAATATGCAAGAATAATAGAATATATTACGATGATGCCTAAACTACTGTTGATAATTCAGGCAGATAATTATAATATTACATCACATTTATCTAAAGAAGAAACATTGTAAAACTGGAACATATTTACTGCCAAACTATATTTCTTGCAAAGTCAGTCAACTAAGTGCCACAAAAGTTACCTGTATCTGCTGGCGAACATGACTCAGCCTGAACTCCTGATTTAAAGAAGAAAGAAAAATATGACAGCTCTTGGTTATGGACCAAAGAAAAAAATGTAAAAGCAACTAAAAACATGTATTTTGGATATAATATATACAGGCTATGGACCAACCAACCTGTTCTCGAAGAGCCTCTCTAAGATGAGACACAAGATTTGCTCTAGAAGACTCCATGACTGTTAGCTGTTGAATGCAACCCAACAATATAGCATGTTGCCCCTTAACCTCCTCCACAGTGCCAGATCCATTGAGTTGCTCTGTTCGGAAAGCGGGAAAAGGACAACTCATTTATACAAATATATATATATAAAGAATTGCAGGGATCAGACAAGACAAGTCAATTATATTTAGAAAACTGGTCAATAAACCCAAGATCTTTTTCACAACTTTCACATGGGCTCAATAACTCATTATGATACTGGAAACGGGAGAAAAGGCATTCATATGATTATATTTAGATCAAAAGACTATGTCCCTGTTACTAACTCTACGTAAAGGAACTGGCAACTAAGTGATGAAGGTATATGTCTAAGATTAACTTAAAAGGAATAATCATCTTCAACTTGTCAATTAATGTGGATAGAGGAAAGATGGATAGTTTCACCAATGAGAGAGATTTCAAAATATAGATCAAGTTTCACGGAATATAATGGCATCAGTTTGGGTGGTTTACAAAAGCGCCAACTTTAAGCTTGTTCTCATGAATATCATCATTATAACAGGAAGCAAGTATGCATAATGCAAACTAGAAAATAAAGAACCCTAGCCTCAAGGAAAATTCCGTCTTGGAGTCCAAGTGACTTCTACACTTTGATACTGTAATGTGACTTCTTGTACACGTTACTTACTTGATTCAACTAGCCCATGTAGTTTGCAAGTCTTTATTTCTTGGTGGTGGAACAAACTAATATTATGACAAATAAACAACATCAAGTACATAACAAGCACAAATATCTTGCTATATGAAAATTGCACAGTAAAACCTCTATGCTGGAATGATGTGAGAAAAAACTAAAGGTGAGAAGAATCAACAGGAAGCCTGGGGAAAACAAAATAAATTGCATGCATGCAAGCATGAGCCATCCCATGGATTGCAATTTCTATGAAGTTACCACGAAAGAGAAACATCAACTTACTGTATTCAGAACTATTACACAAAAGACATCATCCAAGGCATACCTGATCTTATATCACCGTCAATTGCCTTGCCTACTTTCTCAATGCAGATAAAGGCATTCCTACATTTGCTCAGTACAGTATCTTCATCCACCTGACTGCCATAAACAACCTGATAAGAAGAAATTACTTTGTCCAATCCATTTCCGGCAGAATTTTTCTGTTCAAAAGAAAATAAATTCAAGAAAGGTATAAATTATCAGATTCCTTAAATAAAAAACACCTTATGGAAGTATGTGCTCAGAGAAAGGGACTTATTAACCAGTTTTATGCCTGGAGGGTTCCCAGTCCTGTTACTTGTTTCCAGGTTTCTTCCCACAAGCTCTACCTTAAGAAGCTGGCCTCGAGAGCCAAAAACTTTCCTTTCCTCCCAAATATTAATCTGCATTGAGAAGGAGTAAGATCACACCCATTTTCAGTGAAACGTTATGATCTCTGATATTTCTAACCTTTAGGGTTAAGTTATCAGTAAAATGCATCACAGAATCCCCTATGGAGCATTTCGGCCCCAGCATATAAGAAATGATGTTGTCATTATCCTTTTTGGTACACACTCATCACTAATAAACCCTTCTGAAACCACTTACACCGTTTTTAAAGACTTCTAGTACTGAAATTTAAACCAAAGTTTTATAGTTAACTCACATATTCTCCGGATAAAAATATGGCCTCAATTTTTTTGTTAAGTAAACATATGGCCTCAATAATAAGAACGTGCAATTTTTCACAGTTTAATTTGCATAAGAAACATGGTAAAATACATCAAAGCCTCATTCTTTTTATATTAATAAAAGAACAGGGTGGGGGAATCAAGACTATTTGTGTCTGGACCAAATCTTTCATATAATGCCATTTCATTCTTGACTCTAGCAGAGATTGCTTCCATAAGTAAATTATGAGCATAACTCCTATTTTAGTTAGATATAAAAACTTAAAATGGTATACCCAAGCATTACACACTTTCCATCAAAAAAAAATTATTTAAAAAAAATAAAAAATGTTTGGTGTTATCTCATCGAAAGTTTGAATTTAATATGTTTTCATAGTTTTTGCATGACGAATGTCTTTGAGAAACAGGAAGAAATCATAAGATAAATGGTTAATGTTAATCCAGTAAGTATGGTTGTTAGATAAATACCATTCGTAGCGCAGCATTTCTTCCAAACTCATCTCCATTTCCAATTACATCCCGAAGTGCATTTGGAAGAACCTTCAAAAACTCACCAACAAACTCAGAACCCTTTCGCCTACTATTTTGCAGAATATCATTTGCAAGATATAGAAAAGCCAATCTCTGTTCATGTGGGGAAGAATGGAATTGCCTGTCCCATGTTTCAACGACATTCTTTGCTTTGTTCATATGAAAGATACACCAGTGCGATAGAGCTTGATCATGTCAAGGATAGCATCTCATAAGAAAGCATAGACACACATTTGCCAACATGCTAGAAATAAACAATTTAGAAAGTCATAAGTACGTCAAGCTATATTTATTGTAGCAGATGCTAATTGTGATCAACACACAAGAAAAAACAAGGAAACTAAATTAAACCAACTGGCCAGATTTGTCAGAACCATGCTCAGTTGCATCACAATTACAATAGCATTTAGGAGATGGGATACAAAACATATATGTATTATAGATTAGTACAAAAAAATAGCAAGAAGAAAGTTTGACAAATTGACAACCACAAAAGAATTTGTAAACAAGGTCCTCCATGTTTAAAAAAAGGGAGGGGAGGAGGGAGGGGGGGGGGAGAGAGAATGTTGTTGTAGATCTATAAAAGGAGCATTTTCAGGGAAGATACAATCAGATACTGGAAGTAGTGCTTGTTTATAAGAATTTTAGAAACAAAAATGTCAATTTAATAGCAATGGATAATTTTGTTCAATTTATTTTTTGATAAGCAAACTAATAGCAATGGATTATACCAGAAGAAATCATAAAACATAAATTTCTATTTTGTTAGAGGCATTTTAAGTCAAAAAAAACAAAATAATTAGATCAAAATCAGCAAAGGAAAATGTCTTCAACAAATTTTTAAGAAGGATACTCTCAATGCTCTGCTGAGAACTATTGAGCTTGGCCAGCTTCTCCATCAATATCCGTGAATTGAATGTGTTGCTCATTGTTGTTGATAGAAGTCCACCAGACCAGTAAAGCACTGGGCAGACTTTTAAACCCTTACCAAAAAATAATAGAAAAGAAAATCAGAATCTTGTAAAACGGCATAAAGCAAAGTTTATCAAATAATGCACCATCAATTTAGCATTAAAGGGCATTTATCGTATCAACCAAAACCTGAAACAGGCCAAGTTATTTCCATAATAATAATTACATTGTTCTGCAAACAAATTTCTCTGCGGAGCTTGACAACATATTTGCATACTATTGTACCAAATTGGCCCTTATATTTTGTTTATACCATTAGTAATTTTTAAGTAAATATCTAAATGAGTAACCAACATTGGTCTGAATGATCATTATTGGAGGACATTACTTTCCCCTGAGTTTCCTTGGCTGTGAATAGCTCTCTCACTTGTGATTAATTATTAATGTTCTTAAGACCACAACATCTGCTTTTAGGCATCCTAGGTAATGTAGCTAACAACGCTCTAACCTCTTCTACATATTTGCATCGCCTTCTCCCCCAAAGTCCTACAGATTCTACAGATATACTGTCTAAGGGGAAATAGTAATTGTTGTATTATATCATATCATTCATATAAATATTCAAATTGCACATATGATCAGGCAAATTGGAAGAAAGATTGCTAATATTAGATTCTGCAAATTTAAAAGGCGGAAAAGCGGATTTTAACTGGCGGCTCACCAATTACCAGAGGATCCACTTTTAAGGCATGAAGGGCCTACGTGTCAGATTGCGTGACATAGGTTTTAAAATGGAGAGTCGCACTAAAATTCAAACAATTACATTCCTTATTTGAGGCACCTAGGTTTTGTTCTCTTTGAAAACGACACAAGCACACAAACTTAAATTACTAAAGCAATTTATTGTTTTCTACCATAAATGAGGAGGCTTCTAATCTAACTAAAGTAAAAACAGGTTAGAACTCAGAAACCCTCTCCCAGAAAAGGAAAGCACAAACCCTACAATTACTGTAGTTCTCACTCAAATTCCAATGTAACAATCAATCATTAGTATACCAATTTCAATCAAGCTCCATTCTATGATCACACCATTTTTCCAAAATCTAATCACTTCTCAAACCTTCAGTATTCAGAATTTCCAAATTTTTGTTCTCATCCAACTCAATCAATTGATAAACAAATGACATTTTCAACATAAGAAAATGAAAAATAGAAAGTAAACATAAGACGTGCAGCCAACCTGAGAGAGAAACTTTATGATAAATTTGAATCGTCACCGCTTAAAAGCTAAGAATTAAGAATTTCAAAAAAATTATTTGATCTCAAGTCCTGCTGATTGTTAGTCTCTAAGAACACGATAGCAAACCCCTAATTCAACAGCAAGAATTAACGGGAAAACTTGGAGTATATCGGACAAAACCTATGAATTACATGAATTATATGTTCAATGAGAAATATTGAGGGGATACCAATGGACAAAGCTCTTCAGCGACAATGCGGTGCTTTTTGGCAACTTGCGGCCGAAATCTTCGTGAATGTATAATTTGGAGGGAAAATTAGGGATTTTTTTTGTTTTGAATGAATGTTTATTTGTGTTTGGTATGGATTCGGTAAATTTTACGAATTGAAGTGATTGAAAGTGAAATTTTCAGTAGATTCTGTCTCTGCTATTTTTTCTGTTTTTGGAGAAGCAAGCGAGAGAGAGAGAGAGAGAGAGAGAGAGAGAGAGGGGAAAGAGACTTTGAGAGACTGACGCGAATTGTTTGAAATGGGGACCTCGTCTTCTCTACTGCTCAAGCTCGGCTCAAGTACGGTGCTCAAAGTGTTTTCGTGTTCCCAAACTACCCTTTGCGAATGTACGCTACTTAGGTTATCTTAGTCTGCAAAAATATGCGTGCGATACAACTATTTTTGTTAATTTATTATTATTATGAAATATATAATTACTCTCTCCGTCTCTAAAAGAATTGATTGAAGCCTTAAATTATTTTAAAAAAATTATCTTCAAATATTTAAAAGTACACAAGTTCCTTATATAAAATTTTATATTGACTAAATAACTTTTAATCATATTATATTTTGTCAAACAATAAATTAGTCAAATCACACATGAGTAGCTTAAGTTAATTTACTCTTTTTTTCATAAACTCAAAAGCCAATTAAATCAATCGGCACAAACATATTAATATAAGAGCAAAATAAAAAATAAACTGTCACCCACTGCTCTTATTTTTATTAAGGCCGTAAACGAGTAGAAATCAATTTAGATTTTAAACTATTCGAATTCAACTCGTAAAGTTGAATTCATACTCGAATTCGACTTGAATTCGAACTATATTTGAAAATTTTTACTTAGACTTAACTCAAATTTTCATTACTCGAATTCGATCTGACTTGAATTTAATTATATTCAAACTGCTCGCAAATTTTGAATTCAAGTCTCCACATAGTAACAAGTTTTATAATACATATAATTATTAATTGAACTTATTATTTTACTTAGAAATGATAAAATATAATTATAATTACACTTTATAAATATAAAAATTTAATTAAAATTATAAATAAAATAAAAAATAATTAATAATTATTCAAATTTTGTTTAATTGTGTATATATTATAAGAGAATGTATCGAGTATCTATTCGAATATGTATCAATCGAGTATGTATTGAATCACAATTAAAAATTCAAGTAGTTTAAATATTAAACGAGTCGAGTATAATCTTACTTGTATTTTTATTTGAACTATTTTTTGTACTTAGATTTGGATCATATTATTAACGAATTTAAATTTCACTCATATTTTTTCGACTCAAGCCCGAATCGACCCTAAACCGTTTGATTCGATTTGCAACCTTAATTTTTACTATCTTAATTTGTGTGATATTTACCCTTAAGACATCTTTTTGGGAAGGATGGAGCATATGATTATTGTGTTATTCAATTTCATGAATTATTATTTTAAAATCATTTTGAAGGTCTTTTGATGATGATTTTATAATCATAAATGAAAATGTGACATTAAATAATAAAATTTTATGCGAGTGATATGCATTGTTTTGAATGTAAAAGTAATAGTGATAGTGTTGTTCCTTTTGGATGCTAAACAAAGTAAAACGAAATAATAAGACTCTAAATCATATTTTTGTTTCAAACATGTGAGTTGTACGCAATTTTGAATGTGATGGTGATAGAATTGCTCTCTTTATACTACATTGTAAGACCCCGAATTTTATGAAATACAAAATTTAATTTTTCTTCATATATATATTTTTTGAAACAGTAAGTGGTCAAATCGATAAAGTTAAAAGTTAAGGATGTTATGTTCAAATTTTATTTTGTCGGACAATATTCGTTTTGTCGGGGAATATTCGTTTGGTCCGACGGCGCCGAAATAACAAATTATTGGTGGACCCCACAACGGAATATTTGTCGGATATAGAAAACGACAGAAATAACCTTTTTAAATAAAAATAGTCAACGGAACTGTTAAAATATCGGTGATAAAAGAATAGTAGCATACGGTAGTTATTGGTATTTTCTGTAGCACTCGGTACTCTACAGTAACACACGGTATTGCATAGTGTCTCATATTATTGGTCTGATAATTGACACCGTAACTGTTACGCATCATTTCATCGATAATTGTCACTGCATAATATTTTATATTATCAATTCAATAATTGTTGTTACACAATATTTTGCATTATTGATTTAATAATTGTCATTACACTGTATTTTATATCATTGAGTCAATAATTGTTGTTGCACTGTTTTT
Organism: Hedera helix; assembly: GCA_947179155.2. Taxonomy (NCBI): domain Eukaryota; kingdom Viridiplantae; phylum Streptophyta; class Magnoliopsida; order Apiales; family Araliaceae; genus Hedera; species Hedera helix. Next base: position 37,082,668 of record OX359270.1, on the reverse strand, counting down.
AAAATTATTGAACCTAATAATTGTCACAGTAACATATGCACAGTAATTCACATTATTGAATCAATAATTGTCATTACACAGTAACGTATGCTTTATTTTACATTATTGTTATCTCTATTATGATGTTATTTAAACAGTTGTATTTCATTAATTTATTGACTTGATATCTAAGAGCTAACTATACTGTATTTATAACAATTAGTCATAATAATTGAATTGATAAAGTTATTTGTTTATAATATAAAGTTAGGTGATTATTAGGTGATATGAAATGAATGGTGTAGATTAAAGTGTGAAATATTGTTGAATAATTGAATTGATTTGTTTATAATATAAAGTTAGGTGATTATTAGGTGATATGAAATGAATGGTGTAGATTAAAGTGTGAAATATTGTTGAATAATTGAATTGATTTGTTTATAATATAAAGTTAGGTGATTATTAGGTGATATGAAATGAATGGTGTAGATTAAAGATAATATAAAATTTGAAATGGATGGTGTAGATTAAAAGATGATATTTAAATAAATGGTTTAGATTAAAGGAATGATAAGATTTTTGGCTATAAATAGAAGCCTTAACTTAAGGATTTTTCATAAACTTCCTTACTTGTTCTTTCTTTCTCTCTCTAAATACTTCTTGTGAAAGTTCTCTCTAAGTGTGCTTAAGTCATCTTGAGTATTTGTGAAGATCTATAAGTATACGTGTACTGTTCAAGTTAATCAACCTCATTTAAATCAATATCCAGTCACGTGTTACGGTAAGGGATACCATCTTTTTCATCTTCCATTATTCAAACATACTATGGTAAGGGATTATCATTATTTGATTCTCGATAATAATATTGTTTCTTCCTTACTCATAAGACGTGCCTTTTATTTTCATGTATTAATCTCTGAGAATAACCTTACGGAGCGGATTGCCGCCTGTTTGGTGAATAACTCTTTGTACTCAAATTCTATTAAATTGTGGGAATAACCTTACGGAGCGGATTGCCGCCTGTTTGGTGAATAACTCTTTGTACTCAAATTCTATTAAATTGTGGGAATAACCTTACGGAGCGGATTGCCGCCTGTTGGTGAATAACCCTTTGTATTAATTTCCTTCACCTTTTGTTAATCAAACCTGCTACGGTAAGAGATATTATTTTCTTTCATACTCCTAAATCAAAATTTATTATGGAACTATTGCTTCTATAATTCCTGAAAATATTATATGTTCCATAATAGTTAAACTTCATTATTTCAACTGAACCTTCCTATTTACGTGAACCTTTCTATTGAATTGTAACCGTTATTCTGAACTGTGGATCTTGAATTTCACTCCACATCATGTTGACAATTTGGACATTATTTGAATCTGTACAAAGTAAACTTCCGATACTTATTGTTATCCTATTTCTTCTGTTCATCATTTATATCATTCTAATCATCCAAAAATCAAGCTGTTATGAATATCTGTGGCCGGGGGCACAGATGTGATATATTTGTTGAACAGATGATAGGTTAAAGGCGATATAATAGGTTAAAGGCGATACATCTGTTCGGTGTCTTTTATGGCACGTGGTGAATGTTCTCTTTGGCCCGTAGTGCAAAGATGAACTGTTGTTTGGTATGATTATGACCAAAGGCTGAATCTGGTATAATCATGACCGTTGGTGCTATATTGAATATCTTTGGCCCGTAGTACAAAGATGAACTGTTGATGTGCATGATTATGATCAGGAACTGTGAATTTGTATTATCTTGACTAATGATATTTCAGATGATAAAAGTTGATGATGTTTTTCCTAAAAAGAGAACCGAGTGGACATTATAGTCTGCATTATTCTTCTAATAGATTACTCATTCCGCTGCTATTATTGATCTGAACGTTGTTTAAGAATTTAACTGCAGATTTTGATATAAACCTTGTAGTCTATTGTATTCTATCAAGAACTCAGCTGTTGAAGACTAATGATAATTTATTCGTCATTATCTTAGTCATGATATTCTTTACTGGGCTATTTGAGCTCATCCTTTCTTTTGTTCCATTGTTTTTCAACAGGAGATGAAAACATAACAGGGTCTAGCCGGGGAATGGAGTGAGGGTCCGAGGAATAGTTATCATAGTCTTCACGTTTTGTAAAATAGTGTGGCAATAATAGTGAAGACTTAGTTGTGTATTATTATACACTGTATTGTTGTACGTTGTGCTTTGTTGTAATAATTTTGTTGTAGTCTTTTGACGACTCAAGTTTGGGCTGTGTGGGCCCAGATTTGGGGGCGTCACAGTTGGCATCAGAGCTTAGGGATATGGTCTTTAATGGAGATCTGGGGTTAGAACTAGGAGGGGAGAGACGAATAGAATCAATCACTAGTGTGTCCTACCTAATTAGATTTTGTTATCTAATGAATCGATTTAAATGTAGGAACATGAAGAGATGAGTCAGTTTGTTTGAACTAACATTTATTTTGTGACCACAGTTAATTATGGCATCTGGAAATCAGGAGGTTAACTATGAAATTACCGAAACAAATGTAGCTGCAAAACAAGAGGCGACGAATAATCTTCTTACAAACTCATAGTTGAATCATTTGCCTAAGGCAAAAATTATGCGTGTTCTATCCAGTAAGGATGAAGGTGAAAGCTCTGCTACAGTCGTTCCAGATCCATTCTTAGAAGCAATTAAAGGAAGTAACGAACTTGCGGAAATTATTGCCTTTAATTTACTCACTAATTGAGAGAGTGATATCACCTGGTTATGCTCTATAACAAAGGATCAGAATATATGGACTTTTCATATTAGTCTTTGGAATTTATGGTGTTCCAGCTATGATTTTCAAGATTATTTAAAAATGATGTTTCTATACTTTTGGGCGTTACAATTTAGAGGAATTCTGGTTAAGTTAGTCACTATCGTGGAAACTGCAGTCTATCGAAAATACTATTTTAATGGAAATCATTGGTACCTTACTACTGATGAAGTTGATGAACCCGAGAAACAGTTTGCTAGAAAATTATTCAGTGGTATTCCCATGGTTGAAATACGTGAAGATCCGAATGAAGTATTCGGGATTCGATTTGACGATAACAGTCAAGAAACCGAATGAGGTGATAACCGGTAAGCTATTCATAAATTCTCGTGAAGTCTACACTTTGTTAGATACTGGCTCTATCCACTCTTTTATCTCACCTATATGTACTCAACGTTTAAATTTGACTATTGAAAACTTAAATCTTGTCTTATCAGTTGAAACCTCATTGGGAGAAATACCTATTACATTTACTATCTATAAATCTTGCCTAGTTCAAATCAACAACCTCACATTACCTGTTGACCTTATTTCTTTGGAGATGCGTGAATTTGATGTGATTTTAGGAATTGATTGGTTGACTACCCATCATGCTAAAATTGATTGTTTTCATAAGATTATTAGTTTTCATATTCCTAATCAACCTGTCATGCAAATTCAAGCAACTAAACCATTGAAATCTATAACTGTTATTTCTAGCCATAAAGCCATTCGTTTATTGAAAAACGGATGTCAAGCCTTTTTAGCTCATGTCACTGATTTGAACAAAAACACGTCAAACTTGAATGATATTCCCATTGTTAATGAGTTTCCTGACGTTTTTTCTGAGGAACTTTCTGGCTTACCCCAAACCGTGAAATTGAATTCTGTATCGATCTTGAACCCGGCACTAAGCCCATTTTTAAAGTCCCATACCAAATGGCTCCCATAGAACACCAAGAGTTGAAAGTTTAATTACTAGATATCGGTATCATTCATTCTAGTACAAAACTTATATCGAGCGAGGAATGCGAGAAGAGTTTTCAAGAACTCAAGAGGAGACTTATTTCAGCTCCTGTTCTGACCATACCATCAGGATCAGGAGAATTTGTTATCTACAGCGATGCTTCTGGCAAAGGTCTAGGCTGTGTCCTTATGCAACATGGAAAGGTTATAGCCTATGCCTCTCGACAACTCAAAGATTATGAGAAAAATTATCCTACTCATGATCTAGAGTTGGCAGCAGTCGTTTTCGCGTTAAAGATCTGGAGACACTACTTGTACGGAGAAAAAATGGATATCTATACGGATCATAAAAGTCTCAAGTATTTCTTCACCCAGAAGGAACTCAACATGCGACAACGACGTTGGCTTGAGCTGTTAAAGGATTATGACCACACAATCCAGTATCACCCGGGAAAGGCGAATGTTGTAGCTGACACTTTGAGCAGAAAATCTTATGCAAGTACAAGTGCACTGCTGACAACACAAAAGTGTATTTTGTACGACTTGCAAAAGATGGAGATAGAGCTAAAGACACCAGGGACCCACTCGAAGATTGCTCACGTGCGAGTAGAACCAACTTTAATCGATAAAATTAAAGCTGCTCAAGCTACCGATCCGGAACTGATAAACATGATAAAGAAAGTACAAGAAGGTGCCATTCCCGAAGCAAGAATCGACGAGAAATGAATAATTCGAGTCAACTCTCGACTCTGTGTTCCTAACGATCCTGAATTAAAGCATAAAATCATGATGGAGGCACACAACACGCCGTTTGCAATCCACCCAGGAGGCACCAAGATGTATCGAGATCTTCGATATACATTTTGGTGGAACAATATGAAAAGAGAGATTGCGGAGTTTATCTCAAGGTGCCTAACTTGTCAACGTGTCAAGGCAGAGCATCAAGTTCCTAAAGGTCCATTACAATCACTTGAAGTTCCCGAATGGAAGTGGGAACACATCAATATGGATTTCGTGACGGGTCTTCAAAAAGTTTCTCAAGGCTTAGATGCAATTTGGGTGATCGTAGATAGATTGACCAAATCTGCTCATTTCTTGCCTATACGAGAAAACTTTTCACTTGAACGTCTTGCCGGTATGTACATAAATGAGATCGTGAGATTGCATGGCATGCCAGTTTCCATAGTTTCTGATCGAGATCCTAGATTCACTTCACGCTTTTGGATCAGTCTACAAAAAGCTATGGGCACTGAACTACGTTTTAGTTCTGCATACCATCCTCAAACGGACGGACAATCGGAAAGGACGATCCAGACCTTCGAAGATCTTTTGAGACTTTGTGTATTAGACTTCAAAGGAAGTTGGGATAAGTACTTGCCGTTGGTGGAATTTTCTTACAACAACAGTTACCAAGCAAGCATAGGCATGGCTCCATTCGAGGCTTTGTATGGAAGGAAGTGTCGCTCTCCAATATGTTGGAATGAGGTAGGAGAAGCAAAATTGTTGGGACCCGAGTTGGTACGCTTGACGACCGAAAAGATCCAAATGATCCGACAACGAATACAGACCGCACAAGAACGACAAAAGAGTTATGCTGATCTTCATCGGAGAGACGAAAGTTTCAACGTCGGAGATCATGTATTCTTACGTGTTTCTCCATGGAAAGGGGTTACGAGATTCGGAAAAAGAGGAAAGCTCAACCCTCGATTTATTGGCCCATTTGAAATCCTCGATCGAATAGGAACCGTAGCCTACAGACTAGCCCTACCACCAAGTATGTCTCGCATCCATAACGTTTTTCACATATCTATGTTACGTAAATATGTGAAGGACCCAAACCACGTCATTGAGTTAGAACCAGACGTTATAGCAGAAGATTTAACATACGAGGAGGTACCTGTTAAGATCCTGGATAAGAAGGAGCAGATCCTACGCTCAAAGGTTATACCTCAAGTTAAGGTTTTATGGAGGAACCAAGATACTGAGGAAATGACCTGGGAGCTAGAATCTGAGATGAAATCTAAGTATCCTTACCTCTTCGATATGTCAGGTACGTCAATTTCGGGGACGAAATTTCATAAGGAGGGGAGGTTGTAAGACCCCGAATTTTATGAAATACAAAATTTAATTTTTCTTCATATATATATTTTTTGAAACAGTAAGTGGTCAAATCGATAAAGTTAAAAGTTAAGGATGTTATGTTCAAATTTTATTTTGTCGGACAATATTCGTTTTGTCGGGGAATATTCGTTTGGTCCGACGGCGCCGAAATAACAAATTATTGGTGGACCCCACAACGGAATATTTGTCGGATATAGAAAACGACAGAAATAACCTTTTTAAATAAAAATAGTCAACGGAACTGTTAAAATATCGGTGATAAAAGAATAGTAGCATACGGTAGTTATTGGTATTTTCTGTAGCACTCGGTACTCTACAGTAACACACGGTATTGCATAGTGTCTCATATTATTGGTCTGATAATTGACACCGTAACTGTTACGCATCATTTCATCGATAATTGTCACTGCATAATATTTTATATTATCAATTCAATAATTGTTGTTACACAGTATTTTGCATTATTGATTTAATAATTGTCATTACACTGTATTTTATATCATTGAGTCAATAATTGTTGTTGCACTGTTTTTAAAATTATTGAACCTAATAATTGTCACAGTAACATATGCACAGTAATTCACATTATTGAATCAATAATTGTCATTACACAGTAACGTATGCTTTATTTTACATTATTGTTATCTCTATTATGATGTTATTTAAACAGTTGTATTTCATTAATTTATTGACTTGATATCTAAGAGCTAACTATACTGTATTTATAACAATTAGTCATAATAATTGAATTGATAAAGTTATTTGTTTATAATATAAAGTTAGGTGATTATTAGGTGATATGAAATGAATGGTGTAGATTAAAGTGTGAAATATTGTTGAATAATTGAATTGATTTGTTTATAATATAAAGTTAGGTGATTATTAGGTGATATGAAATGAATGGTGTAGATTAAAGTGTGAAATATTGTTGAATAATTGAATTGATTTGTTTATAATATAAAGTTAGGTGATTATTAGGTGATATGAAATGAATGGTGTAGATTAAAGATAATATAAAATTTGAAATGGATGGTGTAGATTAAAAGATGATATTTAAATAAATGGTTTAGATTAAAGGAATGATAAGATTTTTGGCTATAAATAGAAGCCTTAACTTAAGGATTTTTCATAAACTTCCTTACTTGTTCTTTCTTTCTCTCTCTAAATACTTCTTGTGAAAGTTCTCTCTAAGTGTGCTTAAGTCATCTTGAGTATTTGTGAAGATCTATAAGTATACGTGTACTGTTCAAGTTAATCAACCTCATTTAAATCAATATCCAGTCACGTGTTACGGTAAGGGATACCATCTTTTTCATCTTCCATTATTCAAACATACTATGGTAAGGGATTATCATTATTTGATTCTCGATAATAATATTGTTTCTTCCTTACTCATAAGACGTGCCTTTTATTTTCATGTATTAATCTCTGAGAATAACCTTACGGAGCGGATTGCCGCCTGTTTGGTGAATAACTCTTTGTACTCAAATTCTATTAAATTGTGGGAATAACCTTACGGAGCGGATTGCCGCCTGTTTGGTGAATAACTCTTTGTACTCAAATTCTATTAAATTGTGGGAATAACCTTACGGAGCGGATTGCCGCCTGTTTGGTGAATAACTCTTTGTACTCAAATTCTATTAAATTGTGGGAATAACCTTACGGAGCGGATTGCCGCCTGTTGGTGAATAACCCTTTGTATTAATTTCCTTCACCTTTTGTTAATCAAACCTGCTACGGTAAGAGATATTATTTTCTTTCATACTCCTAAATCAAAATTTATTATGGAACTATTGCTTCTATAATTCCTGAAAATATTATATGTTCCATAATAGTTGAACTTCATTATTTCAACTGAACCTTCCTATTTACGTGAACCTTTCTATTGAATTGTAACCGTTATTCTGAACTGTGGATCTTGAATTTCACTCCACATCATGTTGACAATTTGGACATTATTTGAATCTGTACAAAGTAAACTTCCGATACTTATTGTTATCCTATTTCTTCTGTTCATCATTTATATCATTCTAATCATCCAAAAATCAAGCTGTTATGAATATCTGTGGCCGGGGGCACAGATGTGATATATTTGTTGAACAGATGATAGGTTAAAGGCGATATAATAGGTTAAAGGCGATACATCTGTTCGGTGTCTTTTATGGCACGTGGTGAATGTTCTCTTTGGCCCGTAGTGCAAAGATGAACTGTTATTTGGTATGATTATGACCAAAGGCTGAATCTGGTATAATCATGACCGTTGGTGCTATATTGAATATCTTTGGCCCGTAGTACAAAGATGAACTGTTGATGTGCATGATTATGATCAGGAACTGTGAATTTGTATTATCTTGACTAATGATATTTCAGATGATAAAAGTTGATGATGTTTTTCCTAAAAAGAGAACCGAGTGGACATTATAGTCTGCATTATTCTTCTAATAGATTACTCATTCCGCTGCTATTATTGATCTGAACGTTGTTTAAGAATTTAACTGCAGATTTTGATATAAACCTTGTAGTCTATTGTATTCTATCAAGAACTCAGCTGTTGAAGACTAATGATAATTTATTCGTCATTATCTTAGTCATGATATTCTTTACTGGGCTATTTGAGCTCATCCTTTCTTTTGTTCCATTGTTTTTCAACAGGAGATGAAAACATAACAGGGTCTAGCCGGGGAATGGAGTGAGGGTCCGAGGAATAGTTATCATAGTCTTCACGTTTTGTAAAATAGTGTGGCAATAATAGTGAAGACTTAGTTGTGTATTATTATACACTGTATTGTTGTACGTTGTGCTTTGTTGTAATAATTTTGTTGTAGTCTTTTGACGACTCAAGTTTGGGCTGTGTGGGCCCAGATTTGGGGGCGTCACAGTTGGCATCAGAGCTTAGGGATATGGTCTTTAATGGAGATCTGGGGTTAGAACTAGGAGGGGAGAGACGAATAGAATCAATCACTAGTGTGTCCTACCTAATTAGATTTTGTTATCTAATGAATCGATTTAAATGTAGGAACATGAAGAGATGAGTCAGTTTGTTTGAACTAACATTTATTTTGTGACCACAGTTAATTATGGCATCTGGAAATCAGGAGGTTAACTATGAAATTACCGAAACAAATGTAGCTGCAAAACAAGAGGCGACGAATAATCTTCTTACAAACTCATAGTTGAATCATTTGCCTAAGGCAAAAATTATGCGTGTTCTATCCAGTAAGGATGAAGGTGAAAGCTCTGCTACAGTCGTTCCAGATCCATTCTTAGAAGCAATTAAAGGAAGTAACGAACTTGCGGAAATTATTGCCTTTAATTTACTCACTAATTGAGAGAGTGATATCACCTGGTTATGCTCTATAACAAAGGATCAGAATATATGGACTTTTCATATTAGTCTTTGGAATTTATGGTGTTCCAGCTATGATTTTCAAGATTATTTAAAAATGATGTTTCTATACTTTTGGGCGTTACAATTTAGAGGAATTCTGGTTAAGTTAGTCACTATCGTGGAAACTGCAGTCTATCGAAAATACTATTTTAATGGAAATCATTGGTACCTTACTACTGATGAAGTTGATGAACCCGAGAAACAGTTTGCTAGAAAATTATTCAGTGGTATTCCCATGGTTGAAATACGTGAAGATCCGAATGAAGTATTCGGGATTCGATTTGACGATAACAGTCAAGAAACCGAATGAGGTGATAACCGGTAAGCTATTCATAAATTCTCGTGAAGTCTACACTTTGTTAGATACTGGCTCTATCCACTCTTTTATCTCACCTATATGTACTCAACGTTTAAATTTGACTATTGAAAACTTAAATCTTGTCTTATCAGTTGAAACCTCATTGGGAGAAATACCTATTACATTTACTATCTATAAATCTTGCCTAGTTCAAATCAACAACCTCACATTACCTGTTGACCTTATTTCTTTGGAGATGCGTGAATTTGATGTGATTTTAGGAATTGATTGGTTGACTACCCATCATGCTAAAATTGATTGTTTTCATAAGATTATTAGTTTTCATATTCCTAATCAACCTGTCATGCAAATTCAAGCAACTAAACCATTGAAATCTATAACTGTTATTTCTAGCCATAAAGCCATTCGTTTATTGAAAAACGGATGTCAAGCCTTTTTAGCTCATGTCACTGATTTGAACAAAAATACGTCAAACTTGAATGATATTCCCATTGTTAATGAGTTTCCTGACGTTTTTTCTGAGGAACTTTCTGGCTTACCCCAAACCGTGAAATTGAATTCTGTATCGATCTTGAACCCGGCACTAAGCCCATTTTTAAAGTCCCATACCAAATGGCTCCCCTAGAACACCAAGAGTTGAAAGTTTAATTACTAGATATCGGTATCATTCATTCTAGTACAAAACTTATATCGAGCGAGGAATGCGAGAAGAGTTTTCAAGAACTCAAGAGGAGACTTATTTCAGCTCCTGTTCTGACCATACCATCAGGATCAGGAGAATTTGTTATCTACAGCGATGCTTCTGGCAAAGGTCTAGGCTGTGTCCTTATGCAACATGGAAAGGTTATAGCCTATGCCTCTCGACAACTCAAAGATTATGAGAAAAATTATCCTACTCATGATCTAGAGTTGGCAGCAGTCGTTTTCGCGTTAAAGATCTGGAGACACTACTTGTACGGAGAAAAAATGGATATCTATACGGATCATAAAAGTCTCAAGTATTTCTTCACCCAGAAGGAACTCAACATGCGACAACGACGTTGGCTTGAGCTGTTAAAGGATTATGACCACACAATCCAGTATCACCCGGGAAAGGCGAATGTTGTAGCTGACACTTTGAGCAGAAAATCTTATGCAAGTACAAGTGCACTGCTGACAACACAAAAGTGTATTTTGTACGACTTGCAAAAGATGGAGATAGAGCTAAAGACACCAGGGACCCACTCGAAGATTGCTCACGTGCGAGTAGAACCAACTTTAATCGATAAAATTAAAGCTGCTCAAGCTACCGATCCGGAACTGATAAACATGATAAAGAAAGTACAAGAAGGTGCCATTCCCGAAGCAAGAATCGACGAGAAATGAATAATTCGAGTCAACTCTCGACTCTGTGTTCCTAACGATCCTGAATTAAAGCATAAAATCATGATGGAGGCACACAACACGCCGTTTGCAATCCACCCAGGAGGCACCAAGATGTATCGAGATCTTCGATATACATTTTGGTGGAACAATATGAAAAGAGAGATTGCGGAGTTTATCTCAAGGTGCCTAACTTGTCAACGTGTCAAGGCAGAGCATCAAGTTCCTAAAGGTCCATTACAATCACTTGAAGTTCCCGAATGGAAGTGGGAACACATCAATATGGATTTCGTGACGGGTCTTCAAAAAGTTTCTCAAGGCTTAGATGCAATTTGGGTGATCGTAGATAGATTGACCAAATCTGCTCATTTCTTGCCTATACGAGAAAACTTTTCACTTGAACGTCTTGCCGGTATGTACATAAATGAGATCGTGAGATTGCATGGCATGCCAGTTTCCATAGTTTCTGATCGAGATCCTAGATTCACTTCACGCTTTTGGATCAGTCTACAAAAAGCTATGGGCACTGAACTACGTTTTAGTTCTGCATACCATCCTCAAACGGACGGACAATCGGAAAGGACGATCCAGACCCTCGAAGATCTTTTGAGACTTTGTGTATTAGACTTCAAAGGAAGTTGGGATAAGTACTTGCCGTTGGTGGAATTTTCTTACAACAACAGTTACCAAGCAAGCATAGGCATGGCTCCATTCGAGGCTTTGTATGGAAGGAAGTGTCGCTCTCCAATATGTTGGAATGAGGTAGGAGAAGCAAAATTGTTGGGACCCGAGTTGGTACGCTTGACGACCGAAAAGATCCAAATGATCCGACAACGAATACAGACCGCACAAGAACGACAAAAGAGTTATGCTGATCTTCATCGGAGAGACGAAAGTTTCAACGTCGGAGATCATGTATTCTTACGTGTTTCTCCATGGAAAGGGGTTACGAGATTCGGAAAAAGAGGAAAGCTCAACCCTCGATTTATTGGCCCATTTGAAATCCTCGATCGAATAGGAACCGTAGCCTACAGACTAGCCCTACCACCAAGTATGTCTCGCATCCATAACGTTTTTCACATATCTATGTTACGTAAATATGTGAAGGACCCAAACCACGTCATTGAGTTAGAACCAGACGTTATAGCAGAAGATTTAACATACGAGGAGGTACCTGTTAAGATCCTGGATAAGAAGGAGCAGATCCTACGCTCAAAGGTTATACCTCAAGTTAAGGTTTTATGGAGGAACCAAGATACTGAGGAAATGACCTGGGAGCTAGAATCTGAGATGAAATCTAAGTATCCTTACCTCTTCGATATGTCAGGTACGTCAATTTCGGGGACGAAATTTCATAAGGAGGGGAGGTTGTAAGACCCCGAATTTTATGAAATACAAAATTTAATTTTTCTTCATATATATATTTTTTTAAACAGTAAGTGGTCAAATCGATAAAGTTAAAAGTTAAGGATGTTATGTTCAAATTTTATTTTGTCGGACAATATTCGTTTTGTCGGGGAATATTCGTTTGGTCCGACGGCGCCGAAATAACAAATTATTGGTGGACCCCACAACGGAATATTTGTCGGATATAGAAAACGACAGAAATAACCTTTTTAAATAAAAATAGTCAACGGAACTGTTAAAATATCGGTGATAAAAGAATAGTAGCATACGGTAGTTATTGGTATTTTCTGTAGCACTCGGTACTCTACAGTAACACACGGTATTGCATAGTGTCTCATATTATTGGTCTGATAATTGACACCGTAACTGTTACGCATCATTTCATCGATAATTGTCACTGCATAATATTTTATATTATCAATTCAATAATTGTTGTTACACAATATTTTGCATTATTGATTTAATAATTGTCATTACACTGTATTTTATATCATTGAGTCAATAATTGTTGTTGCACTGTTTTTAAAATTATTAAACCTAATAATTGTCACAGTAACATATGCACAGTAATTCACATTATTGAATCAATAATTGTCATTACACAGTAACGTATGCTTTATTTTACATTATTGTTATCTCTATTATGATGTTATTTAAACAGTTGTATTTCATTAATTTATTGACTTGATATCTAAGAGCTAACTATACTGTATTTATAACAATTAGTCATAATAATTGAATTGATAAAGTTATTTGTTTATAATATAAAGTTAGGTGATTATTAGGTGATATGAAATGAATGGTGTAGATTAAAGTGTGAAATATTGTTGAATAATTGAATTGATTTGTTTATAATATAAAGTTAGGTGATTATTAGGTGATATAAAATGAATGGTGTAGATTAAAGTGTGAAATATTGTTGAATAATTGAATTGATTTGTTTATAATATAAAGTTAGGTGATTATTAGGTGATATGAAATGAATGGTGTAGATTAAAGATAATATAAAATTTGAAATGGATGGTGTAGATTAAAAGATGATATTTAAATAAATGGTTTAGATTAAAGGAATGATAAGATTTTTGGCTATAAATAGAAGCCTTAACTTAAGGATTTTTCATAAACTTCCTTACTTGTTCTTTCTTTCTCTCTCTAAATACTTCTTGTGAAAGTTCTCTCTAAGTGTGCTTAAGTCATCTTGAGTATTTGTGAAGATCTATAAGTATACGTGTACTGTTCAAGTTAATCAACCTCATTTAAATCAATATCCAGTCACGTGTTACGGTAAGGGATACCATCTTTTTCATCTTCCATTATTCAAACATACTATGGTAAGGGATTATCATTATTTGATTCTCGATAATAATATTGTTTCTTCCTTACTCATAAGACGTGCCTTTTATTTTCATGTATTAAATTGTGGGAATAACCTTACAGAGCGGATTGCCGCCTGTTGGTGAATAACCTTTCGTATTCATTCATTATTAATCTCTGAGAATAACCTTACGGAGCGGATTGCCGCCTGTTTGGTGAATAACTCTTTGTACTCAAATTCTATTAAATTGTGGGAATAACCTTACGGAGCGGATTGCCGCCTGTTTGGTGAATAACTCTTTGTACTCAAATTCTATTAAATTGTGGGAATAACCTTACGGAGCGGATTGCCGCCTGTTGGTGAATAACCCTTTGTATTAATTTCCTTCACCTTTTGTTAATCAAACCTGCTACGGTAAGAGATATTATTTTCTTTCATACTCCTAAATCAAAATTTATTATGGAACTATTGCTTCTATAATTCCTGAAAATATTATATGTTCCATAATAGTTGAACTTCATTATTTCAACTGAACCTTCCTATTTACGTGAACCTTTCTATTGAATTGTAACCGTTATTCTGAACTGTGGATCTTGAATTTCACTCCACATCATGTTGACAATTTGGACATTATTTGAATCTGTACAAAGTAAACTTCCGATACTTATTGTTATCCTATTTCTTCTGTTCATCATTTATATCATTCTAATCATCCAAAAATCAAGCTGTTATGAATATCTGTGGCCGGGGGCACAGATGTGATATATTTGTTGAACAGATGATAGGTTAAAGGCGATATAATAGGTTAAAGGCGATACATCTGTTCGGTGTCTTTTATGGCACGTGGTGAATGTTCTCTTTGGCCCGTAGTGCAAAGATGAACTGTTGTTTGGTATGATTATGACCAAAGGCTGAATCTGGTATAATCATGACCGTTGGTGCTATATTGAATATCTTTGGCCCGTAGTACAAAGATGAACTGTTGATGTGCATGATTATGATCAGGAACTGTGAATTTGTATTATCTTGACTAATGATATTTCAGATGATAAAAGTTGATGATGTTTTTCCTAAAAAGAGAACCGAGTGGACATTATAGTCTGCATTATTCTTCTAATAGATTACTCATTCCGCTGCTATTATTGATCTGAACGTTGTTTAAGAATTTAACTGCAGTTTTTGATATAAACCTTGTAGTCTATTGTATTCTATCAAGAACTCAGCTGTTGAAGACTAATGATAATTTATTCGTCATTATCTTAGTCATGATATTCTTTACTGGGCTATTTGAGCTCATCCTTTCTTTTGTTCCATTGTTTTTCAACAGGAGATGAAAACATAACAGGGTCTAGCCGGGGAATGGAGTGAGGGTCCGAGGAATAATTATCATAGTCTTCACGTTTTGTAAAATAGTGTGGCAATAATAGTGAAGACTTAGTTGTGTATTATTATACACTGTATTGTTGTACGTTGTGTTTTGTTGTAATAATTTTGTTGTAGTCTTTTGACGACTCAAGTTTGGGCTGTGTGGGCCCAGATTTGGGGGCGTCACATACATAAAGTAGAAAAAAGTAATAAGGTCCTACATCACCTCTTTGTTTACAAATTTTAAAAAATAATAATTAAATAATTAGAAGATATTTAATTTAAAGTATTAAATTACCTTAAAAATTGTAAAAAAAAACACTAAATAATTCATAAATTAAACTCATATTCGTAAGAATCGAACCTGAAACATAATGTCATAGTACATCAGTCTTAACTATTATGCTAAGATCTTATCAATTATATCGCAAAATACTTAAATAGATTTAAAAAATTTATATTTTTACAATTAAAAATGATAATTTTATAATATTGTTCTCGGTTTTTGTTTGAATAAATTCAAAACGATTTGCTTTTTAAATGATCCCTAAAAAAGAAGGTGACTGGACAATCTTTAAAGTTTTGTTTCCACCGGATAGTCCGGTAAACTAAAGGTATAGTTTAAAAGCTGTTATATTTTGCTTCAATTTTTTTTATAAATAAAAAAATAAAAAATATTTTATAAAAATATCAAATTTTACGCGTAAAAATATTAATTTTCAAAGTTTATAACAACATAATGTTCTGCTTGATAATATTGTGTACCAAATCTTTTCATTTTAATTATATCATTGCACAAAGATATTACGTTTGAATTGTATGAATGAAATTAATATAAAAATAGAATAGAGAAAATTATGAAATGAAAAATAAACTAGAAATAGTATTGAGTCATTTCACGAGCACTCTAAAAAATACAACTTATTAATTTAAAAGGAATCAGAATAATTTATACCATTTTAATAAAACAATTAAATGATTTTTTTTTTTTTTTTTTTTTTTTTTTATATTCCTCCAATATTTTTTACAATCAAAACGCAATGTGTGGTTACTGAAAAATTGAATTTTAAAAGGCCAAAAGGACATGTGCGTTTACAACAAAGCATTTTCGGTGATTTTGAGTATAGCCTTGCATGAAAACTTATAGATTCACATAAAAACTGAAAGTTTGATACGACAAAAGGGAACTTTCTTTTACAACAAAACGATCTTGGGCTAAGAATAAGTATAAATATATAATATTTAAACACTATATTTATTTTAATTATTAAAAAATAAAACATGACATTAAAATTCGTGTTATATTCTATTTTTTAATGAGTAAAATGAATATAGTGTTTAGATGTTGTGTATGTAAACTCGTTCTTGGACTAATATAAATAGTGCCTGTGAACTTAGCACTACCTAAATAACACATTTTCAACAATCCCTGCTATTCATTTGTTCTATCGCTGTCTAGAAATATAAGATTAATTTTTTTTTCAATTAATTTATTATATTTTAAAATAAAATACACTTTATTTAAAATTTTAAAACAATAAAATTTATAATTAATAGTATATTATAATGTTCAATTAGATAAAATGCATTCAAATTAATGTTAGACTGTGTTAATGTTTTAAACTAACTTTCTAAACAATCAAAATTAATCTCACATTTAGAACAAAGGAAATATTTTGTGCATGTTCTTGTGCTTAATTACAGATTTAAAGTTAAATAAACAAATACAAATAAGTTGATGGATATATGAAGTCTAAAAATTCAAATTACTGTAGAATTAACTACAGATTCATCAAGGTGGGTTTGGGCTAATCAAAACTACAAACACTAAAAATTGAAACCAAAACCAGCCAAAGTAATAAAAATCATAGCAAAATACACATAATTAGTGCACTAATATATTATTACTACAAGCTTACATATTATCTCCTCCTCCCCACAGCAGAAGATGCAGCAGCTCCATCAAACAGCTCTTCAATATACGTCTCTATATCTTCTGGCTGATACTTTATATACTTCTCCGTTTGCCTCCCCGGGGTAAAAGTCGAACTGAACCTCGCCATAAACGACCTGTACGCAGGAATCACCACCGCGGATATGGATACCCTCAGCTCCGACTGTAGCTGCTCATCGCTCACAATCCACGTGCTCTGCGTTTTGTGGATGTCATCGAACATCGCATTAAAGCTCTTAAATTTCTCTTTTAATACCGGTTTAACCACTTTCCCGTTCACAACCAATCCGTCGAGTGACAAGCATTGCAAGAGCTTTCTCCATGTTTCTCGCTGATACCTCTTGTGATAAGAACGGAGATCCGACGATCTTTTGCGGCACCATGAATCCCCTAACACGCTTTTTATCTCGGTCGATCCCTTGATTTTTTGCAATATGTATCGGCCGTTATTCATTAAGAAAATTAAGCTTAATGATGCGTCTTTGTACAACTTTGATTTCGAATCTTGATTCATGTCCAATAAGTCCATCACTTTCGATAATTGTAACTCAAATGGTGATTGCTTGGGCGTCTCGTTGTTGTTATAGTTTTGAGATTCGGAATTATTGGGGGCATTGAAATCGGATCGGTCGACTGAGTCGGCTCGTTCTATTTTTTGATGCTTTTTGAAGACTTGTTCTAGTGTGTCCTTGTACTCACATGTGTATTTTAGATAATTCATGATGTAGCGAGTCAGAGGATGTACTGCGCCACCCGCAACTGGAGTTTTACCCGTATCGGCCTTAATTGAATTCTCTAAATCACAGAAAATGCCTATCATAGCCTCACCGAGTCGGGACCAAGTCAATGTAATTTCTGATTTAAGCTCATTCGCACAATCAGATAAAAATAATTCGTCAATTATCAGGAATAGATCCCGTAAAGTCTCGTACACGTCTAAAAATTTAAACAGCTTCTCCGCGGAACGCTTTGTCATTGCGACTGCTTCTGCGAAATTGAGAAGCTGAATTATTATGCCACGCGAGAGCATTCCGTATAAGTTCATTGAAACCAATTCATACCGGGGAAAAACTGACTCGGCGAGCTTACGCTCGCACGGCAATAGCATGTTGGAGAATTCCTTAAAGGTTTTGTTCCACGTGCCGATATCTCTCTCTAACGAATCCCAATTCTTTTTCTGTACATCGTCAATGCTACATTTCTCGAATCCTAATTCATTCAAGGCGACTTCCATTGCTTTTCTTCGCGAAATAAAATACACCTGACAACACTCTGGCTCGTGGCCGGTCGATATAATAGCATGAACTAATCTATTCAGATTTGAAACAATTTCCTCCGAGTATCCGAGAAAATAGTTTTCAACTTGCTGTTCGGGATCCGGTTCTGTCACGGTTTGATCCGTTTCAGAAGATTGTTTGGCTTTAGAGTCTGGATCAGGATCAGCAACTTTATAATCTTCGAGCATGAACCTGAATTCCTCCTCCAAATATGACAATGCCCGTTGGAGAATACCGCCAATGCGATTGATTGATGAGGCGTAATCTGAATCGGAAGAGAATTTAGAAAGGGATGTGGATAGCTTGGAGATGCGATCCACGTATTCGAGAATTGAATTGGATTCTTCCTCCGGAAGTTGACTCCATTTCATTGTATCGACGGAATCATAATTTGCTATTTTGGCTTCAACAAGGAAGGCGAATTGTTCGAGGAAATCTGGTATTTTTGGTGGTTCAGATTGATGTGCAGACAAATTGGAGATGAATTGATCAATCTCTATGGAGACTTTACTTAGGTCCGGCACTACTTCAATAATGTCAGTTTCTTGATCTTCTTCTTCTCCTTCTCCTTCTCCGTCTCTATTTTCTGTCTCGGGATTGTCGGTTTTGGCTTCTAGTTCGGTGATATCTGAGGCTGAAGCTGCGGCTGGTTCAGTGGGTGGTGGATTAATATCGGCGTCATGATTTTCATTTTTGGAGGAAAAGCTAAGGGACTTCTCAGGAAGGTGTTCGTCTTTGTCTGTTTCCATTGAAACTAATAATAATAATTGGTATCAAATGTATTGAAACATCAATAGCTATTGGAGGGAAAAGGGAAGGGATTAATTGCATATGGGAGGAGGGAGACTAGAAATTAATAGAGAGGAAGCGCTCTTATTTTTGTGTGTCTATTGTATGATTTTTTGGGAATTAATTAAGGAGAAAATGGAAGCGTGTTTGAGAAATTGAATTGGTCGTTGTGGTTGTTACGAGGTGTGTGTGAGAGAGAGAGAGAGGCGAGGGAGTTATTAATTATGTGGATATATAGAAATGAAATCAAGGAAGGAAGGAAGAAAGATTCTTGGGTGGGAGAGGAGTTCGCTTAATCTGTTGTTCCAAGTTCCAAGTAAAGCACATCCATATGCATGCATGGAGGGTGACCGTACACAATTTGACTGGTCCTCTCTACGACGTCGTAATACTTTTTCTGATTTCTATGGATTTGGCGGCAGCTGGACTTCATTTTTTGATGATAGATATATGATCCAAAACTTTGGATTTATAAATCCCAACATATATACTCCACTCGAAATATTTATTTTAAAATGTGTGTCTTAGGTGCAGGACCAGATATTTTTATATGCAATATAGGACTCGCATATCAATTACTATATAGAAAAAGTCAAAATACGATCCAGTCAATTTCAAAATCCGCCGAGTTTTTATAAGTAGTTAAAAATACATAATTGGTTAAAAAATAGTCTACCTGTTTCCACTCCAGAATTCCAAATTGCATCGTCAGTCGTCACTTTCTTTGGTTCACGTTGCATTGCTTGAATTGATTTAACTTTGCTTGAAGTGTTACATTGTCCACTTAAATGTTTACATGCATAATGAGAATTAATAAATATCATTGATCAATAATAAAATATAATTATTCAATATAATTTATCCAATATAATTGCACAGTGCGTATTGCTTTAATTTTCAACCATAAACAAGCCACAAATGAAATGTCACCTCCACTCAAAGTGCAATTTTTAATTAGTTATCTGTTATGTGTCACATAGTAGCATTATTGTGTTTTGAAATTTGGCCAATAGTTAGTGCTTATACGAGTTCTCATTATTCAAATTTTGTATTTATTAATCACTTGATATGTTCTATTAAGATTTAGGGTATATCTATAAAAAAAATATTTCATACTCTTAGAGCACGGTGAATAATTTACTCTTCTTCTTACATGCATGTGAGACTCTCTATAATAAAATTTACAAATGACTTACATGCATGTGAAAGGAGAAATAAACTATTCACTATACTCAAAGAGTATAGAATAAATTTTTCATATCTATAGCCACTTTAAAACATATCGAAACGCATGTAATAAATTAACTTAAAATTCCTTACCCTCAATAGCCCTCTCTCTCTCCTCCGCCACCGTAACAACTACAAATTTCATGTATATTATTACTGTATCAATCAAAATCTTTATATATAATAATAATAATCTAAAAGAAGATCTTAGAATTAAATTAATTAAATTGATTATTAAATTTAATAGATAACAACAAAAAACAACGAACTTAAATTAAAATGAAACTCAACCGCCAAAGAAAAAAAAGAAAATAAAAAACATATCGAAAGAAACTTATAAGAAATGTTATTCGTGCCTTGTACGAATTACAAGTTCATAAGAATTAAGAAATTCTTTAAAAGTCAAACTCAAGAATTTAAATTACATGAATCTATTTAACATCCAAACATATGGTAATAAGTGAACTTGCCCGTCTAGATTGTATATGGACTTATTTCACAATAGCAAGTACGTAATCAAATATTGCAAAATGGTAATAAGTGAACTTGCCCATCTAGATATCCACCTGCCTTTATACTGTTTTACAAATAGATTTGTTACTCTAAAGATTCAGTTTAGATGCTTAAAAAGTCAATAATTACTATCAACGTCCACAAATCAGTGATAACACACACAGATTGTTGGAAATCCTCAAAAATCGATGGAATGGAATTATGATAAATGATAATTATGTCTAGTAGTAGTGAGAACTTAGCATGTTTAACTTTACCAAGGCAAAGGCAATGATGCCCCAAAGATAATTTACTTTATTCTAGTAAATTATTGATCTACTTTGAATAAGTAACATTATATTTAAACACAATATCGTTTTAATTATTAAAATGTGAGGTCAAAAATTTATGTTAAATTTTATTTTTTAATAGTTGAGATGATATAGCGTTAAAATATAACGTTTGAATGTAACGTGCGTAGTATTGTCCATGCAAATTACTTATCAAAAAATTAAATAAATTAGATTATGAGTTAACTTTGATAATTAGCCGCATTACTGGGCGCGTCTGTACAACAAAATTCCCCTAGCAAAAATAAAGCAACATAAAAACTCCTTCACAGTTAATTAAATTGAATTACTAATTATTATTTTTTAAATTTAATAAATTTGTACAAATTAAAATTAGAATTTTATAAATTGACAGGATGAAACTAATTTGGAATAGGGGGAGGCAGTACAATATTTATGCAAATAAAAAAACAAAAAAAATGAATGACAAAAATACCAAATAAAGAAAATGTTAATAAAAAGAAAATTCCAAGCCACGTCAACCAGAGGGATCATTTTCTCTGTTGAAAAAAGAAAGGACTCATTGACAGGTCGTCATCAATGACTTGCCCAATAACAACCCGCCACGTCAGTTTGACCATCCTGTAAAGCCACACGCGGAAAGAATCTCTCTCTTTAGGATAGAGAAAAAAATAGATCAAAAAGAAAAAGAAAAAGAAAATCCCATCAACACATCCACAAGCATGCTGCTACCCAACCCTTTTCTCAGTCCCCAAACACACCCTCTCATGGCTTGTCGACCAATGCACACACTTTAGCCTCCACCTCTCGCCGCCGGAGACTCGCCGGAATACGACGTATTCATCTAATTATTGCGCCGGAAAGCTAAAACCCTAGGACCAAAAACTTAAAACACCTTCCACGAGCACTTTGTCTTGTTTTTTAGTTTCTCTAGGCCTTTATTTTTTTAGCTGTGTTAGGGATCTCGACTGTAGGCTTGGGATTTTGATTGAGAGAGAGAGAGAGAGAGAGAAAGCGGGATGTACGTGGTTCCTCCTCCGAAGCGGTCTGATCCGATGTCCGGATCTATAAACGATTTGGATAATATACGGGTTTACCAGATATGGAAAGGCAGTAATGTAAGGTTCTCTTTGTAATTCTAGGGTTTTCCGTATTTGTTATGTTAAATTACTTTAACTTTTTTATTTTTCTGTTGTCGAATCAGGATTTTTGTTAACAAAATTACCATTTAATGTTTCGTTGAAATTTCAATTGGCAAGTTTGTGTCTTTTTTGTAAGCATATTTGCGACAAAATTTGCCCTTTTTTTTTTGTCTATATGTATCTGATTGTTGATAACTCTCCGTCCCACGAAAAGAGTCTTATTTGACTTTGATCGTTTTGCCGATTCTAAAATTCATATTACAATATAAATTTATTTAGTTTTTGAAATACTCCTAAAAATTTTGTACTTAATAATACTAAGGTTAAGTATTGCATTACGCAAATAAATTCCCATCAATTATGAATTTTGGGATTTCGACCTAGGAAGTATTGTTTATACTTTATCTAGGTTTGTATGTTGCTATTGGCATTGTATGTGTACTGGGACAAGGGTTTGTGTTACTTTCTTTTTAATTTGTGCTATTGAGTTTGTCAAACCAATATGCAGTTTTGTGTAGAGACAGAAATGGTCGAAAATCGTTTCTTCTGTAAGAACATTTTAGGCTGCTGGACTAGTTAAAACTATTTTTCAATCTTCTTTGAAGTAGATATATTCTGAAATATTGAGACCAGTTATTATAACCACGTGAACAATTTGGTATCTTTTTCTGTAGTAATTTGGAAGTTTCTGAAATACTAATCATGCTTTTCCATTGCTTTGTTACATACTTACATTGACATTTGACACTAAATGCCAACAGTCTTCTAGCTTTTATTGAAACTGGTAAATCATTGATTTTTTACCGATTGAAGCTGCTTATAACTTACACTTTTGTAAAATCCAGTTGACCTCATATTATTATGGTCATTAGTTTTGCTTTGATTTTAGTCAAGTCTTATTCACAGATTATGGAAAGGATAAATTCTGCTTTCCATGTAGAAGTTTTTCTCTAAGTGAACTAAGAATTCTTTTAGATTAAATTTTTAATATTATTTTTATTAAGCATTTTAAGTTACTCTGCGTGCTTTGCCTGGTAAAGACATGTTAGAAGTTACATATGCCTGCTATATACTGTCACATCAATGTAATATTGGGAATTCAGGATCTGCAGTCATTCTGTGACAATGATATACTTAATACACACACAATTTGGTTGAAGTTTTAAATTAATCTATTCTATGTCTTTTTGCAGATATTTTTTCTGCAAGGAAGATTCATATTTGGACCAGATGTAAGATCTCTAGGGGTGACCACACTCCTCATTGTGGTTCCTGTCGCAGTTTTTTGTGCTTTTGTTGCTAGAAAACTATTGGACGATTTTTCACACCACTTGGGGATATCAATTATGGTTGTAGCTATTCTGTTCACATTCTATGTAAGTTTTCTTTGACACTTGTGCAAATCTGCAGAAGCACTTCATAATCAATTTGTTTATCAACATGCCTTTCTCTTTATAAAACAAAGAGAAAGCTTTTTTATTTGAAAAGGATAGTAGAGTGGGGGATAAGGGAAAGGCACTGAATATTCTGAAAAGCACCATCTCTTTCTCTTTCTTTCTGTCAAATACTTTTGAATTTAGATACTTGGTATGAATTCCTGCTTTATTTGTTCATAAGCGAAAGTCTGATCTCTGCCTCTGCGGGGATGGAGCGACAGAAGTATTGAGAATTGAAGAGAAAGTCACGACAAGATGAGTCGTTTATCATTATGATAGGTGTCAAGTGAAAGTGTATTGATGTATGCAATTGAGGCATTCTAACAAACCGATAGACTTGAACCTTATTCCTACATGACCAAATCTGCTCAGTTCATAATGAGAATATTTTTTATCATTTTTGATTCCTTGTTTTATTTTCATTATGCACCGACTTCGATTATTGAATAATCCACATCACCTTCTGGTTGATTAGTGTTTATCTACGAACTTTTAAGTAGTTTTTTAGAGCCGCATAATCAAAGCTTATGGGTACTGGAAATCTTATTGTGATCTGGGGTCTCTTTTATATGAGTTGTTTAAGATGCTTGAATTTGCATAAAGAATATGGACATGGAAGGACTCAAGTACTTCCATACAAAATATTATAAGAAAAAAGGATACTAATACATTAGGAACAATACATGTATATATCTATATCTGCCTATATATATATATCATGTATATATAGACGAGGACTACTACTCCAAAGCCAAGAAGAAATTTCTATTTATTTTATGAAAGTTTTGTTATGTTTTATTTGGGGAAAATTGATACAATTATTTATAATTTATTTGTTGGTGGGGGGACTTGGGACATTTAATAATGGTTAGGATTTTAATACTTAGTAAGGATATTTTAGTCGTTTAGTGCTCCAAATAATATTAGGGTTTTGAGTTTTTATAAATAACTAAACAACTAAAATATATTATTGATTATTGAATGAAGCTTCTTCTCTTCTACGGTTGAGAAACTTTTGGGTAGTGGTGTGTGGAGCATCACCTAATTAGAAGATCCCCAGGGTAGTGAGGTGCACAGCCTCACCCACCCAAGTTGATTTTTCTTATTTTATCAGTTATTTTCAGCAATTATTCTTCTTCAAATATTGTCCAACATCATACTATAATAGTCTCGAAGTTGAAGATATTGAAGCCAGATTAAATTTCAATCCTTGGTTTAGTAGGATCTTTGTCTGTCTAATGTTCCTTCTATTTCCCATAATTCTATGATAGTTTCTTTCAAAAGGTGATTATCCTATCATAGTAATGATTCTTTGGTTTACTATCACCGACATGAATAGCATTTTCAGGTCTTATTGTTGTTTTCCCAATATTGTCTTGCATATATCTTAATACAAATATGGATAGTACGTTATGTGGATATGTCATGGCCATAAAAATATTGTTGCAATGCCCAAAATCTAGGAATCATGGATTCTTTATTATCCCGACGAACTGTCATATCCTCGCACTGGATACTCTGATTCTCAGGGACTCTTAGGGATTCTTCTCTACTTTATAACTCATGTGTTTTGAATTATTTATGATTATTTTTGTATTTTTTATGACTTTAAAACATTAAAGTTATTGTTTGTTGGGTGTTTTTTGTTTTTCGCTTCTAGTATCTATTTTGTTGAATGTTTTATCATATATATATATAGACACATAAATATTTAAATATTAAATATTGCAATATATGTGGAATCCCCCTCCCATGTATCCTCATATTTTGTGTTTTGGCGAATCTCCGCATCCCCGCATGACGCACCCGTATCTATGCTTCTTAGCCCAACATCAATGGCTAGAATATGCTAATTTTCTGTTGACCTGAACTTAAAAAAGTGCTTTGCCACTTGAACATTTAACTCCCTTTTCTGATTTTTTGTGGAAGGAACTCTGATCTGATTGACCGTGTTGGATTTCACAGGTTTTAGCTCTTCTCCTGCTAACATCTGGAAGAGATCCTGGTATCATTCCTCGGAATGCACATCCCCCCGAGCCAGAAGGCTATGACGGGAGTGCAGAAGGTGGTGATCAGACCCCACAGCTACGCCTTTCACGTGTTAAGGAAGTAGAAGTCAATGGGATCACCGTGAAAATTAAGTATTGTGATACATGCATGCTTTATAGACCTCCCCGCTGCTCGCATTGTTCTATCTGCAACAACTGTGTTGAACGATTTGACCACCACTGCCCTTGGGTTGGGCAGTGTATAGGGCTGGTAAGATGTACATTCTCTTAAAGTTTTCTACTATCAAATTGTTAGGAATGTTCCTATTCTTGTACTTTTACCGAATGTGTGGTGAATTATGAAGTTTATTTTGTACTTCCTCCATCCCAAGATAAAAATCCTTATTACTATTTTATGTAGTCTCAATTTAAATGTCTACTTACCTTAAATAATCTATTTTTTACAATAATTTGCCTATAATATCCCTAGTATTAATTGTTATATTTATATTCTATATGCATATTTATAGAACATCACTAGTCATGTGTAAAAAATTATGCCATTAAATGAGAATTTATATATGGGCAATGTTGTCATTTTATCTTCTTTCTTAATGTGCGCAAAAAGTCAACCAAAACTTTTATCCCAGGACGGAGAGAGTAATAATTTGTGTCCTTGTGCCCATTAAGTTTGTGTATGGGTTGAGTACCTACATAGAATATTTAATTATCATCATAGCTATAAATATGACCATGTTATTTTGTGATTAGTATCCATACATGTAAGATGAACAATAATCTCAAACTGGTTCTGCATTATTAATCAACAAACTGCTTTAAAGGACAACAGGGTACTATTCCATCATTGGTTCTCTGTTACTAGATTTATTGATGTTTCAGCTCAACCTAACGAACATGATCAATTTTTTATTCTAAACCTTTTAATTAGTGATTGATTCTAGGAATGTCGGTAGTTTTGCCTATAATATTATCTATACTCGCTTTCAAATTTTCAGGTTTTATCTTTTATTTCTACTTTGCTTTATATATTGTGATCCTTGCTGCATTTTTGCACAGCCATGCATTGGCCATTATCATCATCGTTGAGATCGAATTTTTCTTTAACATCACCATATTAGGATGACATTCTGAACCCTTAAATGTACTGTCAAGAAAGGTTGAGATCAGTGATACCTAAATTGAGGATTGTTTCGGTTTGCGGAATGGGATTGAAAACACGGTATACTTGTAATCTAAAATGCGGTATGCTGAGGCTAGCTTTCTTAAAATCAGTATTTTTTTGTGTTGTTTAACTCGTTTCTATGCGGTGGCATGTTTTTTTAAAATGTACATGATAATAAAGAAAATATCCAATTTCTTGGAATTTATCTGGAAAATAGAGGAATAGCTGCGCATTATAATATAAGTCAATCTCTGTCCAGCGCAGGTTTTCTGTTTTTTTCCGGACTCCAATTGTACATGGGCAGCACCTCCTTGGTGCTTGTTTAAATATACTATTGTTTGGATCTTTGTTGAAGCTTGATTTCATCTTAGCTTAAGCTTTTCTTTTTATATACCTAGGGATGACCACTTGAAGAATATGGAATGCTAATCTAATTAAATAGTAAAGTTCGAAGCCATTAGATCCATATATAATTTCTTTCCATAATAAATTTTTTGGTAAACTTATCTTGTGCACATTGTGAAGTCGTCGGGAGATGAAGAGATACTAATCTCAAGCACTACACTGATGGGGCATCTCTTTGTGGGTGTAAAACTCAGTCTTACATTAGTTTTAGGAGAATTCTTCCCCTTGAGTATAAATTTATTACCTAATAAACATGACGTGTTTTAACCTGTATTATATAGTCAGTTGGGCAAAAGAAAACCCAATGGATGAGTAGAACTGTGTAATTTGCAGGAGTCGAGGAATAGCCTACACAAGCAGAGTCTCATCTTGCTAAGCTCAGCTTATTCCTAATAAAGAAGCTAAAATTATACAGTATAATCTTTGGTTCATTTGTGAGGAAATTTGAAAACTGAACAAGCTGAGCCCAACCTTTTTTTTCCTCAGTCATTTTCAGCCCTCAGCATTGTCATCATTAGCATCCCAGTTCACTTTTCCAAATTGAATGTGGAGTTTATTACACCAACTCAACTTAGTCCTTGGTGACTCTTTCATTTCCTTTTTCTTTTAATTCAGGAATTCAAGTAGTAGAATGTAACTTTCTTGTTTGGCCTGGCCTAGCACTAGTAACTTTTTTTTTTTTTGGGATAGGACTGATGCGTATAGACTTAACTTTCTGAGTCTATGATTTTGGTTGTTGATTATATGCTTTTCCATATTCTCCATCATGTGATTTTAGTGTCCCTGTGGCGTGTATCTCTTGAATTCATGTAGAGTACTAATCTGAACTTTTGACATTCTGGTGCAGCGGAATTATCGATTCTTCTTTATGTTTGTGTCTTCGGCAACTCTTCTTTGTATATATGTGTTTAGTTTCTGCTGGGTCTACATTAGGAGAATCATGGATTCAGAAGACACAACAATATGGAAAGCAATGATCAAGACTCCTGCATCCATTTGTTTAATAGTTTACACCTTCATAGCAGTGTGGTTTGTAGGTGGTCTTACTGCCTTCCATTTATATCTCATTAGTACAAATCAGGTGCGAGTTTGATCTTACTCATGTTGAACACTCGATACTTAAAATTTGATCCATGGACTTGGGTAGTATAACCTTTGCGATGTAAATGATGCAATGTTTATGATCTGCTGTTGGTTTTGTAGACAACTTATGAGAATTTCCGATATCGATATGATAGGCGGGCCAACCCCTATAACAAAGGAGTGGTGCTGAATTTTGGGGAGATATTTTACAGCAGTATTCCTCCATCTAAGAACAATTTCAGGGCAGGGGTACCACGGGAACCTGGGCTACCTCCTCGATCTGTTGGTGGGGGCTTTGTTAGTCCAAATATGGGGAAGGCTGTGGAGGACATTGAAATGGGCAGGAAAGCTGTGTGGGGTGATGTTGGGATCGGGGCAGGGGCAGATCATCGTGAAGGGCAGCTTCCTTACATTGATGGACTGAACATTAAGGATGGTGGTTTACGTGAAATGTCACCTGAAGTAAGGACTACTGTGGAGGAAGGGGATCGTGTTGGAATACATCCAAGGCGATCCAGTTGGGGAAGGAAAAGTGGAAGCTGGGAAATGTCACCTGAGGTTCTTGCTTTGGCATCTAGAGTGGGAGAACCGAACCGAATGGGTGGGAGCAGTAGTAGCAGTTTGACGACCTCCCAGCCAGCAGAGGAGCCCAAGTTGTAATAGATAGATGTGATAGATACAGAGGGTCTCTGGGGAATGAGGTGTGAATAGATTTGGTGGTTTGAACCTGATTGTTTGAAGTATGATCCGTGGCATTTGAGTTACAAAATATTCTTATGAATTACGAAGTGTTGAATTTGCCATTATGTTTTAGGAAGTGTGGTATTCTGAGAGTTGCTTTCTTAGTCCCTGATTTTGTATTTGCACTTGTGGAAGTATGTGTAATTAATTGTTTCTTATTTGTTCGAGTGTCATCTCTTACCATTCTCTTAGCATGTAGTACCAGTAAGGACTGGGAAAGGTCTTTGCTTCTGTTGGCTGTTAACTGGAATGCAAGTGGTCTTTTATATCTTCTTAATCATGTTTTCCTTTCACATTTTTTCTCTTGGCACATACATGTTGACAGAAAGTGGCTTTATAGAATATATGGGAATTTTATTTTCACACGTGGAATTTGATATTTCCATCTCTTTTTCACATGTGGTTTCTCGTGGAAATTATTTTTCCTAAAATATTAATAGTTTCTATAGAACAGAAGGTAAAACTAAACATGATTGTAATTCCAAAAAAGAAGGTAAAAAAAAATTTAGAGGTAAAGGACTGTTAATTGAATTGAATTTGACACTTTGACATGACCTGAACCTATGTAGACTAAAGCAGTTGCGGCCTCTGTCTGATTACACCGTCCGAAGGTATTTATTGAGAACTTAATCTCAATACCTACAAGTCAACGGGGACTGGCCCAGTCAACAAAAGGTGCGAACAGTGGAGTCAATGATAAATCCTTAGGTTTTTAATTGTCATATTCTGTGTAATTTGCATGGCTGTTCTTTTTGGCTTCTCATTGCTAGGAAAGTGTGCTGTATTGGGAAAGTGTAGCGTCTGTGTAACAGACTAACCGTAACGGGAGTCAATTTTAGCATTTAGCTGCAAAAAAAGAAAAGAAAAAAAGAAAATCATTATTACTATTTGGATTTAAAAAGTAGTAATAAAGTCCAAATCCAAACTCTTTCGCTTCCACAATTTTCACTCGTCTTCTCTTTTATTTACTGAAAAAAATTTAATAATCCGGTGAAGTAGGTAGGGGGGTATCTTTATTTTTCCTTCCATTTGTTGTGTAGTTTCACTTCATTTCTTCAATCAGTTTCTGTTCTTGCCCTTTTTTTTCAAGTTGATAATTGAAAATAGTTTCTTTTCTTGTCTTGATGGGTTTTGTTTTGGGTAATTTTGTTGATGGCAGAGATATGTATAAGAATCAATTGCAGGAGCTAGCACAGAGGAGTTGTTTTAACCTTCCTTCTTATGCTTGCTTAAGAGAAGGGCCTGATCATGCACCAAGGTTCAAAGCTTCAGTGAATTTCAATGGTGAGATATTTGAAAGCCCAAATTACTGCACCACCTTGAGGCAGGCTGAGCATGCAGCTGCCGAAGTTGCTCTTAATATTCTTTCCACTAGGGGACCTTCAAGATCTTTAACTGCAAGAGTTCTTGTAAGTTTCTTGATTTCCTTTCCTTGAAAAATTCTATTTTTCTTCTATATATAGTTCTTTCGATTGCTTGATGATTTTTTATTTTTTACTTTAATTATTTCAATTTCCATTGTTTTTTTTTTACCAAATTTAAAGGATGAAACTGGAGTATATAAGAACCTCCTTCAAGAAACTGCTCATAGAGCTGGTCTGAAACTCCCTGTATACACCACTGCGAGATCAGGTCCTGGCCATGCCCCTGTTTTTACTTGTAATGTGGAGCTAGCTGGTAAGAATTTCAAAGGTGAATTTGCCAAGACAAAGAAGCAAGCTGAGAAAAATGCTGCAATAGCTGCCTGGTCTTCATTAAAAAGAAGTAAAGCTACTTCTAGTTTTAAAGTCTTTCTTGTTTTTGTTTATTGCCTTTTTCCTCGAAATAAGTGAATATGGTTTTTCTCAAACTTGGTGAATTCCTTTGTGCAGTGCCAAACTTAGTGTCATTGTCTCAAACGGGTAAAGGGGAAGAACTTGATCAGACAAATATGGCTAAGGTTCTCTCAAATTCTGGACCAAAAGATGAAAAAAGTAGAACGATTAGAAGAAGGGATCAGAACCAAGCTACAGGAAGAAGAATGCAGGGGAGTCTAACACACAGAGACGCTGCAGGGTCCAGTAATTCTTTACAATATCAACAAAAGAAGCTTTTAGATCTACTAATGGATTCTGCTTCATCAGAATGTTCAACACCAAATAAAAGCAGCTTTATATCTTTACTCCCACCTCCCCCACCTAGAACAACTTCAATTATCTTACCACAAAAATCCTCTAATTCTCTTTATCCATATCCACTGGATGAGCATCAAAGGGATGAGGATGAATGGCTTAATGGGAAATCAGAGCCTATCAAGCAGCCCATAGAAAAAGAGGGTCCCAACAAATCAACCTCAACCTTATTTCATGGGGAAAAAACTCCCATGTACAGCTGGCCTTTTTCTCTGTCCAATACTGAAAAGCTCAAATCTTTAGTACAGCTTGATTGCAGAAGCAGAACCCAAAGTGAACAAACCCATATGGGAAAAAGGCTTCTTGGATGTCCAACTCAATCACAAATGGGTAGGAGTATGATAATGCATAATAATGGAGGGTCAGGGTACTACTACCCACAAAGGATTGCCCCAGCAGTTCAAATAAGGTCAGTGATCCCTGTATATGCAGAACCATCAATGAGACCATCAAATCCTCCATTATTGAAAGAAGTTTATTCAGCTTCTTCAATATCAGCAGCAGCAGCAGCAGCAGGTAATTCAATTTCCTCAGTACAAAATGGAACAGCAGGCAGATGTTTCAACAGCAGGAATTAGTCCAAAATTCAACAAGTTACAATTATACTCCAATGAAATCATCATCTCTACGCATGCTCAATAACAAACTACAGTTTTGATGAGGAAAGAGAATAGCACCCAATATGATTATGATTGATTTTCTTAGCATGTTTTGTAGTACTTTTAAGCTCTTGACTTCAATATTTTCCATAAACTAGTGTTTTTGCTGCGCTGTTATGGAAAAACTATGATTTAGTTCCCTGGGGTTGTTGGTCTGTACGGTGGATTATATTAAAAAGACAACTACTTTACATAAATATGTGTCTTTTTGTCAATGGTGATGATATTGAATAGGGCTGAGGGATTATGGACATGGCAATAAAAGAAAACACATTCGCTGTGAATGATGAAAAAAAGTTGTTTAATCTAATTTGGAAGTTTTCATGTTCCTGTAGGCACTTGTTAACTTTTGTTTAATGAAGACAATGTAGTTACATAAATTCTCAAATTTTTAATCCAAACATTGTGATAAATTGACTGGACACACGAAAAATTGAGTATAAAAATGTTTTATTTACCATAGATTGAATAGATAAGATATTTAGGCTATGTTTGTTTGCAAAATATATATTTGGGATTGGACTATTTGTATTAATTTAAAGCTATTTTGGACTTTTTTATCCCATGATGAGGGATTATTAGTCCCTTCATATTGAAATATTAGTCTCATAAAGTCATTTAATAGTTTAAAATGAGAGGGACTATTAATCCCAAATTCATTATGAAATTATATAATCCCTCGTAAATAGCCTTAAGAATGATAAAAAATAGTCCAAGGACTATTTAAAGGATTATTAATCCCTCATTATGGAATAAAAAAGTCGGAAATAACTTTAAATTAATACAAATAGTCCAATCCCAAGTATGCATTTTGCAAACAAACATAGCCTTAGTTTTTGTACTCAGTTCGTCGAAAATATTCTCTCCATTTCTAAATATGTAACGTTTAAGATTTTTGCACAAGAACTTCAAATATTTTTAAATATGTAACGTTTAAAGTTTTTGCACAAAAACGTCAATAATATAAAATAATAAAAATAACTCTCTAAAACGTCAAATAATTAAGAATCGAGGGGAGTAACCAACACACATGCAAGGTAATGGGAGCTCTCTTATATAAATAAATCAAGGGTTCTCTTAACATGTGCCCTAAGGGCACATGCTAAGCACACGGTTCAAGAGAATATTCTCTTGAACTGTGTGCTTATTCTCTTGATTTCTGCACTTGCACCAAATTCAAGAGAATAAGCACACAGTTCAAGAGAATATTCTCTTGAACCGTGTGCTTAGCATGTGCCTTTAGGGCACATGTTAAGTTTTTCCATAAATCAATTTCTCTTGTGCCTATAATTCCAGGGTTGTTAATAAACCCCCTTTTCAATTCACATATGACAAATAAGTCCCTGCATGCAACCATAAGAGATTGAGATAGAGAGAGAGGCATTAATGGAGATCTGGGGGGAGTGGGTTGATTTTGCAGAGAGAGATAAGTGAGGAGAGAGAAATGAAAGGGCAGTGTGGAGACTGAGGAAGAACCGAACCGAACCAGACAGAAGATATTGCAGCGATAAATGCAAGCAAGCAACCCCATTTAATAGGTTTACCTGTCAGATCCCCCAATTCATTAATTGCATCAGTCTTCATACTTTAATGCTCCCCCTTATCATCCATCCCCCAATACATCTTTTTTATATAGTCTGCGTAACTCTATATATACATTGGGTATATATTTCAATATATAGAGAGGGGGCACTCTTCAATATTTATTTGATTTTTTATTTCGTTACCTCATCCTCCATTAATGACCTCTAGAAGCTACAAAAAATGGTCCTAATATTCAAACCTTTGAGGCTTTGAATGGGCAAGAAGTAGCCGTTAATTGAAAAGGGTTAGTATGGTAATAGAGGCTCTTGTAATTAGGGGTGTTTAAAATATTCGATTTTTTCATCGAACTGATTGGTATCAATTTTTTCGATATTGGTTTTTTCGGTACCGGTAGCGGTATGGATATTTTTGAATTTCGGTAAAAATTGATATACCGAAAGAACTGAATTAAATAATATAATAATAAATTTATATTAATTATTATAATATATATATATTATTATAATTTATAAAAAAAATTAATATATAATTATTATTTGTAAATTATAATTATATATATTACCAATCGGTAAAAATTGAAAACCGAATCGAAAAAATCAAATTGAATTTGTACCGAACCAGTACTGAAACCAATAATTCGGTACCGGTACCGGTTCTTATTTTAACGGTAATTTGAGTTCGATACCAGTTCGATTTTTTACTGATGGACACCCCTACTTATAACCGTACCCTGTATTAGGCCTCATTTGTAAAGATAGAATAATTATAAATATATAACATTCAAACACTACATTTATTTTAATTATTAAAAAGTGGGGTATGACTTTAAAATTCGTATCATATCCTTATTTTTAATAATTAAATTATTAGCTAGATTAATGGTGTAGAACAAAATTGAATTTTGCAAGTTAGCTTATTGTATTTGAACAACTGGTTCGTAAAAGAGGAATCTATGAATATCAAACAAAACAATTTTCAATCTCCTTTCTTCTCTCTTCTCTACCCTAAAATTCTTTTCAAAGATAAATCGATAACAAAAGTCATTCATTATCGAGTTGGAAGCTTTAGTCAGAATAAGATTTCGAGTTGTGTCATAATGTTGTATTAAGAAAAATTACGGTGTTCATAATATATCAAATTGAAGATAACAACGATCCATACAAAACTCGTTGACTACAACCATGGTCCATGATGCCTATTTTAAACCCGAAAAACCTTTTTTAAGTTATCTTTTCGTCGACCCAACTTTTGGTTTTAGTATTTTTTTATTTTTCTATTTACTTCTTGTTGGAGAATGGTTTGAGGTTATAAATATGCTTTCTAGGATTTTTTTAATAATTATGTTTTATTAATCTATTAAAATTATTTTTTGTTTTGTTTGTAAGTTCATTATTTTTTGTTGTTGTTAATTTAAGAGATTTATCTCGTTGTTGTTAACACGATAACTAATTATTCATGTTTGTATTAAAGTAACAATCTAAGTCTAGGTTAAGAGAAATATGAGTAAGATTCTAAGTCCCCCATGAATTTTTTCCAACTAATCCTTATTTATTTATTTAGAGTTGATATTATAAATGAATAAAGAATACATGAGCAAAACAATACATGATTTATGAGACTATTAAATGAGACAAAATATAAAACAACTAATTTGAATTCGAGAAATATGCATAACCAAACCAAACCCAAGAAAGAGAGAATTTAAAATTTGCTAAGGCCCAAAAAAACGTTGATGCTTAATTATATCATTCTAATAATAATGATATCATGCTTAATTATATCATTCTAATAATAAAGATATATTTGTCTTAAAAAATATGATTGTGATGAAAAGTTGATTTAATAAAAAGTCTTACACAAGTTAATGCACATTCAAATTGAAGCTAATTATTGTAATGTTAAGTTAGTTCAAATGGTGAGGAACCTAATAAAAAGTGCATTTCAAGATATAAACTGTTAAGTCACAATACTATACAGGAAAAGATCTATCTGGGACACTTCAAATTTATTATGATGGTCATAGTAAAAATTATGCTATCAGAATAAATATATAATTAACGATACTTTGATAATTATTTTAGTAACACTTAATACCTTAAAGAAGGGGTTGTAAATAAATTGGACTGCCTAAGCTTGGCTCGAACTCGATCTCGATCTCGTTAACGAGCCGAGTTCGAACAAAACCTTTAACTCATTTAGTCAAACGAGTTGAGCTTGAACAGTATAGCGTTCGACTCGAGTCTAACTCGTTTTGTTCCGACTAGAAACCGACTCAAGCTTGGCTCGTTTAAACTTAACTCATTTAACAATTATTTAATTAAAAATTTATTATATATATATATAATATAATACAAAAATAAAGTTCTTAGATGACTTAAGTTGAATTTATATATTATTTTTTTTCAAAAAAAAGGTGAATTTTTTTATAAAAAAATAAACGAGTTGGGCTTAAGTTCGAGTTTAACTCGGCTCACTTAAGTCCAACTTGAACTCGAGTCCACCTGACTTATAAATGAGCTAAGTTCGTACACAAAATTTTAGATTTGTTTAAAATCTGACCCGACTTCATTAATTTAATTTTTAAACGAGTTTGAACACGATAAATTAAAACTCAACTCAACTCAACTCATTTACGGTTCTAACTTTAAGCGTCACTTATTAGTTATTACTTTAGGTGCATCATTTTTTCTTTCACAAAATCAGTCACCTTTGTTATGGACTTCTCATGTATGCTTGATTTGTAAAAATAGTGTACGGTGTTTCCTTAGCATACACACAGAGAGAAGTGGACATTCATCTTTAGATCAATTCTGTAAACTTAAATATTTAAAATTTTTTGTGGTGGACATCAATCTTCATTATGTGAAAGCCCAATTTTTTTAAAACTTGAAACTTTTAATAGTGGACATTCATCTTTTGATGAGATTGGAGTATTTTACTACTTTGTCCTAGGATATAAGTACTTATTATTATTTTAAGTAATTCTATGTTAAATATTTATTTACCTTAAATAATTTATTTTTAACAATAATTTATTTATAATATCATTAGTATTAATTGCCATATTTTTATTCTCTATGCATATTTATAAAACATCACTAGTCATGTTTGAGATGCTATTGAGGTTGGATCAAACTCTTTTCCACATTTTAAGTTAAAATCGAGATAAGTATCATTCCTTCATTTATATTATATAGGTCGTTTAAGATATAATCACACATATTAAAAAATCTCATTAATACTAATGTTAAGTAATTAATATTAATTTAAAAATTTATTATTATTCATGAATTAATTAATTACTTCTCTTCTTTTCTCTCTCAATTTTTTTATTTATAAAAGTAAAGTAGAAAATAAATAGATTTTTTTTTAAATATATATAAAATATTTTATATTTTAAAAATAATTATTTTTGTAAAGACGACTTATATAATAGAAAGGAGGAATTACTAAACATCCAAGGAGCTACAATCATAAATGAGCTTAAAATCCTTTGTCTTTATGCATATATATGTCACAATAGTTACTAGTGGCAGGGGCGTAATTTACTTCAATTGTGATGTTTATGTTCAAGTAGGATATGTGGGTTGTTAGAAGAGTATCCAATATATATATCA
This sequence comes from Hedera helix, assembly GCA_947179155.2. Lineage (NCBI taxonomy): Eukaryota > Viridiplantae > Streptophyta > Magnoliopsida > Apiales > Araliaceae > Hedera > Hedera helix. The sequence goes on along the minus strand of OX359270.1, from coordinate 37,045,631 downwards.
TTGCAATCTGCCAAGAGGAACCAACGAATGAAATATCAATTGTTTTGTTTTCCTTCAATTCCTTTATCTGTTAGTTTTCCTTTCATCTTTTTCAATGTCGATTTATGATTATAATGCTGATTATTATTATTTCTTTGGTGATATGGTTGCTTCAAATCCCTTTCCTTACTGTTATCCTTCCCTGGCTGAGACTTCAGCTTCATTCTGCCATAAGGATGCGGTAGTCAGTAAGCTAGATCGTGACAAATTGGTATCAGAGCAGCCGTTCCTCGGCAACTCCCGACCATGGGAGATGGTACATGATCCGCCTCCGAGCTACCCTGGGCCGACGATGGCGGACGCTACTGAAACGAGTCTCAAGGAACATGAGAAGAGGATTATAGCTTTGGAAGGAAGAATGGATCATATACAAGATCTGATAGCGAATGACTTTGAACAGACATCGGCACGAATTGGAACGATGAGATAGCAGATCTCTCAGATTAGTCTGAAGATGCAAGCTGCTAGTGACGAAGTAGTTCAGAAGGTTCTCAAAGCGTTTGATGCCTTCCAACGATCAGAGAAGGAGAATTTTGCAGCGATTGAGGTATCTAAACCCATTACTACTCCATTATCAACTACTGTATCTCTGGATATGCAACCACAAACATCACCTGCCAACAATATACCTATGTCTGCTACTATACCTATTTTGAACAATCAGAATTCTAACAGCACTAATCCTACACCACCTACACTTATTCCAGCTGCAACCTCATTGTCAGAACCAGTTGTTAGGCCTATGGTCATGTCTGTTCCAGGTCCAACTACCACCAGAATTACACCATTAGCTGTTACTATGGGAATTTGGCCTCCATATTCAGATCCAATCACTACTGTAGGAACAATTTCACCTATAACCACATCCTACATCCCCACATATGTCTGCACAGGTCTCCAAAACCTCCCTAATCACAACAATCCCTATAATCACTCAAACCAGCACATACCAGTTAATACCACCGGTTACCACTCTACACCACCACCATTACCAGAGCCACCACCTATAGCTTTTGCGAACACTACCATCCCATACTACAACACCTATGTTTCACCCTACACCTCCATTGATCCACCTTACTGCAATCCCCATTCTCCAATCCCTAATTACAGTCTAGTTCATATGGAAGATGAGGCTACGCATCAAGTGTTTGATGAAAATCCTGAGAGAAAATATTTGAATTCAGATTATAACTACAATATTAGTGTGATGAAACACTTTATGAAACGTCAGCAATCTAATTCCGTTACCGAGTATGAAAAGGAATTTACAAATACTAAGTGTTGGGCAGAGGCCTTTTATAAGTGTGAGCTCAGTGAACAGTTTGTTGTTCACCACTTCATTCTTGGTCTCAAGGAGGAAATTCGAGAAGCTCTCATGCTATGGTCACCTGCCACTTTGCATGGATCAATCAACTTAGCAAAATTTCAGGAATCTCTAATTGAGGACAGATTGGTTGTTGAAATTTCTAAGGAAAATTTAATTGATGTTACTATTTCGGATGAAAAATTGGCCAGGGCTGTTGTACCAAGCGGTGCTTCTACTGATATATATGAAGCTCTGGAATTGAGAGATGGAGGTTCAGAGTACCTTGGAAAAGGTGTTCTCAAGGCCGTGGAGAATGTGAACTTAATTATTGGACCTGCGTTGATTGACAAGGACCATACAGGGCAAACCAAACTCGACAATTTCAGGGTGCAACAAGTTGACGGAATAGTGAGTGAATGGGGTTGGTACAAACAAAAGCTTGGTGCACATGCTATCTTGGTAGTATCACTTGCTATTTGCAAAGCAGGAGCTAGAGTCAACAAAACATCGATGCTGCCTTTACCTGTAATTAATGTAATCAATGGAGGTTTACATGCAAACAACACACTTGCAATGCAGGAATTTATGATTCTCCCTGTTGGGGCTTCTTCTTCTAAGGAAGCTATGAAGATGGGTGTTGAAGTATATCATAATTGGAAGGCTGTAATAAAAAAGAAATATGGTCAAGATGCCACCAATGTTGGTGATGAAGGTGGATTTGCGCCTAGTATTCACGCAAATAAAGAGGGTCTTGAACTGTTAAAGACAGCTATGGCAAAGGCTGAATACACTGGAAAGGTTGTGATAAGAATGAATGTTGCTAGAATGAACATGTCCCACAGAGCCCATTCCTCTCATCAGAAAGTCGTTGATTTGGTTAAAGAATATAATGCTCAATCCAAAGACATTGCAATCATGCTTGACACCAAGGGCCCGGAGGTTAGGAGCGACGACTTGCCTCACCCGGTCATATTATCAAGTGGCCAAGAATTCACTTTCACGATTAAAAGAGGGGTTAACATTGCTGATTGTGTCAGTGTTAACTATGATGATTTAGTGAATGATGTAGATGTGGGTAACATGCTTCTTGTTGATGGTGGTATGACGTCTTTAATGGTTAAATCCAAAACAGAAGATTCAGTGAAATGTGAAGTTGTTGACAGAGGAGAGCTCAAATCGAGACGGCATCTAAATGTCCGAGGGAAAAGTGCTAGTCTGTCGTCCATCACTGAAAAAGACTGGGATGATATCAAGTTTGGAGTGGACAATAAAGTTGACTTCTATGTTGTTTCCTTTGTTAAAGATGCAACAGTGGTGCATGAATTGAAGAATTACTTGCAAAACTGTGGCGCGGATATACATGTTATTCTAAAAATTGAGAGTGCAGACTCTATACTAAATTTGCATTCAATCATTGCAACATCTGATGGGGCAATGGTTGCAAGGGAGATCTTGGCGCAGAGCTTCAAGTTGAGGAGTTTCCGCTACTGCAGGAAGAGATAATCAAGTTGTGTTGTAGCATGGGGAAAGCTATTATAGTGGCAACAAATATGCTGAAAACCATGATTGTTCATCCAACACCAACCCAAACAGGGGTATCAAACATCGCGATTGCCGTTAGAGCAGTTCATATGGCATGTTTACTTTGCCAGATAGTTCAGAAAAATCTGGTTTCCAAAAGCAAGAAGTATCCTGGAATATCTGATATGGTTGTGAAAGCTTTTGAGTACACTGAAATTTTCAGGAAGTTCACAAGGGCTGGCTACAAGGAGAAAATAGGGAACCATGCAGCTGGTGTTGTTATTATTCAAGAAGTCAGTAGAATTATATCTACTGCTGGAGTATGTAGAGCTATTGTGCTTAATAAGCTATTGAAGCAGCATGAAATTGATCTTGGATATGGTATAACACCTTTGGTGTTTGATCCGGGGGGTATGGTACTAGCTGTGTTGTTACCGAACAATGAAGCTCACATCAAAATGGGGCAACAGGAATGGAATCTTACATGCTAGCAAGCTAGGTGATGTTCTGAAAATCAGCCTTGAGGACAAGGCTTTCTTTAAGGGATAGGGAATGTCACAATAGTTACTAGTGGCAGGGGCGTAATTTACTTCAATTGTGAGGTTTATGTTCAAGTAGGATATGTGGGTTGTTAGAAGAGTATCCAATATATATATCATTGCAATCTGCCAAGAGGGAGGAACCAACGAATGAAATATCAATTGTTTTGTTTTCCTTCAATTCCTTTATCTGTTAGTTTTCCTTTCATCTTTTTCAATGTCGATTTATGATTATAATGCTGATTATTATTATTTCTTTGGTGACATGGTTGCTTCAAATCCCTTTCCTTACTGTTATCCTTCCCTGGCTGAGACTTCAGCTCCATTCTGCCATAAGGATGCGGTAGTAAGTAAGCTAGATCGTGACAATATAATTATATATAGGCATGTGGTTCAGTGTTTGTTCCATAAAGTAAATTTTCACAAGTTTTTTCTTATATTAATAATAAATGATCTAATATTATTGTAAAAGAGATTTTAGCAAAATATTAAAATGTAATTATAAAAATTTTACACTTTCCTATAAATACATATATGTGACGCCCCCAAATCTAGGCCCACACAGCCCAAACTTGAGTCGTCAAAAGACTACAACAAAATTATTACAACAAAGCACAACGTACAGCAATAATACACAACTAAGTCTTCACTATTTTATAATACGTGAAGACTACGATAGCTATTCCTCGGACTCTCACTCCATTCCCCAGCTAGACCCCGTTACGTTTTCATCTCCTGTTGAAAAACAATGGAACAAAAGAAAGGGTGAGCTCAAATAGCCCAGTAAGAAATATCATGACTAAGATAATGACGAATAAATTATCATTAGCCTTCAACAGTTGAGTTCTTGATAGAATACAACAGAATACAAGGTGTATATCAAAAACTTCAATTAAATTCTTGAACAATGTTCAGAACAATAATAGCAGCGGAATGAGTAATCTATTAGAAGAATAATGCAGATATAATATCCACTCGCTTTTCTTTTTAGTAAAAACATCATCGACTTTTATCATCTGAAATACCATTAGTCATGATAATAAAAATTCACAGTTCCTGGTCATAATCATGCAAATCAACAGTTCATCTTTGCATTACGGGCCAAAGATATTCAATATAGCACCAGCGGTCATGATTATACCAGATTCAGCCTTTGGTCATAATCATACCAAACAACAGTTCATCTATGCACTACGGGCCAAAGAGAACTTTCAATATAACACCAACGGTCATGATTATACCAGATTCAGCCTTTGGTCATAATCATACCAAACAACTGTTCATCTATGCACTACGGGCCAAAGAGAACTTTCACCGCGTGTCATAAAAGACACCGAACAGATGTATCGCCTTTAACCTATCATTTGTTCAACAAATATATCACATCTGTGCCCCCGGCCACAGATATTCACAACAGCTTGATTCTTTATGATTAGTACAAATAATAGTGATACAATTGATGAACAGAAGAAACAGGATAAACAATAAGTATCGGAAGTTTACTTTGGGCAGATTCAAATAATGTCCAAATTGTCAACATGATGTGGAGTGAAATTTAAAAATGTTATTCAAGATTCTCAGTTCAGAATAACGGTTACAGTTCAATAGAAAGATTCAGAAAATAGGAAGGTTCAGTTGAAATAATGAAGTTCAACTATTATGGAACATATAATATTTTCAGGAATTATAGAAGCAATAGTTCCATAATAAGTTTCGGTTCAGGAGTATGAAAGAAAATAATATCCCTTACCGTAGCAAATTCAAGAGTGTAAAAAAATGACATTTCTTACCTTAACACGTGACTGGATATTGATTTAAATGAGATTGATCAACTTGAAAAATTCCTGCACTCCTTTTGACTTTCAAACACTCAAAATAGCCTTACTATTCTCAGAGAAAACTCATAAAATTCTTATAGAAAAATTTTATGTTTTAGGTGTGATTTTTCTATTTAGCTGAACAAGCTATTTATAGGAGAAAATAAGGCACTATGCGTGGTAGGTGAACAGAAAAAAATTTCAGCAGAGGCTGCTGCGCAGCCTCCACCAACCCATTCCCAGCAAACACATTTCTCACATTTCGTGTGGGCCCCACAGTGGGTCCCACATGTTTCTTACTATTCACATTACTATTCACGTCACTATTCACGTTACTATTTCAAATAGTAAAATTAATTATTTTATTTTTTTATTTATTTATTTATTCTTCCTGTGAGTCCAACATATAAAATAATGTTACCATAATAATGTAAGAAACACGTTACATATTTTTATTAATTTAATAATATAAATTACAGTATATTTGCTACTGTGACAATTATTAGATTCAATAATTTTAAACTACAGTGCACCAACAATTATTGACTCGATGATATGAAATACAGTGTAATGACAATTATTGAATCAATAATGCAAAATACTGTGTAGCAACAATAATTGAATTGATAATATAAAATATTATGCAGTGACAATTATTGATGAAATAATGAGTAACAGTTACGGTGTCAATAATATGAGACACTGTGCAATACCGTGTGCTACTGTAGAATACCGTGTGCCACAATAAAATACCATAAATTACCGTATGCTACTATTCTTTTATCACTGGTATTTTAACAATTAACACCGTTGACTATTTTTATTTAAAAAGGTTACTTCTGTCGTTTTCTATATCCGACAATTATTCCGTTGTGGGCTCCACCAATAATTAGTTATTTCGGCGCCGTCGTACGGCCCGAATATTCCCCGACAAAACGAATATTCCCTGACAAAAAGAATATTGTCCGACAAAATAAAATTTACACATAACATCCTTAACTTTCAATTTTGTCAATTTAACCATTTACTGTTTTAGGAAAAATATATATGAAGAAAAATTAAATTTTGTATTTCATAAATTCGGGGTCTTACAACCTCCCCTCCTTATGAAATTTCGTCCCCGAAATTGACGTACCTGGCATTTCGAAGAGGTATGGATACCTAGACTTCATTTCAGATTCTAGCTCCCAGGTCATTTCCTCAATATCTTGGTTCCTCCATAAAACCTTAACTTGAGGTATAACCTTTGAGCGTAAGATCTGCTCCTTCTTATCTAGGATCTTAACAGGTACCTCCTCATATGTTAAATCTTCTGCTATAACGTCTGGTTCTAACTCAATGACGTGGTTTGGGTCCTTCACATATTTACGTAACATAGATATGTGAAAAACGTTATGGATGCGAGACATACTTGGTGGTAGGGCTAGTCTGTAGGCTACGGATCCTACTCGATCGAGGATTTCAAATGGGCCAATAAATCGAGGGTTGAGCTTTCCTCTCTTTCCGAATCTCGTAACCCCTTTCCATGGAGAAACACGTAAGAATACATGATCTCCGACGTTGAATCTCTCATCTCTCCGATGAAGATCGGCATAACTCTTTTGTCGTTCTTGTGCTGTCTGTATTCGTTGTCGGGTCATTTGGATCTTTTCGGTCGTCAAGCGTACCAACTCGGGTCCCAACAGTTTTTCTTCTCCTACCTCATTCCAACATACTGGAGAGCGACACTTGCGTCCATATAAAGCCTCGAATGGAGCCATACCTATACTTGCTTGGTAACTGTTGTTGTAGGAAAATTCCACCAATGGCAAGTACTTATCCCAACTTCCTTTGAAATCTAGTACGCAAAGTCTCAAAAGATCTTCGAGGGTCTGGATCGTCCTTTCCGATTGTCCGTCCGTTTGAGGATGGTATGCAGAACTAAAACGTAGTTCAGTGCCCATAGCTTTTTGTAGACTGATCCAAAAGCGTGAAGTGAATCTAGGATCTCGATCAGAAACTATGGAAACTGGCATGCCATGCAGTCTCACGATTTCATTTATGTACATACCGGCAAGACGTTCAAGTGAAAAGTTTTCTCGTATAGGCAAGAAATGAGCGGATTTGGTCAATCTATCTACGATGACCCAAATTGCATCTAAGCCTTGAGAAACTTTGGGAAGACCCGTCACGAAATCCATATTGATGTGTTCCCACTTCCATTCGGGAACCTCAAGTGGTTGTAATGGACCCTTAGGTACTTGATGCTCTGCCTTGACACGTTGACAAGTTAGGCACCTTGAGATAAACTCTGCAATCTCCCTTTTCATATTGTTCCACCAAAATGTATGTCGAAGATCTCGATACATCTTGGTACCTCCTGGGTGGATTGCAAACGGCGTGTTGTGTGCCTCCATCATGATTTTATGCTTTAATTCAGGATCGTTAGGAACACAGAGTCGAGAGTTGACTCGAAGTATTCCTTTCTCGTCGATTCTTGCTTCGGGAATGGTACCTTCTTGTACTTTCTTTATCATGTTTATCAGTTTCGGATCGGTAGCTTGAACAGCTTTAATTTTATCAATTAAAGCTGGTTCTACTCACACGTGAGCAATCTTCGAGTGGGTCCCTGGTGTCTTTAGCTCTATCTCCATCTTTTGCAAGTCGTACAAAATACGCTTTTGTGTTGTCAGCAGTGCACTTGTACTCGCATAAGATTTTCTGCTCAAAGCGTCAGCTACAACGTTCGCCTTTCCCGGGTGATACTGGATTGTGTGATCATAATCCTTCAACAGCTCAAGCCAGCGTCGTTGTCGCATGTTGAGTTCCTTCTGGGTGAAGAAATACTTGAGACTTTTATGATCCGTATAGATATCCACTTTCTCTCCGTACAAGTAGTGTCTCCAGATCTTCAACGCGAAAACGACTGCTGCCAACTCTAGATCATGAGTAGGGTAATTTTTCTCATAATCTTTGAGTTGTCGAGAGGCATAGGCTATAACCTTTCCATGTTGCATAAGGACACAACCTAGACCTTTGCTTGAAGCATCGCTTTATATGACAAATTCTCCCGATCCTGATGGAATGGTCAGAACAGGAGCTGAAACAAGTCTCCTCTTAAGCTCTTGAAAACTTTTCTCGCATTGCTCGCTCCATATGAATTTTGTGCTTTTCCGAGTAAGCTGAGTTAATGGAGTGGCGATTCGAGAAAATCCTTCTACGAATCTCCGATAATAACCAGCTAGGCCCAGAAAACTTCGGACTTCGGTTACTGTCTTGGGTTGTTCCCAATTTAGTACCGTTTCAATCTTCGCAGGATCGACTGATATTCCTTGACTAGAAATCACATGCCCAAGAAACGTGACCTCCTCAAGCCAGAACTCACATTTCTTCAACTTGGCATATAATTTGTTCTCACGGAGCTTCTGGAGTATCAATCTCAGGTGTTGTTCATGATCCTCACGACTTTTGGAGTATATGAGGATGTCATCAATAAAGACAACCACAAAATGATCCAAATATTCCTTGAATATTCGGTTCATCATGTCCATGAAAGCTGCAGGAGCATTGGTTAGTCCAAAAGGCATGACTAAAAACTCATAATGCCCATAACGAGTTCTGAAAGCAGTCTTTGGAATGTCCTCAGCTTTAACCTTTAACTGATGATATCCAGAACGGAGATCAATCTTTGAGAAATGTTGAGCACCTTGTAATTGATCAAACATGTCATCAATTCGAGGTAACGGATACCTGTTTTTTATGGTGACATGGTTCAATTCTCGGTAGTCAATGCACAATCTCATACTCCCGTCTTTCTTCTTCACAAATAGAACAGGAGCACCCCAAGGTGATGCACTCGGACGAATGAAACCAGTATCCAACAATTCCTGTAGTTGGACTTTTAACTCTTGAAGTTAAATGGGAGCCATTCGGTATGGAGTTTTGGAAATGGGCTTAGTACCGGGTTCAAGATCGATACAGAATTCAATTTCTCGGTTTGGGGGTAAGCCAGGAAGTTCCTCCGGAAAAACGTCAGGAAACTTATTAACAATGGGAATATCATTCAAGTTTGACGTATTTTTGTTCAAATCAGTGACATGAGCTAAAAAGGCTTGACATCCGTTTTTCAATAAACGAATGGCTTTATGGCTAGAAATAACAGTTATAGATTTCAATGGTTTAGTTGCTTGAATTTGCATGACAGGTTGATTAGGAATATGAAAACTAATAATCTTATGAAAACAATCAATTTTAGCATGATGGGTAGTCAACCAATCAATTCCTAAAATCACATCAAATTCATGCATCTCCAAAGAAATAAGGTCAACAGGTAATGTGAGGTTGTTGATTTGAACTAGGCAAGATTTATAGACAGTAGATGTAATGGTCATTTCTCCTAATGGGGTTTCAACTGATAAGTCAAAGTCCAAATTTTCAGGAGTTAAGTTTAAACGCTGAGCACATGCAGGTGAGATAAAAGAATGGGTAGATCCAGTATCTAACAAAGCGTAGACTTCACGAGAATTTATGAATAGCTTACCGGTTATCACCTCGTTCGAGTTTCGTGCCATTTGGGATGTCACAACAAAATCTCTCCCTTGAACTACAGATTTTCCCTTATCCGCGCTAGCTTTTGGTGTCATCACTGCAGCTGGACTTGATTTTGTGGCAGGACAAAACCGCGCAAGATGACCCTCTTTCCCACAACTGTAGCACTTTTTGGACTGCAGTGTACAGTTTGGGCTGATGTGACCTTCCTGACCACACCTATAGCATCTCACTGGTGGTCGATCTTCTCCCCTTGAAACTGGGGTCGGTGCTGGTGCTGGTACTGGTGCCCTTCCATAATTATTATGGAATCTCTTTCTTTTGAAATTGTTCCCACTGGATTCTCCTCTTCTGTTATTTGATGTGGAATTACCACCGAAGTGTTGGTTACCTCCTCGATGGTTCTCGTTCCTGTGGTTGTTATCATTTCTCTGATCATTGACTCTTGGCTGTAATTTTTCATCTGTTTGCTCCACCCTTTGAGCCCTATCAACAACATCTGAATACAAACTAAATTTATGAGAGCTAAGTTGTTGACGGATTTCGAATCTTAGACCACGTAAGAACATCCGACTCATCCGTGCTTCGTCATCTATTAGATGAGTCGCAAAACGAGACAGTTCAGCAAACTTAGCTTCATATTGAGAAACTGTCATGTTTCCCTGCTCCAGCTTAATGAATTCCACTTCCTTCATATGGCGGATGCTTTCTGGGAAGTACTTTTCATTAAATAGCTCTTGGAATTCTGTCCAAGACATCTCAAGTGCTGAAGGGTGGATACGTTTTACCGCTTCCCACCAGTGATCCGCCTCACCTCGAAACATAAAAGTAGCAAAGGGCACCTTCTGATCATCAGCGCATTGTAGGACATCAAGTATTTTTGTCGTCTGCTTCAGCCATGCCTCCGCTTTGAGTGGGTCAGGCTTCCCGTGGAATTCAGGTGGTCCCAATTCTTTAAATTGCTTGACAGTGACCATCCTCAAATTACCAGCGTTTCTACCGTTATTGTTAACTGGATTTCCTCTTGCCTGATTCTGCATGAACTGCATGAAATTCCTAAAGAATCCATCATTCATCATGTTATCAGGAATATTATTTCCTGAGTTGGCAGGAGGATTGTTTGTGGCTTCTTGATTTTCGGCTACATTCGCTTCGGGTATTTCATAGTTAACCTCTTGATTTCCAGATGCCATACTAAACTGTGGTCACAAAATAAATGTTAGTTCAAATAAACTGACTCATCACTTCATGTCCCTATATTCAAATCAACTCATTAGATAATAAAATCTAATTTAGGTAGGACACACTAGTGACTGATTCTATTCGTCTCTCCCCTCCTAGTTCTAACCCCAGATCTCCATTAAAGACCATATCCCTAAGCTCTGATGCCAACTGTGACGCCCCCAAATCTAGGCCCACACAGCCCAAACTTGAGTCGTCAAAAGACTACAACAAAATTATTACAACAAAGCACAACGTACAGCAATAATACACAACTAAGTCTTCACTATTTTATAATACGTGAAGACTACGATAGCTATTCCTCGGACTCTCACTCCATTCCCCAGCTAGACCCCGTTACATTTTCATCTCCTGTTGAAAAACAATGGAACAAAAGAAAGGGTGAGCTCAAATAGCCCAGTAAGAAATATCATGACTAAGATAATGACGAATAAATTATCATTAGCCTTCAACAGTTGAGTTCTTGATAGAATACAACAGAATACAAGGTGTATATCAAAAACTTCAATTAAATTCTTGAACAATGTTCAGAACAATAATAGCAGCGGAATGAGTAATCTATTAGAAGAATAATGCAGATATAATATCCACTCGCTTTTCTTTTTAGTAAAAACATCATCGACTTTTATCATCTGAAATACCAGTAGTCATGATAATAAAAATTCACAGTTCCTGGTCATAATCATGCAAATCAACAGTTCATCTTTGCACTACGGGCCAAAGATATTCAATATAGCACCAGCGGTCATGATTATACCAGATTCAGCCTTTGGTCATAATCATACCAAACAACAGTTCATCTATGCATTACGGGCCAAAGAGAACTTTCAATATAACACCAACGGTCATGATTATACCAGATTCAGCCTTTGGTCATAATCATACCAAACAACAGTTCATCTATGCACTACGGGCCAAAGAGAACTTTCAATATAACACCAACGGTCATGATTATACCAGATTCAGCCTTTGGTCATAATCATACCAAACAACTGTTCATCTATGCACTACGGGCCAAAGAGAACTTTCACCGCGTGTCATAAAAGACACCGAACAGATGTATCGCCTTTAACCTATCATTTGTTCAACAAATATATCACATCTGTGCCCCCGGCCACAGATATTCACAACAGCTTGATTCTTTATGATTAGTACAAATAATAGTGATACAATTGATGAACAGAAGAAACAGGATAAACAATAAGTATCGGAAGTTTACTTTGGGCAGATTCAAATAATGTCCAAATTGTCAACATGATGTGGAGTGAAATTTAAAAATGTTATTCAAGATTCTCAGTTCAGAATAACGGTTACAGTTCAATAGAAAGATTCAGAAAATAGGAAGGTTCAGTTGAAATAATGAAGTTCAACTATTATGGAACATATAATATTTTCAGGAATTATAGAAGCAATAGTTCCATAATAAGTTTCGGTTCAGGAGTATGAAAGAAAATAATATCCCTTACCGTAGCAAATTCAAGAGTGTAAAAAAATGACATTTCTTACCTTAACACGTGACTGGATATTGATTTAAATGAGATTGATCAACTTGAAAAATTCCTGCACTCCTTTTGACTTTCAAACACTCAAAATAGCCTTACTATTCTCAGAGAAAACTCATAAAATTCTTATAGAAAAATTTTATGTTTTAGGTGTGATTTTTCTATTTAGCTGAACAAGCTATTTATAGGAGAAAATAAGGCACTATGCGTGGTAGGTGAACAGAAAAAAATTTCAGCAGAGGCTGCTGCGCAGCCTCCACCAACCCATTCCCAGCAAACACATTTCTCACATTTCGTGTGGGCCCCACAGTGGGTCCCACATGTTTCTTACTATTCACGTTACTATTCACGTCACTATTCACGTTACTATTTCAAATAGTAAAATTAATTATTTTATTTTTTTATTTATTTATTTATTCTTCCTGTGAGTCCAACATATAAAATAATGTTACCATAATAATGTAAGAAACACGTTACATATTTTTATTAATTTAATAATATAAATTACAGTATATTTGCTACTGTGACAATTATTAGATTCAATAATTTTAAACTACAGTGCACCAACAATTATTGACTCGATGATATGAAATACAGTGTAATGACAATTATTGAATCAATAATGCAAAATACTGTGTAGCAACAATAATTGAATTGATAATATAAAATATTATGCAGTGACAATTATTGATGAAATGATGAGTAACAGTTACGGTGTCAATAATATGAGACACTGTGCAATACCGTGTGCCACAATAAAATACCATAAATTACCGTATGCTACTATTCTTTTATCACCGGTATTTTAACAATTAACACCGTTGACTATTTTTATTTAAAAAGGTTACTTCTGTCGTTTTCTATATCCGACAATTATTCCGTTGTGGGCTCCACCAATAATTAGTTATTTCGGCGCCGTCGTACGGCCCGAATATTCTCCGACAAAACGAATATTCCCTGACAAAAAGAATATTGTCCGACAAAATAAAATTTACACATAACATCCTTAACTTTCAATTTTGTCAATTTAACCATTTACTGTTTTAGGAAAAATATATATGAAGAAAAATTAAATTTTGTATTTCATAAATTCGGGGTCTTACAATATATATATGAGAATTCATTCCGGATAATTAGTTATAGCTAAAAATACTATTATGTATATGTTTCTCAATTTAATTACTTTCGCTATTGCTATAGACTCTAACAACAGTTGATAGATCCAAATTTATTTATTTATTCACTGTCGTTAAAGACTCTAACGACAAATTAGTTATATTAGACAAACGTATATGTTATTTAGATGAGATGATTTAAAATAATAGCCAAATAAAAAAGTATATTTATAAAAAGTTATTTAGTCTAATATGATCATATCTCAACAAACTATTTATAAATCTTGATTTTGTTGATACGAATATATATCTTATCCCAACTTGCAAACAAATTATTTAGTCAGCTCTTTATATGGGTCTATTACTAATTATCTTCACATATTTTTTATATTAGTCCATCCCTTATATTCTAATTATATATCATTATATAATTCCTTATACTATTCATATTTTTGTATAAGGAATAATTAGTAATAGACTAATTAAAATTTTTATTACTTAAATAAAATAAAAACAAATTTTATATATTATAGATTTGTTTATGCAACATGTGTGGAAGCCTAATTTCTATCCTTTTTTTTTAACATTAATGCATAGTTCAATGGTACCGCTATATATTTATCCTGGCGTGTATAAGATTGACAGTTAAAACAACACGTAACTAAGCCGTGGATCCACGTCTGAAACTTCAAAACTTGTTAATGCCAATGCCCTCTGGACGGTAAATGAAATAAATTGCTGACCATATCTATTAATTAATACTTCCTCCTAGGATAAACATTTTGATTCACTTTTATTATATATTAAGAAAAAAAATAAAAAAATAAAAAAATAAAATTATTTATAAATAATTTTTCTTTAATTACATTATTTTTTTGTACATAACTATTTATGTTTTATAAATATGTATAGAGAATAGAAATATGACAATTAATACTAAAAATATTATAGATAAATTATTATAAAAAAATTAATTATTTAAGATAAATAAATATTTAATTTAAAATTATTTAAAATAATATTTAAAAAAATTATCGTGCGACGAAAAGGGTCTATAATTTTAATTAAATATTGTAGGAAAATATTAAAGAGATATCGCAACCAAGTGGTTGGTGCCAGACATGCATGCACCACCGTTTGCTTTGAGCCGACAAAAAGTCCAAAGTTTACCCTCTTTTTATAAAGCTCCTCACGTGAATTGGACTGGACAGCTTCAAATACTCGTGGCTGGAGCCTTATCTATTTTCAATTGACACAAATTATTTAAATAAAAAAGAAAGCTAGTATTATGAGTGCACACTAACCTTATCTATATTAATTAATATTATTAGAGATTATTTTATTTGATAATTAATTATTTATTTCAAAATACATTAGTTTTTATCTATTTTAATGCTCCCCGCATTTTAAAATAAGAATATTAATTTAATCTTAATAGTGTTGCAAATATTCTATTTACCAAATTTTAATTAATATTTAATAGTGACGACACAATAATATAACTAAAGATAATAATAAATGCACACTCAAAATTTATTATTTCACACCTTTATATATTAAAGAGACTATATGAACCTTAATTAATTAGAAATCAATTAACATATTCGTCACTTACCCATTCTAGCCTTAAGCTTATTAACCTCAAAACTCAAAAAAATAACCAAATAAATAAAAATCTCCAAATTTCTGTCATTTATCTTCATGAAATAAAAATTATTATCATATACTTTATCAGTCGTGGTAGTATGTAGTACTTAATATTTTAAATTTAATTCAATTATTTAATAAATTTTAAATGTGCTTCAATTTTTTATGTGTCACTCACTACTTATAAAACTTTATTTATTTATTATTTTTCTAATGTTTTATGCGTTCTAATATTTAATTCAGATTTTTGATAAATTATATTGTAAAACAAATATATAAAACGTACAAAAGTTCCTTTTTTTCTTTTCTAGAAGAGTATGTATAGCTAAGCTCTCTCCTCTGATTGACTTTGTCAACATAAATGGAGTATGAGAATATTGAAGAGCTGAGTTCTTGCCTTGGAGCTTGAATTTAGCGTACGTGTTAATAATACACACACACACACACACACTTTTAAAATGGAAAAAAAAACTATTGGCAATGAAAATCTATTTGTATTATTTTTAATTAAGTATTTTAATTTCTCATTATTGATAAAAAAAAATTAAATCTCCTTTTTCTTTTACCGCCGCAAGTTCGGTTGTTTTACAATTATGTCATTTTTAAATTTTGTTAAATTTCATTCTTTAATTTTTTTGAAAAATATAATATTAAAATTTTAAAATAATTACACTTGTAATGCATGTGTCACGATGACTAGAACTTTTTTCTTTTTAAATTATAAGATTATTATTGACTTTTTAAAAATTAATTTTATATATTTTTAAATTAAAAATTGACATAATTTATTTTAATTTTTAATACAATAAATCTTATAACTATTTTTTAAAAATAATTTATGATATTCATAATTGAATTTATATAAACTAAATAAATACATCTTAATTTTAAATTTAAAAATATTTAATATTAATTTTTTAAAATTTAATATTAATATTATAATTTGGGAGTATAATTTATTTGAATAACTTATTAGACTAATATTGTATCCCCAACTTCACAACTCAGAAGAATTTGGTCCGTTAAAATAGACGGAATATAACAACGGTAACGAGTGACGAGGAAAAGTAAAAAGATAAAGAATATCCAAAAGCATAAGAATATTCTAGTTTTTACGCGGAAATCCAATACCGTCCGGTCCGTCCCGTTTGGCTCCTCTCTCCATAAATACCTTCTCCTAAACCCACTTCTGTCACAACAATTCTTGAATTTCCCTTTTTATTCCTATATTTCTCTCTGTCTCATAATTCTGTACATAATGGCTCTGAACTCTGAAGACCATTCATGTTTCCGACGTCCCAAATCTGGATCATGTCCCTCAAAAAGCTTCATTGCCTCTCTATTCCACTCGAAACTCTCCCAAAGGTAATTATACTTCTATTACAATTTAATTCTCACCGATTCTAATTATTTTCTCTCTCCTCTTTAATTAATTTAGATATGCTTGCTTGCAGGAGGAGTTGGTGGTGGATTTAAGATTCCGAAATTTGCCGTGATTGGGCACAGAGGGAACGGCATGAATATGTTGAATTCGGCAGATCGCAGAATGAATGCCGTCAAGGAGAATTCAATAATCTCCTTCAATACGGCCGCTAACTTTCCCGTTGATTTCGTTGAGTTTGACGTTCAGGTAATTATTTTTTCTGGCGAAATATTCTTCTTACTTTTATTTGTTCATTTAGGAAATCTTGTTTCCGGTTTTGGAAGATATTTTCGTAATTTGCCTACTTTGATGCAATTTCTTTTCTTGACTATAGTCCCGTGTGTCTTCACTTTTTCATTTTTAACTTTTGCGCCTGCTTCTTTATTCTAAGAAGTTGATTATTCAAAAATGGGGAAAATTCAATTTTTAGCTATACTGCGACCCGACTTATAAATTGGTATTGAAAAAAGTTATAAATGGAGTTCATACTGAAAAAACTTACAAACAGTTAATTATTAGGTTTCGTTTAAATTTTTAATACGTTAGTAAAAAAAATGATAGCATGGCGATGACTAGGCAAGTAACATCGATAAAGGATAAATTAATTTTTTGTACCTTTATTACGATACGTCTTATAAGTTGGTACTCAAATTAGTAGTTGATATATATTTTTATTTTTAATTGATTTTATAATTATAAATATATTTTTATTATAAGATTATAAAGTGACATGATATTTTTAATTTATTATTATTATTTTTTACAACCACTACTAATTTTTTAGTTAATATTAAATATATATTTAAACATTAAAATTATTCTTAAATTTTCTTACATGATAAATATATTTCTAATTTTAGAACTCGCCGGATATATATAATCATGTAACCAAATTTTTTACGATGATGGAAGAATGTTTATAAATTATTTTTTGAAAGTTTTTAATAGCATCATATATATCTATCTCTTCATGATTTCTTTCTCTTGGGGGAAATTAAAAATATATAATTACATATCTTATTTTTATTAAGGTTACATCCAACTTTTATAATTATATATTCTTAATTTTTCTCATGTGAAAGAAACCATGAAGATATCTATATTATGCTATTTAAAACATTAAAAAAAAGTAGTTTATGTACATTTTTTCATCATCATAAAATTTGATTATATATATATATATATATATATATATATATATATATATATATATATTCCGTGAGCTTCAAAATTAGAAAATATTTATAATACAAAAATTTTTAAGAATAATTTTAATTTTCAAATATACCTTTAATATTAGCTAAAAAATTAGTATTTTTGGTAAAAAAAAATAATAATGATAAATTAAAAATATCATGTCATTTTATGGTCTTATAATAAAAATGTATTTACAATTATAAAATCGATTGAAAATAAAAATACATGTCCACCTCCAGTTTGGGTACCAACTTGTAAGGAGAGTTTCATTACATGTACTAAAAGTATCTGGTATTTTTCCGTCATTTCCGTTAATCAAATTTATCAATTTTACATAAATATTCAAGTACAATCACCATATTGTAAGTTTTTTTAGTACAAGTATCAATTTGTAACTTTTTTCATTTTGAATACTAACTTGTAAGTTGGGTCACAGTACAAATACCAAAAGTTGAATTTTCCCGAGCAATAACTAAAATTGATTCTGATTTTTCAAAATCTATTAATTAGTGTTTGATAAATAATAAGTTAAATTCTGATAACAAAATATAAATTAATATATTTATTTGTATATACAAAATTTAATATTAATTACGATAACAAAATAAAAGTTTAATATAATTAGAGAACAAAGAATTAATTTTATTTACATTAACATTAACATATTTTTTTGTATATACACAAATTTAATATTAATTCTAGTATGTATTGTTTCCACGTGTAGTTTAGTTATTTATGTATAGTTCTTTTTAAAAATAGACGAGTATTGAAAGTCTACACTTTTCCAAATCCACAAAACCGAGACCAATTTGCTATTAACAATATCTTTGATTATTTCCGTTTTTCCACATTATATTAATGTTGAGGGAAATATTTTGGAAATTTATAGTTTCACAATGCTCTCTCACATGGGACCCACATTCATAATGTGAATAAGCTATTGTGGAAACTTACCGTATGCCATGAATACCAGCTAAACCCGTGGATGAATCATTTTGCCCCGATCTAAATTTTCTATCTAGACTCATTTTTAATTATAAAAATATTCATATATATATATGCATGTATGTATACTTTTATCAATTATATTTTACTATATTAATACTTAATACTTAAATGAGACTGGCTCCAACTCAACTAATCTTGATTTGGTTGATTGAACTGTTAGTGCCTAGTTGATCACGGGGTTGGGAACCCACTATGCCAATGCTTTGGTGAAATAAAATAATTAAACTGGTATCTTTAGTGATATAATTTCTTGAGCTGATTTCATTATACTGAAAAAGTCATTAAAATTGATTTAATTGCTCATAACACCAAGAAAAGAAATGATCTCTGTTTAAGCAAAATTTTGTGCTTTGTGATCCTGATTTTTTAAAAACCCTGTTCAGACGTGAATTTTATTATATACTTAAGGGTGCTGATTATTTTATTTTTGGTGGTTTTCCGGGGGTGGAATTATATTTTTAAAGATGGTGTAGCACTTTACAAAAAAGAAAAAAAAAAGTTTATATACTTGGAGTTGAAGAGAAGAGAGGACAGGAAAATAAAAGAGTGTGACTTTTGTAGGTGACAAAAGATGACTACCCAGTCATTTTCCACGACAATTTCATTCTCTCTGAAGAAAATGTAAGCTCTCTCATCATATCCTTTTCAATTCTTATTTATTTTTCCTTTTTAATTTGTTTATCTTTTTGGGTAATTAATATTGGTTTAAATTGAATATTCAGGGTGCCATATTTGAAAAGAGAGTCACAGAATTGACTCTATGTGAATTCCTTGCCTATGGTCCCCAAAGGGAACCTGGAAAGGCAGGAAAGTCGCTGCTAAGAAAAACAAAAGATGGCAAGATTGTAAGCTGGTATGTTGAAACAGATGATTCATCTTGCACATTGCAAGAAGCTTTCCAGGAAGTGGACCCCCGTTTGGGATTCAACATCGAGTTAAAGTTTGATGATCAGGTTGTCTACAAACAGGACGATCTCATCCATGTTCTTCAATCCATCTTAAAGGTAAATTCAATTAATCTATGGAGCATTTAAATTCGCTCAAAATGCCTTTTCTTTTAAAAAAAAATGATTGAAATTTGTGTGTTTTATGATGTGTTGTTTATTGTTTGAAATTATTGGTTTAGGTGGTGTTTGAACATGCCAAAGATAGGCCTATAATCTTTTCGTCCTTCCAGCCGGATGCAGCACTGCTTGTCAAGAAATTGCAGAGCACCTACCCTGTAAGTGCTTATTCAATTTCAATCTCCATAACACACATAATATCTAAACAGAAATTTGACGTTTAAAAAATGCACTAATAAGTTATTGAAACCAGGTTTTCTTCCTCACAAATGGAGGAACTGAGCTTTACTATGATGTGAGAAGGAATTCCCTGGAGGAAGCACTAAAACTTTGCTTAGAGGGTGGACTGGAAGGGATTGTCTCTGAAGTTAAGGGGATATTCAGAAATCCTGCAGCAGTAAGCGAGATTAAAGAATCAAATCTTTCCCTCCTTACCTTTGGAAAATTGAAGTACGTTATTCCATTTCAGTTTTCTATAATTGGATTAGTGTTTAATCATTTGTTTTATTTTTAGCAAAAAATTGATGTTTTTATCAAGTTTAAATTTCTGTCTATTAACAGTAACGTGCCGGAAGCAGTGTACATGCAATATTTAATGGGTGTTGAAGGAGTGATTGTTGATCTGGTTCAAGAAATCACCGAGGCGGTTTCTGATATGATCACGCCATCAGGTGAAGCAGAAGAAGAGATCAAGGCAAAGCCTCAATTTTCTCAAAGAGAGTTGTCGTTCTTGCTCAAGCTTATCCCTGAATTATTACAAGTATAGAAAAAGAGGGGGGAAAAGTTGCTCCCATTTACGGGACATCCAATTGATACATCAAACAACTCATTTTAGTTGTGGAGGTAGCCAAAAATTGAGCCGCACTGTTTGTACATAAGTGGTGTTTTGTCTTTAGTTTTACCTGTCTAAGCAAAAATGTTTGTCTGGCCCTCCATTTGTATTTTACCACTACAAAGAATGACTTGATTTAATAGGCCCTGTTCCTTGTTCAATTTTTGTTGCTCTATAGTGTGTTATGTCTCGAATGTACTCCTCCTCTAAAGTTGATTAACCAACACCATATAATTTTTAAATAAAGATGGGATGATGATCATAACGGAATTGCTTACCTAATAATTGCTGCAGAAATGAGGGGTACCCCATAATATACGTAATGAGACTAGCCAAATTTGATTGACAAGGTTGAATCATTGTGCCATGGGCATTGAAATAACAACTTTGAACATTTCATGGACCAGATTTAATTTCAAATCCTTTTGTTCACACGGTCATTTATCAGGGAAACAAATTATGTTCCCAGCTTTGAATTCAGATTTGTGTGTAAACTCAGCGATCAATGGTGTCTCTGGAGCCTTCTGTTCTTATACTCCAGAGGCACAAAATTTAGTAGTATTTATATAAAATAAGCCATAAGTAGAGTACAACATTTTTAATACACATACGAATGAGAAAAAAAGGGTGGGTGGTATTTAATTGCTTATTTTCCGGTTTATAGTTTGTTGGACATTTGAAATATTTATTTTTAGCGTATTTGACGAACATAAAAGCTTATTCCCGTAATAATCTACTTCTAAAATAAGTTGTGACAAACATATAATATTGGATGAGAGTAGTCGCTAATTTCTTTCAATATTTACACGTCAATTTTCCATTGTGAGATATTTTGAGTATGCATATGATCAATTTGAGATGTGAAAAAACTAGTCCATAAAAGAAGTAGTGCTGCTATCTTCTATTCCTTTTCCCAAAGCCAAATCTAGAATTCAAAAGTTTATGTGTAGTTAGTATCTGAATGTCTTGTGGATAACAAATTAAACAAAAGCAGCAGCAGCAGCTTTAAGGAGGAGAGAGAGAGCATATCACATTAAAGACCCATACAAAAATAAAATAATACTTATTAAAAGAGAAAAGAAAAAATGTCATAAAAGAAAAAAAAAATATTATTAATTTACTTTTATATGTATCTTTGTATGTAACAGGTTTACATACATAAATTAATATAGAGAACTGATATTTTTATAAATAAAAGTAATATTTTTATAAGATTTTATTTATATGAAAGTTGGCTCACTTATTATTTATGAGAATGGAATTTTATAAAAATATTAATTTTTTTTTAATAAAAATACATTTCTCATATTACACACTTATGGCCACAACGTGATAACGTGAATAAATAGACAACTTAATTTTGTCAAATGCAGCGTCAATTTTGACCCAAAAAACCAAGTCACATTGTCATCTAGTTGAATAGTATATAATTCAAGTCTATTTGTGTGTTCAGACACGCATGCAAATGTCTAAAGTTTGTGCGGCTCAAAAGTTCAGACTTTGGAGTGAGAGATGGGGAAAGGAGAGACCTGAAATTACAAGCTTGCTGTCTTCTCGATCTCTTTGTTTAATTCTAGATGCATGGGAAGTTTTAGTCTATCAATGTCAATGACGTGGCTAAACTTATCCACCTATTTATATAAACATTCAAAATTTGTATGTATTATTTAATTATGTTGTAAATATTCAAAATTTGTATGTATTATTTAATTATGTGACAAGAGAATTATATTGTTAAATCATAAAACCATGAAAATATTAAAAGATGATTTGCAAAACTTGAAATGGTTACTTAGAGACTACACACGAACCTTAGGGTATCAAGATGCAAAAAAAATAGGACATAAAAAGACCTTGTGCAAAGATAAAAATAGTTTATTTTTATTTGTCTTCTTCATAACAGATCCAAAATTAGACAAATTGAGTAACATTGTGAAAGTCTCAAAAATAGTTTTTTAGAGAATAAAATAAAATAAAATAAAAGATAGAGAGAAAAGCCAAAAGTAAAATAAACCCTTCCTAAATTAAATCTAAACCCTTATATCTATTAGTTTTTTATCCCAAAAATTCTTCAATCTATATGCAAAGATCTATTTGTATACATCTAGAAGAAAAAGAGCTATAAATTTTGAAGTTTTTCGATCTTAAGGTCTATTTTCTTTAATTTTGAAGTTTTTCAATCTTAAGGTCTATTTTCTTACTTCTTTTTCTTATTTATACTTTATTTTTACTTGGGTTTGATTACTTGATGTTCATTTCTTCATTTGAGACTCCCTAAGCATCTTAGTTTGTTTTTAATGGGGTTTCAACACTATTTTGAATTATGAGTTATTTGAAAGAATTTATCATAAATATAAAATTTTCCCAACTTCCTAGCAAATCTTTTTGAGTATTATTTGATTTATGGGTAGATTATTGTTATTTTGGGCTACTTAATAGTCTTTTGAGTATATCTATGATGTCTAGAGTGTGACAACCCCAAATATAGGTTCACACAATCCAAACTTAAGTTGTCAAAATACACAACAACTATTACAATATAACGTACCACAATATAGTATTCAAATAAAACACAACTAAGTCTTCATTATTATTGTCACACTATTTTATAACTTATGAAGACTAATACAGCTACAACTCGAACCTTCACTCCATTCTCCGACTAGACTTAGCTACTCTCTCATCTCCTGTTGAAAAATAATTGAACAAAAGGAAAGGGTGAGCTCAAATAGTCAAGAAAATAATATCATGACTAAGATAATGACAAATAAATTATCGTTAGCCTTCAACAGTTGAGTTTTTGATAGAATAATTTAAACAACAAGTTTTAATTCAACAACTGCAGTTAAGTTCTTAAACAAAGTTCAGATCAACAATTGCAGCAGAATAACAACTATTAAAAAAATCATATGGACCATGATGTCCACTCGCTTTTCTTTTTAAGAAAAATATCATCAATTTTTATCATCTGAAACACCACTAGCCATGATAGTACAATTTCACAGTTCTTGGTTATAATTATGCAAGTCAACAATTCATCTTTGCACTACGAGCCAAAGATATTCAATATAGCACCAACGGTCATGATTATACCAGTCTTCAACCTTTTGTCATAATCATACCAAACAACAGTTCATCTTTACCCCAGGCCAAAGAGAACATTCACCACGTGCCTTAAAAGACACATAATCAAATATATCGCCTTTAACCTATTAACGCCTTTAACCTATCAACACATTTATTCAATCTGTGTCCCATGCCACAGATATCCACAACAACTTGATTCTTGATTATTAAAATAATAACAGAGATATTAATAATGAACAGAAAAAACAGGATAACAATAAATATCGAAAGATTATAATTTTTACTTTGTGCAGATTCAAATAATGTTCAAATTATCAACATGATGTGGAGTGAAACTTAAAAATGATATTCAAGTTCCACAATTCAGAATAACGGTTATAATTCGATAGAAAGATTTAGAAAATAAAAAAGTTCAATTGAAATGCTATTAGATGAAACAAATTATTAAGGAACATATAATCATTTCAGAAGTTTTATTGAACAATACTTATCATAGTAAGTTTAAGAGTATAAAAGAAACGATATCTCTTACCGTAGTAAGTTTAAATAATAAAAGATGAAAAAGATGGTATCCTTTACAAGTAAGAAAGAAAATAATATTCATTTATGATGATGAAAAGAATGATACTCATTACCTTATCACGTGACTGTATATTAATAAAAATGAGGTTGATTAACCTATATATTTATAATATAATTAATAATTACCACATATAAATTTCAAGGTGTATGATAACTCATATATTATGAACTATCAAAATTATTTATATAATATAAATTTTTGTAGTGTAAAATAATAACTTCAAAAATAGTTTTTGAAATAATATTTTAAAATAAAATCTTCCAAAGGAAACTTTTCAAAATAAATCTTTTCCAATAAAAGTCTTCTAAAGAAAGATTTGTGAATAATGTGTGAAATAGGTATTTGTGCAATTACTACTTTTTAATAAAATACTTACTTGAAAATTCCTACACTCCTTTTTGTTTTCAAACACTCAAGATAATCTTACTATTTTCAGAGAAAACTCACAAAATATGTGACGCCCCTAAATCTGGACCCACACAGCCCAAACTTGAGTCGTCAAAAGACTACAACAAAATTATTACAAGATAGAATAACGTTCAACAATACAGTGTATAATAATACGCAACTAAGTCTTCATAATTATTGTCACACTATATACAACATGTGAAGACTACAAGGTTTGTATCAAAAGCTGCAGTTAAATTCTTAAACAATGTTCAGATCAATAATAGCAGCAGAATGAGCAATCTATTAGAAGAATAATGCAGACTATAGTGTCCACTCGCTTCTCTTTTTAGTAAAAATATTATCAACTTTTATCATCTGAAATACCATTAGTCAAGATAATACAAATTCACAGTTCCTGATCATAATCATGTAGATCAACAGTTCATCTTTGCACTACGGGCCAAAGACATTCAATATAACACCAACGGTCATGATTATACCAGATTCAGCCTTTGGTCATAATCATACCAAACAACAGTTCATCTTTGCACTACGGGCCAAAGACATTCAATATAACACCAACGGTCATGATTATACCAGATTCAGCCTTTGGTCATAATCATACCAAACAACAGTTCATCTTTGCACTACGGGCCAAAGAGAACATTCACCACGTGCCATAAAAGACACCGAACAGATGTATCGCCTTTAACCTATTATATCGCCTTTAACCTATCATCTGTTCAACAATTATATCGCATCTGTGCCCCCGGCCACAAATATTCACAACAACTTGAATTTGGATGATTAGAATTATATAAATGATGAACAAAAGAAACAGGATAAACAATAAGTATCAGAAGTTTACTTTGTACATATTCAAATAATGTCCAAATTGTCAACATGATGTGGAGTGAAATTTAAAAATGATATTCAAGATCCACAATTCAGAATAATGGTTACAGTTCAATAAAAAGGTTCACGTAAATAGGATGGTTCAATTGAAATGATGAAGTGCAACTATTATGGAACATATAATATTTTCAGGAATTATAGAAGCAATAGTTCCATAATAAGTTTCGATTTAGGTGTATGAAAGAAAATAATATCTCTTACCGTAGCAGGTTTGATTAACAAAAGGTGAAGAAAATTAATATCTCTTACCATAGTAAGTTTGAATAATGGAAGATGAAAAAAGATGGTATCCCTTATGAGTATAAAGGAAAATAATATCACTTACGAATATGAAAGAAAATGATATTACAAACGAATATGCAATAAAAGTGTCATGTGATAATTCGTGTAAACAAATTATTTCCACAAGAGACAAATAAGAAATGAATACAAAGAGTAATTCACCAAACATGCGGTAATCCGCGTAGTCAGGTTATTCTAAGAGATTAATAAGGAATGAATACGAAAGGTTATTCACCAACAGGCGATAATCCGCACCGTAAGGTTATTCCCACAATTTAATAAAAATTGAATACGAAGAGTCATTCACCAAACAGGCGATAATCCGTACCGTAAGGTTATTCTCAGAGATTAATAACGAATGAATACGAAAAGTTATTCACCAACAGGCGGTAATCCGCGCCGTAAGGTTATTCCCACAAATTAATACATGGAAATAAATGGCACATCTTATGAGTAAGAAAGAAACGATATTATTTTCGAGAATCAAATAATGATAATTCTTTACCTTAACACGTGACTGAATATTGATTTAAATGAGGTTGATTAACTTGAACAGTACACGTACACTTATAAATCTTCACAAATACTCAAGATGACTTAAGCACACTTAGAGAAAACTTTCAGAAGAAGTATTTAGAGAGAGAAAGAAAGAACAAGTAAGAAAGTTTATGAAAAATCCTTAAGTTAAGGCCTCTATTTATAGCTAAAAATCTTATCATAACCAAGATTTCCTAATTTAATCCAAACCGTTCATTTCAAGATAATGTTTAATCCATACCATTCATTTCATCTTTTAAGATAAACCATTCATTTAAATATCATCTTTTAATCTACATCATCCATTTCAAATTCTATATTATCTTTAATCTATACCATTCATTTCATCTTTTAAGATTTCCTTAATCTAAACCATTCATTTAAAGATCATCTTTTAATCTACACCATCCATTTTAAATTCTATATTATCTTTAATCTATACCATTCATTTTATATCACCTAACTTTATATTATAAACAAATAACTTTATCAATTCAATTATTCAACTATAATTAACATTTTTCATTATTATGACTAATTGTTATAAATACAGTGTAGTTGACTTTCTGATTTAAATATCAAGTCAATTAATTAATGAAATACAACTGTTTAAATAACACCATAATAGAGATAACAATAATGCAGAAAGTATGCAAAAGAAAGATTACGTTACTATGTCATGACAATTATTGATTCAATAATGTGAATTACTGTGCATATGCTACTGTAACAATTATCAATTTAATAACATGAATTATTGTGCATGTGACAATAAAGTCAAATATTGTACGATAACCACTTTATCAGTTTAATAATACGAAACACAGTGCAATGCCGTGTGCTACTGTGCAATACCGCATGTTACTTGTAATACCGTATATTACTATTTTTTTACCACCGGATATTTTAACAATTAAAAGTAATAGTACCATTGACCATTTTAAAAATTGTTTATGTCATTTTCTATATTCGACAATTATTCTTTGTGGGATCCACCAATGATTGGTTCGTACGGCGCCGTCGTACGAATATTCCACGACAGAACGAATATTCCTCGACCAAAAGAATATTGTCCGACATAATATAATTTACACATAACATCCTTAACTTTTAACTTTATTAATTTAACCACTTACTGTTTCAACGAAATATATATGAAGAAAAAATAAATTTTATATTTCATAAAATTCGGGGTCTTACAAAATACTTGTAGAAAAATTTTATGTTTTAGGTGTAATTTTTCCATTCACCTGAGCAAGCTATTTATAGGATAAAAGAAGCTACTATGCGGTGGTAGGTGGCTGGCGTGCTGCACGCCAGCCTGAGAATTTCAGCAGACGCCTGACTACTTTACCAAACTTCAGCAAAATTACATTTCAAATTTCATTACCAACTCTCATGTGGCTCCCACAGAGGGCCCACATGTTTACTATTCAAAATAATAAAAAATAATTTTTTAAAAAATTTATTTATTTATTCTTCCTGTAGGTCTTACATATATAATAAAATAATGTTACAACAATAATGTAAGAAACACGTTATTAATAATTATTAATTTAATAATATAATTTACTGTACATTTGCTACTATGACAATTATTAGGTTCAATAATTTTAAAATATAGTGTAATAACAATTATTGGTTCAATGATATAAAATACAGTGTAATGACAATTATTGAATTAATAATGCAAAATAATGTGTAACAACAATTATTGATGAATACTGTGCAATGACCACGTTATCATATCAATAATATGAGATACTATGCAATTACTGTATGCTACTGTAGAATACCGTGTGCTACAGTAAAATATCATAAATTACCGTATGCTACTATTCTTTTATCACCGGTATTTTAATAGTTAAAAGTGATAACACCGTTGACTATTTTTATTTAAAAAGATTACTTCTGTCGTTTTCTATATCCGACAAATATTCCATTGTGGGATCCACTAATGATTAGTTATTTCAGCGCCGTCGTACGACCAAATATTCCCCGACAAAATGAATATTTCCCAGCAAAACGAATATTATCCGACAAAATAAAATTTGCACATAACATCCTTAACTTTTAACTTTGTCAATTTAACCACTTACTGTTTCAGAAATATATATGAAGAAAAATTAAATTTTGTATTTCATAAAATTCGGGGTCTTACATAGAGTTTATAAGCTTTAATCCATACATCCTAAATTTCTTTTTTAGATCTTACTTATTATAGTTAGATTGACATAATATAATTAATATTTTGGTGTTATAATTAGATTCCTATGATGTAATTAGTGCTAGATTTGTGATTGTATTGATAATTTATTAGATCTATGTATTTAAGATTTACGAATCCCTTTTCTTAAACTCTAAATTCTATTTATACATCTTAATATTTTGATGGCTTTGAATAGGAATTGTGTGAGTTTAGGAATAACTCAAGACTAAGACTTGATGTTTAATACGAATTGAAGAATATTTTCATAATGGACTTAGAAAATGGTTATAATTTTTAGATTTGAAAATTTATAATTGTGTTTGGGCCTTAAAGCAACTTAGATGACTTTTATACCAAAAAAAATTGGGCTTAAGGCCCATTTATAGTAGATTTTATTATTTTGAGGTGCTTGGAATTATTTTAATGAATTCCATGTTCATGGGCAACTCTAACCCTATTTTTTTATACTTGATTTTATTTGTCACATAAAAATCAAATTAGGTTATTAGAATAAATTTTAGGTTAAAATTAAAAGTAGTTGCAGTTTCATTTTCTATTTGACAAAAGGATTACAATAATTATTTTTCATATTAAAATCCTAATTTTAATCAATATTTTATTATATAATTAAATATTTTTCAAACTAAAATAAACGTTGTCGTAAAGCTCATTTTTCACCAAATACTAATTTGTTACAACTTTATACGATATAACCATTTTGAAAAAAAATAAAATTTAAAGAACAATTTTCAAAACTCTAAAAGACATTTTTTCAATAAAATAACTTTTTAAAAAACATTCTTATAATTTTAAATTTTAAAAAAACTTTAAGATCAAAAATCGTTTGTCCAAAGGAACAGAGGTTCAAAATTCTTTAAAAATAACGCACTTAGATAATTTAGAAAATGACAAATTTCTTGGCACACATGACACAACGCACTTAGGCATAAGACATTAAGCACACATTTTTACATTTCTTTTATGGTAACTTATTTAAATTTTAAGAAAAATATTAAGAAAGCAGATAACTGTATTTCACGCAAGTCGGAGGTGCATAACATCATTCTTTCGTTTAAACAACCCCAAATTCTTTAAATCTCAATTGTGGGCCAATTTTACAAACTCACAAATGAGTCATCCTATTTATTAAAATTAAAAATTGGAATGAGTTGGTACATCTATTTAAATCTTTACCAATTAGTTACTCTGTCTAATTGGTCCACCTTTAAATCAAAATTTTAAAAATCGTCGGTATAAGTTGGATTTTTCCAAGAATACCCCTAACCCAACACGATTTTATTTTCAAAAAAGCAAAAAAATCAGCATCAACACTCCCTTCGTCCAACTTTACTTCTCCTAGTTTGAAAGTACATATTTATTATAAAAAAAAATATATCTAAATTACTCATATTAATTATTCTATTGTCATTTTTTTCTTTAATTTTTTAACTCTTTCTTAAAACAATAAAATATAAGAGAAAGAGAGAAAAAAAAAAAATGTGATTGTGTTTTCAATGTCAAAATTAATAATGTTACATTTTTTAATATATGCCATGTTGGTTTCAATGAATTATTTTAAAAACTAAATAAGGTATTATTAAAAAAAGTAAGATCAAAATAATATTAAAAATAAATAAATAAATAAATAAATTTGAATAAACTAAAAAAAATTATGACAACGAAATTTGGACGGAGGAAGTATTATAGAGCGCGATGTTTAGTTGTTCTCAAAATTGTAGTATTTTCTAGAAACTGTCACATGAAAAAAGGTGATATTAAACAAAGGGGTTATATAAAAACAAACAAACAAATTAACATTGTTGAGGACTAGTAGTGCACAAAACAAGTCCTCAAAGTTTGATATATTTTTTTTTAGTAATATATGTTACCTTTTTTGTTTTAAAATATAAAATTAATATTTTAAGTTAACTTAAAATATATTTAAACTTAAAATTGAAGCAATTTTACGTTTAATTTTAGTTAATATAATAATAAATATTATAATTTATATAAAATATTACCCCTTTTGTTCTCAAAAAGATGAACAAAGTACATTAATTTTCCCTCAAATTAAGAAAAATAAAAGTAAAGGAAAGAGAATAATTTTTTTTAAAAATTTATCTTTAGTAGCTTCACAAGATTATATAAAATGATGAGTCTTTTTTTTTATACTAATAAAACTCACTAAATAACATATTTACTCTTTATTTTATGTACCTTAACTCATCGTTTTGAGGATAAAAGAAATTATTTTACAATTCATCATTTTGATGTCGGAGGGTACTTATTATAATATTTATTATTTTATAATTTTAAATAAATTATCTTAATTTTGATTTTTTTTTAAAATTAATTTAAAAAAATTAACAATAACTTTATAATTTAAATCAGAGAGAGTATTGTTATATTTCAATTACCAAGGAGCTAAAGGAAACTCTTGAAAAAATTACATCAACGCCTATACCTTTAAGCATGTTCAATCCTTAAAATTGATATTTTGAATTATTTTTTCTCTAAGAAGATTTAAAACGTGGGAAATTGGCGATTAAATTATTACTCTACCCTATACTTGACTTGTGTACGCGTTGAAAAAAATTGAAGGCATGTGACAAAAAATGATATACTCCTAAGAGCGTATGCTTCTTGACCGGGATCAAACGAGTTTTGGAGTTAGTTGGTCACACGTCAGTTGGTTAGACTAACCTAGAGAGAGGAAACAAGTTCTATTTCCGAGTAGTCAAGATATAACTTATGAGTTGTTCACGAAGGAATTGAGGAGGAAAGAAATAGTCATTTTAATAAATAATTTTTTTTAATATTTAATATGTTTTGATCAGAATAATTATTATGATAAAATTGTATTTTTTTTATATACTAGAATCGCAATTTTTTATTCTTAAGAAATCGCAATTTAAATGAGTAAAAAAATTAAAAAAACGATATATATAACGCCAGTTTGTTGGTTAAAGATATTTTGATCACTTAATTTTATTTTGATATAATTTTTAATTAACGTATCAAATATTTAATTTTGATTCTAATTATTATCCTATTTCATTTCATTTAAAACGATTCTCTCCAATCAATTATATCGTTGTAATATTTTAGTAGAACCCCCCCTCTACCTCTTCCTTGCTAGTTATATATATACCATCCTTCCTTGTAGTAAAGCAAAGCAAACCAAAACCCCATCATTTCCTTCAGAGTTCAAACACAGCTCACATTCACAACCTCCTCTCTCTCTCCCTCTCTCTCCCCCCCCCCCCCCCCCCCCCCCCCAAGTTGCATGCCATCAATTCATATATATTCTTAACTAACATGAATGGAATGGGTTGCTCCAAGAGACACGGTTACTTAAATGATACTTGGGCCCTCTGAGTCAAAACTATAGTTTTTGAGACAAAAGGCCGAAGTTTGCCTTTTTGTTTTTCTGCCTTTCTTTGAAAAATCATGGAGCAAAACTCTGTCAAGGTGAATGGCCAGGGAGGAGGAGTGGGTCTTCAAATCCGACTTCCAATTGGATTTCGATTCCGTCCGACCGATGAAGAGTTACTCCTTCACTACCTCAAGCCCAAAGTTTACTCTTCTCCATTCCCTTCCTCTGTCATTCCAGTCCTTCATGATGATATTATTTTTCATTCTCATCCCTCTCATTTGCCTGGTATGTGTATGCTCTGTTCTTCATGTCATTGTCGATTACTTACTACTCCCTTTCAAAATAGATATACTTTAACGAAATCCTACTTATTTGATTTTAGTATAAACAAATATAATAGCAATATTTGTTACTTACAAAACTTAAATGAAGTTCAAATAAATTTGAATTTCAAAATTTCGCAAACTGGCTTCAAATAATTAAAATTTTGGAGCAGTGGTAGTATTTATTTATCTAATAAATGGAGTAAAATTTATGTGTCCTGTTTTGTGCACGGTGAAGGTGATCCGAAAGAGATGAGGCATTTCTTCTGCAAAAGAAAGTGGGATGCTTATGTGAAAAACTACAGCAGCAGCAGAATTAGAATCACCACTTCGGATGGTTCTGGGTACTGGAAACCTATTGGTAAAGAAAAAACCATTCATATTGTAGCTCCTGGATTATTAACCCCTCTTGTTGGAATTAAGAAATCCATGGTTTTCTACCAAGGCAAACCTCCACATGGATTAAAGACTCCATGGATCATGCATGAATACCGCCTTCTCCCCCCTCAAACTACCCATAATTCTACTAATCGGGTAGGTATATGTAAGGACTACCCATTTTTCACTTTCATGTCTTGTACTTGATATATATTCATGAAATTTACTGGGTTTTTTTTCTTCCTTTCTTTCCAATTTTGTGTAGGAGTTGGAAAATTGGGTTGTCTGTCGCATAAATCAGAGGAAAAGAAAATCCAAGAATCATGGAAGCAACAAAACTACTGGGATTTGGAAGAGAAGGTGATTAGGCCTACCAGTGATAATGTGATGGATTTCATGATTTTAGACAGCACTGAGTTTGGCCCTCCTCCTCTGGACCTCTGCCCCCCCTCCCCATCATGTTCAAGTGGGAGCACCATTAGTTTTACCCCTTACCGCTTGAGGGAAAATTAATCAATAGTTTCTTCTATGGTTTTGTATTAGGGTATATTTTTCAATGTTATGCATGAAAAAAAAATAAAAATGAAGTTTCTTGGTGAACTCTTTTCTCTTCTCCATGCCATTTATTACGTCTAGTTTTCATTCATTCAATCGAGTTCTCGATTTAAGTTGTTACCTTGTCTGAAAATTATTAAAAATTGTGTTTTTACAAGTGAGTTACTGTGACAAATGCTTAAATATATTCCTAATAGGCTAATAGTATATAATTACTAGTTAATTAAGATAAACGTGCATAATTTATTATTCAAAGATGCATGATTTTTGAAGAGAGGAAAAGATGATGCAAAGATAGATTAAAGAGAGGCATCAAAACAAAGGAGATGGAACTCAGACTTTTGTGGAAAAGAGATTCTCCCCTATACAAGAACAAGAAGATATGCATATGGGGATTGGTTTTTGGGTGGGCATTTGTATCTCTCTCCATGAAAGAAGAAAGAACTACATTCCCCTCTACTAAATTGCTTCCGAATCTTTTTGACTTTTGTATACAATTTTATATATCTAATTATTGGTTGAAGTTGAACACAAAAAATAAATTATAAAATGATATAAATAAATAAAAGATTCTCTCATATAAAATGTCCTAGTGCGGACCCTTCTAATCCCTTGATAATTGGTTGATTTTTTAAGAGCTTAATAAATGATTACTCTATAATCTATATGAATGGCACATTAATATGTATACTCCTAAAGAGTGGCAAATGGTTGTAGTGTTTGGCACAAAGAACAAGGGGCAATTTTTCTTCTTAAAATTTCTAGATCTGGATGTTGCGACCTCCCTCCCTTCGAGAATGAGATTCCTAATGTCAGCCAATAGAACCATGATGTGGGGAGACATCCAATACGGTAAAACTCAAACACCCAAAAACATTGCATATGGAGAAGTAGAGTATTACTAATATATATATATATATATATATATATATGCCCTTTCAAAATGAAATTTGCTGTCTTAAGATTTTTAGAAAACAAAATTTGTATTATTTTTGCCTTGCAGTAAATACACAATACATATGCCTGATTATGTATAAGTTGCAAAAACATGGTTAATTAAAGAAAATAAATGGACAGAGCATCATAAATACTCACAAGAGTAGAGAGTGGAGATATTCTAAAAGAAGAAAGTGGTAAACAAGTTATAAAAATGGCAGGCTGATTGCAGTGTAAAAATGGCAGGCAGATTGCAGTGTAAGTGGGGTGAGAGACATGAAAAAGTGTACCAAATGCATTGAGCAACAAACACACAGGCCAACATACATAAAGATTAGAGAGTAGTTTAGTTGACTACATGACTGGTGCATAAATATGTTAAGAGTAAATATAAGTAAGTTCTAGAAATGGTCAACCACCTGCCATGGGCAGGGAGACCAAGTTTGCTTGTGGCAGTGGTTTTAGAATCATCAATCAGCTAAAAAGTAAAAAGCCTACTCTTTTTATTGATTGATGGGTAATGTTTTTTTGGGACTAATTTACACGTTAATCGAGCTTAAAAACTATATTCGAACGATTTTAAGAACGTACTGTCATTGGTATAATGTATTGAGGAAAATTCTCTTGAGTGTTGACTTTAAAGTTACCCAGGTAATCAAGAAAGGGAGCAAATTTACTTGTTCACCGGCCCAACCCTTGGAGTTGTTAAAAAGCCTACACTACTCCGTTATAATTCAAGAGAGGAGAGAGAAATTGAGAACTTAAAATTGATTTAATTGTTTTGTATTTCTGACTTATTAACGCTAGGCTGCTGCTGCTGCTGCTACATGGTCCACACAGTTTTCATAGCATTCTTCATTTATTGATAAGGTGAATCAAATCAAGAAAAGATAGCTAGGGAACACAAGTTGGTCAAGAATCAGAGAGTCGAGGGAAATCATTTTATTTATTTTTGGTTATTTTCAGAAAACCTGTACGTACTGAAGGGGTTTAATGGCATCTTCGGTCTTTAGGGATAGTTTATGATTTGATGGATCAGTTTCATAAACCAACTGTTATGTTGCAGCATTGGTGTGAAGTCTCCTCCAATCAATATTAAGTTTACAGGGGTTCTGTCAATAAAAAAAAGAGAGTATAAATGAAAACAAGTATAATAAGAAAGATGTTAATCATGTTTATTGAACTTGAACCCATGATCAAGCATTTAATCACGTTAAGCTCCAATGCAAAACAAAATTTACTACTCTATTTTAACCTTGTAGTACATAAATTGTATCATCTCCTAATAAAAATAATAATAATAGTCCAACTCTATCCTCCCTGATGAATCTCACTCCTAATAAATAGTAAAGGTGTGAAATTGATACCAGAATAAAATTATGGATCGAGGAGCATAAATATGGGACAGCCAAATAACAAAAGAAAAGAAAAAGGAATAAAAGAGTTGGCTGGTTGCTTATACCAAATCTGCAACCATGCCCATATATATAATAAGTTCGATCCCTAATTAATTAGAAAGCCAAAAACATATATACTTAATTATGTTGGTGAGAATGCATCATGTGAACAAACATGCTGCAGGGACGTAGCAAGGTGTTGTTCGATGGAGGAGGAGGATTCTTATCCCTAGCTCCCCCACCCACACACCTGTGGATTCTTTTAAATGATTGCGTGCACCTAAAGCTCATCTTTCTCAAATTATAAATAAATGAACATCTGCTACATCTACAATTCCCGGCCCACCATACCATATATACACGAGGCATTTTTTTTTTTCCCCACCCGAGCACATGAATGCTGTTCAAGCTCGACTACTCTAGCCTCTAGGTATACAAGTGATAGCTTTACTACATCATAATAAAAATTAGTTTTCCTTTACAATTTGTATCAATAAGCTTACCCAAATTCAAAATAAACAAATCGGGCTCGAGTCATATTGGTTCAAATTATAGGCTTAATAATATGTTTGTGAGTTTTAAAAAAGAAAGAAAAAAGTAGAAGTTCAGAAGTACTTTGTTTGTTAACTTTTTAAGGATGGAAAAAAAATAAATTTATAGCAAATTTTCTCCCAAATTTGAGAAGATTTGGGTGAAAGTTGATAAAAGACGTATAACATTTCAAATTACTTAAAATTATTTTTGTGATAATTTATCAAAAATACTCTCATAAGGGTAAGCATTACTATTTTAAGTTAATGTTCCTTCCTAAACTCGCGAACATTAGAAAAAAAATTCCTTTTTTTTTATTTCTCTCAAAAAATTTGAATTCTTCCAATTTTTATTTTTATTTTTTGGCTCTTTCTCCAAACTCAGAAGCACAAGGTGTAGGGAAAAAGATGAGATTTTATTATATAAGAGATAAACAACTACCCTTTAGGGTCTAGGCCGAACCGTGCTTGCTACATCAGACAACAAAAGTGGTCCAATAGCATCTCTATTGAGCAGGCTCAGCATCGGTGGGCAAAACTAAGAAAAGCAGGGCCACTTACTAATAAAGTCCAAGAACTAGCAACTTATGTCCTATCTTAAGAAGAAATTTGTTGAGCAATCCTTCGAGAAAAAAGTACATAAAATTTCAATTTAAACATTTATTATAGAAAACGTGTTCTTCTCTATTCCGTAAATTTATTTAAGAAATTACAATTTAAATAAAATTATTTATTACTAATTCCCTTGTATACAAAAAAAGTTACAAAAATCATTCGCAAAAGAATTTTATTTTTTTTGATGATAGTATAAAATAATTTAATATCCTTAAAACATCATGTTTTTAATAATATCCTTGGAGTGCCTAATATATCCAAATGCTTCTTATAAAAAAAGAAGGGTTTGTGAATTAAGCTCAAGTAGTAGGATTTAGGGTGAAAATAATTTCGAGTCAAGTTAAATAGTATTTTATTCAGATTTTACTTGAAACTTTTTAGAGGTAATCAGATTCGTACTTAAGTTCGAATACAATGTTGCAATCTTTGCTCAAATTCGAATTTGACTCATTTTATTGTACTCGAGTTCGACTCAACTTAACTCCTTTTTTACTCAAGTTACTCGCGATCATTTGAGACATACACGAATCAGAAATGAATTATTTATATTATGATAATGCAGATAAAATTAACTCAGTCAACTATTTAAAATAATTTAAATTTAAACTTCTAAAACTAGATCTCGAGTCTTGTAAATAAATAAAGAGATCTTGAATCAATTGATAGACATATATGTAGACACCCAAATTTTGCACTTCTCTACTAACCCTGGCAGGAGGGCAAAGTCGTCATTTGACCCGACGAGCGAAAAGGAAGGTGGACCCCAACACGAAGCCACCCCAACAACTTACGGTCAAAGCCGCCACAACGAACAACGAGCATCAGGTTACTTGAGGCAAGGCAAACAGTTAATCCAGAAGAACCTGATTTGAGCAGAAAAGACGACAAATGGCCACTACGCTTACGATGTTCGGGGGTCTCGCTCCCCGGTGAGCGAGCGGCTGCCCAGCTCGCCGGTGAGCTGGCGGGGGTGGAAAGGGGGCAGCGCCCCCTGGAAGCCAAGCACAATTAGCAAATTCTATATCAAGTCGCAGCCCTCCGAACTAGCCTCCCAGAACAATATGGCACGTTTCCCAAGGATTTCCGGATTGCAAAATACGAGCCTTCCAGCGAAAAAACGAAAGACCGACATCAAACGCGAAAATCGAGGAAAACACCGGAGCCAGCCGCAGCTGCACCTGCGGCTGGCCGCAGTTGCATCTGCGGCCAAGATCTGAAGTTGCTATATCGCCATTTCCAGTTTCATTTTCAGCAGACACGGACGGACGGGAAAAAAAAGGAAAAGAGAGCGACGGGAGAGAGAGAAAGGCGACGGGAGGAAGAAAAAAGAGAGAAAAAGAGAGAAAAAATGTGAGATTTCTTCCTCTTTTATACAATCGTTGTATCCTATATTGATTTTCAAGTGTTAAAGTGTCCATTGCATCGATTGGAATGTGAAAAATCCGAGTTTCATAGCTTCATTGTGTTTTATTCAGTAAATCTTTTCGATATAGTTTTATTTCATTGTTATTGCATTTGTTGGGTGGATCTACTGTAGATCCGAAAATATTTGGTGCATTGCTATTTAAATAGTTTGATTTTGTTTATTTTGAGTTTAGATCCAATGTAGTCGATATATGTTGTAGATCTGTGGATTAGGGACGGTTAGGGAGGATTTATTGCGGATGGAATCTCCTCCTAACCTCCCGATGATATCCTTTTAGTTTATTTTATAGCTTTTACGTATGTAGCGATGGCGATGCATTTGTAGTGTAAATATGTAATTTTTGGGCCTTAAAGCGACGTCGGATTGAAAATCGGGTTTAAGGCCCCATGATAATGAAATGTGCGATTGTGGGCGTTTGGGGTTATTTGGATGGCTCACATGCCCATGAATAGCTCCGACGTTATTTTTAATGCTTGTTTTTTCCTTTTCGACACGGAAAAAGAATTTTGGAATGAAAAGATAAAGATTTTCTAAAAAGAATCAAATTAGGATATTAGATACACGAGGTTTTAAAAGTAAAGAGTTTTGGCGAAACTTTGATCCTTGTTTGACGAAAAGGCTATATTTGGTTTTGAAATGTCATAAAAATGTGCTTCGAGAAATAAATGAACGTTTTCATTAAACTTTGTGCATAGGGTTAAAGAGTTCTAGAAGTTGCCTTCATTTTATTTATATCTATTGTTAGAGGGCAATGTATAGTCTCGATTCCTATTTGACAAAAGTTTAAAAAACTATTATTTTCTAAAATGACATCTAATAAAAAACCTCATCGTTTTCGAAATTAAAATCAATATTTCTTATAAAAAGCGAAGCCTCGTCATTTGGGTCAAAAGACGCCTAAAAACGCTTTCCCGACAAAGCACATTTTGACATATAAAATCAAAGCAACTTTATGCAAAAGGACAACACAAACCTCCATTTAGGCGCACACACACACGCGCGCGCACACACACATTTTAAGATTTAAAAGGATAGGAAAACATCGAGATTGCGGTAACCGTATTTCACGGAAGTCGGGGGGTGCCTAACACCTTCCCCTCGCTTAAGCAAGCCCCCGAACTCTATGAATCTCGGTTTGCGGACCAATTAATTCGGAGTCACATATGAGCCAGCGATTACGAAAACAAAATTCGGATGAGTTGGTACATCCATTTCAAATATACCAACTGGCGACTCTGGTCAATTGGCTCATTACAAAATCGACCTTTCAAAACCCCGTCGACACTAAGCCGACCCTTTTCAAAAGTCACATCTTAATCTAAAGGCTAAAATTGGAAAGGGACATTTTAATATTAAAAAACGAGACGGCGAAAATCCCGGCGTCGACAGCTGGCGACTCTGCTGGGGACAGTAGAGGGCTTAAGCCGCGTTTAAAATCTCGATGTTTTCCGATCCTTTAAAAATCTAAAAAGTGTGTGGTTGCGTTACTTGCGATTGATCTACCTTTTTGTGCGTGTATGAATGAATATGCGAGTGTGGTGATTGCTTTACGAATGCTTTATTTTAATGTCATCATTTGCATACGGTGAGGTACGATGAATGTATGATGAATGTATGTTGAGCAGTTCCTCCTCCTGAGGCAAACCCGTCGGATGTGGATTACTGGACTCAAAGGGGCGCTCCCCAGCGAGGCTCAGGAAAAGCATCCACTCAGATCCAATCCAATTGAAAGACCGGATTTATTCCCGTCTAGTATGTTGCGAAGATCTGGGAACCTTCATGCCGAAAAGCCCGCGAGAGAAACTTAGGGTAGGTCAGCCTCAGATAAACCCAACGCGCGGGAAGTCTCTTCATACCCTATCACGTTTTACGTACATGATGTCGTACTTCAGTTAATCATCTTTTATTTCTCATCCTGTCAATTAGAATCACTGACCTATGTTTTGCAGGGAAGAGTTAATGAGGCAATGATTGGCATTACGATTCAAGTACCTCATTGTTAAAAAATAAAAAATAATAAATAAAATAATAAATAAAAATAAATTAAAAATAAATAAATATATGCATAAACAAATAATAAAAAAATAAAAAATAAAAAAAACTGCTAACACTGTTTTGCAGGTAAAGATCAAAAACTCATAAAACATGGAAATATCACTTTAGCATGCCTTCGTTTTTCCATGTTCCAAAGCTAAACTTTGATTGTTTTGTTTGCAGGTTGCTCCCCGAGCCGCGTACGGTTTCATAAAAAATAAAAAATAAAATAAAATAAAAAGAAAAAAAAGAAGAAGAATAAAATAAAAAAATAAAAAAAAAGAAAAAATAATAAATAAATAAATAAATAAATAAAAAGAAAAAAAAAAAATGCTAACACTGTTTTGCAGGGAAATATTAAAATACTTATAAAATAGCGCTTCAGCATGCATCCATTTTTCCATTTCCCAAAACTAAATTTCAAATTGTTTGGTTTGCAGATTGTTCCCCAAACCTGCCTACGATCTAAACGAATCTGAACTTCACCGAGCAGAATGGCTGAGAATCCCACTCCGAATTTGGCTCCTATCTATCAGGAAGAATTTGAAAATTGCAAGAGGCATAACTGAAATGACCATGTTATTAAAACAACGGTGCAAGCTGAATCCAGGGTCCGCAACCCAATGCTCCGCCTGAGTCATCGTCACAGGGGAGAATCATATCTCTTCTAGAAAATCCAGTTGACCAGAAAAGATCAAAGCAGATTGAAAGGGCGGGGAAAGCGAATCGATGAAGTTACGAGACAATCCCCCAGTGGAGCTTTGAATTCGCTTGGAAGAATGTGAAACCCTAAAAGGGAGGGTCAAGCAATATCTATGATAGATTGAAAGTGCACCCCTTGAACAATCAAAGGCAGAAATACGGTATCTTCTGATCAGCCGAGGAAAGATTAGGGAGTTGCTGCCTCCTACAGGCCCCAAGACTAAAAGATACGATCCTGCACAAAGATGCATTCCAACTCACTGGGGCATGATACGAAAGAATGTTGGGTGTTGCGGCATAAAATCCAAAATGTTATCGAAAGTGGAGAACTAAAAAATGGCAAGCAATGCTGAGGCCACCAATATGGGGAAAATAACATGAAATTGAAGAATCTAACCTACCCAACAGAGAGGAAAGGTTCAGATGAAGTGATGGATATGGTCACCAACTGCAACGAGATACGAGGCTGATCCCTCATAATCTAAGGAGTGGCAAAAAGAAACGAGAGGTGCCCCGACGAAAATAGCAGTATCCGAGCCTGAATGCCCTGTTGTGAACTTGAAAGTTGTCCCCTGGAAATAAGGGAAGGGATCAAAAGGTACCTCAGAATGTGGGTCAGTCTTGCCAAATAATCGCACTATTTGCCTGCCAAAGCGAGCGATTAAAATGTTGAAAATGCCTCATGAGAAGAAAAGGCAGTCGAGTTCCTCAAGAAAATGGGACACAGTAAAGCAGAGGTTGCGAGAAAGTTGGAGGAGGGCATTTAAGTCAAATAATCAAGTACTTACTTCTTCCATCGACGGGACTAGCCTGAACGTCCCAGAGAATTGCGATAAACTGAGTGGGGATCAAGTTATGACAATCACTGAAGATATTCTCAAACATGGGAGTAACCTCTATCGAAGGGAGCATGACCATCAACAAAAGGGATTGACGAGCTCAGCCAAAAAAAAAAAAAAAAAAAAAAAAAAAGTGGCAGTTGTGCTAAAAAAGGCCTGAACTACGTAAGACCTGATCTCCTCTAGGAGTACGTAGGCAGCCACTTCGACGCGGTCTAATCCTTGCAAAATCTATAGAACCCTTCGATAGTTTTGCAATTAACGATCAATGACCCAGACAACCTGTTCTCCTGTCAACCCATCGGAGTGCACTTCCTACCTGATCAAAAGCAAAGGATTTTGGGTTCCCAGCATCTCATCAGCCCACCTGTCAAAGACACCACGAATCAATGACCTTGACAACAATCAGGACTGGGGCATTTTTGAAATCGATGACGATTCGACACTGGGGCATTCATCAATCATCCATGGAAAGTTAGTGCACAATTCAACATCCATGGTACGATCTCGTCAACATACGACAACGTCATCCGAGATGTACGATCAATTGGTCCTTTCCAGTCAGAGCTCTTCCAGAATACGAGGACCCACAGGTAAGATACAACTCATCTCAGTTATTTATTTCTTTCCTGTCTTCATGTACATATATTAAGACTGTACATAGTTTAACTCTAACATTACTTTTGGAAAGAGAAAAGTTTTATTTGACTTGTTAGGAATCGAATTGATTCTGACAAGCATCAGTG
This sequence comes from Hedera helix, assembly GCA_947179155.2. NCBI lineage: Eukaryota > Viridiplantae > Streptophyta > Magnoliopsida > Apiales > Araliaceae > Hedera > Hedera helix. The sequence goes on along the minus strand of OX359270.1, from coordinate 37,002,989 downwards.
GAGCAGACTCATGAGTATGATTAGACGATTAAAACTGTCCAACAAAGACCTGATTTCGAAGTGTCGTTCGAAGCAGAATTCACCTCATAGGCAAGTCTGCACTTTGCGTTTGCGCCAACTTTCAGATGTGGGGTATAAAGCTATGACGATAAGATGACAGTTGATGCAGAATCGGAGGGTAAATAAAAGTGAATCAAATGTCTCGAATCGTGGCCTGAGTTATTCGAGTAATTAAGCCTGAGGGGTGTCTTTACACCTGGCGCCCTAAAGTCGTCTGATTTGGGAGTCGCCGGCCCAACGCTCGTTACATGGGTAATTCAGAGCCTAAGAAAACGAGCATTACGACTGCAGAGACCTGAGCAGATTAGAATCGTGGCAAGGGTTATTCGAGTAATTAAGCCTAAAGGGTGTCTCTACACCTGGTGCCCTAAGGTCGTCCGATTTGGGAGTCACCGGCCCAACGCTCGCTACATGGATAACTCAAGCCTAAGAAAACGAATCTTGCACAGAGTCAGACGAGGAATGAATGCAGTAAACCACCTAACTTGTATCGAAGCGTGGCCTTTGTTACTCGAGCAAGTAAACCCGAAGGGGTGTCTTTACACCTAATGCCCTAAAGCCGTCTGGTTTGGGAATCATTGGTCCAAAACTCGTTAAATGGGTAACTCTGAATAGCCTAAGAAAACGAGACAAGTTAAGTGGACGCGAAAAGGGAAATGCGGAGTCAAAAAAAAAAAAAAAAAAAAAAAAAAAAAAAAAAGAGGAAAAATGTTCGACCAAAAGAGAAAAAGCTCATCTAAAGTCACGGAAAAGAAGCCCCTAAATGAAGGATGCATCGCACAGTGTACTTGCCATATGACGTAAATCCTGCGAAGAACGATATCAAGAATGAAGACAGAATACCTTTGATAAAGGAAGGTAGTTTTGAATTTAATCATACTCACGTATATTGACCATTAATGCTTAAATGTTTTATTACGATTTCATAACTCGTCAAAAGGGAAAGAAAAAAAAAAAAAAAAAAAAAAAAAAAAAGAAGTGAAATCGAGAGTGACTTAATACATCCACAATTCATTCAATGTCAAATTAATCCACTCACGATTTACGAAAAAAAGAGATTCATCTCGATGTCAAGTTTCTTTAACAATAAGACACAAACACCACGACACGAGCTAAATTGCAGAATCATGAGCTTTCCATTTTTATATATGCTTTACTGTCAAGATTTTAGCAATTCTTATATTGGAGTTAACCCCGCCGACCCGAACGGTCGAGCATTTAGCGTTTGTTACTTGTGCAGGATATGAATCAATGTGGGTAACTTGGCATGACCAACGAAATGACTTCCCATACGAATCCTCGACAAGAACATGAGTAAAGGCTGGGGCATCTTAAAGATCATGGAAATGAAAGGAGCACAGGTCTGTATCAGACTCATCCTCAACAAACTTTCCCCACGACCATCAATGGATTTTGACGACCTCGGTCTGATGCACGTTGACATTACCTCGATACTCGAGCGAACATATGCAAGAGCGGTATAATTCCTGACGTCAGAGCTCGTCGATTAAAAGGCGAGGAAGGGCAACATGGTCGTCGGTCATCGCAAAAAGCCAAATGGACTGCCCCAATCAGATGAGAGTCAAGAGCTATCAATGCATACGATCAAATGACAAGAGGATCACCTTGATATCAACCCATAGTCTAGGCATAAGAGGAAGTCCCTGCACCCCAAATTCAAAGACATGACGATCTGTGAGCAGGATGAGGAGCCCGGGATAAGTCGATTGGGCATTCAAAAACGACAGATACAATTCCCCAATAGAAAGACGATCAGGGGCATGCGATTCAACGAACCAACCTTGAAGTCCAGAAACTGTCCTCCCAAAAAGGCATTGACTCAACGGAGTGGTCAAAAAGAACGACACGTGAAAAATTGTATCATTTGACTAAACAGGGTCATTTCCTTCCAAGCATATATATTGATCCATGCATAACATCTGCGCATCCATGTATATATCAAAATAAAAAAAAATAAAAAAAAAAAACATGAAAGAAAAATCACAGGTATGAGACTGTCGGCGTCACGAGTACCGGTGCCATTTATCGAAAAGCCATGACAGCGGGAAACTTCCACGATCCGATGCGCCCAGAATCTATGGAACATCAAGGAATTGCAAAACGACTGTCTGAAGCACCTTCAGCTAATCAACAAGGATGACAGCTCAAAAGCAATGGCTGTCAAGAGCGATCTACAAGGACGAACCCCGAGAATGACAAGTCAAATCAAAGAAGTGGCTGGCAAAAGCGATTTACGAGGACGAATCCCAAGGAGGCCCCACAAACTAATCAGGTACGCTTTCTTTTTAAATTTCCTCAAGAATTATTGCATTTTTATGATGTACAATACGATGCGAGTCCATTTGGGACAATACACAGCGATTCCGGAGACGAGACCTGACCAATTCAAGACCGACCCGTCAGATACGAGACCTGACCAATTCAAGACCGACCCGTCAGATACGAGACCTGACCAATTCAAAACCGACCCGTCAGATACGAGACCTGACCAACTCAAAACCGACCCGTCAGATACGAGACCTGACCAATTCAAAACCGACCGTCAGATACGATACCTGACCAATTCAAAAAAGACCCGTCAGATACGAGACCTGACCAATTCAAAACCGACCCGTCACATACGAGACCTGACCAATTCAAAACCGACCCGTCAGAGACGAGACCTGACCAATTCAAAACCGACCCGTCAGATACGATACCTGACCAAACCAAAAACGACCAGTCAGATACGATACCTGACCAACCCAAAAGCGACCAGTCAGATACGATACCTGACCAAACTAAAAACGACCAGTCAGATACAATACCTGACCAATTCAAAACGACCAGTCAGATACGATACCTGACCAACCCAAAAACGACCAGTCAGATACGATACCTGACCAACCCAAAAACGACCAGTCAGATACGATACCTGACCAACCCAAAAACGACCAGTCAGATACGATACCTGACCAAGCCAAAAGCGACCAGTCGCTGATCAACCCGAAAACGACCAGTCAGAGACGAGACCTGACCAATTCAAAACCGACCCGTCAGATACGATACCTGACCAACCCAAAAACGACCAGTCAGATACGGTATCTGACCAACCCAAAAACGACCAGTCAGATACGATACCTGACTAAACCAAAAACGACCAGTCAGATACGATACCTGACCAACCCAAAAGCGACCAGTCAGATACGATACCTGACCAAACCAAAAACGACCAGTCAGATACGATACCTGACCAATTCAAAACGACCAGTCAGATACGATACCTGACCAACCCAAAAACGACCAGTCAGATACGATACTTGACCAACCCAAAAAGGACCAGTCAGATACGATACCTGACCCAAAAACGACCAGTCAGATACGATACCTGACCAACCCAAAAGCGACCAGTCGCTGACCAACCCAAAAGCGACCAGTCAGATACGATACCTGACCAAACTAAAAACGACCAGTCAGATACAATACCTGACCAATTCAAAACGACCAGTCAGATACGATACCTGACCAACCCAAAAACGACCAGTCAGATACGATACCTGACCAACCCAAAAACGACCAGTCAGATACGATACCTGACCAACCCAAAAACGACCAGTCAGATACGATACCTGACCAAGCCAAAAGCGACCAGTCGCTGATCAACCCGAAAACGACCAGTCAGAGACGAGACCTGACCAATTCAAAACCGACCCGTCAGATACGATACCTGACCAACCCAAAAACGACCAGTCAGATACGGTATCTGACCAACCCAAAAACGACCAGTCAGATACGATACCTGACTAAACCAAAAACGACCAGTCAGATACGATACCTGACCAACCCAAAAGCGACCAGTCAGATACGATACCTGACCAAACCAAAAACGACCAGTCAGATACGATACCTGACCAATTCAAAACGACCAGTCAGATACGATACCTGACCAACCCAAAAACGACCAGTCAGATACGATACTTGACCAACCCAAAAAGGACCAGTCAGATACGATACCTGACCCAAAAACGACCAGTCAGATACGATACCTGACCAACCCAAAAGCGACCAGTCGCTGATCAACCCGAAAACGACCAGTCAGATACGATACCTGACCAACCCAAAAGCGACCAGTCGCTGATCAACCCGAAAACGACCAGTCAGATACGATACCTGACCAATTCAAAACGACCAGTCAGATACGATACCTGACCAATTCAAAACGACCAGTCAGATACGATACCTGACCAATTCAAAAATGACCAGTCAGATACGATACCTGACCAACCCAAAAACGACCAGTCAGATACGATACCTGACCAAACCAAAAATGACCAGTCAGATACGATACCTGACCAACCCAAAAGCGACCAGTCGCTGATCAACCCGAAAACGACCAGTCAGATACGATACCTGACCAATTCAAAACGACCAGTCAGATACGATACCTGACCAATTCAAAACGACCAGTCAGATACGATAACTGACCAATTCAAAAATGACCCGTTAGAAACAATACCTGACTAAACCAAAAAATGACCCGTCAGAGACGATACCTGACCATCCCAAAATTGACTCGTCAGAGACGATACCTGACCGTTCCAAAAAACGCCCGTCAGAGACGATACCTGACCGACCTAAAATTGACCCGTCAGAGACGATACGTGACCGTCACCAAAAAATGACCGTCAGAGACGATACCTGACCAACTCAAAAATGACCCGTCAGTGAAAACACCCGACCATCCAAAAAGACCCGTCAGAAACGATACCTGGCAGTCCCAAAATAACCTGTCAGAGACGATACCTGACTAACTCGAAGCCAAGCCGTTAGAGACGATACCTGACCAACTCAAATCCAACCCGTCAGAGACGATACCTGACCGTTCCAAAAATGACCCGTCAAAAACGATGCCTGACCTTCACAAAAATGAAACGTCGGAGACGAGACCCGACCATTACGAGATAACTTGTTAGAGACTAAGCCCAGCAATGACGATACGACCCGTTGGCAAAAGATCCGACGATACGACCCGTTGGCAAAGGATCCGACGATGACGATACGACCCGTTGGCAAAGGATCCGACGATGACGATACGACCCGTTGGCAAAGGATCCGACGATGACGATACGACCTGTGGGCAAAGGATCTGACGATGACGATACGACCCGTTGGCAAAGGATCCGACGATGACGATACGACCCGTTGGAGAAAGATCTAGCGATGACGAGACGACCCGTTGGAGAAAGATCCGACGATGACAATGCGATGACCGTTGGAGAAAGATCCCACAATGACTAAAACAATGCGATGCGATGCGATGTGCGAGGCAATGTGCGATGCGATATATAATTTGCGATACATCATATGAGACGCAGTGCGATATGCGATTTCATATGCGATTTGATATGATATGCGATTTGATACTTGATATACGATATGCGATATGCGATAAGCAAGAGAAGTAGTTTTCTTTGACGAATATGCCATGCGAGTCCATTTGAGACAATAACCGATGATATTAATGTTGCATCATTAATATGTATATGTTGCATCATTGATATGTATGTTGCATCATTGATATGTATGTTGCATCATTAAAATATGTACTGTCATTTTCATGCATTGGGTGCCTACTTCTTTATCATGTTCATTTCATATTGCATTCCATAAACATGATAAAGAGGGGCAGCTGTAGACACCCAAATTTTGCACTTCTCTACTAACCCTGGCAGGAGGGCAAAGTCGTCATTTGACCCGACGAGCGAAAAGGAAGGTGGACCCCAACACGAAGCCACCCCAACAACTTACGGTCAAAGCCGCCACAACGAACAACGAGCATCAGGTTACTTGAGGCAAGGCAAACAGTTAATCCAGAAGAACCTGATTTGAGCAGAAAAGACGACAAATGGCCACTACGCTTACGATGTTCGGGGGTCTCGCTCCCCGGTGAGCGAGCGGCTGCCCAGCTCGCCGGTGAGCTGGCGGGGGTGGAAAGGGGGCAGCGCCCCCTGGAAGCCAAGCACAATTAGCAAATTCTATATCAAGTCGCAGCCCTCCGAACTAGCCTCCCAGAACAATATGGCACGTTTCCCAAGGATTTCCGGATTGCAAAATACGAGCCTTCCAGCGAAAAAACGAAAGACCGACATCAAACGCGAAAATCGAGGAAAACACCGGAGCCAGCCGCAGCTGCACCTGCGGCTGGCCGCAGTTGCATCTGCGGCCAAGATCTGAAGTTGCTATATCGCCATTTCCAGTTTCATTTTCAGCAGACACGGACGGACGGGAAAAAAAAGGAAAAGAGAGCGACGGGAGAGAGAGAAAGGCGACGGGAGGAAGAAAAAAGAGAGAAAAAGAGAGAAAAAATGTGAGATTTCTTCCTCTTTTATACAATCGTTGTATCCTATATTGATTTTCAAGTGTTAAAGTGTCCATTGCATCGATTGGAATGTGAAAAATCCGAGTTTCATAGCTTCATTGTGTTTTATTCAGTAAATCTTTTCGATATAGTTTTATTTCATTGTTATTGCATTTGTTGGGTGGATCTACTGTAGATCCGAAAATATTTGGTGCATTGCTATTTAAATAGTTTGATTTTGTTTATTTTGAGTTTAGATCCAATGTAGTCGATATATGTTGTAGATCTGTGGATTAGGGACGGTTAGGGAGGATTTATTGCGGATGGAATCTCCTCCTAACCTCCCGATGATATCCTTTTAGTTTATTTTATAGCTTTTACGTATGTAGCGATGGCGATGCATTTGTAGTGTAAATATGTAATTTTTGGGCCTTAAAGCGACGTCGGATTGAAAATCGGGTTTAAGGCCCCATGATAATGAAATGTGCGATTGTGGGCGTTTGGGGTTATTTGGATGGCTCACATGCCCATGAATAGCTCCGACGTTATTTTTAATGCTTGTTTTTTCCTTTTCGACACGGAAAAAGAATTTTGGAATGAAAAGATAAAGATTTTCTAAAAAGAATCAAATTAGGATATTAGATACACGAGGTTTTAAAAGTAAAGAGTTTTGGCGAAACTTTGATCCTTGTTTGACGAAAAGGCTATATTTGGTTTTGAAATGTCATAAAAATGTGCTTCGAGAAATAAATGAACGTTTTCATTAAACTTTGTGCATAGGGTTAAAGAGTTCTAGAAGTTGCCTTCATTTTATTTATATCTATTGTTAGAGGGCAATGTATAGTCTCGATTCCTATTTGACAAAAGTTTAAAAAACTATTATTTTCTAAAATGACATCTAATAAAAAACCTCATCGTTTTCGAAATTAAAATCAATATTTCTTATAAAAAGCGAAGCCTCGTCATTTGGGTCAAAAGACGCCTAAAAACGCTTTCCCGACAAAGCACATTTTGACATATAAAATCAAAGCAACTTTATGCAAAAGGACAACACAAACCTCCATTTAGGCGCACACACACACGCGCGCGCACACACACATTTTAAGATTTAAAAGGATAGGAAAACATCGAGATTGCGGTAACCGTATTTCACGGAAGTCGGGGGGTGCCTAACACCTTCCCCTCGCTTAAGCAAGCCCCCGAACTCTATGAATCTCGGTTTGCGGACCAATTAATTCGGAGTCACATATGAGCCAGCGATTACGAAAACAAAATTCGGATGAGTTGGTACATCCATTTCAAATATACCAACTGGCGACTCTGGTCAATTGGCTCATTACAAAATCGACCTTTCAAAACCCCGTCGACACTAAGCCGACCCTTTTCAAAAGTCACATCTTAATCTAAAGGCTAAAATTGGAAAGGGACATTTTAATATTAAAAAACGAGACGGCGAAAATCCCGGCGTCGACAATATACATGAAACGTAAAAACCCCTTTTACTTCTCAAAATATGTAGAGAATCAAATGATAGACATGTACAAAAAACATAAAAACGCCTTCCACATCTCAAAATATGTAAAGAATTTAATTGTTGAATATTATGTTATTAAATAAATTGAGTATATTTGATATTGTATACGAATAAGTATCAACGAACTTGTATCGAGTTGATCAATGATACATGAGAAATTTAATATTTTAAATAAACGAACAGTATGTGGCTCATATTCGACTTGTCTAAGTGTCCGAGTATCAAAATAAATTTAAATTCGACTCATTTAAATATTAAATCCGAATCTCACTTAAATTTTATAAGTTTATCTCGAACCGAATTTCCAGCCACTAATGTTTATTTTCAGCCTAATGAGATTGACGGTCAACAGAAAAAGTTGATAAATAAAAACGGCATAGACCCGCAACTCGTGTAGTATCAATCCATGCATTTATCTCTTATCACGCTTAGGTGTTCAATTTCCCCAATCCCAGCTGTGTTTCCCGCCATCCATGCATATTCTCTAAATCTAGCCCTCCTCTCATTTAATTTGTTATGCAATCCTCTTGATTCATTTTCTCTCTCCCTTTTATCTCCGTCCTCCTCCAATACCAATGTAACTCCTCCTCTTTGAATTTAAAATTAATAAAAAGAAAAATGGGTACTGGAATTTCAAGGTTGAATCTGTTAATGTCATGCGGACCCTTTCAGCCCCTTGGACGTAGAATCGACGAAATGCGAAAAATGGGTAGCACTAGGTTAGATCATGGCACCCCATCTACCAAAATGCTGCTCAATAATAACAACAATGATCAAGAAGATGCTGGTGCTAGTGTTGCCTCCAGCACTGGTGATGCCAGCGGTCAAAGTATTTCCAATATTTCATCATCGCCTAAGAACGATTTATTCGTCGTTGTTGATTCTACCAAAGACAAAGAGAGAGATAATATTTGTATCATTAATAATAAACAGGAAGAGGAAGAGGAGGAAGGAAGGAGTTCTGATTATGAGGGTTTATTATGGATTAGGTCTCCCAGTTTTAGAGATTATTGTGTTGATCATTCAGATGATGAAGATAGCCTCAAGAATGTTTATGGTGGTGAGTTTTTAACCATCTCCTATTCGTTTTCCTTTTGTTTTGGCTCCTCTTGTTTCATTTTATGTATTAATGCCTAATAATATTTATTCATTTAAAATGTTAATTTAAGTAAAGAAATAAAATATATAAACAACAATATATAACATAAGAAGTTTGGAACATAAGATTTAGACTCGCTCGTTAATTTGATCATAATATTATCTACTGTATTTTATTTATTATTTCATCCTTCTATTTTGAAACCAAAGGAATATATAAAGAGTTATGCATTTATTTTAATTAAACGGCTGGATAATTAAGAATACATGATAAAGAATACGTAGGTAAAGAACTTTAGTTGTTGGTGCAGGTAAAATCAATGGAGAAAAGAGGGATCAGAACCAGACAGGAGCAGCAGATGTTGCCGATAATGAGGTCATTAATATATTAATCTTCTCTATACTCCAATTTTTTATTCCCCTTATGACGGTATAGGAATTAAATACCACGAGCACTAGTACGTACGTAATACCTAAGAAGCCCACGTTAATATTCCACTTTCCTTCGTTAGGGAAAAATCTACTTAGAGAGAAACTTGTGTAATCGATCATCATTTTTATTTGTAAAAATATTAATTCTTTTGTTATATATTGAAAATAAAATGTCATTATTTTAGCTTTGCAATTTTTGTACGAACAAACCCAAACTAATTAAATATCCTAATTAGACAAATACAAGTTAAACTAAATCCTCTTGATTGGTGGATCATCTTAATTTCCCTTTTTCTTCTTTTTGGTCTGCAGGTTTGCATGATCAGGCAGGGACCAAAGACAGATCTAACATCAGCGAGTAAAGGGTGGAGAGAAAAAAGATTCAGAAAGGTGTTTTCACACAGGACGGGTGGTATGAAAAATCTGTTGAAAGTCAAAAATTGCTACAACCCCAAAGTCCCCCACAGTGGTCCTGGAAAACAACCTGGGAAATCGCCCTGATTAATTGCTAGCCTATGACTAAATTAAACATAGATACTTAAGGCTCCTTCAATTCTTTTATTATATATACATATAGTAGGGCCCTTGCTCTTTTTTTCTTTTTCCCCTTTTCCTTCTTGTAATATAGTATATAGTTGATAATTAACCCAGAAATATCGCATAACTGAGCCTTTAAAGGCTCACCCATGCGATCCAGTCCTGGGTAATATATAGCCCTGTAAATGTTGTTCTTGCTATTTAATATTTTGTTTTACGAAAAAAGTCAGAATTTTGTGTTGATAGTGAGATGAATTCGTACTATTAATATTTGAAATTCGACATCCTAAATATGTCTTCTATAATGCTTGTAAAGGAAAGAATTGTACTCCCTCAGGTCTCATTTAGTTCTGATCCTATTCTCATTTTGTTACTCCATAATTAAAAAGCTATTTCTTTTCATTATTTGATTTGATATATATATATATATATATATATATGACTTGATTCAAGGGCATATCCCCTGAAAGAGCATATCAAACATATCTACTTTAGCGACGGACGGGACGACGGTTTGGTCCGTCGTAAAAAACATGAGGCTAAATGGTATGAAAAATATAAGCTCTCATATTTTTTCATAATCTTTATTAGGCTTGTGGGAGAAACCCTTTATCTTAATTTTATAAAATAAGTTTATCTCAAGTTTTTTAGTAAAATTTAATCTTGCGGATAAAAAAATCATATAAAAATATAAATAAATATAAAATTTTCTTTTATTTGAGATTGCGTACTACCATTATTATAACATTGTAAAATAATTATATTTTTTGACGATTAAGATTAATTGAACTTTCATTATCATAAAGTCGATAATATAGCTCATCAAATAATTTAAAAATTCATATATTCAAATATTTTTATATGTTCTTTAAATTCACACAATTGAATTTATCTAAAAAAATTCTAAAAATAAACGTATTAACTTTATAAAATATACTAATCCAATATCCTCTAGGTATATCATATCCCTTTTCACATCTTTATTATATCGTATAGCTAACTTTCTTTAGGAGAATTAAAAGATATCGTATGCAAGTCTATTGGCTAAGTATAGTTTAGGTAAAATAGGTATTATTTTTTATTTTTTATTTTTTATTTTTTATTTTTTATTTTTTATTTTTTATTTTTTATTTTTTATAAATGAAATATATGATACACGGAAGCCGTGTATCATCTGTCACCTTCTTTCCTCAATACATTTCATTGGAGATGTCAAGGTCTACAACTACTGCAAGTCGAATCTACCCCAAATGAGGTTAGAAGCTATTGCCGAAAATTTATACGACTTTCAATTGTTTGAAGGGAGAATTAGCTTTGCCTGATGTGACACAAAACTAACGCCAAATAAAGATTCGGACGTACCCATCTAAACAACGGTCGACAGCCTACCCAACTTTTTCTGATTGGGTAAGAAAAATTACTGCAAAATTTGAGAGAGATTACAATTATCAAGTTTTATTTAATTTCACATCGAGTAAAAAAAATGAAGATTATAGTTATTAACCAATTTTACCAGAAATACGTGTAACTTTAAAAGGTCAATTGTTATAACAGTTATTAAATTAATTAAATATGAAATAATAACGCATACAATTTTTTTCCCATTAGAATATTAAAGTTAAATACACTTTTATTACTACGTAATATAATTATTATTAATCTTCTATATTGGTATTTTTGTACTACATTAATAATATAATTTTACACTTTGATATTTTTCAAGATTAGAAAGAGAACAAACTCTGAGACATCCCAGAATATGGGAATGGGATTAGGTGGAACCAAGATTTTGTCCCAATGGGGGCGAATTTTAGTTAAGTTTTTTTGTTAAAATTAAATAAATAAAATTTGAATTAATCTTAATCTTAATAGTGTTTACAAATTACAATACTATTCTCCTACACCCCATAACTTGAAAATATTTCAAGATAGTTTCATTATCAATAGTTTCAAATATATTTTTTTCGATGTAAGACACTAAAGAAGCACTTAACCATTTATCACTCATTTGATTTTGAAGAGTGGTTTTAACATGTTCATCGTTGAAAATATCCTTTCCACAGTGGTAGACTGGTAGTAACGACCGGCAAAATCAAAACCGATTTCAACAATAAATAAACCCAAGTATACAAATCAACCTTATTATTCTTAATCAACTTTTGAGCAAGTTCACAAATCCCTTTCACATTAGAAAATTCAAAATCGTTTTTCACATCTGTAATGTAAGTCTCAAGTTCATCATCAATCCCCAAAAAATTTCTACCTTGAAATTCCAACAGATAAAACTTTGCAAATTAAATCAACCGTTCCTTGTCCAAATGCTGAGAAAGAGTTACTTGCATCAAGACATGTCATACATGATAGCAACTCTGTAACATTGTCAAATCGATCATTCAATTATTGAAGTTAACTATCTATCCGTGTATAGAGTAACCCAACTTGAAATTAATGAATGAGTAGTATGCAGAAGACTCACCTTTCAGAGAGGTCGAATGCTTGAAGTTAAGACAAAATGGAGTTCTAAATTCTTAACGGTCTCGTCCTAATACCTTCAATATACCCGAAAAACTAAGTTAAAAAGGCATTGATCTGGTCCTAATAAATGTACCCAACAGTCCCAAATCCACCCACAAGCAGCAGTCCATCTAAAATAGTCCCTTTAGCAGCAGTCCCCTCTTGAAGAGTAACGGAGAGATTCAGCAATCCCTCTGGTCTTCAAACCTGACGGTCACAGAAATTATACCCTTTAAGTTTACACAAAAATTATATTTAGTCTCTCTAAATTTAATCTTTTTATAATTCTGTCCCTTAAATTAATTAAATTATATTTTTATCCTTGTCCCTATAGCTATTAAAAAAAATCAGCATAGAAAGCTTCTACGCTGGCCTCTTAATACATCCCGCTGAATGGGATGGTGCCACCGTCGCCTAACATCATGCAAGCATTTTGACCATCACATGCATGTAACTCGAAGAAGAAGAAAAAGAATAAGATAGACATTTTCATAAAATAACTCTCATGTAATGTACTACTAATATTTCGTCAATTTATTTATTTAAATACTAATATAGTAATAATAAATTAATAATAACAGAACTTAGGTGGGAATAGCGATTTATAACAGGCGGTCAAATAAAATGGACGCATGTCAGAGTCTTAAATCTGGAAGCAAACACTTTCCTTTTCACCAAAATTTCGTGACTCTTCAATTCCTTTTTCGTACAACATGACCACGACTCCCGTATACGGCATACTCTTCCCTTATTAAATTATATATAAAGAGAGATTTATTTTAATTCTTTTAAAAATTAATTTTCTAAATTTAAAATTATTCAATTCTAATAAAATAATTATAACAATTGTAAATTAATTCTTACTATTAATTATTATATTTGTTATTTTTAAAACTTAAACAAAGTTATATTATTTTTAAAAGAGTCTTATTATATATTATGAATAATTTGAATCGAATTATAATTGTGACGTATGTGTATATATGAGATAAATATAAAATAAAAATAATTTTATCTTAATTTATGTTATTTTATTGCATAAACTTTAAGATTGGTCGTAATCCAACTCCGTCATATATTTATCGATATATATATATATATATATATATAATTTTCTATTTTGAAATTTTATAAATTTATTTCAAAAAGTTAAGATATATATATAATTTTGGAACACAAGAAGTACTATATATCTAAACATTTATAATAATTTTAAAATTAATATATATATATATTCTAATTTTAGAACACAAGGAGTAATGAAAAAAAAAAACTTTTTTTCCTTTTTCTTCCCTATTTTTTTTTTAATAATAGGAATTCTCGTGTGAAATTACGGAATTGGTCCATCTGGACAGATGTCATTATACTAGAAGTTGCCCCTTCACTTCGTGGCATTGCGGAAGAAATTCTCAGTAGTCTGTTTTTCATTTTTCTTCCTACTCTTCTTCTCTCACTTCCCTTGTCTCCTTCCTCTTTGTTGATCTTTTTAGCTTTTTGTCGGGAAGATAAAACACAGATTTCTCCTTTCTCTCTCCCTATATGTGTATATCCGTATATACACATCTATAATTATAGTATTTGTTTTTTTGGTTAATTTGAAATGAAATCATCTTTTGAAAAGCTGAGAAATCTTGCACGTCACAAGAGCGATGCCGAGGAGAAGAAGGATCATCAATCTTCGGCGCAATTGGATGAACTTGCTAAAGCTTCCCAGGTACCAGGTTTTATGCTGTTATATAGTTATTTTTAATGCGCGAATACTAAATATCTACTCCAAATTTATCATAAAATGAAGTTTATGGGATTTTAGGGTTTTTATTGTATGTTTATGGAAAGAAGAAGACAGCACTATGTGCCTTATATTCATAGTCTAGCTAAATTTTAAGGGTTAGCTGAGTTGACAATAAATGAACTGCAAATCTGTTTATGCAACTTTGAATAATTTGGTAGCAATGTTGGTGGGTGCCTGGGTTAGTCTAAGTGAATTGATAAGTGGCTCTGATTGTTTAATTTTAGGGATACAATGTCATAATGCACATTCAACCGGTTTCTTTTCCATTTGAAGATGTTTTATTCTTGAAAAAGGTAGTTTGTAGGACACAATTTTGCTCGATCATATGGTCAACATTACTAGAAATGAATCTTTCAACTACTTCATTCTCCCCCTTCTTGTACTGACATTCATTGAATTCTAATCACCGTTCAAGTAATGGAAGCTACCATATCATCTGCCCAAACTTGTGGTTGTAATCGATATAGCTTAAGTCACTACATTGCTGCCAAACTACTGTATATCTTATTGTTCGACAGAGGGGAAAGTATTATTATTCAACATAGAGGAAGTATGGACCAAGAGGGTAATGTTAAGCTTCGTATGCTGTGCTTACTCTCTTCAGAACAGCACGAGTGTTTTGCCATTATAAAAGATGAGAAGAAAATTCCCAATATAACACAGTTTAGTAATGTACTCCCTATTTTTGACTTTCTTAATTAAATTATGTTCATGAGATGAATGTTGGGTACCTCAAGCCGCACTATGTTGGAAAAGAAAAAAGGCAGCAAGGAAGTCAAAATTCCAGGCTTACAGCTCTGCACAGAGTGCAAGGAAAGAAGGAGGGACATTGAAATACACTATTGGTGATTATTCAAGAGTCAAGACACATGGAGAAAGGAATCTTTAGTGAAGTCGAATTTCAAAGAACTTGTGAAAGTAGAATGAGTGCTCGTAATTGCATCAAATTGCAGGGAACTGACCCTTAATTCTGAATCTCACCCCAAAGTTCATCAAAATACAATCCAACCCAAAATATCAATTTTTTGTGAAGTATATAAAACAAGGGTAAAGGAAAAAGAACTAGAAACAGAAAAAGCGATTTTCTGGCCGCAACCAGATGCATTTTTCTGTTGATAAATAACCTAGTTGCATATTTTTTGCTCCAAATTCTACTTATTGAGGAACACATAACTAAGAAACAACAAAGAAAGGAAGAAAGAATATTTTGTAGCTCAGTTTACATTACTAAGTACATGTCTTTTAGGTTCATTGTGAACAAATTCAACATCAACCATGTTTCCTGTTTTTGATTCATTTTCAAAATGTCATTTGAGTTGCCAACCATGCAGCAAAGAAACTGTTATATTGGGAACAATTATCGGAAAGTATAAAGGCAAATGTTAACTTCCCCCAGGCACTTGATAAGAAGCATTTAATGTGTTTGGAAAGTGTTTCATTGGAACTTGTGTACAGACATCTAATATAGTTAATTTAGGAAATAAATATGTTAGAATTATTGATGTTGTACACTAAATACTATTAGTAAACTTAATTCTAGTAATAAGAGTTCCATGACAAAATGTTGTAAGAGTAAAAGCTTAACAAGTGCCCTTAGGGCACTCATCATCAGCAAGGTTCTAAAAGGCGCTAGGCGGTAGGCGGGCGTAGCGCTTAGGTGAGATTTTTTATTTTAAGCTAATTTTAATATTTTATCTTACATTTATCCAAACAAAACAATAATATAAAGAAAAACAATCTATAATAAAAATAATAAAGGCCTTTGCTTAAAGTTCAAACACGTGTCCATATTGCTAATGTCAAAGTTCAAACAGAAACATGTAATTGTTTAAAGTTCAAACACAGACAAATAATAAAAATTACAAACTAATAGTCCTCATCTCCATATCCCTCTATATCTCTCTCTAACTTTTTTTCTCCATATTCCTCCAATATAATGTCCTCATCGGGCTTACACTCATACTCCTCATCTCTCTCTTCTCTTATTCTAACATTTTTACTATTTCTCCTAGGTTTTAGCACGCTATCCGCTTCGGATGCTTTACCAACTGCTTCCTAAGTAAGGTCCGAACAACCCTCAACTTCTTCATCTATTCCTACAACGTCATTTTGTAGTTTAGTTATTAAAATTTAAAAAAAACAATTGCAACCCTAAATTTTTCGCTTAAACCCCACCTAATTTCTTCGTCTTACCCACCCAGTACCGTATAATTTTCTTAAGGGATTTTTTTCCCTTCTTGGGCATAAGGGAGGCGCTAGGTGACCTAGGTGTGGCGCCCAGGGGGGGGCTAGCGCCTAGACGGGGATTAATCGGACCTAGGCGGGGATTTTTAGAACATTGATCATCATGACCGAAATTTAAAATGGGGAATATTATTTTAAATGAGCATTCATTTAGCAAAAATCCATAAACTAAAGTAAATAAGCAATAACATTTACAGAGCACAAACATTATGTGCATTATTTACTTACGACTTATAAACTTGTAGCTTTATTTGCCTAATTGCATTATGAAATCATGTAGTTAAGTTTTATTATATGCGTTAAGAGGATTCTAAATTTCTACCTATGAAGCAACCTCTCTTGTGAAAACTTGTAAGTTGTGTGTGCAGTGGGTTTTAGTCACCATACATTCTTCAAGTGCTGATTACAGTATATTGGTTTTCCATTTTGGCAGGATATGCAAGATATGAGAAGTTGCT
The DNA here is from genome assembly GCA_947179155.2 of Hedera helix. Taxonomy (NCBI): domain Eukaryota; kingdom Viridiplantae; phylum Streptophyta; class Magnoliopsida; order Apiales; family Araliaceae; genus Hedera; species Hedera helix. The sequence continues at coordinate 36,985,962 of OX359270.1, read as the reverse complement.
ATGACAGCTTTCTATCTGCAGCTGCTGCAACAGCCAATAGTGCATATGGTACACTAATATCCTATTTCTTACGTTTATGCTTATGTCTCTTCTTCGGATACATACCAATACGAGTTTTTGTTTATTCTCGACTTAGACTTGATTAGATGGGTATATGTCTAGTTATGATTTAATAACCTATTTAAATGCCACTTTTAAATATTCTATCTTTATACAAGGATGGATTAAAGCAATTTCTACATATGTATGTCAGAATTTTCAGAGTCACTACAGGAAATGGGGACATGTTTACTGGAGAAAACTGCATCCAGTGCTTATGGAGAAAGTGGTGAGAAAACGAACTTTGTCTGCTTGAAAGTTAGAGTTACTCTGTTTAGGGAAAATAATATTGTAGTGGCACTAACATACTTGTGTGATATAGATGTGACTCAAATATAGAGAGTTGGTATAGATTTTCTTAATTTTAACTAATTGGACTGTCACTTGTGCTGATAATAGGATTTTTTTCTAATTTTTTAATTTTTTTTTAATTATGAAGCTATCCTTCTTTTTGAGAGATGTCCAAAATTTTGGCTCCTAACTTTAGTATTATTACATCATGCCCCCTAAAACTTTAAACTAATTTCCTGTATAATCTCAGTTGGGGTGTGACCCCCAACCCACCCTTGTGTATATCTTGCCTGGGTGCTGGTCAATTTAGTAATTTCAGAAGATGGCCCATATAGATTGGTGAAACAGGAGTGCATTTAGGTGTTTGGATTGTTGTGTATCAACTTCACTTACAAACCTGCTGGCTGGAGTCCAGAATACAAACTTAATTTCCAGAATACTACATCAAATTTTAAAACTAATTGTGAGCTTTAAAGTTCTCCGCAGAAAATTCTAGAATAACTTTAAGAACTTCAAGAGACATTAACTTTAGAGAAATTCAGAATTCAATCTAGAAGCTAAACACAATCAGTAGCAGCAACCCCACCTTCTTTCCTTTCTTTTTCCTCCTTTATTTTTTATTTGATTATAGTGAATATTTTATTAAGAACTAAGTATAAAAATATTGTTGGCAATCAAATTTTTTATGCCCTTCTCTTTTCGGCCTTTTGACTTGCTGTAAATGTACATGACTATGTGAGCTTAACAGTGATTAATTTTCATATCTGTGCAGGAAGAGTATTACTGATGCTGGGAAAAGTGCAGTTAGAACTTCAGAACCTTGTTGATAATTATGTGAGTGTTTAGTGCATGTTGTAGCTACATCAAACTTTGTGATTCAGCACTACATTGACTTTAACCTGGTAATGACTTATTGCTCTCTGAATGTCAGCGCTCTCATATAATTCATACAATTACAAACCCTTCAGAGTCTCTTCTCAGTGAGCTTCGGAAAGTTGAGGTTTGTATTTAATGCATCATTTTTATTTGTTAATCATTTATATTTTAAGGCAAGCTTGGCCTGGGTATGCGTATTGAAACCGCCAACCTTGAGGTGGTTCCTCAAGCAAGGGTACATTGTTATAATGGAATTGCCTGTCCAAATTATAGTTACTGAGCTTTTTCTGTTTGACTGGTGCAGGAGATGAAACTACAGTGTGATGAAAAAAGGTATAAATTGTTCTGTTCCAGTGTAAACTTCTATCATTGGAATGCATCTTTATAGATTGTCTACATGATCTTCAGAGAGGTATATGAACACATGCTGTCACAATATAAAGATAAAAGAAGGTTGAGAAGTCGCAAAGGTGAAAATATTACTTCTCAGCAAGTAAAAGAAGCTCGCAATGAATGTGATGATGTGGTGAGACTATGTGTTTTTCGGGTGAAATCACTGAAGCAAGGGCAATGCCGCAGTCTTTTAACACAGGCAGCTCGTCATCATGCAGCACAGGTATCCTTTACATCTGGCATGAGTTAAATACTTAAATGTCATAGAATCTGCCCTTGGAGTTTTGATAATTATTTTATTTTCCCCTTCTACCCCCTGAAAACAGTTGAATTTCTTTCGGAATGGACTTAAATCTCTTGAGGGAGTTGACCCCCAGATAAAACTAGTTTCTGAAAAGCAACACATTGACTGCCAATTCGTCGGACTAGATGATGGAGAAGGTGGAGAGAGTGAAACTATGAACAGCTATGAGAAAAACAATGATGATGGGGAATTGAGTTTTGATTATAGACAAAATAAGTTGGGCTTTGATAATGATTGCACATCAAGGATTTCTATGGAGGTACGTTTCTTACCTAAAAAACATCGTATATTATGTTTGCTTTTAACATTAGTGTGGCCAAAACTTTACCTAATTCCGAGCCTCACTTTATGCATGGAATGAATTATAGCGTTATATTATTATTAGGCAAAAGTACGCATCATGTCTGTTGGATCGGCCAGATACCAGATTAATGAAGTTATGTTTGTTAAGATTGCTAGTCTTTTGTTGTCCTATGCTAAGTGAAGTTATCATTTTTCTCCATAGATAATAAGATAATAAACTGGCTTGCTTTCAGACCAACTCAGTGTTGGTGTATTTGGGAACTACCGTAGTAGAATAATTCACGAGTGTTCCTAAAAGATTCTCTAAGCATTCGTTGTATTTAATGAAATAGAAATTGCAAGTTTAGTTTAAGTGATCTTTATGGTAGAAACACTGTTGTTGATAGAATAAAAGGTACTTTCGCAAGAAAAACTCACGAACTTCACTTGTGACTGGCATGAGTAAGGTCAAACTTTTAGCAGAAATGAACTATAGCACTACCAACAATCTATACTATAAGTGAGAAAATAAAGCCAAGCATGGATGGTACACAAACTAAACTGCTTAGTGGGTCTTGTACTCTTGTTACCCTTGCTACACCTGCTCCTGATTCATATTCCTACATTGGAGAAGAGCTCTTGTTTTCTTTTTTTCTTTTCACCTACTGGATGTTTGAAACTTCGAATAATCCTTTCCATTTTTTCTTAATCTTCCTTCTTTCTTACACAAATCCGTATCAAAGGGTGGATTTGAGGTGAGTCTATCCTTGACATCCTTCTATGGTTGTTTGCCGAGACCTCCATTCTGAGAAGCTTAAGCCTTCTAATGTTTGATTAACATAGACATTCACGTACGCATACACATACACATGCACATGCACATGCACAGCCACAGCCACAGCCACAGCCACAGCCACAGCCACATGCGCATGCGCATGCACATGCATATACATTATATATATTCCCTGCTGTTCTTATTTAATACTCCCTCCATTCGAAATTAGAAAATCAATATTGATTTTTGAAAAGTCAATTTCAAACATTTTCAATCACAAAATTGATATGAATCCATTTAGTTTATGTCAATACAATTATGAATATTATAAACTAGCTAGAAAGTACTACTAATTATGAGATTTATTATTTTGAAATTTTAAATAAATCATGTCAATTTTAAATTTGAAAATGTCTCAAGTTGACTTTTAGAAAGTCAATAGTGATCTTATAATTTGGAACGAAGGGAGTATATCATAGGGAATTTTTTTTAAAGGCCAGGGGGTTGGGGGGCTCCTGTGAGTCTGTGCATGCTAAATCCCTGACAGTTTGTAACTCATGGTTTGAGTAAAGAATCACCAAATGCACGACTGTCTAGGCACAATATTTCCTTATTTGCATCTTTGGTCATAGATGGAACAGATCTGGTGATGATATACATAGCAGGTATTGTTCTGTTCTGTACATGTCACTCAATCAATATATATGTAGCTAATTTTATGTATGATGTGCGAATTTTGCAGTTGGACCAGGTTGAAGTTCTGTATCCTCATGCTTTGAAATTGGAAGAAGCAGAGGTAAAGAGACTTCAGCATCCCTTTTGTGTAGTTTATGGAACTGTTTATTTTTGCCTTTTTAGATTGAATAAGTAATCCACTCAACTTTCCTTGAAATAATTGCTGCATTAAAAATACAAAATCCTGGATTTGACAAACTGTAGGCATTATGTTATCAACTGTGCCGAGATTGGTCATGGGAATTTATGTATGCTTTCCCATCTCTCCTCACCTGCAATGCCCACTAGCGCATGCAATCAGACATGAAACCAAGACCTAGAATTAGATCTGTGATACATGTTACTCACTTAGAGGCTCCAAAAGCTCAAGATATTAGAGAGTTTACCCAACCAGATCTTTTCTTGAGCTACTTCTGGAATGGGTCGTATGGTGGTGAACCTAGTCAATTTTTCCTGGTTTTTTCATTGTCAATTCTACTCTGGGACAAAAGAAATCAACTGCTCTGTGGCTCTCATTTACCATCTCATCTTCATATCTGCAGATAACTATTAGCAAAAGCAAGGGGGCGCAGGCTTTCAGTCGGCGACGTCAACTGAGCAGCCATTCTGCCCCAATATATCCAGATAACTTTGATCCAGCCGAAAGGGGTGGGGAAGTGCAACCATCCGTACGAAAGTTTCACACATATGTGCTGCCTACTCCAGCTACTGCAAGAATTTCAGCTTCAAGCATCACTGGCTCTGGTCCTCAGTCAAGTTCTACAAACCTCAGCACAAGCACCCCAAATCTGCAGCATTCATCCCCACTTCGCCCTGAGAAGCGTGAGAACAGTAGCAGTTCCTTCATCCCACTGCCCCCTCCCGAGGGACATTCAATCTCACAGTTTGATATGCATCGTGCATTTGATCTTAACAAAAATAAAAGACAAGCCTTTTCTGGTCCTATACCAAGTAAACCCTGGTCGACCAAGCCTATGTTATCTGCCAGCGGTATCATCACCTCCACAGAACTTCCCCAGCTAGTAGCTTCTGATTCGCTTTCTCGAGCTCGAGTTTCTCAGCCTTCATCTCCAAATGTATCCAGTAGTGTTTCACCTCCCCTTGTATCTTCGCCTACATTACGTGAGCTTCATGAGCTCCCTAGGCCCCCAGGCAGTTTAGCCTTCAAGCCAGGAAATTCTTCAGTGATTGGCCATTCTGCTCCATTGGTAATAAGAAATAAGGAGCATTCTCCTACAAACAGAAGTCCTGCGCTAGAATCAAATGCAGCATCTCCGCTTCCAGCTCCTCCAGTAAGTGTTCCTCGGAGTTTCTCCATACCCTCTAGCAGTCAGAGAGCAAAGGCATCAAGTGTGGTCAAACTATTAGAACCTTCTCAAATTCAAGATAAGGTTGAAAAAGTAACTTCTCCTCCACTGATGCCTAATTCCCTTTAAAACATGAGGTCATTATCAACTGTTTCTGAAGTAGCCTCCAATTCTGGGCCGATCAGAGGTAATTAAGTACCGGAATTGTCGTTTTTTATTGCAAGTATATTTTAAAATGTTGAAGGATCCCAGTACCTTAATTACCTTAAAATGCTGTTAATATTCCTTTTGTTCTTGCTACTGGTAAGAGTTAAATACATAAAATAGTTTAATAGCTGTTTTCTGAATTCTGACTTTGGGTATTTGAGGAAGGAGGGATATGGTCGACCAACATACAGTCCTGTCAATTGAAGTGATTGGAGAACGTTATGGGTCCACAATGATTGAGATGTTTTGCTTTCTCTTTGTCAAAATGCTGTTAAAAACATGAGGTATTCCCCCCCTAGGTCATATTAATCCTCTTGTGAGTTCTTTTCAACATTTGGGGTGTCCCCAGACTATGAGCAATGAGGTGCAGTCAGTGTTCGTTTGCTTGGGAGTCCTTCCATTGATCGCAGTGGCGTGATGTGTGATACATCACCCCTTGCTAAGTAAATTAAATAGAATATGAACCCACAAATACCACCTTAACGAGTGAAAGATGAATTTTCTATGTTCTGTATATAATTCATCATCCTACCATGATGTATAGAAGAAAGATTCTTTATATTTGCTTGGGAGTATTAGGTGAGCATTTTTGTGGAAGCAGGTGGGAGCTGATTCCTATAGCTTTTGTTGAGCATATTCTTTTGGGTCGACTTGCCTTCAATTTCCGTGCTGGGTACAGATATGTATATATGGTGTTTATGTAGTAGTAGTATCGATTTTTCCCATCCCATCCGTATTTAGTTCATTACAATGAACTCAGTCAGGTCAGCACAATTTTGTCATTAATAATGATTACTGTATCATGTAAATTTCTAGAGAAATGAATTTTGCATATCTTTACGGGGAAAACATACCCAGGTCTTTTCACTTTCTAATTATAGATTATAAAGATTTTTTATTTATTTAAATATAGTAATTCTTGGTTGACTGATTGGACCCTTATCTGTGCAAGCCATTTTCTATATTCTATATATATATATATATATATATATTTGCAAACTAAATTCTATATTTAGTTCTAAATTTAAATCGCTTCTTTGTGATACTCTATATGTTTCACACAAAGGTATTATTTTAACTTTTCAAAGTTAGTTTGAAAATATGAAATTGAAAGTTGACTTGAATTTATTTAAGTTTTGTTGATGATATATTTTATAATTAGTAATATTTGTTTTCAATGCTAACACTCGTGTTGTTTAAAATTAAATTAATTTTACCAATTTTTAATTTTAAAATGTTGTAAATTCATTTTAAAAATTCAAAATAGAACTTTTTTTTGTGAAATAAATAGAATACTTCAAATTCAGGCTACTTTAATCATATTTGAATTACTTTAATTAAATTTTGTAACAAGTACAATTATATGAATAATTTATTAATGTGTTTATTCACACAAAAATTGAAGAAAAAGTTTAAATTATTTTTTCGCAAGATAAATAAATTTCATCAAATTCATAAATCATACGTATGCACTCCAGTACGCCTGGCTAGTTGGTCTACTTTGAATTCAATGTTAGTAAAAATAAAAAATAAATAAAAAGGTCAGCAGTCTTTTAACATGTGTGATGGGTCTAAATAAATGTGCAAAAAGTAAAAAGACACAATTGTTTAAACAAAATGTACAATCTTTAGTCTTAATTTGTTTATTTTGTTTAAATGAGTTAAATTTGAACTCTCATTCAAAGATTATGTGACAATGAGTAAATTTAGATATTTTTTTAAAAGTGGAATAAATTTGTGAACATAGGGTTTGGTAATATATATATAAATATAATTTAATATGCATTTTCAATACTAGAACTTTCTTAAGATATAATATTGCATTCCATTTTTATATTTTGTAGTATTATACTTCTTTCATGTGTTTTCTTTTACCTTAGATAATAATTTTCATTATTAAAAATGTTAATAATATTCAATGTACATTATTTAAAATTTTATTCTATCTAATACATAAGTTTCTCAAATATTAGTAACATTTATAAAAAGATTCTCCATTTAACTTTAAAAATTATATTTGAAAATTTTAAAATTCAAATTAATATGAATTTTTTTAAGTCTAAAGAATATAAAATTTTGTGATTAATAGAAATTTTAGATAATTTTACTATATTCACAATATATTGATTAAAATTAAATACATTTTATTAAAAGAGTTAATATTTTCACAAAGAAAATTCTATAAGATTTTACTCACATGAAAATGAGTCTCATTTACTAGTGAGTAGGGGTGTTCGACCGATACGAACTAGACTGGTACCGAATTGAACCGGTATTAAAATCATAAAAAATTCGGTATTGAAATCGGTACCAGTTGAATAGATATACCGAACCGGTTAATTGGTTTGGTGCCGATTTTTACCCAAAAAAATCGATTATTATTATTATTATTTTTTTATTATTAATAATATTTTTTTAATTATTATTATTTATTAATATAATAAATAATAATAAATAAAAAAAATCGGTACTGTCCAATATATACTTGACCCCCAAGACACCGAACCCAAACTAGTATACCGAACTAGTACCAGATCGGTCGTTTTTGTATTGAACTGATCGGTTTGGACTTGTCCGGTTCACCAAAAAAATCAGTTGTACCGAAACTTTTGATCACTCTTACTAATGAGATCTTGCAAAACTATTAATTTTATTTGTAAAAATATCAATTCTCTATATTAATCCTAAATTTAAACATATCATATATTTATTTTTAAAAATTAAAATAACTCTTTTTATCAATCTGATGTTGTAATAATATTAGGGGTAAACTAGAGATTTGGGCAGGGAGGGGAAAGCATGCGAAGTACCTAAATTATTTACGTAATAAAAGTCAGAGCTATAAGCTATCTATATATCCTATATTTCCAACTTTACCCCTACAGCCAAGGTAAAAGAAAGTAAATGATCCCCTGGAGATTAGCCTGCAGGCAGGAGGATCCTAGAACAATAGAAGAGTAACCCAATCCAACTGAAGGAAAGGTCAGCAACTGTTGTTGCTATGGAGATGAAGATGATGATTCAAGCTGCAGCAACAAATTGTAATTGTAGCTCCTCTCTTCAAACACTCCATCTTCAGTTGCCCGCTTTTACTTTCAGCCCATCTTTCTCTCCCTCCTCTTTTTCTACTAAAAAGCTTCACATACCTTTTCCAACTTTCCCTCTCTCTCGAACCACCAGCAGCAGTCGTACTTCTTCCCCAAAGCCCATCAACACAGCATGCTCGCTCCTCGACGATGGTGCTTCCGGTAAGGACCCTTATATTGGGTGTTTTTATTGTTATTAATTGTGAGTTTTTTTGCTCTTTTATTTTTTAGCCTGTACTTGTATCTATGTGGATTCGTAGAATGCGTACCATCTGTTTGATAAAAGGACTATATGAGAATGCCATTTGTTGTGCTTAAGCAACTACTCATAATTTATTTCAAATTTGAGTTTCTCTGTTCATTGTACTCCCTTTGTACCAATATGACATGCCACTTTTCAAAGTCTTAAGTTTTTAAGAAAATTTTACCAAGATTAAACTTTTTAAAGATGATGAAGTTATGTATGTTGATTTTGATAGTGAATTCCTATTTTGGGACGCCTCGGGAGGGAAAGGTGGACTTTCATGTTGGACAGATGGAGTACAAGTTTGGTGTATATATCACATATAGTTCGGGGATTTATTCTAAGACATTGGTAGAATAGTAAAGCTTTCGAATGTTAATAATTCCTGTACTAAAGATAACCTTTTACTTTTATTCCCTTATCAAGGTTCAGCAATAGAAGTTACCGAGGTTGATCCATATTTGGCAGTGAAGGTGAGACTTTTAATAAGCCTGAATTGAATTTATGTGATGACTAATATAGTAATTTATCAGTGTGAATGACTTAAACAAAGGGGACAAAATGTTGAAAATTACTTTTTGTTTTCCCACACTCTCACTCTCTCTACAAGATGTTGATGGTGCATAAAAAGAAACGTTTTTTGTATTCTGTTGTAGAGCATATGTTGCAACACTAACAATGGTGTAACAAATAATTTCAAATCTAATTTTAACTGTTCAGTTTTAAATTCAGAAGAAGGCTACAGAGATAGCATCTGAACTAAGAGGGACTTCCATATATCTTGTTGGTAAGAAACTCTTTCCTATTACAATGCAACTTTGAAAATATTCTTATATTTGGAGTTTGATAGTTTGAAATCAAACTATCAGGGATAAACAGCAGAATCAAGACAAGCATAGGGAAATTTATTGCAGATGCATTGCGTTATTACTTCTTTGACAGGTATAATTACATTCTTTTTTTTGCTAGTTGTATAATTACTTTCTCAGTTGTCTAATTTCATTAGTGGCGTATAATATTATTTTTAGAAATATGGTTGCTCAAGTAAGTTGCTTCGTTTCTTTTGTATGCAGTGACAGTTTGATTGAGGAAGCTGCAGGTGGTGACTCTGATAGCAAACAATTCAGGGAGAGAGATGAGAAGGGATTTCGTGAGTCAGAGGTGACTGAGTAGTACAAAATTCAGTACATTGCTTTGAATCTATGTTCAGATAGTTATATTCAGTTCTGTATTCTGGACCTCTGGTTTATTCCATAATCTGTCATTTAAAGTCTTCCAACTGTAGAAAGGCCACTATTGTACAGGATTCTTCTCTTTTTATAAATACAATGAATGATAAACTAGCTTATTTTGATCAACATTCAATTCCAGACTGAAGTACTGAAGCAATTATCATCCATGGGCCGCCTGGTTGTTTCTGCTGGAGATGGTGCAGTTGAGAATGCAACAAATTTGTATGAATATAATGGATTTTTCTGCCTGATACTCTTCATGAGCAAATTAAACGGTTAAAATCGATTGCTCTTTAATACTTTTGAACATTTTTAGGTCATTTCTGAGGCATGGAATTTTGATATGGATAGACCTCCCTTTGGACATGGTAGCCAAAGAAGCTGTTGAGCGTGGGCTTCAACTTCCTGCATCAGAATTATCAACTTCCGAATCTTATTCTGAGGTTTGTTTTTCCACCTAAATATTTGACAAAGTCTATGTATTAATCTTAGTTTATGTAAAATTCTCAGGCATATCCATTGCTCACGGCTTTCTTGAATTCTCCTGATTATATGTTCACCCATTGTGATAAATGAAAACCAGGTATTTGCTCACCTAACTGATCTGTACAAACAAATGCAAGGTGGATATGCCACAGCAGATGCAACTATTTCACTTCAGAGTATATCCCCTTAACTTTGTGCTCATATAATATTTTCTATATCTCCTTTGTTTCTAACTTGCTCTTGTTGTTTGCAGAAGTAGCTTGGCAGTTAGGATATGATGACTTAGATGCAGTGACTGTGGAAGACATGTGTTTGCAGGTTGAAAATAAATACTTTTATTTAAAAAGGAATGCGTTCTTATCATTGTGCTAAAATTTACTTGTAAACTTCCCATGGGATTATCCCTATTTGTCATAATTTCAGGTTCTCAAGGAGATAGAAAGATTGACGAGAGTAAAGAAGTTAATGGAAGACGCTGCAAGACCATTTTAGCTTATAAGGGCCATCTTTTTCATCTGTTGCACCATTAAGTTTCTGGTTAGTTCTATTTTATTTTTGTATTAACTTGTGTTCAATTTTATGTTACTTATATTTGAAAATTGTATTTAGTTGACTGAAGTTGTGGATTATATCATCACTCTGATATGTAAATGGAACAAAACATAATCGTTAGTCTGATTCTTCCTTGGAAAATAGAGGAAAGAACAGTTCTTGTTATAAAAAAGTGATAGACAATGGTGGAGGTGTATAAGAAAAATGGCAGGGCAAGGAGTTTGTATAAGATTGGGGGACAAGTTTAGTAAACAATTTATCTTCTGTGATTAGAGTAAAGAAGTTGATTGTGTTGCATTAAGCTTTGAGTAGGAAAAGAAAACAGAAAATATGAGAGAGAGAGAGAGAGAGAGAGAGAGAGAGAGAATGAGAACAAGACTTCACTGTGCATGAGGAAGTGTTACGGTCTTTGTATTTCATGTTTTCTTAGTTAGTTGATAACAGTTAGAAGGAGAGGCAATGCATTAGTAATTGTTAGGAAGTAGTTAGGCTATAAATAGTGGTTGCTTGATCTGTTTAGCAGCCATGTTGGTTGTAATAACAGATTTTTTTTTTCCCACTTGAATTCCACTGCTATCTCAATATCTAAATCTCAGTCTCTCTCTCTCTCCAAAATCCATCTGTTTCTCTTTAGTTCTCCCAATTTCTCATCATATCTCTCTTCTTAACTAAATTCTCGTCTAAATCAGCTTAAAGAACTAGATTACTGCTCTAGGTTGTAACATGAAGCTCTCTACAGCTCTCTCTGTGACTCCCCAACACACACATGCACACCAGGATTGGATTGATTAGAGCAAAAAATGAAGTAAATTTTTTGTGTTTCATAGGAAGGAAATAGAATTATCTTGTTACCACTGTCTAAACTCTAATGGCATTCAATGATAAACCCGTTGGTATGATTTGATCAATAAGACTAATGTAACAAAGTATTTTGTTGGAAATTGTCATCTAGGTACGCGGCAATAATACTCAAATCTACAGATCTTCATGGAAGAGTTGATCTTTTTCGGAAGGTATAAGTTTGTTGCCAAGTACTGATTGGCTGTCATACTAAATATATTCATGTTTAAAGAGTCCTATAATTTGCATTCCAAGTGAAGGGTTGAAAGAAACCTCTGATATCAATTTCCAGCTGATGACATCTTTTTGTCATTGTGTAAAAGTTTGCCTCCTATTAATGAATGTTAAACATCAGTGATTGCAGTACTTGATTCAAAGGTCTTATGTTAGTATGTCTTGTATTTAGTCGTTTAAAGTTAACCATTACTTAAGGGACTCGATACTAACATTGAATATTACTTGTATAGTATAAAATAATAACAACAATAATATTATTACCGATGATATCCAAGATCAACTTGACATGAGCTTCTGAAATACACACTCTGTCCGAAAAAGACCCCTATTTTCTTTGTAATTTTCCTTGAAAATGAGTATTTTTCTTGGACTAAGGGAGTATTATTCAGTTCTTGGTGGTTTGATTACATGTAAGAGAAAATTGGTAACTATTTACTTTCCAGTTTAGCTTATTGCAGCAAAAGAAGGTTAGATAGCTTGGAGGTATTCAATCTGGATTGTAGAGTTTCCCTGAGCCAAAAAATTGTAGCCCAGGTTACTGGCGGCCTCCCTCTTGCCCAAATTCAATGAATGCAAGTGGGGCTTTACTTTTCCCAAGTCATCCTACTTCAGCTATATTAATGGAACAGGAAAAAAATCTCAGATGATATGACCAGCCTGAGAGTGCTGGAGGGAAGTTATTAGGTTGAAAGAGAATTAAAATAAGTAGATGGTCGTGGCAGAATGGCAGCAGGGAAGAGGGGCTCCATTATACTTATCTTCTAATTTTTTTCAATACACATTTAGCGACATAAATATTATATTTGATAACGTTTGTGTTGCTAAATGTGTATCGAGAGAAATTTAAAAAAACAAATGAAATTGAAGGAATTCGATTAAAGTCGCTTCCATCATTTCTTCAACTATCATATTGCATTTGTTATGGAATGGGCAGTAATTTGACTTGCCTTGAGACTTTAAAGATATCAAATATGAGAAGAAACATCAAGCATCTAAAAAATAAAGCAGTGAAGCTCGTTGGTTGGTTGGTTACTTGGTTTATATACAAAACGATCCAAATTCATTAATTATTTAAAATAAAAGATTCTAGTAGTATTTTAGTTTGATAAAACATATTCATCAACTAAACAATATAAAAGATTTGGTCCCTGCCTTTTTCGTCCGGCCAACTTTTCAGCCTAATTCCCACAGGCAGCAAGCAGCCCATTAAAAACTTCATAAACGTATTCATTTCCGTCTATGGTGTCTTAGCAGCAACAGATCCACAAAAGTTACAAGAACGGTATATATAGTATATTGGGGTAAGAATTGAAGCTGACATTAGGATGGTGGTGCATCTTAGATGTTTTAAAAAAGGGTAGGATAATATGGATTTTAGTTGTACTTTAGTTAAAGGTTCCATTTTACTTGGCCAAAAGTGATGCCTAGCTCTTTGTTGATTTTGTTTTATATTCTATTAGTTTTGGTTGGTTTACTAATTATCATAGACTCCATTTGGATAAACAAAATATTTGTACTCGAATGTCCGTGCAGATTTATACTATACTATTTATTTGGATTTCATATGATTTTTTGCTTACTGTCGGTATATGGGAGTGTATATATTTTAGCTATATATTTTTGTATGTGTTGTTATACCAAGGTTCTTGGTATAAATAATATATATGCATCTATATATATGATGTTAATTTAAACTGCAATTAAAAATATTAGTATTGAATAAACAAATGAGGTACGTAATTTCAATCGCTTTTGTTTGATATGTTTTGATGGATGGATTTTTGTTATTTTCTCAGATAGTGAACAACATTAGATACCGATTTCTGAGTTTTTGGTCAATTAATTAATATGAGATTTATTTTATTTTATTACAAAAGTGATGAAGAGGTATAATGCTTTAATTTTCAAGCACAATTGCAAAATTTGGTATTTGCCGTTTTCTACGTAACTTGCATTTGTTGCATGCATGCAGCAAGTAGTAGAGTTTCAAGTTTGGACGTTAGTTGAAATAAAGAATTCAACGACATTGGCACCGAAGATTTATTGACGATCCAAAATGTATGTATTTAAGCGTATGTCTAAATCATCATGTTCATTATTCAAAGCAATTATATATATGCACATGTCCATGAAGTTCCTAGGACGTTTAATAACGTGGGACCTTTTTCCAATAATGAAGAAGTCTTTGATCTTGTGCATGTGTTGATATGTTCCCAACGGGTGTTGATCTTGTGTGTTGCAACTTTTCTCTTATGTTATTAAAAGGCAATATTACTGTAGTATATATGGCGGCTGCTGCTGCTGGTATATATACTCATGTTGCTAGATTTCAATTGACCTCGTTTGAGAGCTAGCATTGTAGGTAGGTAAGGTAAGGTAAGACAACATTGTAATATTGTTTTTCTATGTTGTGATCGAACTCTCTCAAATTACATAAAGCTCGATCTGTGTGTAATAAATTTATGAATGATATATGTGTGTATATATGTACGCAAGTTAGTTTATATTTTTGTTTTGTTTTATGAACACAAAGCGCCCCCCGGGGGGGGGGGGGGGGGGGGGGGGGGGGGCTGAGCAAGGGAGGGAGGGAGAGCCAACAACAATTACAATTCTTGCAGCCCATGCAGCCAAGGAATGTATGTATATATATATTAGCTTTGAATTTTTTTGATGATGAACGTATGAAACCTCCACAACCATTAGAACATTGACGCATCTAAAATGTCCTTTTTCAAATTTATAATCAATCAAGGGTAAAGTCAGCAGGACATTATTTTGATCAAAACGCAATTTTTTAATTTTTTTCGTAATAGTTGTTATGATGGTCTGTATTTTGAAAATTTCTTTCGACTATTATTATAATATACAAGTTTAATATCTCCTTTGGAAGTCCCAACACAGCAAAACTGATTATCACTTCATCACCTCTTTATGATCTCTCTCTAAATATCTCCAACTGGAAAAACTTCACCATCATCCACAGCCTACTACCCCCACTTCAATTTCGAGCTTCACCCATAAAACGCGCCCCTCCATCATGGTCTGAAAAAGATTCATCAGCCATTCAGCCTTATACCTATAAAAATTTAGATTTCTAGATTTAGGTCATCAAATACTGGCGATCCGATTGGTCAATAGCAAAGGTTTGGCGATGACTTCCTCATTTTTATTTTATTTGCTCTCTTTTTCTTTTGGTCTGCGACTGAATTTAGTGTTGTAATTGAGTAACAGATTTCTGTTATTATGTGTATGTATGCTCATGTCTCTTATCATTAACATAGATTAAAGAGTTTAACAAATTACAAACAAGATGTATCCGTCCTTCGCATGGGTTAGGATAACAGGAACACAATGGATGCTATAATACCAAGAGGCACTTTTTCTGGATAAACTGAAATGAGGCATATCAGTGCGTGCCTTGGAAACTCGAATTTGAATTGCTCAAGTCGCAATTCCCTTCTAAGCTCAGAAAACCACTCCTGCTCCTAGCCAAAGACCTACCCCACGCACTGAAGAGCGGTGTTCAATTCCCTTCAAAGCTCAGAAAACAGTCTTCTAAACATTATCCACTAGAGAATAAGATTAAGGTGGGGGTGTTAGGAAACTAATCTATTATTATATCATCTGCAACTAATGGATGGCCATGGTGTACCTATAACAGAGAGGCTTCTTTAACCACCTGAAAGTAGAGAGAACGAGTCTTGCTATGAAGCTTTTAACTTGTTACCATTCTAAACGGTACCTTTCACATTAATGACACTCGAGGATAATCGCAAGACCCAATTTTTTTTAAATAAATAGATGGCCGAATTTCCCTATTCAAAGCACAAGCTCCCTTAAGGTAAAAAGGATGCTCTTTTCAATTCAGAAATTAATTAATCAATATCCGTGCTAATAACAAGATTAGAACCTTTTGTCAGTCTATGAACAACTAAGTTGAGAAAAATGAGGGAGCCATCATCTGAAACAATGTTATAAGTTGTAGCATTATAGCAGTCGTATGATGCAGCATTACATTGTGAAGGCTGAGAAAAGTAATAGGATCTCTAAAGAGTTCAGATAGAGATCCATGTGTACAGAAATCTATACTATGCAAAGGCGCTAATGGAATTCCTACGTTTCTCTCTTTTATTTCTTTCTCTTCGACATTGGGATGTACAATTGCTTTACACCTGGTACATGGCCTTTAGTTCTTAGAGAATTATCTCAATCCTCGACGACCTGGAAATTGTTATTACTTTGCAAACCTACTGGTTTTACATTTTTTTCATTCATTAAGAATCAAGGCAAAGTTGCACTACAAGAGGGTTTCTTGATTGCTGCAATGTCTACCGACTGTTCTTCCCATCCCTATGGCAAAAGCTATCATTTGATGATCTCCACTTTGATCAGTAACCAAACGTTACTACAATCCGTGTTTATCAGCCTTCTGTGAACAAGGATGGGAAGTTGGAGTTCACCTTTGACAAAGAAAATGATCAGAGTTCAAATGTTGGGACTTCGGACTGAGAGCCATGTCTTGCACGGTAAACTAACCGAGGTAGTATACTCCTATATGGGTCATTTTCTCTTTTCTCCTTTAAATATGCAAGGCATCTCTCAACCTCAGACTTCACTTCCAGATACAGTTCATGCGATTTTTCTTTGCTCCTTAGTTCCTGCTTTCTCCCTGCAATTCGATATAAAAGCTGGACTGAGAATAAAAGGAAGAATTGAAGAACATCTGTCTCATAAATATTATTTGCAATGTAAACGTGGTACAATTATTTTAGAGCTATTTTACCATTTCGAGATATACCAAGTTGAATATATACATACTAAGAATATGGTCTTACAATATGTACGCAGTATACTTAAAAGCAACAACTCAGTGTCTCCACAAGTTTACTCTTTATCTTTTTCTCTAGCACAATGAAGTGCTAAACGTGTGTGCAACAGTCTGGAACCTAACAAACAAAGCTCGGTTGTTAAGAGTTTGACACCAAATGATGTCAGTGGTTTAACACCTGAATCATAGTTGAACCAAGGAAAAATTGAAGCCAAAAAAACCACAGGTGACATTGCATGCAAACATTTTGGTTTTAACGTTGAAGTAGAAAAACTTATTTCTAATGATGATAATTTACTTTTGCCCCCATTCATATAACGATCTGAGATAAAATATAGTAAAAATTTGGTAGCAGCCAGCCCAAAACCAATTGATAAATTGAGTAGCACGCAGAGCTTTAAATTCAGGATATTGTACATTTGTCATTATTTTGAACTTACCAAGAAGCTTTTCCTTCCTCCTAAAAGGTATCGAGGATGGTTTACATTCACTAGAAAGAAAAAAGATGGATAAAAGAAAAGAAAAGAAAAGAAAGGAAAGGAAAGATTGCAACGTCATAATCAGGAATCCTAAAGTGGCTACTTCACAAAGTTGATCTTTAATTTAAACCAGAGAACCATTATTACTTAACCAAAATAAACTTAAACATTTAAAGATTCACCTGTAAGTGCATATGATTCTGAGGTAGGGAAAAGATTTAAGCTCATCATACTCATATTAACTGAAGTAATATGTAAAATGCTAGATAGATATTTAAACATGAGGCTAAGTAGGTACCTTCTGTTTCAATTGGCTTTCCGAGAAAGTAATAATAACGGCCTGGAAGTTTGGGTAGCAATATTGGAAGGTGTTGTTCTTGCTTTGCAACCTCTCCTACACTGTCAGTTCTATGATCACAGGAATAAAGAGTTAGTAAAACAAATAAATAAATAAATAAGGAAGAATCCAACCATGAAAACGAATGACCAATTAAGATAAGTAATAAAACTAGCATCAACTCATATGAATCTAAAGTAAAAAAGTATGCCTAAATATAACACATATTAACAAGTGATAGTCTGTGTGCGTTGTGTGAACATAATGCTAAAAATTTAATCAACTTCAAATGGTTGTATAAAAATAGCAATTGATCTCACCTCTACAGTTTCCCACAGTCATGCATCGATTTGATATACCCAATTTTCTTTTAATGTTTTCAAAATTTAAAAAATACATATATATGGAATTATGAATCTTCTCAGTTTGCCTTACTTTTAAACAGTCACAATAATATCTAGTAACATTAGCTTATAGTCCCTAATAACAAACCTATAACGTAAAAACAGATTTACTTAACAGAAAAGATTAAAAAACCGGAGATAAGTTTTGTACATATTAACAGCTTGTTTAAAAGTTACGCGGGAAGAGCTCATGCAGCTGCAGCAAGTTTGGAAAAGGAATTGGTCGTCATTTTGTACATGTTCTTCCGATGGTCCTCTTAATTGAGATAGGAGATCTAGTACTTGAACTAGAAATCATTTTGCTCCCATCATACATACTGGAATCATGTCATACTAAAACAGAAATAATTTTTTTCAACTCATCTATATGTAGGTGGGATAGCCGAGCCACTACCCTTCCATTATGGTCCTGTCCGGGCAAAACCAATAAAGAAAAATCTATTCAACAAGCAAAAAAAAGGAGAATAAGGTAACACTTTAACACCCAATCAAGTAATAATAAAAAGAAGCAAACACTTTAGGTTTACTCATTTCAAGGGTGTCAAAGGAGGCCCATAATTTGTAATCAGTCAAGAACAGCCAAAAAATAGGCAAATGAAAATAGAACTTTCTACTGAACCAAGAACAGAGGATAAAACATAACACACCTCAACTTCACAGTCTCTTCAGTTAGTTCCTCATAGAAAGATTTAATAAAGGGAATCTTCGCTTGGTCATCATAGTCAAGAAGCAACTATTGAAGAAAAAACAATTGTCACTCGTCACATAATCTCTGACTTCGAGACATAATTTTGTCTTCTTTAGGTTGCCCCAAAGAATAACTATATTTCAAAAAAAATTATGATTTTGTGAAAGGACTTCTTAGTTAAATAAAAAAAAACTGAAAATATATAATATTGTAACCATATAAAAATAAAAATTCATGCTTAAAAAGGTAGAATAAATTGCAATTGATAACAAAAGCAGAGACTAGGTAAATGAAGTTTTGAAGCTTACTTGAAAAATATCATCTTCTCCAACAACACCAAATGGTATAATTTTGGCTCCAAATCTAGCCGCCATCCTTATAAATTCAGACTGTGCCGGCCAGAATAGCTTGTATTCCTCACCCTGAAATACTATGAATATTAATCCAAGATTTTTAGTTCAAACGACTTTTAGCTTAAGGGCCAAAGAAAAAAACTTATGCTCATAAATTGTTGAGCAAATCAATCAGGTTATCGGTAGAGCAGAAGAAGTTCAGTAATTGGCTTAGGTATCTTTGCGCAATAAGAAAAGGTGAAAACTAAAGTGACATTAGAGAACTCTTTGGGTAAAAGAACATGACTAAATTTAACTACACAGATAGATTCCACCAGAATTTAAGGTCTACCACCATTAGTTCAAATGTTTTCTCGATAACATATGTAACCGTTAGGACAACAACCATTTCAAGGTGTCTTCTAATTCAAATGATTTATCCTATAAATAGAAGGCAAGTTCTGGAGAACTACTAACAGGAATAAACACTAGCACTATCATAATAACCATCATCTATAAGATGTGGATTAAAGCAGGATATAGCATTAAGTCTTACCTTTCGATGAAGAGCTTCACGCACGCCTCCTGGATACAGCAGGATATGAGAATTCAGAGAGAAGAGTTTGTAAAAATTAGTTGGTGATACAGGAACTGCACCCATAACTCTGACATAATCGAATGATGATATATCAGGCATATTTCCTTCTCTCAACTTCGAAAACATCAGAGGATGTGCTACTGCTCGCAAAAGTATCTTTCGATCAACCCAAAAACGGGTTACCAGAGGATTTGATTCTAACCCCAGCATCGTGTGATTACCAACATATAAGACTGGGCCTTCAGAAGGAATACCAGCGAGGCCCCTCACAATCTTCCCATTTTCTAAAGTTGACAGTATCACAGGACTAGCAATCTTCTCTAACCAGCTTAATTTCATCAATATTGCAAAGACATTAGATATTATTTTGAAGATATCCTACTAGAACTTGACAAATAATAAAATATCCTCAGAAAACAATAAGGAAGAAATCAGGTTACAGTATCAAGCTAGCAATGACAATGTTCTCCCCAGGAATAAGATAGTAATCATTGGAAAAGACGGTATGAGCATGGCTACGATCAAATCCCTTTATCACTGGTAAAGCATAATATTTTGGTTTCATAAACATGTACGTTTCTTTCATAGATATGATCTAATCCAAAATATACACATCTCTAGTCACATGTCACCAGTAGATAAACAAGTATCATACTCCCTCCATCCTAAAAAAAGAATACATTTTCTTAAACTATTTTTTAGGACAAAGGGAGTATAATATTTCTCAGTCTTCTCTTTATAGAGTTAATACTTTGTTTCAAATTTCAGTTACCTGTTAGATTCATACATTCTCTTGAATTCAGAAGGGCTCGGTGGCAAGTAATCTGATGCATAGTCATGATATGCTGCGCGACGATAAAAACTGGCACCGATTATGATAGTTACCAAATCATTAGCATGTTCCTGCTACATACACGCAGATTTTACCATGCTATTAACAACTCTTGTAGGATGAAACATTGAGTGAAATTTCCTACATCCCTAATTCAATAAAAGATATAACTAAAAGGACATTGAACATTGAAACAATGCATATATTACAGCTAGTATCAAGAGGAAAAAGTTCTCGTGTTTGAAACTAAGGTGGTGTTTGATAAAATTGTGTAGTAATAAGAGCTTACATAAAATAATTTTTTTTTTAAAACAGAGTTTAAATATAAAAAAGTTCTTTGATAACTAATATGTATAGGTGGGATAATAATATAATGCATATTAAATAATTAATTCAAATAAAATCACCAACAATGTATAACTAGTAAAATATTTCAAGTCTAATAAAACATAATAATAATAATTATGATAATTTTACATAATTATTATAAAATATGGCGGCAGCGGTGGCGGGTGTAGTGAGAGAAGTGAAGTGAAATTTTTTTTTAAAATGAAATTAGAATAATGAGGATAAAAGAGTAATGAGTACGCTCTTTTTGTTGCCTCAATCACTTTTTTTTAAGAGGCAAAAAGAGGTTGACCAATTTTTATCAAACAACTTTAAAAAAGAGGCAAGACCAAAAAGACGCAAAAAAAAGGCAATCAAACAGCCCCCAAGGCTCCACAATGTGGTTTGTATTTAAGCCCTTCTCAACTATTCATAAATAATACTCCCTCCCCTTCAAAATATAAGACCATAATTGACTTTGGTATGAAAATTGTGGTTTTATTTGAATGTTTGCTTGTTCATGCTTTTGAATTAGCTTATCTTTACATACTTGCTAATTTGGGTCCTGATTTTGTAGTATTCATAGTTTATATATTCCAGTTGAAGCATCAACAAGTGCAATGTTGTCAGGATCCAGAGAGCTGACCAAAATTTCAGAAGAAGCAGAAGCAAAATAACAGAAAATAGGAGAAGAAACAGAGAGAGAAGAAGGAAACAGAATTCGTGAAGGAGAAGAGAGAGAAAAGATAAGTAAATTTCATTCCATATCATAAGCATACATCATCTGCTCAGTACATAGATATATATAGTGATATGCTGAAATGCTAAAATGTTACTTGTTATCCTACACCGTTTCTTATCCTACACTACTACTAACTAGCTCCCGTATGTGCTGCTGATATTCCTGTAATTGTTCTTGTCTCTAGAATAATCTATTCCTGTTGGTTATTACCAGCTTGCCCTATGGCTATGGGTTCTGACATTCTCTCCCCCTTAACATTCATGTCCTCATGAACAGGTACAGGACTTGCCCCATCCTTCAAATTTTCTAGATAAGTTGTCTGTAACTGTGTTTTCTCTTCCCTGCTTGTAGGTGATGACATAGTCATATCCCAGTAGCTTGCTTAACCATCTTTGTTGCAGGTAGGTTACAATTTTCTGCTCCAGGAAATATTTCAAGGATTGATGGTCTGTCTTGATGATGAACTGCCTCTGTCCCAAATAAGAAGACCACCTTTTAATAGCCTTAGCCACAACCATTAATTCCTTCTCATAGGTTGAGTAATTCTGAGCCTTAGAGACTAGGGCTTTACTGAAATAAGCTAGGGGCCTTCTCTCTTGTATCAAAATAGCTCCAATGCCTGTTTGTGAAGCATCAGTTTCAATTTCAAAGACTTTGTTGAAATCTGGAAGTGCTAAAACTGGGGCAGTAGTAATGGCTTTCTTTAGGGCTATGAAGGCCAACTTAGCTTTGAATTCCACTCAAACTTTCCTTTTTGTAGTAAACAAATTGAGGGTTTTGTTAAGATTCCATATCCCTTAATGAACTTTCTATAGTATCCTGTAAGCCCTAAAAACCCCCTTAGCTGTTTAACGGTTGTAGGTTCAGCCCAATCCAACACATCCTAGATTTTTGTGGGATCCATTGCTACTCCTCTGTTGGTGATCACATGCCCTAGATATCCCACCTGAGTCTGTACAAATGTGCATTTACTTTCTTTAGCATACAACTGACTATCCCCTAGAATCTGAAACACCGCCTGAAGATGTTTGTAGTATTCATTCAAGTCCTTGGAATACACCAGTATGTCATAAAAAACACCAAAACACTCCTCCTGAGAAAAGGCTAAAACACTTGATTCATCAGGTTCTAGAATGTGGCAGCATTGGTTAACCCAAAGGGCACGACAGTGAACTCAAACAGCCCTTGATGTGTCCTGAATGCTGTTTTTTTTATGTCTTCTTCCTTCATTATGACTTGGTGATAGCCAGCCTTCAAGTCTAGTTTGGTAAAGTACTTAGCCCCTTGTCATTCATCTATCAACTCATCTACAAGGGAAATTGGGTATTTGTTTTTGATGGTCAGGGAATTAAGGTGCCTTTAGTCTACACAGAACCTCCAACTGCTATCCTTTTTTTTAACTAGGAGCAATGGGGAAGCATAGGGGCATTGGCTTGGTATAATGATCCCGTCTTGCAACATTTCCAACACTAGTTTTTCTACCTCATTTTTCTGCTCATAGGAACATTTATAAGGTCTGATAGAGAATCGAGAGGAGTTGAACTTAAGAGGAATACCATGATCCGGAGACCTTTTTGGGGGCATATTCTTAGGCTCCTGAAATATATCTCAATATTCTTTGAGTAAGGACGGCAACTTGGAATTTGTAGAATCAGGGTAGATAAAATGGCAACTAGAATTGGGATGTAATTGCAAACCTTCTGTATTATCAAGGTTAGGAAGGGACTGCACAATCACTAAGAATCCATTCTCCTCTCTGTTGATATGTTGTTTCAATCCCTTTAGGGTGATGGCCTTTAATTTTGGGCAAGTATATCCTGTCCCTATAACAGTACCAAGTCTCCCCCATAATTGAATTGTAGAGTCAGCTTCTCATAATCAAAGGTTATAGGCCCCCAGTTGCTTTAACCACTGCACCCTTAAAACCATATCACACTCTCCTAGAGGTAAAATTCTGACTGTGTCCTTGAAGAAGAAATTCCCCAGCTTCCATTTGAATTCTGAACATTGTTGGCTACTATGAAGTTTACTGCCATCTGTTACAGAAACCATCATAAGGGGAGTGGGTTCCAGGGCACAATTAAGCCTCTGTGCAGCCTTAGGGTCCAGGAAATTATGGGTGCTGCCTCCATCAATCAATATTGTTATAGGCTTCCTTCCAATATAGCCAATCATCTTCATAGTTTAGGGACTGGCTTGGCCTTCCAGGGCATTGAGAGAGACCTCAACATCTTCGTTGACCAATAGGTTTTCTGCAGCTTCATAGGCTAGTTCTTCAACTTGTGGGGGTCCAAAATATTCCTTAGTCTCTTGTAAATCCTAGCATTCCAGAAAATCTTCACAGGTTATCATGAAATTTTGGGGAGCCTTGCATTGATGTCCTAGGGTATACTTTTCATCACAATAGAAACATAATCCCTTAGCTTTTCTTTCATCCCTTTGAGCAGCAGTGATAGGTTTAGGCTTGCTAAAATTATTTTTAGGATAGGTGAGCATAGAAGTTTTAGATGGAGGTTGTACAGGGAGGTACTTTCTATAGCTGGGTTGGCTGTTAAGGAAGTTGGGATGTGTTTTGGAGTGTTGAATATTGCTGGTAGGTTTAGATACTGGATTTTCATAGAACTTAGCCTGCTCGAAGGCTTGTGCTAGAGAGTCTGGGTCAAGAAGCTTCACCATTTTCTTGGTTTCTTCCTTCAATCCACCCACAAAGTTCCCTACAAAGAACTCTTCAGTTAGAAGTGGTAACTTTTCAAGCAACCTCCCTTTATGCCTCTCAAAAGTCATCATAGTATGCATTCACAGTTCCAACTTGCTTTAATAGTTTGAACAGCTCATAGATGTTCTCCACTCCTTCCTCAGTAAATCTGATGATGAAGTCCCTTACAAATTCTCGCCAAGTGATCTATCCTTTGCCACTGATATAAGATTTGTACCAGTATTTTGGAGGGCCATGGAGATGCATACCAGCTATGGCAATCCTTCTGTGTGAAGGAATCCCATATATGCTAAAGTATTCTTCAAAATCTTCTATCCAACTCTTAGCATCATCTCCATCAGTAAATGAAGGAAACACCAATTTAAGATGTTTAAGCTCCCTCTCTTCCTCATCAACATCTTCAGTTTAAGTCCCTCTTCTCCAGTAGGCATCATCTTCTTCAGGTCGCCTAGTTCTTTCTTGCTCAGCATGTCTGGGATTTCTGAAAAAACCTCTATCCCTTCTCTGCCCCAAGTTCACTGGTCTCTTGCCCCTTTCATTGCTCCCAAAAGGATTATCAAACCTCTCACCATCATCTGAGCCTCTCTGCCTTAATAGCTCATTCATGTCTTCCATGAAATGATCCATTTTCTCATCAATGACTTGTAATCTCTCATTTGCGTACTCTTTGTAATTGAGGAAGTCTTGTTGTAATAACTGTTGAGTACCAGCCATGTTTACAGAAAAACAGAGCGAAAGGAACCATAGGACAATATTCAGAGTTTGATGAGAAGTTCAAGCAGTAACTATACTACTTGAATGAGAGTAAGTGAGTTCGAGTGGCATTTTAGTGGAAATTCCTCAGAAAGCAAACTGTGTATCCGAAGCCAAGTCTGTCTTAAACTCAACTAGCTAAAGCTTATTTGATTTTTTATGGAGTAAATAAGCACTTAAATTAGCTATAGCACCAAAGGATCAGAGCTAGATATCAGTACCAGTTACTAGGGTAGTAACAGGTAATAACTCTAGCTATATAGGCAGAAAATTGTATATTAATGGAACTGGAAGAATTTCTGAAAATTGATTTTGATATTTTTTGGGTTTTGAGTATTTAAACTGCTATTAGATAGGGTAAATAAACTAAATGCAACTACTAAACTTAAACAGAATAGATCAAACAACCTTAATTTCCAGATTCTGGAAAAAAATTCCGACCAAGAAGAATAAGCAAAAATTTGATTGAAACATGTTTGGGTGCGATTGTAACTGAGAAATATGTTAAGGGCTTTCTGTATATGATAGATGCGAAAGGAATAGAAGTGTTATATACCTAAAAGACGTGATTAATCCCCGACTTTTGTTGTGTTGCAGGAATCGCAGAAAACAGAGCCTCCATGAGTCACTTTGATGCTGCTTTGAAACTGGATTCCAGATATGTTACTGGTGTTTTTGTATTGATCTCAGGTGGTGTTTAAGGTTAGAAGAAGGTAGAGGGAACATATTTCAGATAGAAGAAGATTGGGCAGAATTATAGAGTTCGAAGGCTAGAGAAGAACAGGGCATTCAAAGGAGTAAGAAGAAGATGATGGTTCATGACCTCACAGCTCTTATACCAATTTTGTCAGGATCCAGAGAGTTGACCAGAATTTCAGAAGAAGCAGAAGCAGAATAACAAAAAATAGGAGAAGAAACAGAGAGAGAAGAAGGAAGCAAAATTCGTGAAGGAGAAGAGAGAGAAAAGTAAATTTCATTCCATATCATAAGCATACATCATCTGCTGAGTACATTGATATAGATAGTGATATGCTGAAATGCTAAAAGTGCTACTTGTTATGCTACACCATTTCTTATCCTACACTACTACTAACTAACTCCCACATGTGCTGCTGATATTCCTGTAATTGTTCTTGTCTCTAGAATAATCTATTCCTATTGGTTATTACCAGTTTGCCCTATGGCTATGGGTTCTGACAAATGCCTTCACTAAGGCTGCATAATAGACGGAGAGAAAGAGAAAGAAAATCTATCATACCAAGAATAGGGCATGACCACTGTCATTAAATGTTCGAATCTTACATTTCGGCAGAATATGCCGAAGTCTTTCTCCTTCCTCTAGACTTGGTAGCAATTGATCCCTACCACTGCAAAGATTAACAACAATGCAAAATGGTCAACTTTAGAAATATAGCAAACTCAAGAACTATAAAAATCATGGCAATTGCAGGGCAACACAGTGAACAAAGGATACTAGAAGAAAAGAAGAAAAGTCTAATAGACATACTCTTGTACTATTACATATTAAAAAATATAAGAGAAGTTCAAAGAGATAAATTGGAAAAATGTGAGCATGACAATGAAATGTTGTTTTGCCACTCGGCTTTGGCCCATCGACCAAAAGCACAAAGAGTGACAGCTTGAACAGTTATCTCTTATGGCCTACCATATAAGCTACAATAGGTTATAGTTCCATAATTCATAAATTTTAATTACCTAATTTTGTTTATTTTAATATTTTTATTAGTTTAATTAATTAGTTTTATTTTGTTTTGCAAGAATTAAATAAATAAATGAAGTTGAGTTGAAAAGAGAGTTTTGGAAGGTTACTAGTTGATATTTATTTGGACACCAATCAAGAGATGTGCAAAAAAAGAATACTTGGAAGATAGAGATAGAGAGATTGAGTTTATCTAAGAATATTGATAAAAAAATGACCAAGTTCATTGCACCTATATTGGGCACAAATAATTTGCTTTTATAAATAGGGTCTTTTATTTTGGAGGATGAGAATTATGTATTAGTTTAGGTTAGGAGCAGGAGTAGGACTATAATTAAATTACTTCTCCATTGTAACTTTGTCGAAGGATCTTAAATAAAGGGAGTTTTCTTATTCTATTTTTAGTTTTAATCTTCTTCTTTATCTTAGTTATTTTATTTATTTTCACGTCTAACTAAATTCTTTAATCTAGGATGAAGATGAAATTAAATAATTATTCATGACAATATTCTCCATCTTTTCTATTATTTGTGCTTTAATATTTAATTGATTTCGCCTTCATGTTTCAGTATTGAAATACCTTCGTTTTATAATTTCTATGTAACTTTTAAATTAATTAGCGGGTTTCGATAGATTATTGTTAATTTATGAATTTTTCATAGTCTATGCTTGCCCATGTTAATTATAAACTTAATACATAAAAGGGAAGAAAAATTAAAACCATATTTAATTTTAATTGATTTATTTTCCAAATAATGTACACCAAACCAGTGTCATAATTTGGGTTATAAAATAGAAGAGATTGAATTAATTGTTATGTTTATTGCTTAGTTAACTCGGATTCCTAGATTACTTTTTCATTATTAATTTTCATCCTCCAATTGCAGATTTTGATACTTCATTGTAAAGGACAACTTAAAGATGAGACTTTAAAGAATAATGCTAAATATAGTTGGCTAAATACATTTAATTATCTGATAAATACATTTGTTGTTCTGGTTGAGTTGATTTTCTCCCCTGTTTCATTATATGAAAATTTCAATTGAATATCAAGCACGAAGCTAGTTCTCAGAGTAGTTGGTAGGTCAACTGTTGAAGTACACACAAAAATTTACCATTGTGATTGGTGACACTACTAAAGGCACTAGTAATATACTCTTGGTCTATATTTTGTGGTATGAAGCTGCCAAGTGGTTCTTACAATAATCTCTTCAAGATAGAGGTGTTTCCACTAGTAGCTTGGAAGTGGTGTGTGCTTAGTCAAATGAATCTTCTCTTTTTACCCTTAACTTACTTTTAAATTTCTCAAAATCACATGGCAAAGAGCATGTTCTTCAATTCTTCTTGTCAAAATTAACAGTAATGAGAAAGAAACCATTTTTTTTTATCACTTTAAAAATTCTACACTATTGAGGCTGATATTCAAGAAGTCAAACATACATACATACATACATACATATATATATATGTGTGTGTGTGTGTGTGTGTGTGTTCAATTAAAAATTAAAAGGAACTAATAATTATGTCATATTTAGGCAAATAAGTTTTCTGTCTGATCAGAGAGGAGAGAAAGAACCTGGAGAGTACTAGTGTCTGAGATTTTACAGCATGGAGACGTGAATTGGCATATGCACAAGCTGATTTGACCAACTTCAGCTTCCAGAGAAGTGATTCAGCAGATAGAACATCTGCCATGACCTGATATTGATTAAACTGGAGCATTAAGATGGAGGATCCCAGTAACAGATATTTGAAAATTGATCATATCGTTGATAAATCCTAGCAAGTCTTCCTTATAAGATTTAAGAGTAAGATATATATTTCAAGAAGGACAAGGGAACATAGAGTTTGATGATTTGATTACACGTTTTTTCATGTATTAACATGTAGAATCCATCACAGAAGATGTGAAGAACAGAATTTTTAGTGTCATTAGAACTGTGCCAAAAAACAATACTTTTAAACATATATAAAGAAGAAGAAATTAATTAATATAGCTCAACGGCATGTTCAATATGTGAATCTTACGGAGAGGTAGGATGACAATGCTACAATATCATCAGATATCTCTCCAATTGTTTGTTGAAGGGGAAGTCCTTTCTCCAGACTAGCCATCACCATCTTCGAAGGGATATCTATGTATAAAAGTGAATTAATAAATTTGCCTACTTAATTTGGAACAAAACCAAATAAAAAATTCCACTGCATCTAATGGAATCAATTCTAATATGCATCACCTTCAGAAAAATTGGCACACAGTTTCGAAAGAATCCTACAGAAGCTGAAGTTTATATCAGTTTCTCTATAGGCTTACATATAAAGTGAATACTGCCAAGTTGATCTAAGGTCCATCTTTTCGAGAACAATTTCCAAGTGTCTTTTTAAAAACCATAGGAAACTGGTCCAACAACATTTCTCTTTAGTTATTTGCTTAATTTCTATAGAAAAGGTTTACAGAAATTAAACAATCTGAGGCTTAATTTGTACAAGATTTCCCTTAGGTCTGTTCATCAATCAAGCCACCCCAGTCAAAAAATAGTTCAAAATGTCTTCTTGAATAGTAAAGCATAGGCAACAAGATGCAGGGAATAAACAACTGCTTAGCAAAAAGGAGCTCCACTTGTAAAAGAATGAGGAATTTATACTTCGACTCTTTTCTTTTCAAGTTGAGGCACGCACAACCACTACCCTTCGCATGTGCAGTGTAAACCAATGGACCCAAAGTGCTTATGCAAAGTAAAGAATGAGTAAATTTAATCCCTGGCTATGCATTTTAACAATTACAAACCAAAGAAAGTAAGGTTTTTGTACCTTTCGCTACTGCCAAAAGAAACATAAGATCTCGTATATGTAAAGAATTTGCACATACCAAGTAATACCTATGACTCGATTGGTGAAATATCATCTTTCCCCAATATGATTATTTCTTTTACCAGACATACAGAATTTTTTTGTTTTGAATGAACATGATTTTGAGAAATTGTTCATGCATAAAATCATAATTATTGATTGCATTAGAGAAGTAAAAGTGTTTTGTAGCAGATAGTGATTCTTCATGTAAAACACCAGGGCTTCTATGCAAAGACCTTAGCGGGGTGTTATTTCAGACATTAGCATAGGCAACCAAACTTTATCAATCATATCCAATCAACTAAAGTAAAGGTAGGCAGATTTTTGAACTGACCAAACTGATGCATTGTAATGAAGCAAGGACTAAAGCTTAGATAGGAATTTAATAACTATTTCAGAACCTGTCATTATGCTCAGCATATAAGGCACACCAAAATGGATTCTCTCAGGCATGATTTCTAATAGAGGAATTAGTGGTTGCAGCTGGGACTTGCTGAAAGATGTAGCTGCCAAGCAATAGTGTTATGCAAGAGGATCATGAAAGTTGAGAAATTGATCAATGTCTAAGCTTCCCATGAACATGATTATTCGGGAGAAACAAACTTCTCACCTGGATTAGCCAATATTAAAACAAGATCAATATCACGACAACGGGCTGCAACAGCTAGTGCTAGGCACCCCCCAAAAGATTCTGCAACCAGATATATGGGCCGATTTGGTGAATGGTAGTGTTCTGATCTAACTGTTCTTTCAACCAGCTTAACCAGTTCTGAACCATAAGAAGTTGAAAAATGTGAAAGATTAGCATCTTATTCCCTTCACAAAGGGAAAAAAGTAACATGGAAACTAATCTCAATGAATGAGTTTAAAATTTCAAATTATTGCTAAAGTAGGATTTGGGTACTCCCAGGAGTTGTATAGCCCCATTCCATTGATCAGAGTACCAAACGTCAAAAGTCATTATCTAAAATCTAAGAAATGAGAGGTTACAACATGATAAGAAATTGTTTTTGGTTCTTTAGATTTAGACATGGTTCAAATAAACATAACTTGTAGACCACCTAAAATGATGACCACATTACCAGAACTTAAAGAATAAGACGTTTAACTTGGAATGTCATGCCTTTTTATCTTCCATCAACTCCTCTTTGAAGCCACTAAATAAAAGTATTTAAAAAGCTAAAGTCTGAACCTTGCCAGCCAAATATCTTCAATTGCTTAACTAATCAGTCAAGACAACTCAAGGCTCCACTTTAATGTTCTATAAGTATCGGAAATCCATATAAGGATGACAAGGTGCTATTTAACTCTATACAAGTGATGCTATCAGATTCTATCTACCCAGTATAAGCCCTAAATGTGAAATAAATGTTTGATACAGCAATGAGAGACAACGGACCTGGAAATGATGTTCGGTCATCAATAGGAATATGTAAGCACCATATATCAAAGATCCTTCATTTGAGGAAAAGAAAAACATGGATTAGGCATAACTACCTATCATATTAAACAATCAAGTCAAAAAACTCGAAAGTATTAGTAACGATGATGGCATAGCAACGACAATCTACGCTATATATTCAGAGCTTCTTATATCTTATATTTTGGTCTGATAATGATTCTAAGGAGCATTTAGCTTCACACATACTTACTGTCCAAGTCTTTGGAAATGCAGAGTAAGGCTGAGCCCAACACCATCAATTGCTGCAAGGATCAAATTAATATCTTTAAAGATAAAACAAAATTTATTGAACAACTATTAAGAATGTACGGACAAAAAAACAAGCCAGTAGTTAAAAGCATATCTGTTTTGTTTATTAGCTAAAATTTCCATTCACATCTTTATAATTTGTGCGTTGTGTGCATATACTATATTATAAAGGGTTCTCTTAACATGTGCCCTAAGGGCACATGCTAAGCACACGGTTCAAGAGAATATTCTCTTGAACTGTGTGCTTATTCTCTTGATTTCTGCATTTGCACCAAATTCAAGAGAATAAGCACACAGTTCAAGAGAATATTCTCTTGAACCGTGTGCTTAGCATGTGCCCTTAGGGCACATGTTAAGTTTTCCCTATTATAAAAACTAAAATTACATATTACTCGTATTTAACTTGGAGAAGCATTATTTCACGTGTTTTTTTGATATTTTAACAGGAAGGTGGAATCCGATTAAAAGTGAAACCCACTTTATAATTAAAAATTGCGTGAAAATATCAAAAACACAAATAAAAATATTAATTCCATAACTTATAATACATATACTCATGTATTATATGATAAAAGTATTCAATTAACTTTATACACCTGTACCAAAAAGAGGAACTTTTTCTGCTAAATGATTGCAAAAATGATAGAAAACAAAAAAATGAATGTCGGTTCAACTATTTCCACATTTTTGCAGGTAAATGTTTCACGAACAAAATTTAAGAGGGAAATAAGAGGTAGGAAAAATATATTTATTTTAAGAAAGAAAAGTAATTGAACCTGGAAGAGAGAGCAAGAGAGGGGAGTTATTTAATCGAGAGGCGCATTCCAAGGGCGAGAACCACCGAGGTGGTCCACCGTCAGATCGGAATAAATATTCTGACTGTTCAAAGTAATCCTTCAAGCTCAGACTCTTGAACTCTGAATCTTCGTGATATTTAGTTATGGTACCAATTTCAGAGTTTTTCTTCGAAGTTCGGTTCTCCGAAGAGACAACACTGGCTCTAACACTAGCACTAGCCGTTGACCGACGCCTTTTGGCGGACTCCGAAAAGTATACCTTACTTCCTGACATGAATCTACTGGCGGGCCGAGAAGTGCGGCGGTGGATAACAGGAGTGAAACCGGCGGCGGTAACGGCCGGTAGAGTGGTCTCCATGTAACAAGGTGGCTTTGTGCGCCTGTTTACTTCTGATATAATAAATGAATAAAAGTCTTTTGCCTTCAGGTATTTAGAAATAGTGACAATTATTACACGATAACCGGCTCGTCTGACTCCGGTTATAGTTGCTCTCTAATTATTTGATTTTTAGCACATATTAAAAATAATAATAATAATAATAATAATAATTATATTTAAATTATTATTTAATTATATAATTTTTTTACACATAATTAATAATATTTCATATATATACATAGAAAATATAAATATAACAATTAATACTAAAGATATTATAGGTAAATTATTATAAAACATAAATTATTTAAGATAAATAGACATTTATCTTAAAAATACCTAAAATAATAATAATAATTTTTATCTTAGGACATAGAGAGTATTAACTTAGCAATAAAATAAATAAGAGGGTACTAGAGATAAATGAAACCTTATTTTTCTGTGTGAGTTATTATTTAATAATAATAATAATAATATCTTGTAAAATTATAAAATATTTTTTTGTACATAATATAGAAGAGAATGTATTTAATTACACAAAATAATGTCATTTTTATGATAATTCACATAATTATATGCAGTATCTCTTATCTCTCTTTTTAGCATAAAATATATCCCTCGTTTCTCTTTTTATCATAAAATAATATTCTGTACTTTCCAAAATTAGATATTATACAAAACGACGTCATTTTTCTTTTTGTATGATAACTCACTCAATTATATATAGTGTCACTCATTCCCCTTTTTGCCATAAAATAATACTCTCTACGTTTCAAAATTATATATTACACAGTATGAGAGAGATTATATTTAATTATATAAAATGATATTATTTTGGTACAATAACTCACTCAATTATACATGGTATCCCTCACCTCACTTTTTGTCATAAAATAAATTCCAAAATTAGAGATTACTTTTAAATTAGTAAAGTTTAAAAGTATTATTAAATATCATATTTTATACTTTTAAAACTTAATAAATTTATTATCATTTTAAATCCTAAATTTTCAAAAAATAAAAAGTTTAAAAAATAAAGCTTACCTCTAACTTTGTGAAAGAGGTAGTACAAATTAGACTATTTTTAACTCTCTCTTTTTTCATTTTATTATTAGAATAAAATTGAAAAAGTTAATTTTCGAATAATTTTAACCATGTACCCAATTTCAAATGGACATACTGAACAACCAGTCAAAGGACAAATGGTCAATCGGTATCGGAGATACAACGCACATTGTCGGTCAACATATCTGCTTTTGTCCATCGCAGCTTCTTCATTTTAGCTAACTTGACAATCTCCACGTTTTTATAATTAATTTTTAAAATTTAATAATGTATTTATTATAAAATTAGAGATATATTACTAGACAATAATTTTAAGATTTTTTAAAATATATTCATAACATTTATTAAAAATTTGATAGTATTGATAACATGTAGATAATCAATTTTATATGAAATTCTCTATAAATTAATGTTTTTATACTATGTAAAAATTAAAAAAAATTGATTGCGTTAACAAATTATGTAAAATTATTTATTATAATAAAAATCAATTTATTTATAATTAACACAATCAAAATTTCTTAATTCTCTTTTCAAAATATAAATTTGACAGGAATGGTATAAAACTATTAGTTTATATGCACTATTCTTATAAAATTTATTCTTTAATATTCTACTTGAAATAATGTCGTATCTAATCTTTTATCAGTTTATGTAACGGCAAAATATTTTCAAGGAGGGAGGAACGAATGAACGAAAGTTATTACAATTATCAGATTATGCATACAACATTATTCTAGTTATTGATGTTATGCGATTCGACAATATCTTGAAATATTTGGATTGTATTTTCTTTATCTTAAACATACATATTTGGTGCCATGATCTCATTAAATACATCATTAATATCACGATACGTAACAATTTTAACACTATATCTAATAATGCCATTTTATTTATTTATTTTTAAAATTTAACATTCCTACTTCTTTTTTTCAGCAAACTAAAGAATATATCAGAATTTCTTTGTAAGTAGTGGGTGCTTTAGAATTTGGAACGCAATTGTATAACTTAAAACTCTTAAATCTTAAATAAAATAAAATAAATAAATAAATAAACTCTTGAATCTTGACATGTTATTTAATTAGTTTTTAGTACTAAAAATTTGTCATTTTTAATTAGTTTTGTGATACATAATGGTTCATTTTTTAAAAAAAAAAGTGAAATTCTTATATGGGTAATATTCCATAATCTCAATTTATCTCTATATATTTATTGCACGTACGTTAAGAAAAACAATGAGATTAGAAGACCTAAATTGCGATGGGGAAGTATTCAGTATATCTTCCTAAGTTAAGAATTACTGTAAGATATTATATCCATAATAATTTCCCATTTCCTTCAACTTTCCCCAAAGAAAAGTTGATTTCCATATTAAATTGCTTTTCCTTAAAGGAATTGGAAAATAATACAGAAATCCTCATAACCCCATTTACGTATTAATGTCCATCTATTTAGAAGCCAGAATCCTCTCTATTTGTTTATTTGAAAAGGCAGATTGTTAAGGTTTTTGATTCTTCTATCTACTATCTATCTATCACCTCTTCTCTTCACTTCTCTTCTTGCAATGGAAATTGATATGGCAAAAGTGCAAATCCCCCATAGTCACCCATTATTGGCAAGCCCACCCCAAAGAGGTTTCAATATTGCCCAACTCAGTCTTAGAATTTTGGTCACTTCATTCACTCTAGCTGCAATCTTTTTAGCAGTCACCAGTGCCCAATCACTACGTTTGGGCTTCGGGTTTAGTTTCCAAGCCCGATACTCCTACTCTTCTGCATTCAGGTGCAACTCAATATCAAGTTTAATTTACGGAATTAGAATTATAAGTAAAATTGTAATTTTATGAAATTAAATTTAGTTAAAATTTGGCGCTAGCTTACTTCCAATGCCAAAGCTTAGAATTTAGTCGACATATATAGCTTGATCTATCAAATTCAGAAAGGTAAAAGAAAACCAAACCAAACCAAAAAACACATGCATGCATGCGTGCATGCTTGGATAAGTACTATTTAATCCTTTTAATTTTTGGTTGTTTTGCAGGTTCAAAGTAGTAGCAGATGCTGTTGTGGGTACTTTATCTTTCTTGTCATTGATCTTTGTGTACGCCTTCACACGTTCAAAATGGAATACCAAGTACTATTTCTACATTTTCTTGCATGATCTGGTAAGCAAATTCTGGGAAAAATCAGAAACTAATATATATATATATATATATATATATATATATATATATATATATATATATATATATATATTATACTCCCTCTGTTCACACAAAGAATCGTCTTTTTATTATTAATAATATAAAATGATACAATATTATCAAGTTTATCATCATAATTATATTGTTGTGACAGGTTTTGCTGCTGTTGATCGCTTGCGGATGTACAGCAGGAACCGCAATCGGATTCGTGGCTCGTTACGGGGAGGAAAAGATAGGTTGGCAGGCCATTTGTTACAATGTCACAAAATTCTGCCACAAAATAACGTTGGCGGTTGTATTCTCATACTTGGCTCTCGTTTGCTTGTTGATTCTCACAATCATATCTGTCTCAAAACTCAAGTCTTAGGCCACAGAGAAGAACTGCCATATGACCAACCCTAGGAAGGCTTCAAGGCAGATTAATTTGCTACAATAAAATTACCAGCAAAAAGATGTTTTCCTTTTCTTTTAGATTTCTACCGCGTGTAGTGTAAATTTCACTATTAATGAATTCTCCTATATAGGAGGGGAAATCTTTTCTTATATATTTTAGCATGTTTTATTTAGACCTTTACAATATGATGATTAATTATAATTTCAACTGATAATGTTAATATTGTTAAGATATTGGAGGCAATACACAAAGCAGATTACAAAATACTTGCCATCGTTTAGCAATGTATATGACTATTATAAGAATGCACAATCACCTCAGGACATCACTAGGTGAGATTCATATGGGAGATGTAAAACATGTGTTTTGCTTAAAAACCAAGGTGGTAAAAGGGAAAACAGATCAAGTATCAGTTAGTTTCCATCTCATCTTCGCTATCAATAAGGTGCTCCTTAAGGGTTTGATCCGGGATTTTCCATTTTTCACTGTCCCAGACCGAATTTGTTCTCTGGCAATTCAAAATCTTCTGGTTTTAGTGACAACTCAAATTCAGGAAGATCAGGCAAGCATTGTAGTCCCCTGAATCATATTAGAGTTAAAATTTTAGGCCATAAGTTACATTCATCTATGAAGAAATGTGTAGTACTCTCTCTTCTAAAATTAAAGATACATTTTAATTTTTTGTCGTTCCACAATTAGAGATAGATAGACTAGACTATGAGTGACATGAAGTTCCTAATATAGTATTCATGTTATTCTTAGTTAGTTGATTGAGTATTATTATGTCACCGCTATTACATTTCTAGCCAACACTAGGGATAAGTTTGGAAACATAAAATTTTATTTAAAAGTCCTAGTTTTATAAATGCATCTCTAATTTTGGAACGGAGTGCGTAGTAAGGTTGTAAATGAGCTCAGATTACAGAAAAGAAAAATGATAAAATTCATTGCCCTTACTTCTCCAGGTCTAAGAGGTAGCCATACATCTGAGACTTCCTAGATGCAGTCTCAGGAAGTTTCTTGTTTAAATGCTTCATTGCACCCCAAAGTGGAGGAACCATTCATAGAAAAATAAAAATAAAAATAAAAA
Source organism: Hedera helix (assembly GCA_947179155.2). Lineage (NCBI taxonomy): Eukaryota > Viridiplantae > Streptophyta > Magnoliopsida > Apiales > Araliaceae > Hedera > Hedera helix. The sequence goes on along the minus strand of OX359270.1, from coordinate 36,948,768 downwards.
TCAGGGGAATGATATTAAAGAATGTTTTCAATAAAATAAAAGCAGAAAAAAATGATTATTAACGCAGAATCATATCCAACCTGGTGACAGGAACTGCAAGGCAAAAGCTTAAACAGGCCTTCTTGCTCTCAGCCAGAAGTTCTTCTGCAGCAAGGAAGCAACACACAGAAGCAATGTGGCAGGATGGTTCGGTACCCTTGTCGAGGATCAGGCCATTGTAGTAGTAAGCTGCAGCCTGAAATTGTTAACACAAATATTCGTATAATTTGAACAAAAGAATTGAAGAAACTAAAGAGAATTTTTAGAATGAGTCATAAATTTTAGTGTTTAAGAGACGCCTTTGCTTCAAGGTATTTCCATTTGATGAACAACATATACTTCCTTCCATGTCCATGATTGTTGTTACATGTTGACAAGCAGTAATGTGCCTGATGAAACAAGGGATCACACTGGAAAAATTATGAGAGAAATTTGAATGATTTTAGCCTATTTGGACAGAATTGTGACACAACTATGGCCTATGGGTAATTTCTTTGAACTCGATTGCGATGGCTTTCTCAAAAACGCTATGAGCTTTATAAACAGTGATAAGTTTACGATCACTTGAGCATTTTCTCAGTGTATATTCCCCACAAGGGAGCTGTAGTTGGTCCATCACTGGTTAATAATGCTAATCCCTCTTTTCACACTCCAGATGAAGAACTTGCCTGGTACAAGCTATAAGCAATCTCAAATTCTAAACAGAAGTATAAATTTCACTGAAATTCACATCGAATTAACTAGTTATGTTGCTTATTTGGTGGAACCTACTCTTACTAGGATTTTCAGAACGATACACTCGATATAAATGGAAGAAATCCAGAAGAAGAAAGATTTATTCAATTATAAGTAGTAGTATCATAGTGGCACATATATACCTGTCCCAGATAGCTTAGCTGTTCACATGCCAGCCTCCTTTTAACAGATAAAGTGGCATTTTTACTTTCAATAGCTAAACCAAGCTGCATTTCAGTTCCCTGAAGATGTCATTCAGCAAACAGTCAGCATTTATTAAGATGCTCGACTCTAAAACTAGAAGCACCAACTTAATCATTCCGCAGAGAATGGGTTATAGTAATTATTTAGTTACCTTGTGATAGTGCTTGAATTGAAATAGCCTCCAATACACCCTCGTGTAAATCTTTTGGCAACCTGCTCCTGATAATATAATTATAGGATTATTTTGTATAATCGTATGAGAACATCCCGGATTAAGAATTCTATATATCCTGCTGCCTTCAGCAATAAATCAACAGCATTGCTCATGCCATCTGTTGGTACACATAAATGGGTATCAGACAGGTTTTTTAATATATAATCGAATATGGTTCTATAAAATCATAAATAGTTAGAAAAATGGATCCGATGAAACAACCCTATCACAAGTAGTACTATGAGCCTTTGAAATTAGCATCGAGTTAGCCTCATGCATTGTCAATATAGCCATCATGTGGACAACAGAGAGTAATTCAAACCAGGAGTTTGCGACACACACGTCCTGCTCATCAAATTATGTAGTATCTAAATAGTAAATACCCAAATCATTATATTCAAGAAGCAATAAAGAACCAAAATGTAGCTTTCACGAAATCCTTACTTGTTTTCCATCTTCTATATTCTTCCATTTGAATTCCACCAGTTCTTGGAGACCTGTTTCTGTTGATCACAAAAGTTATACTATGTTTGTTTGTAAAATATATATTTGGGATTGGACTATTTGTATTAATTTAAAGTTATTTCCGACTTTTTTATCTCATGACGAGGGATTATTAGTCCCTTCATGTTGAAATATTAGTCCCATAAAGTCATTTAATAGCTTAAAATGAGAGAGACTATTAATCCCAAATTCATCATGGGATTATATAATCCCTCATAAATAGCCTTAAGAATGATAAAAAATAGTCCAAGGACTATTAATCCCTCATTATGGGATAAAAAAGTCGAAAATAGCTTTAAATTAATACAAATAGTCCAATCCCAAATATGCATTTTGCAAACAAACATAGCCTTAACATGCATATATGTTCACAAATGTGTCTACACAAAGTAGCGACTGAAAAAAAAATGAGCAAAACCTTTCTTAGTGAGACCAACAATGAGAGACAAATACTCCTCAAGTGCTTGTTGTAATTCGGGTATAGCTGATCCACCTGCAAGATTTTCATGAAAAGAACAAACTTCAGATTCTCTTTATTTGGCCTAACAACCGAAAAAAAAGGGGAAAAAACAAACATGAATTTTTAGTTACTGGTTTGCAATAGCATACCAGTATCCTCTGCCACAAAAACAACTTGATTACGAAGTGAAGTTATTCTGTCCACAAGATCTTTAGGAATTAGGCCTCTAAGCATCTTATATACCAATGTTATATTGTTTGTGCTTGTGTGTGTAGCTGTATAACATATATATGTATAGAATGAGTAGATTAAATGAGCATAATGTGGGAACACTTCGTGGCTTCTGACAGATGAGATAGTGATGAGGCTTCCAAGCTGCATCGGATAAGTTGAGATCTCCATAAAATTAACTTAAAGAAGGTGAGGCTCGAGAACCAAGAAAAATTTTCACATTGCCAGTGTAGGAAGAGAAATTTAGTAGTAGAGATACTACCTAGTTGTATAGAGTAGTACATTGTGTACTTGGAAATTTTTAATGGGAAACTAACATTTGTTTAATTTTCATTTCTCTATTGCAAGTAAAGTAAATTGCATATAATAGGTTAGTTGATTAGTTGGCTTTCTTACTATGTAGTATGTAGCATGAACATAGAAAATCTCAGTTGATGGAGGTCCATGTGATATGCTTGCATATCGAATGCTGTGGGTGGGAGACTTCAAATTTAAGGCGATGGGGTGGACCAATTGACGACTGACAACTGTAGCTACCCACCTGTAACCTATGATGTATAGCATGGAAATCCCAGCCTGCCCATATATATATATACGGGTAATTACCGTGCCCGAAGACACGGCATAATAAAAAATTAAATTAAAATTTTAAAAATAAAAATATTATTATTATTTGTATTATTATTAAATAAATTATAAATATTATTATTGTCAGTGTTTATATTTATATTATTATAGTTATTATTATTATTATCAGTATTATTATTATTATCGGTATTATTATTATTATTATTATCAATATTATTATTATTATTACTATAATTATTATTATTATTAATAATAATAATTATTATTATTATTAGTAGTAGTATTATTACCATTATTATTGATATTATTACTATTATTATATGAATTATTATTATTATTACTACTACTATTATTATTATTATTATTACTATTATTGTTATTGTTATTATTATTATTATTATTATAGTGTAGGAGTGAATTTGATTTGGACGGGAATTTTTTTGTATAGATAAAATGTGAATCATTAGATTAAGTTGAAAGAATCTGAACTGTTTTTATACTTTTAGAATCAAAATGAGTTCCGTTTGATTATATAGATAATCAGCTTAACTTTTTAAGATTTGCACTCCTCGATCAGCTTTGAGGATCAAGATTTCCAATCCTTCAACATTACTGCTCATTATACACTTTATTTGAGGTGCACTAACTTCATACTACCAGGTATATTTTCATGTTGCGCGCCTGTATCAAGTTTGGCTAAGAATCAGGAGGATCAAGGCTATGATATGGCTCGTATGTGTTAAGCTTTGATTTCTACATTTCTACTTATCGATCCATGACAAAATTAGTATCCTCGGTTTAGAAATGAGAGTCTGTTTGACCTTTTGACAAAATATTTAGTCATGATTTTTTGGCTATTTTTCTTTATTTCTTGAGAAAATTTATAATTTAGACTTTAAAGTGTAAGTTAAGCAAATTTTAATGTTCGAAAGAAGTTAAGTGACTCTCATTTTTGGACGTTGAGTTGATTATAGGTTATAGTCCACCCTAGAGCACAAGCAAGCCACCACAATATAAAAATAAAAAATTGAAAAATAGGGAACAAGGCCTTGTTGGGACTGAGCTGTGCACACTAATATTAACCTCAAAAGATGTTTGCGGCTTCAACCTTCTGAGAAAACATTAGGCACAACGTGCAGAGAAAGATAGTCGGGTGATAGTTCAGATCTAGAATTATAAGTTGGCCATGGTACTTTGTAACTAAATTATGATAATACAACTTATAGATGCCACTGAATAGGCGTCCTTCGCCAAAATAATAAAAATAAATGTTGACTTATAATTAAAATTCCTTTGAATAGGCGTCCTTTGCAACAACAATAAAAAAAATGCCCTTGAATAGGAACTCAAAAACTGGACCATTCAGGGGAGATTATCAATGTATGTACACTTACAACTCACAAAACAAATATATCCCTAGTAAAGAAATATGATATATTCTTGAGGAAAAATGCAGAAACAGGAAAATTCATGATCTTCGCCAGTAGCTATATATAATTAGCTGCTACTTCCAACATCAAGAGTTTCATTGGACTTCACAAACCGTCCCTTCACTCGCTTTCGAGTTTCAGCCCTTGCCTTTCGTGAAGCGTAACGAATTTGTTTATCATACCTGTCCACAATATGAACAAAACTTTCATGACAACATGTACATGGTAGTTTTTAAGATATTCACGTTAAAGTATAATGTGAAAAGACATAAATTCTCTTAATAAATAATAAGGAAAACACACCACACATGCAAAAAAAATTAGGTTACATAATATAAGCAAATTTAAATCTGTTGTCTCATTTCTTGTCTCATCTGTTGTCACATGTTATATATTGTTTTTTATATAATTTTTATTCAGATACAAAGTAATTGTAGATAAATAAATAAATAAAGATTATGTGGCATCAATACAAAGAAGTGAAACAATAGATAAGACAAACAATATAACTAACATAATCGAACTAAATATTTATAGGCATAAAGAAGAATAAGGACTGGAATGAGGAATGACTGCCTTCGAGTTTTCCTTTTCTCCTTATAGCGTAACATTGCAATGCCTCTTTTGTGTGCCAACAGCTCCATGTCAAAGTTGGCCGTTGCCTGTTTCTGATCATTTCGATGACTAGTCATAAGCTGCAGCTCCATTAATTGGGCATTCGAAGTACTGCAGCAGCATCCTGGTTTGGCAGATTCAACCAACAGGGGTTCTGATGACGGACCGGCTGTCGCTACATTGTTGCTTGCTGTTGTTGCCCCTGGTCTCCAGCTCGATTGATTTGGCTCCCTTGGGCAATTTTTCAAACATTCAACCATTTATGGATTACCTGGCAAAATAAAGCTTAAACAAAGATGATATATCAAAAATGTTGTTGCACTAGAAAATTAAGTATATTATAAATCAAGCTGGTAACATCCAACTAGAGAGAGATTAAACAGAAACCCTCTTCTTACCTTGGAGACAAGGTTCCTGTGTCATCATCAAATTCACGACACGATGATTAATTGAACTCGAATTAAATAAAAAGTAGCGACCGATTAAGAAGGGAGATTATTGAAACTCTTACGTTCCAAAAATAGTTTTAGAATATTTTTTCATGGTGGAATTTTGAAATGAAATTGAGACAAGTAAGGCCAACAAATGGCTGTCATGTATCTACCACCACATAATTTGCACAACCATACATTTTAAACCACAAAAACAAATACCAAATGGACGAATCTTGGGGGGATAACACATCCGAAATTGCAATTTAGAAAAATAGCTTCTTCCCAACAAAAAACTCTACCTTGGGCCAAAAAAGAAAAGAAAAGAAAAAATTTAAACTAGTCACTTGACTTCTTATTTTTCACCGATCAATAAAGAAGATATTACAAGCAGAATAATAAATACATGACTCTAAAAAATCAATATATAGTTAGTTTTGCAAATGAGAATTATGGTGGTCCAGTAAGCTTCTAACAGCCATTTGTCCATTTATGATTGTCTAAAGTTATCTATTCATGACCCAACTCATTAATGATCTTCAACCCATTAACTTTTATCCATTTGCCACCTCTAAGTAAGATGATTGAGTTTATTCAAGTTGCCCCAGCGACAAGCCACAATATTAAGGCATTCCATCAGTTAAGAGCATACATTTTCTTCATTATTAAAATTAAAATGAAAATAAATCTCTGTAATAGAGACATGGACGGTCTAAGCTAGAAATGGGAGTAATTACACTACATGACATTGGGTTCCCACAAATAAAGAAAGATTATATTCGTATTCCAGTTTATGGGCAGCCATAGATTATGCAACTGAGACTCTGAGAGTCAGTGGAATGCCCAAAAATAGGAAAAGAAAAGTTAAAAAAAGAAAAGAAAAAAAGAGGTGTGGATGAGGCAAACTGAATGATTGAGGCCATGGGGTTTTGTGGCGATCAGAATCGTAGGCCTGGCAATTGCACTCCAACACATCAGGCTCCGTCCGATCACGATCTTAATGTGATGTGATTTTTTAAGTTAATTATATAGAGTTAGGGTTAAGTATGAGATACTTTTTCACCTCACTCTGGCCCATATATATGCATAATTTTTTTAAAATTAATGTTTTGTATATATATATATAATTATGTATTTATTTAGGTTATTTCATTATAAATTCATAACATTTGTAAAATAATATCTTGTTAGTAATAAAAATGTTGCATGTTGTTTGATTTTAAATTAAAAATAATTGTACAAACTAATATTAAAAAATTTATAATAACGAGACGGGAATGGGATGGGGTTCGGGTCGGGTCCAAGGGAAAGCTACATATTGGCAGGGCGGATATAAGGAGAGGTCCTCGAACCATAGCCACCCTGTTGCCAGACTCACGGCACCTATAAATAGAAGGTCTTTGTTAGAAGAGTAATGCATAGCATCAAAACACAAATATTGAATGCAGTAGCATGCATGAATTTGAATAATTCATATCGAAAGCACAGATTGAGGGATAGAGGTCTTTCATGAAGATAAGAGTGTTGTTGTTTAGTAGCCAAGGATGACTTGTCTACTCCACTCCACTCCACTCCACTCCACTCATTAAAATTAAGAGCCTGCTGGCTGGCTTTTAATCGGTTGGTTTGGTTTCAGGCAGTCAACTTGGCTAACTTGACACCCTCTTTTCTCTCATGCCAGACCTTCTCTTCTTCCTCCCACTGCGCCACATGCCTTAATTGAATACACATGCCATCACCCTTGTTTACGCATGATGTAGCATACATATACATATATTTATATGCATGGCGTGCATTATCTTAAGGGTAATATGTGCAAGACTGGCTAGCTTTACAATTTACACACTTTGGTCCTCTCACAAACTTGAAAGAAGACGAAGTCCAGTAGTATTTTATTATGAATAAGTATGAGTACACAACATCCATCTCAATCATTAAAAAGCGAGACATGACATTGAAATCCGTACTATGTCTCATTTTTTAATAGTTGAGATGGATGTAGTGTTTGAATTTTTTGTCTTTAGACTTATTCTTTTATTATCATAGAACAAGTTTGTGCAACAATATATATATATATATATATATATATATATATATACATGACATTGTTTTTTAGAAGGAATTTACATCTTACAATTTCAGCGAACATAATATATATGATGTACTGTGAATCTGTGATACAAAACATTAACATATGGTGAATATGCAATCCAATATCCACTACTGCATGTCATATTTACATGTTTTTAGAGGAAGTAAAAGATATACAATTGCAAAATGTAATATCCTCTCTCTTTGATCTCATTTATGCAGATATGCCATAGAAGGAAAAATCAATAGAAACTACTACAGAAAATTCAAAATTTTCATGAAATTTCCATAAATTGAAGTTTCATATAATGTGTTTGCCTATTTTATTCGCATTATATATATGGCCTTCATATTTTAAATTTCTATTAAAATGTATTGGTGTTTCCCTATGCGGCTCTTATAACCATTTTAATTTTCGTTCTAATTACAATAAAGCAAAGGGAGGAGCACTGCATGGGCCTAACCCACAACATTTTCTCGGCCTATCTTTCCAGCCCAATTTGATGTTCAAAGTCTTTGCTAATAATGACGTGGCGATTTCTTATTGGCAACAACACTGCGACCAATCTTTATAACCTATTGTTAATAAAAATTAAATTCTCAACTTTATTTTTATAATTTATTATCATTAAAACAAAAATCACATTTCGTACTTATAAATCAATAAAAATAACTTTATATCTTTATATTAATAAGATTAAGTTATATGATCAAATAAAGTGTATCTTTATTTGTTTGCCAAATTTTTTTAAATAAGTATAAATACATAATATTTATTTTAATTATTAAAAAATAAATATAATATTAAAATTTATATTATATTTTATTTTTTAATAATTAAAATAAATATAATATTTAATTTTATGTTCGAATGGCGTATACATATAGTTGCCCAAACTGTCCTTCCCTGTTGACTGACTGGTTTGTTTTTGGTACCGTCACCAGCCAACTAATTCTAAGTAGACCGAAATCACGGCATGAACCCTATTTTGTTCGATTATACTAGCCCCTCTTTCTTTAGTATTGTTTATGAAAATAGAATCTCTCTCCGCAATTAACAAAGATGAAGAATTTGATGGCGAAGTACCTGATAATAGCTCTGCTATTGGTGTCATCGAGCCTAGTGAGCTGCGGTGAAGGTCCGTTCATAGTGGCGCACAAGAAAGCCACTCCTAACCGGCTCAAATCCGGCGCCGAGCGAATTTCCGTCTCCATCGATATCTACAATCAAGGATCTGCGTACTTTCTCTCTCCTTTTTTCTTTATACGCAGATCTATCTGTGCCGTGTTTTTTTAGTTCTGTAGATCTGATCTTTATTTAGCATTTCAACACATTTTTTGCATGATGTTTATTTGAATGAAGATCAATAACAATGGAAATTAATCACTCATGTTTATCATCTTAACTGCATTAGATGTGAAATTTGTTGTTGAGCTAGAGGATTATTTGGTTTAAGTTTTTGTTGTTAGATTACTATATTTGGAAGTTGAAACTAATAGTATTGGTTTTGTGCTCAATAGACACATATTAGTTCTTGTATAGATTGCTGGCTGAAGGATTTTGTTTTATTTCATTTATCACTGGCTTTAATTTTCATAATTTCTTCTGTTTTAAATTTAATGCTCATAATTGGATTTTGAGTTTTGATTGTTTGTTTGATATTTAAAGTATTATTAGCACAGTGAATTTATGTAGTTGCATTGCTTGCTAATAAATGAAGGGGTATGGAGTTGACTTTAAAAAGAGAAAGAAAGATAGGGTTGATACTTAGAGAAACAATTATAGTTGTCATAGTATATATCTTGGGTGAATCATATATTTAGTTAGATTTCCTTGGAATTGCACCTTCTTCTTTTTTTGCCTCAAAGACCAAAACCTAGAGGTGAAGGTAAAGTAGTTATTTTTTCACAAGTTCCTTACACAATTATATAATAAATTTGGAAAGCTAATGCTAATATGCACTCCATCCTTTTGCGAATGGCACACTTAAAAATCTCTTGTAAGTTTTAAGTTTTATACTTCGAACTGGGATCCTTAGTCTGCTTGAAATTTTTCTCCAAGCTAGATGCCTCTAATAAACTATTCCTCTTTTCTAGTCACATTATATAACCACAGTGCGTATCATCTTGAGTTAATTTCATCAAAGATGATACTCTTCAAGTTACCAGGATCCATTAGGATGAGAATTATGATGCAGTGAATTGGATTATTCTGAAAATTGAAGAGATGAATCCTCTATCAAACCTTTAATTAGAATATAAATATTGACTGGAACTTTAAATCATTGATGAAAAGTGTATGTGGCTGATGGACCTAGCATTAAGACTTGTTTGGAGGGGAGCTTTACTGAAGGGTAATTTTGAAGTCCTGCTTTCCCACATGAAAGTTTAATTTGGGAAGTCTAATACCTTGAATCTCAATCTAACATCCAGCTGAAGGCTATTAATTGTGCTAAGGACCTCTTGTACCTTACACCTCCATGGTGGTTGTAGAAATTGATTTCTAGATGCTAGAAACTGCATTTACCTTCAAGTTACATGCATGAAATTATGTGCATTCTTTGTACTTTGACTCACCATTAGGAAATGGAAGCCATTGCTTAATATTCTAAAAGTAAATGTTTTAGAAAATAAAATATGCTCCAACTGAAAACTGCAAGGAATACATTTACCTTTCTAGTTTCATTTGTGGTATGTGGAAAGAAAGTTTTATGTGTTGCTTGATAAAAACTAAATCTAACTGATGTTTTCTTTGTATATTTTATATTTATATGCTGTCTGTGATTATAAATTTTCACATTTTTTGTAAATTGTTCTGCTCAGGACTGCATATGACATTAGTCTAACTGATGATAGCTGGTCCAGTGAGTATTTTGATATCATCAGTGGTAACATTTCAAATTCGTGGGAAAGGCTTGATGCGTGAGTTCTGATTCCACCATGCCAACTGGCTACAATATCTTGGAGTAGGCTTTTTAATTTTCCTATAGAAAGATCTCCTTGTAATGCTAACTTGTATAATTGGCAGTGGTGCTATTCTATCACACTCTTTTGAATTGGAGTCCAAAGTAAAAACACTATTTTATGGTGCACCAGCAGTTATTAAATTCCGCATCCCTACAAAAGCTGCTCTGCAGGTTTAGGCCTTAGCATTCACTGCAGATATCTTATATACACATATACAAGTAATGTGCTTATCTTAACAGAGTGTTGATTTTGTGTCTATATTAGGAGGCATATTCAACTCCACTTCTGCCTCTAGACCTCCTAGCTGATAGGGCTCCTGAGAAGAAGTTTGACTGGGTAAATCTGTTATACTTTTTTATTAATTGACCAACTTCTTACAAACATTATCCTGGATTAACTAAGAAATACTGTTGTGTTTTGCATGTACTCATGTATGATGGTGCTCAAAAATTTTCAGGCTAAGGTACGTTTCAACTTAGTACCACTAGATTGTTAGACTAGAGAGTAGAGACTCTAGTTGCAGATAACTGATATTGTTGTCCTCTCTTGTCTCTATATATTTTTTCCTGGTGTTTGTGTACTTGTGTGCATGTTGAATCCACCTGTTTTTTTTGTTTTTTTTTTGGGTTTCAAAATAGAACTTGAATCTGGAAGGAATTGGTGGTAACTGTTGGTAAAGAAGATATTGATTCATAGATGGTATAAGGTGGTTATTTTGTATATCTCCTCTTGCTCATATTTTGTTAGTTCATTGGACAAAGATTGCTTATTACTTGTACAAGGCCTTTTATTTTTTTTTCCTTTTTCCAATATAGGTTTTATAAGGGAGATTTGATTTTGAACCAATTAAACATTATATGATGATATTCTTTCTCCATGTTTAACCTTTGTAGGAAATGGTTGTGCCTTTCTATTTATTTTCAGCATGTCTTATTATTATTAGTTGTCTATTGAATGATTGCAGTAGCTCTAAAGAATTCATTTATCCTTCACTTACACTAAATCATTCACTATTTGCAGAGGTTGTTGGGAAAGTACGGATCATTAATTTCTGTGATCTCAATCGTGGTATTGTTCATCTACTTGGTTGCAACCCCATCTAAATCTAGTGCTGCAAAGGGAGGCAAAAAGAAGCGTTAACTATTAGATTGTAAAACATGTGCCCGTAGCTTTCATTTGCTGGTCTACAATCAGATTTTCTCGAGGAAAGAATGTGGCTTCCTGTCCCTCCAGGTTGCTCCTTCCCCCCAAAAGAAAATATACTTTTGTATTTGGTAGCGAAGTTGTACCTCTTTATTTCTAAGGTAGTTCTGAAATGTACTAAAAGATAGTCTCATAATAGTGGCAGGTAATGTTGAGCAGCATATCTTTGAGCAAAGAGTTTGTGGTGAAGAGAAGTATCATTAAGGCCGAAAAACTCTAACATTAGTTTTGTTTGTGTACATTTCTTGAGTATAATTAATCGAGTCAATTTTGAACCTTAATGATTCTCTCTTTAATTTATAAGATTCCAAATGTGGTTCGTTTTGTGATGATTGCTCTGTCGTATAAATCAGATCAAAAAATGGATAATGTTTTAAGTGATGATATTTGGTAACATTCTGAATAGAGAAACAGTTTGTGATGATTAATGGTGCATTCTGAATAGAGAAGTAGTTTGGAAGTTGAGGGTATATCAGGCTTGTGTGTAGGTTAGCAGTCATATTTTTCAAGTGTTCGTTTGTGGGTTACACAGAAGCAAAGATGATATTTGTAGTGTTTGTTTAGTGATAACAAGGGAATCAGTAGTTTCTGACGGTAATATTTTTAGATAATTGCTAATGTTGATATGAATTTGGGTCCGTCAGAGTTCTGGTGGCGTACGTTAATGCAATTTTTTTAACGCAACTGCTTCAGGTCAGGGCAAATATTCACTCGCAACAGAATGAGAATAAATATATAAAATAGATTCACTCAACTGAGAATAAATATATATAATAGTACGGGCATGATCTTATTATAAAGAAGCTAATACAGAGCCGCTCAAGGCAAAGAAAGACTCTCAACAGAAACCCAACAATCAGAAATGACTCAAGCTGCTAACAGATGCTGCTACTAAGAAGTACTACAAATGCATTTGTTATTATGATTAACTCTGAATTGGTATTCCGGCTGCGGCAAAACTTGAGACACTTTCGAACAAATGGTGAGATGCTTTCTCAAAATTCACAAATCCCATGAACCAGAAATCTTGTCCATCAACTGTGACAATTTGGATGTATTTTTCCGATTTATTTTCGCTCATCAAGACGGGGATGACGGTTGCAACCTTCCCCAGAGGTACCATAACCTGTATGATCAGGTAACATTCAGTATAAATGTACTGCCTCGTTCTAAAATTATACATCCATCTACAGAATAATGGATGTTCAATCATGGAATGAAGAGAAAATGAAGTAAAAAAACATGGTATGATAATTTTTATATACCTTGTAATAGCTCCAAGTGACCTGGCCAGAGGGTGCAATGAAAGACAAGGGGCGATCGCTGCAGAATGCTACATGAATATTTGAGAGATAAAGAGTTCCGGCAACTGGTCCAGTTGAAGTTGAGAGATAACAGGCAAAAGTTTTCTTCAGCTTCTCATTGGCAAACGTTGCGAATGTTTGCTTGTATAAAGGCTCAAATCCACCTTCTGTTAATGCTTTGGCCGTCAGATTCATCTTACCCCATGCTGATCCAGAAACAGAGGACCCTGTTTTTACTGGTAAAATAAAAAATAATCAATAAAGGTTTAATGATTATGAAAAAAATAAGTATTTGAATGGGGGATTGAACATACGGTTATGCCAGATATTGTTGGCAGTGGTCTCAGCTTTTTTGCTCCAAGAATTGAACTTTTGAAGGACGGAATCCATGGGGTTGCTTGCTGGTTTTGGAATAGGGGTGTATTGGACATAGGGGTAATGATGGTATTCCGGGTGATCGCCGGCGCTCCACGTGGCTGCCTTCTGGTTATTCGGGTGGCTTGTAGGCACCGCCGGCGTCCCCATAACCTGAGTTCCCCATTTCTCGTCGGCAGTCAGATGATCATTGGGTGGTGGATTTGAAGATCCAGGCTTTGTTTCATGAGGATTACTATTACCATTCATTGTGCTTGGCTTTGACTGGATTGGTTGGAAAGAAGATAACTTGTTTGGGTTTTGTTCTGTCAGCTTTGGATATGTATGATCTAATGTATATAGTAGATTGAATCTTGAAGATATATATATATAGACAAACTTTTAATAGTAGTTTTGTAGTGGATGAGATGAGATGAGATTTCAACAGTTGTTTATATTCATTTTGGTGGCCTTTGAGAGCGAAAGAATTGACTTTCTTGAACCCAATTAATTCATTGAGGACTCGGTTGCTTAACCGTGTTATGTTGTTCGAGAATATTCTCACTTTTCTAATTTACAGGAGTATTTTTTTATTATTTATTTATTTTATCTTGCTAAATGCTGATTATATTTGTGTCTACTCCATTAAACTTATTTTTTAAATTTAGCTTATGTCATTGACCTCCTGAGGCTGAGAAGATGACCTTGATCAAATTGCGGTGATCTTTATTTATCCAAACAGCCGCAGATCATTTGGCTAAAGTTGGGAAGACCGACTATTACACAAACAAAAACTCATTACGGTGTAACTTTCTCTATCCCGACAAGTTATATAGGACTCTAAAGTATTATTGATATTTCAGGTCAATTATACGTTATTATTTCAGTATTTACAGTAAATTTTTTTATATTTAAATTTACTGCATATATTAGAATGACAAAAACACTGAATAATTTTTCCTCCGTCTTACCAAAATCTCAAACTTTGAGGTCATATCGGATACCCAACCTGTAAGACCCCGAATTTTATGAAATACAAAATTTAATTTTTCTTCATATATATATTTTTTTGAAACAGTAAGTGGTTAAATCGATAAAGTTAAAAGTTAAGGATGTTATGTGCAAATTTTATTTTGTCGGACAATATTCGTTTTGTCGGGGAATATTCGTTTGGTCGGGGAATATTCGTTTGGTCCGACGGCGCCGAAATAACAAATTATTGGTGGACCCCACAACGGAATATTTGTCGGATATAGAAAACGACAGAAATAACTTTTTTAAATAAAAATAGTCAACGGAACTGTTAAAATACCGGTGATAAAAGAATAGTAGCATACGGTAGTTATTGGTATTTTCTGTAGCACTCGGTACTCTACAGTAACACACGGTATTGCATAGTGTCTCATATTATTGGTCTGATAATTGACACCGTAACTGTTACACATCATTTCATCGATAATTGTCACTGCATAATATTTTATATTATCAATTCAATAATTGTTGTTACACAGTATTTTGCATTATTGATTTAATAATTGTCATTACACTGTATTTTATATCATTGAGTCAATAATTGTTGTTGCACTGTTTTTAAAATTATTGAACCTAATAATTGTCACAGTAACATATGCACAGTAATTCACATTATTGAATCAATAATTGTCATGACACAGTAACGTATTTTTCTTTTACATACTTTCTGCATTATTGTTATCTCTATTACGGTGTTATTTAAACAGTTGTATTTCATTAATTAATTGACTTGATATCTAAGAGCTAACTATACTGTATTTATAACAATTAGTCATAATAATTGAATTGATAAAGTTATTTGTTTATAATATAAAGTTAGGTGATTATTAGGTAATATGAAATGAATGGTGTAGATTAAAGTGTGAATTATTGTTGAATAATTGAATTGATTTGTTTATAATATAAAGTTAGGTGATTATTAGGTAATATGAAATGAATGGTGTAGATTAAAGTGTGAATTATTATTGAATAATTGAATTAATTTGTTTATAATATAAAGTTAGGTGATATGAAATGAATGGTGTAGATTAAAGATAATATAAAATTTGAAATGGATGGTGTAGATTAAAAGATGATTTTTTTAAATGAATGGTTTAGATTAAAGGAATGATAAGATTTTTGGCTATAAATAGAAGCCTTAACTTAAGGATTTTTCATAAACTTCCTTACTTGTTCTTTCTTTCTCTCTCTAAATACTTCTTGTGAAAGTTCTCTCTAAGTGTGCTTAAGTCATCTTGAGTATTTGTGAAGATCTATAAGTATACGTGTACTGTTCAAGTTAATCAACCTCATTTAAATCAATATCCAGTCACGTGTTGAGGTAAGGGATACCATCTTTTTCATCTTCCATTATTCAAACGTACTATGGTAAGGGATTATCATTATTTGATTCTCGATAATAATATTGTTTCTTCCTTACTCATAAGACGTGCCTTTTATTTCCATGTATTAAATTGTGGGAATAACCTTACGGAGCGGATTGCCGCCAGTTGGTGAATAACCTTTCGTATTCATTCATTATTAATCTCTGAGAATAACCTTACGGAGCGGATTGCCGCCTGTTTGGTGAATAACTCTTTGTACTCAAATTCTATTAAATTGTGGGAATAACCTTACGGAGCGGATTGCCGCCTGTTGGTGAATAACCCTTTGTATTAACTTCCTTCACCTTTTGTTAATCAAACCTGCTACGGTAAGGGATATTATTTTCTTTCATACTCCTAAATCGAAATTTATTATGGAACTATTGCTTCTATAATTCCTGAAAATATTATATGTTCCATAATAGTTGAACTTCATTATTTCAACTGAACCTTCCTATTTACGTGAACCTTTCTATTGAATTGTAACCGTTATTCTGAACTGTGGATCTTGAATATCATTTTTAAATTTCGCTCCACATCATGTTGACAATTTGGACATTATTTGAATCTGTACAAAGTAAACTTCCGATACTTATTGTTATCCTATTTCTTCTGTTCATCATTTATGTGACGCCCCCAAATCTGGGCCCACACAGCCCAAACTTGAGTCGTCAAAAGACTACAACAAAATTATTACAACAAAGCACAACGTACAACAATACAGTGTATAATAATACACAACTAAGTCTTCACTATTATTGCCACACTATTTTACAAAACGTGAAGACTATGATAACTATTCCTCGGACCCTCACTCCATTCCCCGGCTAGACCCTGTTATGTTTTCATCTCCTGTTGAAAAACAATGGAACAAAAGAAAGGGTGAGCTCAAATAGCCCAGTAAGAAATATCATGACTAAGATAATGACGAATAAATTATCATTAGCCTTCAACAGTTGAGTTCTTGATAGAATACAATAGACTACAAGGTTTATATCAAAAACTGCAGTTAAATTCTTAAACAACGTTCAGATCAATAATAGCAGCGGAATGAGTAATCTATTAGAAGAATAATGCAGACTATAATGTCCACTCGGTTATCTTTTTAGGAAAAACATCATCAACTTTTATCATCTGAAATATCATTAGTCAAGATAATACAAATTCACAGTTCCTGATCATAATCATGCACATCAACAGTTCATCTTTGTACTACGGGCCAAAGATATTCAAAATAGCACCAACGGTCATGATTATACCAGATTCAGCCTTTGGTCATAATCATACCAAACAACAGTTCATCTTTGCACTACGGGCCAAAGAGAACATTCACCACATGCCATAAAAGACACCGAACAGATGTATCGCCTTTAACCTATTATATCGCCTTTAACCTATCATCTGTTCAACAAATATATCACATCTGTGCCCCCGGCCACAGATATTCACAACAGCTTGATTTTTGGATGATTAGAATGATATAAATGATGAACAGAAGAAATAGGATAACAATAAGTATCGGAAGTTTACTTTGTACAGATTCAAATAATGTCCAAATTGTCAACATGATGTGGAGTGAAATTTAAAAATGATATTCAAGATCCACAGTCCAGAATAACGGTTACAATTCAATAGAAAGGTTCACGTAAATAGGAAGGTTCAGTTGAAATAATGAAGTTCAACTATTATGGAACATATAATATTTTCAGGAATTATAGAAGCAATAGTTCCATAATAAATTTTGATTTAGGAGTATGAAAGAAAATAATATCCCTTACCGTAGCAGGTTTGATTAACAAAAGGTGAAGGAAATTAATACAAAGGGTTATTCACCAACAGGCGGCAATCCGCTCCGTAAGGTTATTCCCACAATTTAATAGAATTTGAGTACAAAGAGTTATTCACCAAACAGGCGGCAATCCGCTCTGTAAGGTTATTCTCAGAGATTAATAATGAATGAATACGAAAGGTTATTCACCAACAGGCGGCAATCCGCTCCGTAAGGTTATTCCCACAATTTAATACATGGAAATAAAAGGCACGTCTTATGAGTAAGGAAGAAACAATATTATTATCGAGAATCAAATAATGATAATCCCTTACCATAGTACGTTTGAATAATGGAAGATGAAAAAGATGGTATCCCTTACGAGTAGTAAATTTACGAGTATGAAAGAAAATGACATCCCTTACCATAATAAGGTTAAGAGTATGAAAGAAAATGATATTTCTTACAAGTAAGAAAAGAAAATGACATTCCTTACCGTAATAAATTTAAAAGTGTGAAAAGAATGATATTCCTTACCATAGTACGTTTGAATAATGGAAGATGAAAAAGATGGTATCCCTTACCTCAACACGTGACTGGATATTGATTTAAATGAGGTTGATTAACTTGAACAGTACACGTATACTTATAGATCTTCACAAATACTCAAGATGACTTAAGCACACTTAGAGAGAACTTTCACAAGAAGTATTTAGAGAGAGAAAGAAAGAACAAGTAAGGAAGTTTATGAAAAATCCTTAAGTTAAGGCTTCTATTTATAGCCAAAAATCTTATCATTCATTTAATCTAAACCATTCATTTAAAGATCATCTTTTAATCTACACCATCCATTTCAAATATTATATTATCTTTAATCTACACCATTCATTTCATATCACCTAATAATCACCTAACTTTATATTATAAACAAATCAATTTAATTATTCAACAATAATTCACACTTTAATCTACACCATTCATTTCATATCACCTAATAATCACCTAACTTTATATTATAAACAAATCAATTCAATTATTCAACAATAATTCACACTTTAATCTACATCATTCATTTCATATCACCTAATAATCACCTAACTTTATATTATAAACAAATAACTTTATCAATTCAATTATTATGACTAATTGTTATAAATACAGTATATTTAGCTCTTAGATATCAAGTCAATAAATTAATGAAATACAACTGTTTAAATAACATCATAATAGAGATAACAATAATGTAAAATAAAGCATACGTTACTGTGTAATGACAATTATTGATTCAATAATGTGAATTACTGTGCATATGTTACTGTGACAATTATTAGGTTCAATAATTTTAAAAACAGTGCAACAACAATTATTGACTCAATGATATAAAATACAGTGTAATGACAATTATTAAATCAATAATGCAAAATACTGTGTAACAACAATTATTGAATTGATAATATAAAATATTATGCAGTGACAATTATCGATGAAATGATGCGTAACAGTTACGGTGTCAATTATCAGACCAAAAATATGAGACACTATGCAATACCGTGTGTTACTGTAGAGTACCGAGTGCTACAGAAAATACCAATAACTACCGTATGCTACTATTCTTTTATCACCGGTATTTTAACAGTTCCGTTGACTATTTTTATTTAAAAAGGTTATTTCTGTCGTTTTCTATATCCGACAAATATTCCGTTGTGGGGTCCACCAATAATTTGTTATTTCGGCGCCGTCAGACCAAACGAATATTCCCCGACCAAACGAATATTCCCCGACAAAGCGAATATTGTCCGACAAAATAAAATTTGCACATAACATCCTTAACTTTTAATTTTATCGATTTAACCACTTACTGTTTAAAAAAAATATCTATATGAAGAAAAATTAAATTTTGTATTTCATAAAATTCGGGGTCTTACAATTTATATCATTCTAATCATCCAAAAATCAAGTTGTTGTGAATATCTGTGGCCGGGGGCACAGATGTGATATATTTGTTGAACAGATGATAGGTTAAAGGCGATATAATAGGTTAAAGGCGATACATCTGTTCGGTGTCTTTTATGGCACGTGGTGAAAGTTCTCTTTGGCCCGTAGTGCATAGATGAACTGTTGTTTGGTATGATTATCACCAAAGGCTGAATCTGGTATAATCATGACCGCTGGTGCTATATTAAATATCTTTGGCCCGTAGTGCAAAGATGAACTGTTGATTTGCATGATTATGATCAGGAACTGTGAATTTTTATTATCATGACTAATGGTATTTCAGATGATAAAAGTTGATGATGTTTTTACGAAAAAGAGAAGCGAGTGGACATTATAATCTGCATTATTCTTCTAATAGATTGCTCATTCCGCTGCTATTATTGATCTGAACATTGTTTAAGAATTTAACTGCAGTTTTTGATATAAACCTTGTATTCTATTGTATTCTATCAAGAACTCAACTGTTGAAGGTTAATGATAATTTATTCGTCATTATCTTAGTCATGATATTTCTTACTGGGCTATTTGAGCTCACCCTTTCTTTTATTCCATTGTTTTTCAACAGGAAATGAAAACATAACAGGGTCTAGCCGGGGAATGGAGTGAGGGTCCGAGGAATAGTTATCATAGTCTTCACGTTTTGTAAAATAGTGTGGCAATAATAGTGAAGACTTAGTTGTGTATTATTATACACTGTATTGTAGTACGTTGTGCTTTGTTGTAATAATTTTGTTGTAGTCTTTTGACGACTCAAGTTTGGGCTGTGTGGACCCAGATTTGGGGGCGTCACACAACCACTATTTTTTATTTCTTTATCAACTCTAACAAAATATTAACAAATATTTGTTTAAATATATAAATCTGAATTGAATGGTACATTCCCTACTAAAAAACAAAAATAATTTTAAATTATTAAGATCTAAATAAAGTAGGGAAAAAAAATTGTCGAATAAACATCAAATATGTCTGCATCCCACATTCGAATGTACTCATATGTGCAATTGTCTTCCTATCATAAATTAAATCGAATTTGATTATTTTTTTAATTTTATTTAATACATCAATTAAATTGATTTTAATAATTTTGCTAGTAATAATCAAAATACATTAACAGATAATTAATGATATTAAAATCAATTCTAACAAAAATCAAAATTATTAAAACTATTTTTACTGTTAAAAGTTTTTAAAAAATCAACCATTGAAATTTTGATAAAAAAAATTCACATGTTCATTAAATAGTAAAAAATGTCAGATTACTTTATTTTTTGGAACAATTATACTCCTTCCATCTTTCAAAAACTGAATTAATTTAATTGTTTTAGTCAAATTGATAAATTTTAAAATTAAGCATATATATATATATTTTCAAACTTATGAAAACTAGGTTCAACTATTTTGAATTTGAGAATTTGATGTTTTTTTATGTTACATAAGCTTGATAGCTCATGCGTTTAGTTTGCAAAATGTCGTAAATACTAAATTTTATTATTACTTATGTTACATAAGCTTGATAGCTCATGCGTTTAGTTTGCGAAACGTCGTTACACAATAAAAGTGTCTCATTTATCAAGTATTTTGTTCTATACAAAGATTAATATAAAATAACATAATATTTTTAAAAAATTCATCATAATTTTATTAAGTATCACCATTATTAAACTAACTCATTATATTTTACATATATGACATAAAAATATATTATTACTATTTTTATATATTGCAAATGATATTATTTTTGTGTAACAGATAGAATAATTTTATTATTAATATTTAATTATAAGAGATGCCCCCTCTCGATAAAATTTCTACATCCGCCCCTGCCCTTGTTACTCAGTATTATAAATTAATTGACCGATATTGATTTTAATTATACTATTTAAAATTATAAAAATATGGTGTATTGATAGAATTGGAGAAATAAAGGGGAATCAAGTCCAATAAAATCAACTCTAACAAATAGATAAAAAAAAAAAAAAATACCATAAGAATAAAAAATGAACTTCCAAACCATGAAGTTCAAAATTTTCCTCGAAAAGTTCTATGAACTACGATCATCTAAAATGCCAATATGTACCTCCATGGTAAAGAGCTTATGATTTCTAGTACATATTTGCTAAAATAAATAAATAAATTTAGTGATAATTTATTATTTGTTGATAATGTTGTCACTATATATATATATATATATATATATATATATATATAATGTATGAAAATGGAGGAGATTCTGATAGTAAATTTTGGAATTGAAGGAGTTATTTATTTATTTATAAATATGGTTAAATGTGAAAAACGCGCTTGAGGTGGTGGGATATGATTCGGGACAGGCGGAGATGGTTATCGCACGTCGCTAGCCAATAGTATTGAAGGCCAATTGGCAAACCTCCAAAACTAACCCCCTCGCTAATCTGGACTCTGTCGTCTACTCGTCTTTATATGAAATAAATAATTGCCTGTAACTTTTTCCCGCCGGTGAACACAATTACTGCCGGTTTTCCTCCGTCCAACAAGCGAAGGGAAGAGAGAGAAAGATAATATTCAATGAGTTACCAGAGACCCCCTCAAGATCCATACCACCAGTACCCTCCCCCAGGTATTCATTCATTTCTTCTTTGTTCTTCCTCAATGTCACTAATTCTTGTCTTCTTTTCCTTTTGTTTTTCAGATTTTGGGTTCTAATTTTTCTATTTTTCTTATATTTTCAATTTGACTGATTGTTGACTTTCAAGATCTAAACTTTAGCACTTCAATTTTGTGGTGATTGTTAATTTTGAAGGTTATGGGAGGCCTTCTTCATATCCTCCACCACCAGGATACCCATCTGCACCACCGGCGCCGCCATATGAAGGGTACCCGCAGCCACTACAACCGCAACCTGGGTACCCTTATGCACCACCCCTAGGTCAAGGGTATCAAGGGTATTTCAGTGGAGGAGGGTATCCTCCACCTCCTCCTCCACCCCAGCAGCTTTACCATGTCCACCACTGTGAGCATCACGAATACAATGATCAGGGTGGTGGCTCCTCTTTTTTACAAGGCTGGTATGTATATCCATCCCGTCTTTATGTGTAAACACACACACACACACACACACACACACACACACACACACACACACACACACACACACCTTAATTTGTACTAAGGTTCTTTCATTGGTAGATAAAATTGTTGTTTGTTGTGTTTTTTTTATGGTCTCTTTGCTGGGAATTGATTTAGCTGATAATTGGGCTCTGATGAGCTCTGAATTTCCACCTTTTGTTTATTCTACAATGGGAATTTAGAACATCACTAGATAATCTTCTATGTAAAACTGGATGACTTGGATATGATTGGTTCTTTGCTGCCTAGTCACTCCGGATCTGTTTTCTAATAACTTGGATTTGCAGTAAACTAAGACACTCTGCCAGTTCTTTGAAATTGTGTTGGTCCATTTGCTTGGCTCGACATTTTTTAATAAATAGGTGCTTGATTTAGTTGAGCTAACTATTGGTATCTAACTATCTATACTAGTTACATAAGCTCAGCCTTAACCTGTAATTACCTTTGCAAGAGCTGAATTGTTCCTTTTCAGTTTCGTTTCTTTTTCCCATTTTCCTAGCATGTAAACTATAACTCTCATATTACTGAATGTTGGTTGAATAGGTTGGCTATTCTTGTTTTTCTTTTCGCATTTCTTCCTTTCTGCCTTTTAGAGGGTTAGGGAAAGCATGCTTAATGAGGTTGTCAAATATAAAGCTACTGTTTCACCTAGTTGGTGAATATAAAAAATCAATACATCTGAGAATGTTTCTACTTGTGACTCTTCTGGGAATATATCAAGAATTCAAAATATAAGAGCTATATTGATGCGTAGAGACCTAAAGATGAGAGACTGTTAACTATCTGTAAACAATTTTTAAGTAAATGAGAAATTCTTGATTTCTACTTTCTCTTAGTTAACAGTAAAACCTGGAGGACCTGGACAATTATTGATATAATTACTTAAGGATTGTATGGGTGCTGTTCTTTCCTCTATGTTCTGAACAGAACTAGAACTATCTAGTTTCATTTGATCAGGTTCTGGACCATAGTGTCATATTAGAGCTATCCGTCTTTCACTACTATGTACATGCTAGTAAGACACGTAATTTGGTGTTGTTTGTAAGAGTGCATCTAAAAGTATTGAGGGAGCTTTCAGGATTTTATTGTCAAAAAAATAAAATAACAGTTTGTGGCAGGACCATGTTTGGGTCTCTAACATTATTATTGATCAATATTGAGCTAAGGTTTGGAATTTGCATCAAGACATCTGTATTTTAGTCCTATTTTTTCTCAGATGTCTAAAGGGTATCATGCTGGGAGTACGATGCAAATTGCCTTCTTTAAGCAGTTGTACAAGTCCCATTTAAGGCAATTATCTCAACAAGAACAACCACCTTGCCCAATTTTTGTGCTGCGTCGCATGTGATTGGAGTTTGCTTTGTTTATTATATATGTTCAAAAAATTGTTCCGTGAAAAGGAATAATGTTACACCCATGTTGGGATCTCTCCGACTGGTGAAACTTGGCACATATATTTGTACTTGCTTCTGAAATGTTTGACGAATTTGGTTAACAGCTTGCTCCTTTTTGTCGTGTGAACCCTTTTAGTTTCTTACAGTGGTAAATGCAGCAGCGTGACTTATTTCATGGCTATCAAATCTACATTGAAATTTATATCTCAATACGAGTCGTTAAATGAACTTTTAAATTACCAAAATTCATTTTAACTACACCACCTGTAGAGTTATAAAATCATCTTTTGTATTTTGTTCCAATGTCTTAATACTGACAAGCTTTTGTAGGATTAGTACCATAATATCTTTCTGAATATATTTTGTTTCTGCTTATTAGTTACTTAGTATGCTTTAATCTACGTATGCTAGAAATATATGGTGAAGGCACTGTGATTAAGCTTTTTGTGTCTTTACATGTGCAGTTTGGCTGCGCTTTGCTGCTGCTGTTTGTTGGAAGAATGCTGCTTCTAAACTACAATGTAAGTTGCAACATACATTCGGAACTGTATAATTTCTTTCTGGGTGTTGTGGATAATGTAGTCTTCATATCCTTCGTGGCAGGATTTCGCCCCTTCCTCTATCAGTTCTGTCATGGGGCATTTCGTTGTAATGTGCATAGCTGATATGGTTTGATTTCGTCAGTGTTATTAGTGAGGAATGAACAAGTGATGATATTATTACAGCATTTTTCTTGTACATGTATGGATTATTATGAAAACATATTTAAATCAGTATTCAAGGTTAGTGCCATAACACTCTTAGCATGTTAGATCAACTATAAGTTAACACCCAATAATTATTCTCATAAATAAACACCCTAACATCAAGATTTAACTTTGAACTTGAACAGTTGAACGTCTAAAAGTTGTAGTTGGCACAGCAGTAGTTAACAAAGAAGTTTGCAGATATTTTCTGGTGAGTAAGATAAGTTTCTGCTTCTTATTTTTGGAAAAATAAAGGCTGTACAAATTTTATCATCTATTAAAAGATAAAAAATAATTTGCCAACCAATTAGAATTTGGTGGTTGTTTAAAAGGTAGGTTCACATACAAGCATATTGTAAACATGATTCTTATGCAGCCTGCAACTTTTCACTTGAACCTTTTTTAGAGGTCGTTTTGTAAGCAATAACTTAATGTTGTTTCTCTGTCTAATCTTCCTCTGGACAATCGGATAGTAAAAAAATTCATAACCCTACTCATATTATAAGCAAGGACACTAAGAACACCTTTTTTTTTTTTTAATCGGCAACACCAACTAGTACCCACTGTTGTTTTTCTAGTTTCTTATTCCTGTGGCATAATAAATATAGTACAAAAGTTGCTCTATCATACATTATGTTTTTAATCCCGTTCAGGATCATAAAACGACATAATATTTTTAATTTGCCATTTTTTTGATAATCAACTTAGTAAACACGAGGTACTACTGCCAATGCAAGCGATCCTCTACCTTCTGTTTAGCTCAAAATAAACCTTCTATAGGCAAAAACTACTTCAAACCCCAGTTTCCACTGATGAAAATTGATGGATTTAAACTCCATTAGAGAAAATTGTATATAGAAGGGGCAGGACAGCCCGCTAATTAATCATTAAAGTCAAGTACACAGTTTGGTTCATCTAAGCAAAATAGAGCTACTATACCAGATGAAATTTTGGACAAGAGAAACATAAATTTACAATAGACATACATCTATAATGTCCACACGAAATCTGGTGCATCACTTCTTGGCCCAACCAAGGTCCGATACAGGTACATCTTCTCTACTTTTTGCCTCTCATCAGAACTAGCATCCATATGTGCACTTTCATTAATAATTTCCACATTTTGGGTTGGCATCTTCTTGGCAAGTGCCTTGCAGGCTCCAATAGTTACTTCACAGGACGACATCCAAAGGGATCGCATTGTTTCATACTTTCCCATGCCCGCCAGAAGTGCCTCATTCCCGAAAGGGCTATCCCTGATTTCTAGCTTTTTAAGCTTCTTGCAGCCATTTAATACATATAGCATTCCCTTGTCACTGTCCCCAGCAAACGCAACTGATAGCATTTCAAGCTGCTCTGCATACACTCCAATATAAAGGAAAACCTGGTCAGTTAGGAGCCCAGAGAGTGACAACCGCTTCAGACCCTTGCATGATTGAACAATTGCACCGAAACCTTCATCCAGTGGCTGCATCGTCACTGGATCTGGTATAGTTGGGTTAAGTGTGCATAGTCTGAACCGAATGAAGTTTGGGCAGTTTTTGGCAACAGTTATGAGTGCAGCGTTTGTCATCTGCTGGCAGAAATAGAGTAAGGAATTCAGCTTGGGGCAACCAGCTGATATAGCCATCAAACCTTCCTCAGTTACAACAGCGTTGCCAGCACCATAAAGATCAGAAGGGAAGACTCTCAGTTCCTGCAGTTCCTTACAAGTAGAAGCTACAACACCTAGCCCTTGATCTCCAATATAATCTAATATCTGTAGAAAAAAAATATAGAATGTCATTTCATCTCGACATAAATGGGGGAAAAAAGCACAAATTTCAAAAGGGAGAGGGTAAAAATTCAAACCCATAGGCGTTGCAGTTTCCTGCAATGACGGATAAGCTTTCTAAGATCGCTGCTGTAGATCCCTGGCGCATAACTCAAATTCAAGGAGGTCAAGTTCACGCAAATCGGATAAACAGCAGGCAAGCAGCGAGGAGCAACTTCCAAGAATCCTGATAAGCTCCTAATTGATGTACATTTCTGGATCTCGTTCTTTAGATTGTTGTATGTCTCTGAATCTGGATCATGGACATAAGACCCTACCCCCAAGTCCACCAACTGAGGTGCTTGCACAAAAATCTTCTGAAGAGCGTCATCAGGAACTGAATGGTTCAATCTGAGACTTCTAAGATTACGACACCTTGCCACCAGTCTCTCAAGAGCTGAGAGATTAACTTCTCCTTTCAGGCATGCAAAATTCAAGGACACAAGCGACGTGCAGCTGTCAGGAAAGCAGCTAAGCCACTGCCCTCTATGATCTTCAACTTCATTTTCTTGCAAGTCCAGCTCCCTAAGAAACCTGAAGGTAGAAATCAAAGATAATGAATGCCAAAACTAAGGTTAGTTTCAAATAAACATCTAAATCCCATAATAAAGCAGCTAATACTATCCAACTAACTAATCGAGCTCCTTTTCTAAAGGACATTGCAGTGGCACTCATCCGCAAATTAGCATGTAAAACAGTAAATTCTGTGGGGGCAGGAACTGTCAAAAGCAGGTTATATACTACCGATATTAATTAAGAGACAGTGTGATTATAACTTGCAAACCCTGGACATTAAACTCTATCCAATGACATACTACATAGATGTATGCTGCAATATTCTAGCATTTAACACTTCATTTATCCCAATTTAGAAGCAGCAATATAACAAATACACAATCTACCAATTCAAAAACTACAAATAAAATTCAACATTTGTCCTACCACAGCATCAATAGCTTTTATTATTTGATCAGTTATAGCCAATAAACTATCTCAAGACACCTAAAAAATGTATTTTAAATTCCAATTTAATGGCCACAGTAGCAGATTATTTGTCAGCAAAAGAAAATGTATACACACCAATACTCAGGAAAGAGTCACATAAACATATAAACATATATATATATATATATATATATATATATATATATATAGAGAGAGAGAGAGAGAGAGAGAGAGAGAGAGAGAGAGAGAGAGAGAGAGAGAGAGAGAGAGAGAGAGAGAGAGACACACACACACGTACATACCTGCAATTGGAAGCAATAGCTGCAAGGCCATCAGTAGAGAATCCTTCACAGCTAACCAAAACCAAAGATTTAAAATTGACAAAAGACCGGGCAAGAAGCTCAAGGCTATCATCAGAAACCACCATTCTCTTCAACTTAAGCTCCTCCAAATTAACACCACTCTTTGCCATAGCTTCAATCCATGGATACACAAATCCTCCCCAATCCGGCGGCACCAAATTGAAATCAGCAAAATGGGGTTTCCCTTTCAAAGTGAGAGACCTAACCCTAGGAAATCTCCCAATCAATTTCTCCGGACTAATTGCATAACAATTTCCAATAAAAACCCTCTCCCTGCCATATCTCTCCACCCTGTGCCATGATTTGCATACCAAAGACGCCGCATTTCGGTCTCGATGCGATGTCAAGTAATTAAATACATGCTCTAACACCTCTTCGGGAAAGTAATTCATCATGTAATACTCAGCAAAACACATTAAAGATTTTGCAACCACCAAAGCAAAAAAAAAATGATAATTTTGACCTAGATCTAACAACAGATCTTGATGAACCCACTTAAAAATCTCAGTAGATCTGAAGATTTGGTGAAAAAATGTTAAATTCTTATATGGGTTTGACTTCAAATTAGATCTATAACACTGCTAAGCTGAAAGAAAGAACTCGAGGCAGAAAAGGGGAGAGTTATTGGATAAGAAAAATCTTGAGCTTGGGCTTAAATCATCATCAGATGCTAAAAATAAAAAAGTGATGATTACAAAGTGGACAACAGTAAAAGAAAAAGAAAAAACATGAACCTAGAGGAAAAACAGCACTAGTGGAAATCTAACGCAGCTAACAAATTGAAAAAGGGCGGACCTTTGAAGAGATGATCATCATAGAGTTGTACTTGAACTTGGAGTACTGGAGATTGAGAATTTGAGATGAGTGAAAATAAAGCTTGCCCACTCCCCTCTGTAGTTCTGTTTGTTATTTTCTCTCCCTATATCTATCACTCATCCGCCACAACTAATAAAAATATAATTACGTGTGACATATTATTTATTTATTTATATATTTTAAACGGAGGTCTTTTTATAAAAGTTAATTTTATACATAATTATAAGAATAAAATTATTTTTAATTTAATAATAAAATTATTATTTTTTAATAATAATGGCAAATTTAATGATTAGGAGGAGAGGAATGAAACTATATTAAAAAAAATAAGAAAAGAATGATTTTGACAAAATGAAAGGCAAATATAATAAATGTACAGAAGTACGAATTTTTTTTCTGTAGGGGTAAAATTATGATGTTTTATGGTAAAAAGTTATTCAATGTTTATGTAAATAAATAATATATTCTTTTTTCTACATAATAGTAGAGTTCATAAATGATGTTTCTCTTTTTATATAATATTAAAATTCATAAGTGATCAGACTCTTGTGAATTTTACTGTTATATAAAAAAAATATATCTTATTTATTTATTTTCGAGACATCAAATAATTTCTCGCGTTATGGTACAGTGTATTAAGCAATTTTCGTGCAATGTGTTACATACTCATCAGTCATGCATGCAAAACATATTCAGACGGCACAGATTGATTCAACACTTTACATAGTTTAGGGAGGGATTAACTGCGTGCAAGTAGGAACATGTTTTGGTTACATAGTAAAATCTGATGGGTAAAAATATTTACCCCCAAAACAAATTTGATGGGCAATTATGGGATGGGAGGGCAACAAAATCCTCCTTGGACAGTGCCAACTATTGATTGCAAATTGCTGTATATATATATATATATATATATATATATATATATTACTAATAATTAATAAAATTTTACAACATTTCTTTTCTTAATAAATAAATTATAATGAATTTGTGCTCCAATAGTATTAAAAGTGTTTAATTTTAATATTAAATTTTTTCGTATCAAAAAAATGTTAAAAAAAAATTAAAAACCGATTCGTTGAATTAATTTAATAAATTTTATCAATTGAATCATCGATTGGAACAGTGATCAATCGGTTCAATTCAAATTTTGATCAAACTAATTTAATCGAATCAAATTGGACTGAACATAAAACCGATCGATGGTTGAACCGGCCTGCGGATTCGGCCATATGCGATGAATAATGGTTGCAACAAGTAATTATGAACGTTTGACATCTTAGAATACTTGAACAAAGATATACCAACTTCAGTATTCACGTCCTTACTAACAACATATGAACTAAAACGGAAAAGCACTAATATTATAACAAAAAAGTAAACCAGACCATAATAGTCCAATTAAAAAGGATGTTTGTTTTTGTTAAAAAAAGAAAGAAAAGAAAAGTCACATTTTTTAATGATAATATATAATGTCAAAATAGCATCAAAGTTACCACACAATTAAGTCTAATGATAAACATAGAAATACAATCAAAAATTAAATTTTTTACAATAAAACTCCTTTTATAAAATGTAATTTTTTTTACAATAAAATGCAAGAGGGTAAAAAGTGGTATGCATTTATCATCGCCCTTCTTCCCTAACATCTAAAACGGCGAGATTAATATTTAATATTGTGTAATTTATCATCGTCCTTCTCTCCTAACATTTAAAATGGCGAGATTAATATTTAATATTATGTAATTTATGTAGACGTAATACCCACATATCTTCTCTTTTTCATTCTTGTCTCGCGTTATATGAACGATATTAAAACATTACTATTATTTCTTACCATTTCTCATTCTTTTCCACTTCCTTTTTTTCCATTCAGATGGTCGTTTGTTTGTCCATTTTGGCATATTTTGCAATTACTGACCCACCTAAATCCAATTATTTATATTTGTATGCCTATAAATTATACTTGTGACTTTTGCTGCTGAATTTGGTCACATGTTGACTTCGCATTTATGTTTTTGTCCCCCATTACGGCATGCAGTTTTTCAGTCAAATAATGTCGTGGACATTCTCTGATATTACTTCCATTATTTGGCTACCTGTTCATTCCCTTAAAACCTAACAAACTACCCTCGCCGTCCCTATTTAAGATTTTTTTTTTTGACATTTAATTGTTTTAATCATGTTTATGTTTGTCAGAATGACAATAGCTGCTAAATCATAATAATCTTTTTTAATAATAATATTTATATTTAAAAATAACTAGATTTAAATAGAAAGAGAACAAACTTTAATATACATAATTATATAAAATTTTAAAAAATATTACGAGTTATAAAATTTATTATTTTTAAAATTTATATTAATTATATAATTCAACTCATATGATACAGACTATAACCCTGATTATTTAATTTTAGAAAAGAGGAGTAAGGACAAAGTTACAAAGCTAATTCAAGCAGACAATCCCGCAAAACAATCCACTCAAAGCATTGTAATTTGCAAGTGGAAAGGAAAGAGGGTGGTTAGACTAAAAAAAGAACTATGATCTATACGTTATAGGGATTAAAATCCATTCGTTACATTTATTCTTTAATTTTTTTAATATATATTTAATTATATAAATATTATATTCAGCGATAAAATAAAATTTGTCTCAAATAATTAATAACACAATAAAATTCATTAAAAATAATTGTGTTACTAAAAATATCGTCAAAAAAAATATTTATATGGTTAAATGTGTATTAATAAAAATTAAAAGATTAGTGTAATAGAGTAGAGAGATCTTAATCCCGCCGAAACAGGGCGAAACCAACAATTCATATGGGAGGATTAAATATCTATACGAAAAATATAATATTATTTTTATAATTAGTTTTGTTTGTAAACTTGCAAAAACTAAAAAATAAAATAAAATTATTGTACCTCATAATTGAAATTTAGAGAATACCAAAAATAACCCAAGTGGGGATGCAATGCAGGGACCAACCAACCTAATGAGATAGCAGCGCATGGAGCTTGGTTTGTGGTCCTCTGTCTGTCTGTCTGTCTGTCTGTCTGTCTGTTGTAAGTTGTCACCTTCGACTAGAAAGAGGTGAATACAGACAGAGCAACAGCAACAAATCAAAGCTTCTTCCTTCATGAATGATAATATCTACTGAACAGTTGTGCAAACAAGTATCCATTAATTAATTCATAAGAATTCATGAGTATTTTTTATTTAAAACTTCTATTTTTGTTTTTGTTTTTATTTTTATTTTTATTTTCTATTTCAATTCTCCTTACTTAGCTTTGTTAATTCCAAGTAATTTCTAAAACATTAAGCAAGCTCCAAAAATAGAAAAGAAAAAGAACAATCTGGAGTCATCCCTTCAGGAAAGGCCTAACGTATGCTAAAGTAGTAAATCTCTATAAAAGAGTACTTGGGACACAGTCCATATAGAGAAAAAAGCAAGCCCAAGATACATATATCCCTCTGACCTACATGTTATTTACTTCTTTCAGAAATGGAAGGGCTACACCTTTCAACATCTATCTTAGCAGCAGACTTGCTCTTCCTTTGGTTTTATACAGGAGTTCTGGTACTTGACAGGAGTCAAGAATGTCGAACAACATATTTAAAAGCTCGACTCAATCTCGATTGAGCTCAAATGTAGTAAAAATTTCATTGAGTGAGATTGAATCAATTACTTGATCAGCCTCAGTTTTTTTTTTTTTAAAATAAATATAAATAGAGTAATTAATAGCAGCCTAAGAAAAGGTTAAGCTAAGTCAACAACTTCAAAAAGAAGAATATTTTGAGATCCCAAATAATTTTACCCAATTAATTCTATATCCCCAAATGATGTTACACGAGTAATTGACTGCAAATCATCAATGAACAGTAATGTGGCAAAAATATTTTTAGAAGTTCTCATGGCATGCATGCATGCATGCATGGAGTCAAACTTGTTAGAATTTTGGCTTCTCTAATTAGCATTACTTTGAAAATAATCAAACCGTATGTGCTTGCTTAAAGTTGATTCTTGTGAAAACAAGAGGCGTTCAGTATGAATTAGAATCTGAAGAAGCAAAGATCTCATAAGCCTATGCATGTTCGTTCACCAGCAAAAAAAAGGAAAAAGTGAAAGGAGGAGTTGATAGAAGAAGAACCAGGGGGCAGGTGAAATGGTAGAGAGCTTGAGGAATAACCTCAAGGTCGATGGTTCCACTGCAAAAATTATCCATAAAAAAGGAAAAAGAGAATAAAAGGGTGACCAACAAATGAGCAAAAGGAACTTTGTATTATAGAATTCAAACAAGGGTTATCTCCACCTTCCCCCCTTTTTTTTTTTTTTTTTTTTTTTTGGGGGGGGGGGGGGGGGGGGGGGTGGAGAGATACGAAAGGTGTTTCCGAAGCAATAAAACTAAAAAGGTAACCCTGCTTGAGCTAATTAACCAGGAAAAGTGAAGGAGCCAAGGTAAAGCAATACCCAAGAGCACACTGTCTACTAGAGTTGATCTCAAGTGGCCCACATAGCATACAATCACATTAGCTAAATAACTTTAAATCTTCATGGTATTTTATAACTAACCGTAGACACAATGAATCCATGTATTATTGTGAATGAATGAATTTATGTAGCAACCAAGTTAATCCACTGAATTTTAAAATTAAAAATAATTAGATGTTGTACTTTTAAATATAGAGATTGATAGGACAATTACAATCACATTAGCTAAATAAAGCTAATTGTTAAGGGAAGATTTGTCCAAATAAAAATAATTACCTTATAAATGAATGAATTCATATACCAACCAAGTTAACTCATTGACTTTTAAAATTAAATATCAGAATTTTAAATATAGGAATTGATGGGACAATTAAAATCACTTTAGCTAAATAAAGCTAATTGTTAAGGGAAGATTTGTCCAAATGAAAATAATTACCTTATACGATGTAATTTTTTGCTAAATTAATATCAACTTTCTTGTAGGTATGAGCATTATACAGTGTTGAGATTGGTTCATACTTCTGCAAGTTCGACTAATGGCCACTACGACAAGATGGTCGGGGGCCTCCGGAAGCCAAGCGCAATGGTGTAATTGGGTTTGGGGATTTATTAGTGGTCCAGTCTTTGGTTTACTAATGTATTGGGCTTATGCCCATGTTATAGCAGCTAGGGTTTTCTAGTTACTATAAAAATAATTGTTTGGTGTGTGAATTATTGTAGAACGTGTGAGACATCTATTGAATACATCAGACAAGCAGGACTAGTCAAATTGGTAAATCAACCTGGGTATATCACGTGTTCTTACTTTTATGTTTTTTATTTTAAATTCTAACATACAGTTTGAGAATTTAAACAAGAATCATATCGACTTACCTCCTTTTTATCTGCATATTAAATTTATTTTTTGTTTTCAATTTTATCATGTTAAATTTTGTTTAGAAATCAGTACTTGAGCATGTATATGTTTTTCGTACCAAAGTTGTCTAGATCATCTTTTCCTATCTTTTACAGTGTGTAGTCATATGTTCAAATATATCCAATAACAAAGTTATACAAAAACTTTTTAATAAAGACAAGTCTCTATAAGTTCTCCATAGTTTCCCTTCTAACCCCTCCCCTCATGTTCTCTCTCAAACTCTTGGTGAGACGTCAT
This sequence comes from Hedera helix, assembly GCA_947179155.2. Lineage (NCBI taxonomy): Eukaryota > Viridiplantae > Streptophyta > Magnoliopsida > Apiales > Araliaceae > Hedera > Hedera helix. The sequence goes on along the minus strand of OX359270.1, from coordinate 36,914,409 downwards.
ATTATATATTCGTCAAAAAAGTACATCTTATAGTCTTAAAATATGATATTAAACATAATAATCGAAATGAATAAATGCACGAATAAGATATTTTTGAGAAATCTTTATATTTGTAATGAAAATAAGAATACGGGGTTCGACTCTGTGATAGAATATATACCTTAAAATTTTGTACATTGTCGCATAATTAGTACAGAAAATACGAAAAAATACAATTGTTTATATATAAAGTATAATTTATAAATCAGAATTTCTAATCATTTAATGTCAAAAATTATTGAGCTCTCCACTAGGGGTGAGCATAGTGCGATTTGAAGTCTAAACCGAATATGAAACCGCTTAGGTACGGTTTGAAAAATTCAAAACCGTACATGAAACCGCTTATGATTGGTGCGGTGCGGTTTTGAACCGTGCGGTGCAGTTTTATTTGGTGCGATTTCGGTTCCAAAACCAATTGAAACAATTAAATTTTATACAATTTAAATTAACAATTTAACATCACACAATATTAAATACCACTTTTATAACACACACAACTTTACTTATAATATCTCGTCTAAACAAAAGTAAAATAGAAGTTACATGAGAGATAATTCCAAATGAATTAATTAAAAATTTATTCTCACATATAAAAATTCTAAACAAAGATAATTACATGAGGGATAATTCCAGATGAATTAATTGAAAGGTGATTTCCATAATAATGCTTCTTGATATGGTTCATGTTGAAAATAGTTAAACAACGAAAAATAAAAATAAAAATGGTGCGGTGCGGTTTTTCTATGTGCGGTTTTGCCTAGAAACCAAACTCAAACCTCAAATTCGATTTTTCAACTCACCTAAAATCGCCATATACGCCGGAACCGTTGGTGCGGTTTTAATTTGTGCGGTTTGTACGATTTTTGGTACGATTTCGGGACCAATTCGATTTTTTGCTCACCCCTACTCTCCACTATCCTTAAAAATACCTAGGAAATTTCAAACAATCTATAACTAAAATTAGTTTCTGAACTCCCCACGATCCTTAAAAATACTAGGAAAATTCAAACAATCTGTAACTAAAATTGTTATATTAGTGATAAAAAAAAAGATTAATTAGGGTTCCTACTTAGAAGATTTTGTCTCCAAACAAAAACAATAAATCAAATTCTTGACGTGGGCTAACCCAAAGACAGCATTTGGACTTAAACAGCCTCTTTCCAGTTGAGCTTGGGCTCTTGGAGCAGGTGTGAAATTGTAGTAGCCGGCCGACCCCGGTATAAGACTTTATTAGAAATGACCAAGTCCAAAACCATCTTCATCGCTCTTGGGCTAATTTTTTGTGCAAGAATTACTTTTAATAATTCATTTCTCTGTTTGTAATTAAAATTTGGTTGTACTATATATTTTTAATAATTGAATACTAGGTTTGGAATTAAAATTTACTTGCACAATGACTAAGTATCGGAGATGGGGCACAAAGACTGTTGGTATTATTTTATAATGGTTAGAGAGACAAAAATTTAAGTTAGTATTATTTTATAATGGCTAGTAAAGCAAAGATCTGGGCTATATGTTCAACTTGCCGATAACATCATGTATGTAAGACCCCGAATTTATGAAATACAAAATTTAATTTTTCTTCATATATATTTTTCCTGAAACAGTAAATGGTTAAATTGACAAAATTGAAAGTTAAGGATGTTATGTGCAAATTTTATTTTGTCGGACAATATTCGTTTTGTCGGGGAATATTCGGGCCGTACGACGGCGCCGAAATAACAAATTATTGGTGGACCCCACAACGGAATAATTGTCGGATATAGAAAACGACAGAAGTAACCTTTTTATATAAAAATAGTCAACGGTGTTAACTGTTAAAATACCGGTGATAAAAGAATAGTAGCATACGGTAATTTATGGTATTTTACTGTAGCATGCGGTACTCTACAGTAGCACACGGTATTGCACAGTGTCTCATATTATTGACACCGTAACTGTTACGCATCATTTCATCAATAATTGTCACTGCATAATATTTTATATTATCAATTCAGTTATTGTTGCTACACAGTATTTTGCATTATTGATTCAATAATTGTCATTACACTGTATTTCATATCATCGAGTCAATAATTGTTGGTGCACTGTAGTTTAAAATCATTGAATCTAATAATTGTCACAGTAGCAAATACACTATAATTTATATTATTAAATTAATAAAAATATGTAACGTGTTTCTTGCATTATTGTGGTAACATTATTTTATATGTTGGACTCACAGGAAGAATAAATAAATAAATAAATAAATAAAAAATAAAATAATTAATTTTACTATTTGAAATAGTAACGTGAATAGTGACGTGAATAGTAACGTGAATAGTAACATGTGGGACCCATGTGGGGCCCACATGAGAAATGAATTGCAAAGTTGCTGAATTTTTTTGGCGTGGGCGGCTGCTGAATTCTCAGGTTGGCGTGCAGCACGCCAACCCACCTACCGCGCATAGTAACATTTTTCTCCTATAAATAGCTTGCTCAGCTGAATAGAAAAATCACACCTAAAACATAAAATTTTTCTATAAGAATTTTATGAGTTTTCTCTGAGAATTGTAAGGCTATTTTGAGTGTTTGAAAGCCAAAAGGAGTGCAAGAATTTTTCAAGTAAGTCTTTTATAAAAGAGTAGTAATTTCATAAATTCCTATTTTTCACGGTATTCACAAATCTTCCCTTAGAAGACTCTTCTTTGAGAAGATTCATTTTTAAAAACTTTATTTAGAAGATTTATTTTGGAATATTATTTTAAAAACTATTTAAAAGTAGTTATTTTATACTACAAAAATTATGTTAAATATATATAATTTTGATAGTTCATATTATACGAGTTATCATACACTTTGAAATTTATATGTGGTAATTACTAATTTTATTATAAATATATAGGTTGATCAACCTCATTTAAATCAATATCCAGTCACGTGTTAAGGTAAGGAATATCATCTTCTTTCATATTCTATTATTGAAACTTACTACGGTAAGGGGTATCATTCTTTTCATCATCATAAATGGATATTATTTCTTTCTTACTGGAAGGGATTATCACTCTTTGATTCTCGAAAATAATATCGTTTCTTTCTTGTGCCATTTATTTCCATGTATTAAATTGTGGGAATAACCTTACGGCACGGTTTACCGCCTGTTGGTGAATAACCTTTTGTATTCATTCCTTATTAATCTCTGAGAATAACCTTACGGCGCAGATTACCGCCTGTTTGGTGAATAACTCTTCGTATTCAAATTGATGGGAATAACCTTACGGCGCGGATTACCGCCTGTTGGTGAATAACCCTTTTTATTTGTCTCGTGTGGAAATAATTTGTCTACACGAATTATCACATGACACTTTTATTCCATATTCGTAAGTGATATCATTTTCCTTTATACTCATAAGGATACCATCTTTTTCATCTTCCATTATTACTATGGTAAGGGATATTAATTTCCTTCACCTTTTGTTAATCAAACCTGCTACGGTAAGGGATATTATTTTCTTCCATACACCTAAATCGAAACTTATTATGGAACTATTGCTTCTATAATTCCTGAAAATATTATATGTTCCATAATAGTTGAACTTCATTATTTCAACTGAACCTTCCTATTTTCTGAACCTTTCTATTAAACTTTAATCGTTATTCTGAACTGTTGATCTTGAATATCATTTTTAAATTTCACTCCACATCATGTTGGCAATTTGGACATTATTTGAATCTGCACAAAGTAAACTTCCGATACTTATTGTTTATCCTGTTATTCTGTTCATCATTTGTATCACTGTTATTTGTATTAATCATTAAGAATCAAGCTGCTGTGAATATCTGTGGCCGGGGGCACAGATGTGATATAATTGTTGAACAGATGATAGGTTAAAGGCGATATACTAGGTTAAAGACGATACATCTGTTCGGTGTCTTTTATGACACGTGGTGAATGTTCTCTTTGGCCCGTAGTGCAAAGATGAACTGTTGGTTGGTATGATTATGACCAAAGGCTGAATCTGGTATAATCATGACCGTTGGTGTTATATTGAATGTCTTTGGCCCGTAGTGCAAAGACGAACTGTTGATCTGCATGATTATGACCAGGAACTGTGAAGTTGTATTATCTTGACTAATGGTATTTCAGATGATAAAAGTTGATTATGTTTTTCCTAAAAAGAGAACTGAGTGGACATTATAGTCTGCATTATTCTTCTAATAGATTACTCATTCCGCTGCTATTATTGATCTGAACGTTGTTTAAGAATTTAACTGCAGTTTTTGATATAAACCTTGTAGTCTATTGTATTCTATCAAGAACTCAACTGTTGAAGGCTAATGATAAATTATTCGTCATTATCTTAGTCATGATATTTCTTACTGGGCTATTTGAGCTCACCCTTTCTTTTCGTTCCATTGTTTTTCAACAGGAGATGAGAACGTAACGGGGTCTAGCCGGGGAATGGAGTGAGAGTGTGGGGATAGCTATCATAGTCTTCACGTGTTATAAAATAGTGTGGCAATAATAATGAAGACTTAGTTATGTTGTATTATCCACTGTATTGTTGTACGTTGTATTTCATTGTAATAATTTTGTTGTAGTCTTTTGACGACTCAAGTTTGGGCTGTGTGGGCCTAGATTTGGGGGCGTCACAGTTGGCATCAGAGCTTAGGGATATGGTCTTTAATGGAGATCTGGGGTTAGAACTAGGAGGGGAGAGACGAATAGAATCAGTCACTAGTGTGTCCTACCTAAATTAGATTTTATTATCTAATGAGTTGATTTGAATATAGGGACATGAAGTGATGAGTCAGTTTATTTGAACTAACATTTATTTTGTGACCACAGTTAAGTATGGCATCTGGAAATCAGGAGGTTAACCACGAAGTACCCGAAGTGAATGTAGAGGCCACAAACAATTCTTCTACAAACTCAGAGTTGAATAATTTGCCTAAAGCAAAAATTATTTGTATCCGATCTAAAGAAGAAGAAGGTGAAAGTTCTACCGTCGTTCTTCCAAATTCGTTCTTTAAAGGATATCCGGAACTTGCGGAAATTGTTGCCTTTAATTTGCTCGACAGTTGGAAACATATCATCACCTGGTTATGCTCGATAACAAAGGATCAGAATATATGGACGTTTCATATAAGTCTTTGGGATTTATGGTGTTCGAGCTATGATTTTCAAGATTATTTAAAAATGATGTATCTATACTTTTGGGCGTTACAATTTAGAGGAATTCAGGTTAAGTTAGTCACTATCGTGGAAACTGTAGTCTATCGAAAATACTATTTTAATGGAAATCATTGGTACGCTACTACTGATGAAGTTGAAGAATCTGAGAAACAATTCGTTAGAGAACTGTTTCGTGGTATCCCCATGGTTGAAATACGTGAAGATCCGGATGAAGTATATGGGACTCGATTTGATGATGACAGCCTTGATGATCAAGAAATCGAATGAGGTGATGACCGGTAAGCTATTCATCAATTCTCGAGAAGTCTATGCCATGTTAGATATTGGCTCTATCCACTCTTTTATCTCACCTATATGTACTCAACGTTTAAATTTGCCTATTGAAAACTTAAATCTTGTCTTATCAGTTGAAATCTCATTGGGAGAAATACCTATTACATTTACTATCTATAAATCTTGCCTAGTTCAAATCAACAACCTCACATTACCTGTTGACCTTATTTCTTTGGAAATGCATGAATTTGATGTGATTTTAGGAATTGATTGGTTGACTACCCATCATGCTAAAATTGATTGTTTTCATAAGATTATTAGTTTTCATATTCCTAATCAACCTGTCATGCAAATTCAAGCAACTAAACCATTGAAATCTATAACTGTTATTTCTAGCCATAAAGCCATTCGTTTATTGAAAAACGGATGTCAAGCCTTTTTAGCTCATGTCACTGATTTGAACAAAAATACGTCAAACTTGAATGATATTCCCATTGTTAATGAGTTTCCTGACGTTTTTCCTGAAGAACTTCCTGGCTTACCCCCAAACCGTGAAATTGAATTTTGTATTGATCTTGAACCTGGTACCAAGCCCATTTCCAAAACTCCATACCGAATGGCTCCCATTGAACTTCAAGAGTTAAAAGTCCAACTACAGGAATTGTTGGATACTGGTTTCATTCGTCCGAGTGCATCACCTTGGGGTGCTCCTGTTCTATTTGTGAAGAAGAAAGACGGGAGTATGAGATTGTGCATTGACTACCGAGAATTGAACCATGTCACCATCAAAAACAGGTATCCGTTACCTCGAATTGATTGTGACGCCCCCAAATCTGGGCCCACACAGCCCAAACTTGAGTCGTCAAAAGACTACAACAAAATTATTACAACAAAGCACAACGTACAACAATACAGTGTATAATAATACACAACTAAGTCTTCACTATTATTGCCACACTATTTTACAAAACGTGAAGACTATGATAACTATTCCTCGGACCCTCACTCCATTCCCCGGCTAGACCCTGTTATGTTTTCATCTCCTGTTGAAAAACAATGGAACAAAAGAAAGGGTGAGCTCAAATAGCCCAGTAAGAAATATCATGACTAAGATAATGACGAATAAATTATCATTAGCCTTCAACAGTTGAGTTCTTGATAGAATACAATAGACTACAAGGTTTATATCAAAAACTGCAGTTAAATTCTTAAACAACGTTCAGATCAATAATAGCAGCGGAATGAGTAATCTATTAGAAGAATAATGCAGACTATAATGTCCACTCGGTTCTCTTTTTAGGAAAAACATCATCAACTTTTATCATCTGAAATATCATTAGTCAAGATAATACAAATTCACAGTTCCTGATCATAATCATGCACATCAACAGTTCATCTTTGTACTACGGGCCAAAGATATTCAATATAGCACCAACGGTCATGATTATACCAGATTCAGCCTTTGGTCATAATCATACCAAACAACAGTTCATCTTTGCACTACGGGCCAAAGAGAACATTCACCACGTGCCATAAAAGACACCGAACAGATGTATCGCCTTTAACCTATTATATCGCCTTTAACCTATCATCTGTTCAACAAATATATCACATCTGTGCCCCCGGCCACAGATATTCACAACAGCTTGATTTTTGGATGATTAAAATGATATAAATGATGAACAGAAGAAATAGGATAACAATAAGTATCGGAAGTTTACTTTGTACAGATTCAAATAATGTCCAAATTGTCAACATGATGTGGAGTGAAATTCAAGATCCACAGTTCAGAATAACGGTTACAATTCAATAGAAAGGTTCACGTAAATAGGAAGGTTCAGTTGAAATAATGAAGTTCAACTATTATGGAACATATAATATTTTCAGGAATTATAGAAGCAATAGTTCCATAATAAATTTCGATTTAGGAGTATGAAAGAAAATAATATCCCTTACCGTAGCAGGTTTGATTAACAAAAGGTGAAGGAAATTAATACAAAGGGTTATTCACCAACAGGCGGCAATCCGCTCCGTAAGGTTATTCCCACAATTTAATATAATTTGAGTACAAAGAGTTATTCACCAAACAGGCGGCAATCCGCTCCGTAAGGTTATTCTCAGAGATTAATAATAAATGAATACGAAAGGTTATTCACCAACAGGCGGCAATCCGCTCCGTAAGGTTATTCCCACAATTTAATAGAATTTGAGTACAAAGAGTTATTCACCAAACAGGCGGCAATCCGCTCCGTAAGGTTATTCTCAGAGATTAATAATGAATGAATACGAAAGGTTATTCACCAACAGGCGGCAATCCGCTCCGTAAGGTTATTCCCACAATTTAATACATGGAAATAAAAGGCACGTCTTATGAGTAAGGAAGAAACAATATTATTATCGAGAATCAAATAATGATAATCCCTTACCATAGTATGTTTGAATAATGGAAGATGAAAAATATGGTATCCCTTACCGTAACACGTGACTGGATATTGATTTAAATGAGGTTGATTAACTTGAACAGTACACGTATACTTATAGATCTTCACAAATACTCAAGATGACTTAAGCACACTTAGAGAGAACTTTCACAAGAAGTATTTAGAGAGAGAAAGAAATAACAAGTAAGGAAGTTTATGAAAAATCCTTAAGTTAATGCTTCTATTTATAGCCAAAAATCTTATCATTCATTTAATCTAAACCATTCATTTAAAGATCACCTTTTAATCTACACCATCCATTTCAAATATTATATTATCTTTAATCTACACCATTCATTTCATATCACCTAATAATCACCTAACTTTATATTATAAACAAATCAATTTAATTATTCAACAATAATTCACACTTTAATCTACACCATTCATTTCATATCACCTAATAATCACCTAACTTTATATTATAAACAAATCAATTCAATTATTCAACAATAATTCACACTTTAATCTACACCATTCATTTCATATCACCTAATAATCACCTAACTTTATATTATAAACAAATAACTTTATCAATTCAATTATTATGACTAATTGTTATAAATACAGTATAGTTAGCTCTTAGATATCAAGTCAATAAATTAATGAAATACAACTGTTTAAATAACATCATAATAGAGATAACAATAATGTAAAATAAAGCATACGTTACTGTGTAATGACAATTATTGATTCAATAATGTGAATTACTGTGCATATGTTACTGTGACAATTATTAGGTTCAATAATTTTAAAAACAGTGCAACAACAATTATTGACTCAATGATATAAAATACAGTGTAATGACAATTATTAAATCAATAATGCAAAATACTGTGTAACAACAATTATTGAATTGATAATATAAAATATTATGCAGTGACAATTATCGATGAAATGATGCGTAACAGTTACGGTGTCAATTATCAGACCAATAATATGAGACACTATGCAATACCGTGTGTTACTGTAGAGTACCGTGTGCTACAGAAAATACCATAAACTACCGTATGCTACTATTCTTTTATCACCGGTATTTTAACAGTTCCGTTGACTATTTTTATTTAAAAAGGTTACTTCTGTCGTTTTCTATATCCGACAAATATTCCGTTGTGGGGTCCACCAATAATTTATTATTTCGGCGCCGTCGTACGGCACGAATATTCCCCGACCAAACGAATATTCCCCGACAAAGCGAATATTGTCCGACAAAATAAAATTTGCACATAACATCCTTAACTTTCAATTTTGTTAATTTAACCACTTACTGTTTCAAAAAAATATATATATGAAGAAAAATTAAATTTTGTATTTCATAAAATTCGGGGTCTTACAACCTCCCCTCCTTATGAAATTTCGTCCCCGAAATTGACGTACCTGACATATCGAAGAGGTAAGGATACTTAGATTTCATCTCAGATTCTAGCTCCCAGGTCATTTCCTCAGTATCTTGGTTCCTCCATAAAACCTTAACTTGAGGTATAACCTTTGAGCGTAGGATCTGCTCCTTCTTATCCAGGATCTTAACAGGTACCTCCTCGTATGTTAAATCTTCTGCTATAACGTCTGGTTCTAACTCAATGACGTGGTTTGGGTCCTTCACATATTTACGTAACATAGATATGTGAAAAACGTTATGGATGCGAGACATACTTGGTGGTAGGGCTAGTCTGTAGGCTACGGTTCCTATTCGATCGAGGATTTCAAATGGGCCAATAAATCGAGGGTTAAGCTTTCCTCTCTTTCCGAATCTCGTAACCCCTTTCCATGGAGAAACACGTAAGAATACATGATCTCCGACGTTGAAACTTTCGTCTCTCCGATGAAGATCAGCATAACTCTTTTGTCGTTCTTGTGCGGTCTGTATTCGTTGTCGGATCATTTGGATCTTTTCGGTCGTCAAGCATACCAACTCGGGTCCCAACAATTTTGCTTCTCCTACCTCATTCCAACATATTGGAGAGCGACACTTCCTTCCATACAATGCCTCGAATGGAGCCATGCCTATGCTTGCTTGGTAACTGTTGTTGTAAGAAAATTCCACCAACGGCAAGTACTTATCCCAACTTCCTTTGAAGTCTAATACACAAAGTCTCAAAAGATCTTCGAGGGTCTGGATCGTCCTTTCCGATTGTCCGTCCGTTTGAGGATGGTATGCAGAACTAAAACGTAGTTCAGTGCCCATAGCTTTTTGTAGACTGATCCAAAAGCGTGAAGTGAATCTAGGATCCCGATCAGAAACTATGGAAACTGGCATGCCATGCAATCTCACGATCTCATTTATGTACATACCGGCAAGACGTTCAAGTGAAAAGTTTTCTCGTATAGGCAAGAAATGAGCAGATTTGGTCAATCTATCTACGATCACCCAAATTGCATCTAAGCCTTGAGAAACTTTTGGAAGACCCGTCACGAAGTCCATATTGATGTGTTCCCACTTCCATTCGGGAACTTCAAGTGATTGTAATGGACCTTTAGGAACTTGATGCTCTGCCTTGACACGTTGACAAGTTAGGCACCTTGAGATAAACTCTGCAATCTCTCTTTTCATATTGTTCCACCAAAATGTATGTCGAAGATCTCGATACATCTTGGTACCTCCTGGGTGGATTGCAAACGGCGTGTTGTGTGCCTCCATCATGATTTTATGCTTTAATTCAGGATCGTTAGGAACACAGAGTCGAGAGTTGACTCGAAGTATTCCTTTCTCGTCGATTCTTGCTTCGGGAATGGCACCTTCTTGTACTTTCTTTATCATGTTTATCAGTTCCGGATCGGTAGCTTGAGCAACTTTAATTTTATCGATTAAAGTTGGTTCTACTCGCACGTGAGCAATCTTCGAGCGGGTCCCTGGTGTCTTTAGCTCTATCTCCATCTTTTGCAAGTCGTACAAAATACACTTTTGTGTTGTCAGCAGTGCACTTGTACTTGCATAAGATTTTCTGCTCAAAGCGTCAGCTACAACGTTCGCCTTTCCCGGGTGATACTGGATTGTGTGGTCATAATCCTTTAACAGCTCAAGCCAACGTCGTTGTCGCATGTTGAGTTCCTTCTGGGTGAAGAAATACTTGAGACTTTTATGATCCGTATAGATATCCACTTTTTCTCCGTACAAGTAGTGTCTCCAGATCTTCAACGCGAAAACGACTGCTGCCAACTCTAGATCATGAGTAGGATAATTTTTCTCATAATCTTTGAGTTGTCGAGAGGCGTAGGCTATAACCTTTCCATGTTGCATAAGGACACAGCCTAGACCTTTGCCAGAAGCATCGCTGTAGATAACAAATTCTCCTGATCCTGATGGTATGGTCAGAACAGGAGCTGAAACCAGTCTCTTCTTGAGTTCTTGGAAACTTTTCTCGCATTCCTCGCTCCATATGAATTTTGTGCTTTTCCGAGTAAGCTGCGTTAATGGAGTGGCGATTCGAGAAAATCCTTCTACGAATCTCCGATAATAACCAGCTAGACCCAGAAAACTTCGGACTTCGGTTACTGTTTTGGGTTGTTCCCAATTTAGTACCGTTTCAATCTTCGCAGGATCGACTGATATTCCTTGACTAGAAATCACATGCCCAAGAAACGCGACCTCCTCAAGCCAGAACTCACATTTCTTCAACTTGGCATATAATTTGTTTTCACGGAGCTTTTGTAGTATCAATCTCAGGTGTTGTTCATGATCCTCGCGACTCTTGGAGTATATGAGGATGTCATCAATAAAGACAACCACAAAATGATCCAAATGTTCCTTGAATATCCGGTTCATCATGTCCATGAAAGCTGCAGGAGCATTAGTTAGTCCAAAAGGCATGACTAAGAACTCATAATGCCCATAACGAGTTCTGAAAGTAGTCTTTGGAATGTCCTCAGCTTTAACCTTTAACTGATGATATCCAGAACGGAGATCAATCTTTGAGAAATGTTGAGCGCCTTGCAATTGATCAAACATGTCATCAATCCGAGGTAACGGGTACCTGTTCTTGATGGTGACATGGTTCAATTCTCGGTAGTCAATGCACAATCTCATACTCCCGTCTTTCTTCTTCACAAATAGAACAGGAGCACCCCAAGGTGATGCACTCGGACGAATGAAACCGGTATCCAACAATTCCTGTAGTTGGACTTTTAACTCTTGAAGTTCAATGGGAGCCATTCGGTAGGGAGCTTTGGAAATGGGCTTGGTACCGGGTTCAAGATCAATATAAAAATCAATTTCACGGTTTGGGGGTAAGCCAGGAAGTTCTTCAGGAAAAACGTCAGGAAACTCATTAACAATGGGAATATCATTTAAGTTTGACGTATTTTTGTTCAAATCAGTGACATGAGCTAAAAAGGCTTGACATCCGTTTTTCAATAAACGAATGGCTTTATGGCTAGAAATAACAGTTATAGATTTCAATGGTTTAGTTGCTTGAATTTGCATGACAGGTTGATTAGGAATATGAAAACTAATAATCTTATGAAAACAATCAATTTTAGCATGATGGGTAGTCAACCAATCAATTCCTAAAATCACATCAAATTCATGCATCTCCAAAGAAATAAGGTCAACAGGTAATGTGAGGTTGTTGATTTGAACTAGGCAAGATTTATAGACAGTAGATGTAATGGTCATTTCTCCTAATGGGGTTTCCACTGATAAGTCAAAGTCCAAATTTTCAGGAGTTAAGTTTAAACGCTGAGCACATGCAGGTGAGATAAAAGAATGGGTAGAGCCAGTATCTAACAAAGCGTAGACTTCACGAGAATTTATGAATAGCTTACCGGTTATCACCTCGTTCGAGTTTCGCGCCATTTGGGATGTCACAACAAAAGCTCTCCCTTGAACTACAGATTTTCCCTTATCCGCGCTAGCTTTTGGTATCATCATTGCAGCTGGACTTGATTTTGTGGCAGGACAGAACCGCGCAAGATGACCCTCTTTCCCACAACTGTAGCACTTTTTGGACTGCAGTGTACAGTTTGGGCTGATGTGACCTTCCTGACCACACCTATAGCATCTCACTGGTGGTCGATCTTCTCCCCTTGAAACTGGGGTCGGTGCTGGTGTTGGTACTGGTGCTGGTGCCCTTCCATAATTATTATGGAATCTCTTTCTTTTGAAATTGTTCCCACTAGATTCTCCTCTTCTGTTATTTGGTATGGAATTACCACCGAAGTGTTGGTTACCTCCTCGATGGTTCTCGTTCCTGTGGTTGTTGTCACTCCTTTCTCTATGCTGATCATTAACTCTTGGCTGCAATGTTTCATCTGTTTGCTCCACCCTTTGAGCCCTATCTACAACATCTGAATACAAACTAAATTTATGAGAGCTAAGTTGTTGACGAATTTTGAATCTCAAACCTCTTAGGAACATCCGACTCATTCGTGCTTCGTCATCCACAAGATGGGTGGCAAAGCGAGATAACTCGGCAAACTTGGCTTCATATTGGGAGACTGTCATGTTTCCCTGCTCCAGCTTAATGAATTCCACCTCTTTCATATGGCGGATGCTTTCTGGGAAATACTTCTCGTTAAACAGTTCTTCGAATTCTGTCCAAGACATTTCGAGTGCTGAAGGTTGGATACGTTTTACCGCTTCCCACCAATGGTCCGCCTCACCTCGTAACATAAAAGTGGCAAATGGCACCTTCTGATCATCAGCGCATTGTAAAACATCAAGTATTTTTGTCGTCTGCTTTAGCCATGCCTCCGCTTTGAGTGGGTCAGGCTTCCCGTGGAATTCAGGTGGTCCTAATTCTTTAAATTGCTTAACAGTGACCATCCTCAAATTGTCAGCGTTTCTACCGTTATTATTGACTGGATTTCCTCTTCCTTGATTCTGTATGAACTGCATGAAATTCCTAAAGAATCCATCGTTCATCATGTTATCAGGAACATTATTTCCTGAGTTGGCAGGAGGATTGTTTGGGGCCTCTTGATTCTCGGCTACATTTGCTTCAGGCATTCCATAGTTAACCTCTTGATTTCCAGATGCCATACTAAACTGTGGTCACAAAATAAATGTTAGTTCAAATAAACTGACTCATCACTTCATGTTCCTACATTCAAATCGACTCATTAGATAATAAAATCTATTTTAGGTAGGACACACTAGTGACTGATTCTATTCGTCTCTCCCCTCCTAGTTCTAACCCCAGATCTCCATTAAAGATCATATCCCTAAGCTCTGATGCCAACTGTGACGCCCCCAAATCTGGGCCCACACAGCCCAAACTTGAGTCGTCAAAAGACTACAACAAAATTATTACAACAAAGCACAACGTACAACAATACAGTGTATAATAATACACAACTAAGTCTTCACTATTATTGCCACACTATTTTACAAAACGTGAAGACTATGATAACTATTCCTCGGACCCTCACTCCATTCCCCGGCTAGACCCTGTTATGTTTTCATCTCCTGTTGAAAAACAATGGAACAAAAGAAAGGGTGAGCTCAAATAGCCCAGTAAGAAATATCATGACTAAGATAATGACGAATAAATTATCATTAGCCTTCAACAGTTGAGTTCTTGATAGAATACAATAGACTACAAGGTTTATATCAAAAACTGCAGTTAAATTCTTAAACAACGTTCAGATCAATAATAGCAGCGGAATGAGTAATCTATTAGAAGAATAATGCAGACTATAATGTCCACTCGGTTCTCTTTTTAGGAAAAACATCATCAACTTTTATCATCTGAAATATCATTAGTCAAGATAATACAAATTCACAGTTCCTGATCATAATCATGCACATCAACAGTTCATCTTTGTACTACGGGCCAAAGATATTCAATATAGCACCAACGGTCATGATTATACCAGATTCAGCCTTTGGTCATAATCATACCAAACAACAGTTCATCTTTGCACTACGGGCCAAAGAGAACATTCACCACGTGCCATAAAAGACACCGAACAGATGTATCGCCTTTAACCTATTATATCGCCTTTAACCTATCATCTGTTCAACAAATATATCACATCTGTGCCCCCGGCCACAGATATTCACAACAGCTTGATTTTTGGATGATTAAAATGATATAAATGATGAACAGAAGAAATAGGATAACAATAAGTATCGGAAGTTTACTTTGTACAGATTCAAATAATGTCCAAATTGTCAACATGATGTGGAGTGAAATTCAAGATCCACAGTTCAGAATAACGGTTACAATTCAATAGAAAGGTTCACGTAAATAGGAAGGTTCAGTTGAAATAATGAAGTTCAACTATTATGGAACATATAATATTTTCAGGAATTATAGAAGCAATAGTTCCATAATAAATTTCGATTTAGGAGTATGAAAGAAAATAATATCCCTTACCGTAGCAGGTTTGATTAACAAAAGGTGAAGGAAATTAATACAAAGGGTTATTCACCAACAGGCGGCAATCCGCTCCGTAAGGTTATTCCCACAATTTAATATAATTTGAGTACAAAGAGTTATTCACCAAACAGGCGGCAATCCGCTCCGTAAGGTTATTCTCAGAGATTAATAATAAATGAATACGAAAGGTTATTCACCAACAGGCGGCAATCCGCTCCGTAAGGTTATTCCCACAATTTAATAGAATTTGAGTACAAAGAGTTATTCACCAAACAGGCGGCAATCCGCTCCGTAAGGTTATTCTCAGAGATTAATAATGAATGAATACGAAAGGTTATTCACCAACAGGCGGCAATCCGCTCCGTAAGGTTATTCCCACAATTTAATACATGGAAATAAAAGGCACGTCTTATGAGTAAGGAAGAAACAATATTATTATCGAGAATCAAATAATGATAATCCCTTACCATAGTATGTTTGAATAATGGAAGATGAAAAATATGGTATCCCTTACCGTAACACGTGACTGGATATTGATTTAAATGAGGTTGATTAACTTGAACAGTACACGTATACTTATAGATCTTCACAAATACTCAAGATGACTTAAGCACACTTAGAGAGAACTTTCACAAGAAGTATTTAGAGAGAGAAAGAAATAACAAGTAAGGAAGTTTATGAAAAATCCTTAAGTTAATGCTTCTATTTATAGCCAAAAATCTTATCATTCATTTAATCTAAACCATTCATTTAAAGATCACCTTTTAATCTACACCATCCATTTCAAATATTATATTATCTTTAATCTACACCATTCATTTCATATCACCTAATAATCACCTAACTTTATATTATAAACAAATCAATTTAATTATTCAACAATAATTCACACTTTAATCTACACCATTCATTTCATATCACCTAATAATCACCTAACTTTATATTATAAACAAATCAATTCAATTATTCAACAATAATTCACACTTTAATCTACACCATTCATTTCATATCACCTAATAATCACCTAACTTTATATTATAAACAAATAACTTTATCAATTCAATTATTATGACTAATTGTTATAAATACAGTATAGTTAGCTCTTAGATATCAAGTCAATAAATTAATGAAATACAACTGTTTAAATAACATCATAATAGAGATAACAATAATGTAAAATAAAGCATACGTTACTGTGTAATGACAATTATTGATTCAATAATGTGAATTACTGTGCATATGTTACTGTGACAATTATTAGGTTCAATAATTTTAAAAACAGTGCAACAACAATTATTGACTCAATGATATAAAATACAGTGTAATGACAATTATTAAATCAATAATGCAAAATACTGTGTAACAACAATTATTGAATTGATAATATAAAATATTATGCAGTGACAATTATCGATGAAATGATGCGTAACAGTTACGGTGTCAATTATCAGACCAATAATATGAGACACTATGCAATACCGTGTGTTACTGTAGAGTACCGTGTGCTACAGAAAATACCATAAACTACCGTATGCTACTATTCTTTTATCACCGGTATTTTAACAGTTCCGTTGACTATTTTTATTTAAAAAGGTTACTTCTGTCGTTTTCTATATCCGACAAATATTCCGTTGTGGGGTCCACCAATAATTTATTATTTCGGCGCCGTCGTACGGCACGAATATTCCCCGACCAAACGAATATTCCCCGACAAAGCGAATATTGTCCGACAAAATAAAATTTGCACATAACATCCTTAACTTTCAATTTTGTTGATTTAACCACTTACTGTTTCAAAAAAAAATATATATGAAGAAAAATTAAATTTTGTATTTCATAAAATTCGGGGTCTTACATTGATGACATGTTTGATCAATTACAAGGTGCTCAACATTTCTCAAAGATTGATCTCCGTTCTGGATATCATCAGTTAAAGGTTAAAGCTGAGGACATTCCAATGACTGCTTTCAGAACTCGTTATGGGCATTATGAGTTTTTAGTCATGCCTTTTGGACTAACCAATGCTCCTGCAGCTTTCATGGACATGATGAACCGAATATTCAAGGAATATTTGGATCATTTTGTGGTTGTCTTTATTGATGACATCCTCATATACTCCAAGAGTCGCGAGGATCATGAACAACACCTGAGATTGATACTCCAAAAGCTCCGTGAGAACAAATTATATGCCAAGTTGAAGAAATGTGAGTTCTGGCTTGAGGAGGTCACGTTTCTTGGGCATGTGATTTCTAGTCAAGGAATATCAGTCGATCCTGCAAAGATTGAAACGGTACTAAATTGGGAACAACCCAAGACAGTAACCGAAGTCCGAAGTTTTCTGGGCCTAGCTGGTTATTATCGGAGATTCGTAGAAGGATTTTCTCGAATCGCCACTCCATTAACTCAGCTTACTCGGAAAAGCACAAAATTCATATGGAGCGATCAATGCGAGAAAAGTTTTCAAGAGCTTAAGAGGAGACTTGTTTCAGCTCCTGTTCTGACCATTCCATCAGGATCGGGAGAATTTGTCATATACAGCGATGCTTCAGGCAAAGGTCTAGGCTGTGTCCTTATGCAACATGGAAAGGTTATAGCCTATGCCTCTCGACAACTCAAAGATTATGAGAAAAATTATCCTACTCATGATCTAGAGTTGGCAGCAGTCGTTTTCGCGTTGAAGATCTGGAGACACTACTTGTACGGAGAGAAAGTGGATATCTATACGGATCATAAAAGTCTCAAGTATTTCTTCACCCAGAAGGAACTCAACATGCGACAACGACGTTGGCTTGAGCTGTTGAAGGATTATGATCACACAATCCAGTATCACCCGGGAAAGGCAAACGTTGTAGCTGACGCTTTGAGCAGAAAATCTTATGCGAGTACAAGTGCACTGCTGACAACACAAAAGCGTATTTTGTACGACTTGCAAAAGATGGAGATGGAGCTAAAGACACCAGGGACCCACTCGAAGATTGCTCACGTGCGAGTAGAACCAGCTTTAATGGATAAAATTAAAGCTGCTCAAGCTACCGATCCGGAACTGATAAACATGATAAAGAAAGTACAAGAAGGTACCATTCCCGAAGCAAGAATCGACGAGAAAGGAATAATTCGAGTCAACTCTCGACTCTGTGTTCCTAACGATCCTGAATTAAAGCATAAAATCATGATGGAGGCACACAACACGCCATTTGCAATCCACCCTGGAGGTACCAAGATATATCGAGATCTTCGACATACATTTTGGTGGAACAATATGAAAAGGGAGATTGCAGAGTTTATCTCAAGGTGCCTAACTTGTCAACGTGTCAAGGCAGAGCATCAAGTACCTAAGGGTCCATTACAACCACTTGAGGTTCCCGAATGGAAGTGGGAACACATCAATATGGATTTCGTGACGGGTCTTCCCAAAGTTTCTCAAGGCTTAGATGCAATTTGGGTTATCGTAGATAGATTGACCAAATCCGCTCATTTCTTGCCTATACGAGAAAACTTTTCACTTGAACGTCTTGCCGGTATGTACATAAATGAAATCGTGAGACTGCATGGCATGCCAGTTTCCATAGTTTCTGATCGAGATCCTAGATTCACTTCACGCTTTTGGATCAGTCTACAAAAAGCTATGGGCACTGAGCTACGGTTCAGTTCTGCATACCATCCTCAAACGGACGGACAATCGGAAAGGACGATTCAGACCCTCGAAGATCTTTTAAGACTTTGCGTACTAGATTTCAAAGGAAGTTGGGATAAGTACTTGCCATTGGTGGAATTTTCCTACAACAACAGTTACCAAGCAAGTATAGGTATGGCTCCATTCGAGGCTTTATATGGACGCAAGTGTCGCTCTCCAGTATGTTGGAATGAGGTAGGAGAAGCAAAACTGTTGGGACCCGAGTTGGTACGCTTGACGACCGAAAAGATCCAAATGATCCGACAACGAATACAGACAGCACAAGAACGACAAAAGAGTTATGCCGATCTTCATCGGAGAGATGGGAGATTCAACGTCGGAGATCATGTATTCTTACGTGTTTCTCCATGGAAAGGGGTTACGAGATTCGGAAAGAGAGGAAAGCTCAACCCTCGATTTGTTGGCCCATTTGAAATCCTCGATCGAGTAGGAACCGTAGCCTACAGACTAGCTTTACCACCAAGTATGTCTCGCATCCATAACGTTTTTCACATATCTATGTTACGTAAATATGTGAAGGACCCAAACCACGTCATTGAGTTAGAACCAGACGTTATAGCAGAAGATTTAACGTATGAGGAAGTACCTGTTAAGATCCTAGATAAGAAGGAGCAGATTCTACGCTCAAAGGTTATACCTCAAGTTAAGGTTTTATGGAGGAACCAAGATATTGAGGAAATGACCTGGGAGCTAGAATCCGAGATGAAATCTAAGTATCCTTACCTCTTCGAAATGCCAGGTACGTCAATTTCGGGGACGAAATTTCATAAGGAGGGGAGGTTGTAAGACCCCGAATTTATGAAATACAAAATTTAATTTTTCTTCATATATATTTTTCCTGAAACAGTAAATGGTTAAATTGACAAAATTGAAAGTTAAGGATGTTATGTGCAAATTTTATTTTGTCGGACAATATTCGTTTTGTCGGGGAATATTCGGGTCGTACGACGGCGCCGAAATAACAAATTATTGGTGGACCCCACAACGGAATAATTGTCGGATATAGAAAACGACAGAAGTAACCTTTTTATATAAAAATAGTCAACGGTGTTAACTGTTAAAATACCGGTGATAAAAGAATAGTAGCATACGGTAATTTATGGTATTTTACTGTAGCATGCGGTACTCTACAGTAGCACACGGTATTGCACAGTGTCTCATATTATTGACACCGTAACTGTTACGCATCATTTCATCAATAATTGTCACTGCATAATATTTTATATTATCAATTCAGTTATTGTTGCTACACAGTATTTTGCATTATTGATTCAATAATTGTCATTACACTGTATTTCATATCATCGAGTCAATAATTGTTGGTGCACTGTAGTTTAAAATTATTGAATCTAATAATTGTCACAGTAGCAAATACACTATAATTTATATTATTAAATTAATAAAAATATGTAACGTGTTTCTTGCATTATTGTGGTAACATTATTTTATATGTTGGACTCACAGGAAGAATAAATAAATAAATAAATAAATAAAAAATAAAATAATTAATTTTACTATTTGAAATAGTAACGTGAATAGTGACGTGAATAGTAACGTGAATAGTAACATGTGGGACCCATGTGGGGCCCACATGAGAAATGAATTGCAAAGTTGCTGAATTTTTTTGGCGTGGGCGGCTGCTGAATTCTCAGGTTGGCGTGCAGCACGCCAACCCACCTACCGCGCATAGTAACATTTTTCTCCTATAAATAGCTTGCTCAGCTGAATAGAAAAATCACACCTAAAACATAAAATTTTTCTATAAGAATTTTATGAGTTTTCTCTGAGAATTGTAAGGCTATTTTGAGTGTTTGAAAGCCAAAAGGAGTGCAAGAATTTTTCAAGTAAGTCTTTTATAAAAGAGTAGTAATTTCATAAATTCCTATTTTTCACGGTATTCACAAATCTTCCCTTAGAAGACTCTTCTTTGAGAAGATTCATTTTTAAAAACTTTATTTAGAAGATTTATTTTGGAATATTATTTTAAAAACTATTTAAAAGTAGTTATTTTATACTACAAAAATTATGTTAAATATATATAATTTTGATAGTTCATATTATACGAGTTATCATACACTTTGAAATTTATATGTGGTAATTACTAATTTTATTATAAATATATAGGTTGATCAACCTCATTTAAATCAATATCCAGTCACGTGTTAAGGTAAGGAATATCATCTTCTTTCATATTCTATTATTGAAACTTACTACGGTAAGGGGTATCATTCTTTTCATCATCATAAATGGATATTATTTCTTTCTTACTGGAAGGGATTATCACTCTTTGATTCTCGAAAATAATATCGTTTCTTTCTTGTGTCATTTATTTTCATGTATTAAATTGTGGGAATAACCTTACGGCGCGGTTTACCGCCTGTTGGTGAATAACCTTTTGTATTCATTCCTTATTAATCTCTGAGAATAACCTTACGGCGCAGATTACCGCCTGTTTGGTGAATAACTCTTCGTATTCAAATTGATGGGAATAACCTTACGGCGCGGATTACCGCCTGTTGGTGAATAACCCTTTTTATTTGTCTCGTGTGGAAATAATTTGTCTACACGAATTATCACATGACACTTTTATTCCATATTCGTAAGTGATATCATTTTCCTTTATACTCATAAGGATACCATCTTTTTCATCTTCCATTATTACTATGGTAAGGGATATTAATTTCCTTCACCTTTTGTTAATCAAACCTGCTACGGTAAGGGATATTATTTTCTTCCATACACCTAAATCGAAACTTATTATGGAACTATTGCTTCTATAATTCCTGAAAATATTATATGTTCCATAATAGTTGAACTTCATTATTTCAACTGAACCTTCCTATTTTCTGAACCTTTCTATTAAACTTTAATCGTTATTCTGAACTGTTGATCTTGAATATCATTTTTAAATTTCACTCCACATCATGTTGGCAATTTGGACATTATTTGAATCTGCACAAAGTAAACTTCCGATACTTATTGTTTATCCTGTTCTTCTGTTCATCATTTGTATCACTGTTATTTGTATTAATCATTAAGAATCAAGCTGCTGTGAATATCTGTGGCCGGGGGCACAGATGTGATATAATTGTTGAACAGATGATAGGTTAAAGGCGATATACTAGGTTAAAGACGATACATCTGTTCGGTGTCTTTTATGACACGTGGTGAATGTTCTCTTTGGCCCGTAGTGCAAAGATGAACTGTTGGTTGGTATGATTATGACCAAAGGCTGAATCTGGTATAATCATGACCGTTGGTGTTATATTGAATGTCTTTGGCCCGTAGTGCAAAGACGAACTGTTGATCTGCATGATTATGACCAGGAACTGTGAAGTTCTATTATCTTGACTAATGGTATTTCAGATGATAAAAGTTGATGATGTTTTTCCTAAAAAGAGAACTGAGTGGACATTATAGTCTGCATTATTCTTCTAATAGATTACTCATTCCGCTGCTATTATTGATCTGAACGTTGTTTAAGAATTTAACTGCAGTTTTTGATATAAACCTTGTAGTCTATTGTATTCTATCAAGAACTCAACTGTTGAAGGCTAATGATAAATTATTCGTCATTATCTTAGTCATGATATTTCTTACTGGGCTATTTGAGCTCACCCTTTCTTTTCGTTCCATTGTTTTTCAACAGGAGATGAGAACGTAACGGGGTCTAGCCGGGGAATGGAGTGAGAGTGCGGGGATAGCTATCATAGTCTTCACGTGTTATAAAATAGTGTGGCAATAATAATGAAGACTTAGTTATGTTGTATTATCCACTGTATTGTTGTACGTTGTATTTCATTGTAATAATTTTGTTGTAGTCTTTTGACGACTCAAGTTTGGGCTGTGTGGGCCTAGATTTGGGGGCGTCACAATGTATTTAAGTGAAAAAGTTTGTACCAATCAAGTGATACATCGTTATATGTGAAATAGTTTGATATGTATGTATATAAGAATCTAAGTTATTATCAGGACAGTTGTTAGAGAGACAAAAATTTAAGTTGGTATTATTCTATAATGGCTAGATAAGTAAAGATTTGGACTATGTATTCAACTTGGCGAGAACGTCTTGTATTTAAATGAAATTTTTTGTAACAATCAATTGTTACATCATAATATGTGTGATAATTTGATATATACGTATATAAGAATCTAAGTTATTACTAATATTATCTTTAGCCATAATTTTTTGGGTGTGTTTTTAACTGGTTAAATATGTTAAAATGATACAAGAAAATACCATTAAGATAATGCATCAATTACGTAAGATAATATTAATAATAACTTAAATTCTTATATCAGACTATCACACATGTTATGATATAAGACCAAAACGTTAAGTATAAATGGAGATATTGATGCAATTAACATTAGTCACACCATTAATTAACATAATTTATTAATTTGAAGACTTTATTATACAAAATCAAATAACAAAAACTCCTGCACTTTATTATTCGTCATTTACAATAATTTATTTTGTAGCAGAGTATTACTTACTACTACTCATGTGATGAATAAATCAGTAAGAAAAATCCTGTTTCATTGATGGCCTAAATATTTGGTACGGGGCTCAGTCTCCACCCCATAAAGAACCTTGATAAATACTCTCTCCAATTTTAAAAAGACGCGTTACGTGACAAAAAAAATTTATCCTTAAGAATATATTTAAAGTACACAAGTTAATTATATAAAATTTTATATCGATTAATTTATTTTTAATTATATTATATTTTAATTAAATAATAAATCAATTACATTATAAATAAATAATTTAAATTAATTAACTCTTTATCTCTTCTTAAATTTAAAAATCAATTAAGACAATTAACACGCATACTGATACAAAAATAAAATAAAAAAGTAAATTTTTTACTCTCACTCCCTATTTGACTAGCTTAAGTTGTGTGTAATTTGTGGTTTAAGGGGGAGGAGGGAGGGAGTATATCAAAGAGATTTTTAAGGTGAGAGCGGTGCAATTAGTAATAGGGTTAAAATGTAACAGAAGAGAGATAATTAAGGTGAGAGTCGGTCTCTCTCCCTCTCTCTCACCTCCTATTTGAAGGTGGGTCCAAAAGTCAAGTGACGTGAGATTGGCGCGCAATTATGTATGCGACAAAAACCCACAAGCAAGCAAGCAAGCAAACTGGTTTTAAGTTTATACAACATACCACCACTGGTTTCATTTTATTTTGAAAACCGCTCGCTTTCTCACTCATTGTCTTTCGGTCTTTAATTTCCAAGAACTGGACGATGAGTGCACACCCACGATTGTTTTCGCAAGGAAAAGAAGAGAAGATAGATAGATAGATATAATAGATTTAGAGAGAGAAATTAAGTTTTTAAAGATTTAGAGAGAGAGAGATAGAGAGTTTAAGTAGCTAGATGCATGTAAAGAGATGAAATTAATTTATAGAGTTCGCAGCCAGCATAAGAAACGTACGCCACTGAATTGGGTTGGGGGAGCATGCAGAAAATCAGAGGTTTTTCAACACCTGTACCTTCGCTCCGTTCCCCAACTCATCTTTCCCATTCGCCATTTAATTTTAACCCCCCCACCCACTAAATCCCAAACAAAATGTTGAACAAATATATATACATACATACCACTAGCTAATTTGTATGTATATACGTATGTATTATTTATAATCTTCCTTCTTAATTGTTATAGCCCAAGCTTAGCTAGTGATGTGATGTGATTACACGCGCATGCGTACACAAGACAAAAACACAAAAACATTATCAGCGAATGAATGTTGATTGCACAAATGGCATCCCCTTTGCTAAATTTAGCAAAAATCCCTCCAGCCCCCACTACCACCATTTCCTTCCTCATTTTCTCTCACCTCCCCATTTCCCCATTTCATACTCTCGAGAAAGGAAGGAGGAGAGAGAAAGAGTGCGCTTGGTGATCAGGCCGAATGCTTCAAACCCTAATCTTCTTCTACTACTACTAGCGTAGCACTACTGATCAGTGAGATAGTGGAGAGAGAGAGAATATGGAGCAAAACGAGGCGTATTATTTCGGGGCAGGTGTTCCAACCCGTTTTGGTGCCGAACCACAACCCATGGGTGATAGCACCGGAAGCCAAGAGGTCGTCTCCACCTGTTTTCAAGAAAACATTAATCACTGTACCACCACCACAAACAACAACGCTACTTTTCAAGTTCTTGATCTGCCCATCACAACCACCGCCAACGGCGTGTCGGGTCGGGATCATGGGACGGGTGATAAGGGTATGGCTCTAGTCGCAGCCTCTGCGATCAGTGCTATTAATGGTGGTGTTCAAAGGAAGAAAAGGAATGGTAGTAGACAAAAGCGCCGATCTTTCCTTCCTTTCCCAGCATTCACCTCCTACGCGCACGTGCCACTTCCTTTCCCCGCACGTGTACGACCTCTCCTACCCCTTTTCTCCTTTCATTTTTTAAATTTCCTTTTAATATATCATGGATTATTTTACAGGGAAGAAAAAAAAAATGAAAGATGAAAAACTTTGAGATATATATATATATTGGATTTTGTACCAGATTCATGTTATTAATTTTTTTATTTTCTTATTTTCCTTACCCTGTAAATCAAGTAATTGACTTAATTGAATGTTTAATTTTATTTATTTAATTCTTATCGTTGATGATTTTTTGCTCTTTGTATCGAGTCTGGAGGCTTATTATACCCAAATCTTCCCATCAACTCTTAATTATTATTTATGTTTGGATCGATCTTCAATGGTGTTTAAGTTTATCGTATTTAGGTTTTTCTGTTATTTGGTTTACATCACATAATTTATTCTCTTTGGGAAAAATTCATATGTAGGATTCTAGATCTTACGCCTTTTATTTAATTCCAGTTGTTATATATTTTGAACTTAAGTAATTACGAAAAAATATAAGGAAACTTAATTTATAGGTTCATTAATTATTATAAACATCTCAAATTCCAGTTAATATTTATTATTTATCATATCTGTCATGTTGTAGGTTAATTGAGATGGTGTATTTTGTCCAATCTGTATATTATTTTGTAGCAACTAGCAATCATGACTAATGTGCATTGGGTTAATCATGACGTAGAGAGGTGTTTGGTGTGGCCGGGAGAGGAAATGTTTTAGGGTTAAAATATTTCATATTTTCGACGGAATTCCGCCGCTCCATCCAACATAGGTTAATTTCGTCGAACATAGTGTCTATTCCGTCGACCTTATTATCTACACTAGGGAGAAATCTTCGCGTAAATGGCTGTATCTATTTTCGATAGAATTCTGTCGAGTTTAGTTAATTAGGTATTTCCAATAGACTTAACTCCGACAGAAGTTTCCATTGAAAATAAATTAATTTTGACGTAATTTATTCCGTCGGAATTAGTCTATTTTCTTGTAGTCGTGTGTGTATTAATTGCCATATAGTATTCATGAGCACTTCTCTAAGATCATCATGGGGAGAGTTTGTTGTAAAAACATGACTCCTGAAATGCAACACACTGCGCGAATGGGGAAACTTTTTATTCGTTTTAATCTCGAAAATGTAGTAAACCTAATACAATGTAATTTATGTGTGGGGGAAACAACCCAAAAGTTAAGTTTCACTCATGATCTGTTTAATTAGTTTGAGTGCCACTTTTAAACTTCTATATGTGTATATGTATGTATTTTTTTTCCCGAACATATATAATGCGCGCACTTGTGTAGGCTCATTTTATGTGCTGATCACTAGTACTAGATAGAAAGGTTTATGTTATAGTAGTTGTTTAATTTCTTCACAAACTGAAGGGATGCCCAGGGAGTTGTCATGCATTAATTGTACTTATGATAGACATAGGGGTTGGTTTGTGTCTTTCTATAGTATTATTTATCTTCTTTTAAATCATATGTGTGTGTGTATATTGCCATATAAGATTTTCTCTTATATCTCTGCTTGAAGTCTAAAGTTTGTCATCATAGTTCAGTAGGTTTCCTGTAACGAAGTTTTTAACATTTCTTTGGAACACAAACTTGTATTCTTGAAGCAGAAACTTGACTGCTTTAAAACACTAGGTGTACTGTTAGTCTTACTTAGAACTTTGATGTTAATTGGGACTTTTTTATGATGAATTGAATAATGAATTAGGAGCACTAGAAACATCTACCAGAATCATTTCAATTCACAAGGATGTAGAAAATTGAGGCTGAACCTACTTAAGGCCAATTAAATAAAAGTGAAGATAAATATTTTGATTAGCTCACATTTTTTTAATTTTCCATGCAACAAACACAATGACCTAGTGCACCATTGGTGGTTCATCTTAGTGGTGCCAGGCCAAAACCGTTGTGTTGTGACTTCTAGCTAGCGGCGGTCAATAGCAACCGTTGCATCAAGTATTTAATTAGTGGCGGTTAGGCAAGACCGCTGCTAGATGTATTTTTGGCGCTTTTGCTTTCTCGAATTTTGTCTGTAAGAATAAGACAACGGTAGAGATATATAAATTGTGGTTATCTAATTATGTTTGGAAGTATCAGCTTAACTTTGAGTGCTGACAGTAATAGTGCAGAATCTTAATTTGTCCAAGGAATTCTGTTAGATGTCATTACCTAATTCATTGTTCAATTATGTCATTATGCGCATATTTCTCTTTTAGTTGCGTAATTTAGTTAAATTGTGTTGTCAACCTCAATATAAAGAATATAAAGTGCTATATTGAGAAATTTTTTGATCTCTCTTTGACTTCACTTTTTAGGTTATCGATCGATCAAGATTAATGTTTCTTTTCCAAAAGAAGCTTCAGAACAGTGATGTAAGCCATCTAAAGAGAACTATAATACCTAAGGTTTGCATTTGAACTTTTGTTATTGAAAAATTCATACATAATTAATTGATTTGTTTCACTTTAAGCTTCAGCAGATAAATTGACTTCCATTTTTAAATATAATTAACATATGATTTGATTGGCAATTTCATCAGTGTGGCATTTAATTAAAATATTGCTCATTTGGTACTTTATCTAATTTCAGAAAGCTGCTGAGACTTACCTTCCTTGGCTTGAAAATAAGGAAGGATTTGCTATCACCATGGATGACATGGATGGGGCACGGGTTTGGAAATTCCAGTACAGGTTTGAGTTCCTTTGGTTAAAAAATATACTGAATTAATATCATACGCTCACTTATTATATAAATTGCTCAACTATTCTTTATACGTGCAATTCTAGCTATGGGAGTTTAAACAAAATATGTCATTTCCTTTCGTATGGAAAAATTCAAGCTCCCTCTGTCTTCTTCATATTTAAATAGATAATCTTTTTTTAGGATGAAGGGAGAATATTTCAACCAATGAATGTGAAATCGTAGTTGGAGTTGGCCGCATAGCAGTCAACATATTATATGTTATATTTAGTGTAATTGATGTTTTGTTCATTTTGTTGTACAGATTTTGGCCTAACAACAACAGCCGAATGTATGTACTCGAAAATACAGGTGTGATCGATCTTCAATTCAGAACCTTTTTTTTCCATCTTTAATGAAGTGTTATTTGTGCAAGTCGATTTCTAAATTTCAATATATTTTTGAATTTCCTTAGGAGACTTTGTTAAAGCACACGGCTTACAAACTGGTGACGATGTCATGCTTTACCAAGACAATCAGAGCAATACCTTCGTACCTACACTCCTGTCCATCTCCACAGTCCTAAGAAGTGTTTTATTATTATTATTAAATTTTAAAAAAAAAAAAATACTTTGTTTTAGCAAATATTTTATGCTAATATATAGCAATCATGTATTTGTCAGGTCATCGAGGCTAGGAAACAAGCTTTTACAAATGTTGTAAATACTACATATAAAGCTAAACGGTCTAGAAGTCGTGCTTGCAAAGCTCAAGCTGCTCCTGCTGCTATTGAAGCTGGTGGTGTTGTAAATGTCACCATTAAACCTGAAAATGAAGCTTATGCTGCTAATGAAGCTCAACTTACTGATACTTACCATACTGTTTATGCGGCTCAAGACCATGTATATTATATTGATCATGCAAGCGTTGATGATAAAGAGCACCAATTGATAAATGGCAAGGAGGCGAATTATGTATCTGGTTATGAGCCACTGTTAGACTTTCCCGCACTTGAAAATATCACTGCGCCACTCATCTATGATGACAAAACTTTCTCAAATGACTATCCGTTCAATTTCTGGGGCGGATCCACTAGCAACTACCCGAGTTTTGAACGAACAGCACCGTTTGAGAACCTGTCTATTGATGAAGATATCTGGAAAAGCTTGTAGCTGCTGCAGTACTGTCATGGGCTGCATGTAATATTTTGTTGTGCCATGTTTATATAGGTAATAAGATCAATACTATTAACCCATAAACTCTTTAGTCATGAAGTTTGACTGGAAACAACTCAGCTATGGCATGATATGGGTGCATGTTTTTGGTCTATATGCTAGTCAGTGATGGATGTGAAAATGAATTCTGAGAATGCATATTAACTTTGGGCATTTCTCAATAACATTATTTGTTGACTTGTCCTGTGTGTTTCCATCTCCATTACCCTGAAGGCCTTTTCCTTGTTAGTTTTCAATGTGATGTTTTTCTGTAAAATGTTATAACCATTTCAGAAATGGCGGCATTGATGGTTATTTAACTTATCTTCCCCTATATTCTTCTCTTGTTTCACAAAATGAGTCTCACTAGTAAAAAAAAAATATTTTACAAAAATAAAAAACTTTTTAAACTGTGATAATATAATTGGCACAATGTTTACAAGTTCAATATTGTAATTTTGCTCTCATATCATTATTACTTGAACTAAATATTCATTACTGTCAACATCATAATATTTCATGGTTCCATCACCGGATAAACGTCACATGCACGATATAACAAAATATTTCATGATTCCATCACCGTTATGGATAAACGTCACATGCACGATATAACAAAATATTTTATGATTCCATCACCGGATAAATGTCACATGTTATGATTCAATCACTGGATAAATGTCACATGAACGATATAACAAAATATTTCATGATTCCATCACCAGATAAATGTCACATGAAATAAAAATACTTTTTATGGTTAGGTCCCAATTAATAAAATTCTATATCCTATCAATTACATTTAAAAATAGGCATGAAATAATAATATTTTTTTATAATTTATAATTTTTTCAAATACTTTTTTTTTAATGAAACTAAGGGAATATGTACAGATAACTTTTCTTCTTTAGAAATCAACCATCACCATTCACCATTTTGCTCGATACATTTTGTAACAAAAAATAAAAATATTTTGATCATTGTGTGTACTTGATCAAAAATGTCATAAGATACAAGCCGAGTACAATCCGGTATCAACCCTGTTACTCGCTTGTCAAAGAATTAAGTTGCATTGTATTCTCAACTGGGGTATGCTAAAACTCTTTGCTGAAGTTCAACCTGAGGAGTGTAAGAGGAATTTTCCTCAACAAATTCCCACCTGCACCTCAAATGACTAAATTAGTTCAGCAAGTCGGCATCCAGAGTGGATGTTCAACTACTACAGAGATTCAAAATTCATAAATCAAGTATAGAGGAAGCTCAACAAATTAAACAAGCAATATAACAAAATCTAAGAATCAATAGATAAACTGATATCAATGTAAATGGACAGAACTAACTTTAACCCTCAACCTGTCCATTATTACTTGTACTCTTTCCATGAGAGAGCATGATCCTAATATCAAAATGAGAATCTGCATCTATTCTATAAAAAAACTTTCCAAGGATTTGAAGGATGAGATTAGGACCCTTCATATTAGTCATAAAAACTGGCACAAAGTTTCAAATGTAGGGGAAAAAAATCTCTAATCACCCAAGCAACATAAACTATGCTATATTTTCCGAGCCACAGTTCCATAATTGACAAACTACGCCTTTGCAAGCTCAGAATTATCAGCAGGGGAAACAACAGGGGCAGCTCCACCAGTGGTTGGCCTGTACATCATAAGAAGCCCATCAGAATTTAATCTTGCTAACATGAATAACCAAGTTAGCTTCCAGGGACATGGACAGAGACAGAGATAAGATGTAACTAAAATACTTGAAAATGGGAAAGAAACTTACAGCCCAACAAAAACTTTGAAAGCATCATAAATCCCCCACTGGGCTCCTGTGAGAGTTCCAATCATGACAATACGAAGAGGAAGTCCGCGGGTGAAGAGGCCGACCAGTCCAATTTTCTTCACAGCCTGACAACATAAATGACATATATTGAAATATATAAAATGAAGCACAAACTGGAAGACGAATCAAACAAGAAATTCCAGCAAACAAAAATGTTAAACAAGAATACTCACATCACCAACAGTTGCACCCTTGGCATTGTTGAGGAAGGAAACCAGATTATCAGCAGGATGAGACACAATAGCACAGAACACACCAGCCACATATCCACCAGCAAAGCTTACACCAAGCTGCAATTCTTTGCTGCACTCATTTTTGGGTGTAGGAATTGCATACTTGTATAGCATCTCCACAATCGTCTCAAATGATGCAAACTTCATCATTGTATCTGTGCACATTAATCATTTCAATCAATGAAGATCCAAATAAACACTAGTATGTATATGTGTGAGTGTGTGTGTGTGTGTATATGTTGGATGGAGAAAACGAGGTACTCTCATAACCAATATGAAAGTTTAACTACGACAGAAAGCATGGATAATTTACAAAATCAATGCTATAATTTTATTTTGATATGTTTTTAACCAAAATTTTATTATTAAGCAATGTTTAATATACCCGATCCTTTCTACCAAAATCATATTTGTTAAGATGCCCCCAGCAATTAGCACAATTCTCCTTGAATAGATATATTGCTCCAAGAAGTTGGTAGTTTGACCTCACACGTGTGATACTAGGGGTGTTTACTAAATGGCTTAAGGTGGTTTAATATTAAAGTATGCATCATACCTGGGTCACAAGTGTAAAAACAACTGGGATCAAACTCCATACACTACAAGTTGGTAGCTCTTACATCTGCTGATACTAGGGGAGCTTACTTAATGCCTTAAGGCGGACACAGGCAGTAATCAGGTGTGCATCAGATATTTGGGTCACATATATATAAAAACAATTGGGCACGAACTCCACACCCTATAGGTGGATCAATTAAAGGTATCCTGCCACCTGCATTGTATTTACTTGGACATGTAACCTAGCTTTCAGCAATGGATATTCTATACTAAAATAATCAAATTCAACAAAACGAAAACATAAACTAAGGTTGGTCAGGTTCCAGTTTGTTAAGTGGCTATAGTAACAGCATATGTTCATTATTCCAAAACTCAACATTTCAACGAATCTCAACTAACCAGCCATTTCATACATGATCAAACCCAACTATTTCTCCAGGTTGCCCTCATTTTAACTTAATTCTCACTATTTAGTTTTCAAACTTTCAAGAAGTAAATTCTTATCACTCTACCTTGATACCCGAGGGTAGACAACTCAACTCAATGGTAACAAGGTATGAACCTATCATCCAGTAATCAAACCATGCAATCAAGCAAATTCAGCAGATTAAATTCTCAACTCAACTCAAAAACAAGTTAAGGAGCCTAACCAAACATGAAGCCATCCAATAAAAACAAGTTACGGAGTCTAACCTAAACCTGATCCTTTCATTCAACACGTTATCCTCACCCTTAAGAATAGAAGATATTAGAGGTAAGTTTTTCTGAGCAAAGGTCAAAGCTCATAAGATGAATTGATGGGAAAATAAAACAAATTATGATTTGCATGACCACATCACATCCACAAAAATAAAATTTTAGCTCATAGTTGACACATCGTGCACGATACAACTGTATATGAATGAAAGAACCAAAGAGCAGTAACCATGAATATGAATGAAAGAACTAGCGGTAACCATATATGTATGTAGATCCAAATGTAAACGTGAACGTGAAAGCATTTGTGTTCATTTGTCAATCGCTTATCAAAAAAGTTGTGTAAAAGACAGAAAGAAAAAGAAAACAATAGGCTGGCAAAGCATCATAAACATCCACAGATCCAAAAGTGAGACTGTAAAATTTGAGCCTTAATTCTTGGAGCTCGCTAACAAAACAAGAGGAATGAATTGTAAGAAACACCAAAAGGATTAAGATATCAAGTGGAAACCAAAAAGTAGTATAACTGTATAAGGATTTCAGAATATGTCATCCAATAAAAAATTTAACTTTTTTTTATTACAGGAAGAGAAGTAGATGCTTAAACTTACATGGAATCTGACGCCCCCATAGAGGAACCAGACCCTTGTACAACCTGCGCAATTGAACAAATTTTATAACCCGTATTTCCTAAGCAAACAAGCAAAACTAGTTCAGTATAAAGCAAAAATATAAGTCTCTGATAAACATATACCCAAGAGCGCCTTCAGATCTGACAAACTTGGGAAGTCCGTCACTCAAACCCCTAGCAAAACCAGGCTGAGTCTGCACACGGACCTTCACAGCCTCAAAGGGGCATAGAGCAATATCGGCAATCACCTCTGCAGATGCAGAGCCAGCAAGGTAGATCAGAGTCTTGTATTTGGTTGCATATTCTGGGCCCGCGATATCAGAGTAATACTTCTTGAAGAATTCATAAAATCCGAACTTGCAGGCACCCTGAGCACTGTAACCAAGAAGGGTCGGTACCCATCCCCTGAAAAAGCCTCTGACTCCCTGCTCCTTAAGCAATACTCCAAAACCAGATGAGATGCTCTTGTACTTTGCTGGGTCAATCTAGTTAGAAAAAAATGTTATCATTTTACAGACTCCATAAAGAGAAAAATAGTAGCCAAAAGTTACACATACACCTCAATAAAATACAAAACAAGGCACCATTGATTCACCATAGACGTTGTTCACAGAATGTCATACATAGGCATTACGTACTCGAGGTCTAAACTAAAAAATACCCCATCTTGGAATCAACACCTTGGACAGAATTGAATTTGGAATTAATTAAAATATTAAAAGTAGCCAAATTCCTAATTTCAAAAAGGCAAGGATTCCATCATAATGCAAGGGAAGTATTGTTCTAGTTCAATACCAGCATGTTTTGAAGTACTTCTACAACAATCCTAATCATGATCATGAAACCAGTTAAAACTTAATATGTAAAACCAATAAACCCAGCAATGCATAATAATCCGCCTCAGTTCCTAAATACAAGAGCAACTTACTAAAATATAAAATTAAGGAGCGAGTTTCTACTCTTGAGAAATGAGGCACTCTATTGTATACATGCACTTTTAAAGTCCTTTTGCTCATATAATGGGGAAAAAAACTAAATGTCATTTTTCTTGTATATTTTTGGAACAGAGGCAGTATAAAACAAACTTAACTACTAGCGCAGATCTAGTCCAGAACATAACCAAAATTCAAAGGAGCACAACAACCAAGAACTAGGAATAGATCTAGTCCGATAACTTTAGAATTATTTCCCGAAGATATCAACAACTCAATACAACCAACAATGAAACAACTGAAAACCGAAATCAACAAATAGATCGACGAAATTGAAGCACGTTAAAATCGAAGAGATAAACCAAATGACACTGACTTCAGACCTGCATATTACATTTGACGAGGTCAAGAGGAGTGACGGCCATGTGAGTAAGTCCACAGCTCAGGATTCCACCAGCCGTACAGGCGGCATAGAACTCCGGCGAGTACATCTGGATCTTGCCTGCAGGCTCGCTCGGAGCTTGAATCAAAAAGCTCCTCTTAGCCGGTGAGAGTTCTCCAGTTCCATTGGCAGATGGCAAGCTAGGGTTTGAAGAGGAGTTGGTGATTTTCTCGAGGAGCAATGTTTTGGATGAACTGTAGAGGAAGCTCGGAATGAGAGATTGTCCGGAAGAAGAGTTATCGTAGAACGCCATCGGAGATTTACGGACACGGCGGAGAAAGAGAATGGATCGGAAAAAGAAAGACAAAGAGAGGAGTCTCCGCTCACACAGAAGCAGTCTCCACCCTCCCGATTTCTCTTTTTGTCCGAAGCTGGTAACAGAAAGCAAAAGGCTGGATATATTCCCGTCCTATTATTGTTTAGCTGGCCAACGCCCAGATCTCTGCGTCGTTTGTACGAAGCCCAATGAATGAAAGCGCCCTCTGAATAAAACCGAATTTACGGTTTTGTACATGCCCCAGCTCATAATAGGAAAAATAAAACATAGATATTATTGACATTTTCAAAGTTAATTTAAAATATTTTTATATTTAAAATTAAAATCCATTTTTATTAATCTTAATTAATATAATGATAAATATTTTATACAATTTATAAATATTTCTTATTATAAAATTTATTTATTATTTTATAATTTTTAATAAATTATCTCAAATCTGAGTTGAAAAATATTTTAAATTGATCTTAAAAAATCAACAATAATTTTATAATTTGAAACGGAAAGAATACATATTAATTAAAATAAATATTAAGTACCATATTAATTAAAATAAAAGTAAGTATTATTGTTAAATATTAATATTTAGTTATTGTATTAATTGAAATAAAATAAACTTACATAATTTCAGAGTTTTGTAAACTGACTATCAAAATCAAATTAATTAAAAAAATCCACATTAGCTCCGACTATAGGCTACACCAGCTAGTGGAAAATTGCAGGAACCTGTTGAGGTTGGAATGGGACGTCAGGATTCATCCAGTCTCTCGAAAGGTCAACAAACTTGCTGATGGATTAGCAAAGAAAGTTGCGTTTCCAGGGAATGTTTTTGTGCTGCTGAATGATCCTCTTTCTTATATTTTATCTTTTGACCTTAAAGGGAAAACCACCGCTTGTCGTCTGATTTCAAACCTTTGAACATATGTTCGATGTATGTCTGTGACTTGTTAATAAAAGTATTTTGTTTGGTTTGAAAAAAATAAAAAATAAAAACTATACAGCATGATTTTAGAATGATTGATAAACTGTCGTTAATGCTCTAAAATTAATCTTAACTTTCACTTTAATGATTAATAAAAACCACAATGTAGTAGTGATAAGGGTTGAATCCACAAAGAGTGATAGTATTTTAATTTATTTTAATGTTTCCAATTTACAAGTAACAATCTTCTTGATAACCATAATAATATTCACAAGTTTGACCACAATCAAATATTATTAGTCGATACTTATGATCAGATACAATATCGTTTGCTTAATACTATATCTTAATCTAACATATAATAAAAACTTGATTAATTTAACTGGCCACATTAAATCAATCAAAATAAATATCACTCATCAATTAAAGTAGATCATCAAGAACAAATCTCATATAAGAAGGAGAAGATAATATAAACTTAATCAAACCATTAATTGCTAATAAAGTTAACATCCTTTAGAACTGAAAATAAAGAACTTGGCTTGACATGGTTGAAATTGCAAAATAACCTTCAATTCTTATACCAGTGAAAAATCTCTCCAAAATTTAGGTTATAATAATAGTGTAGTTTGTATTTATATCTCCCCTAACTTTCCTAAAAGCCTTCTCCACATATCAGCGTTGAAAGTCCTCTCAAAATCAACTTCAGAAAGTCTGATTAAAACAGTCCAATTGCATTTGCCGACTAGGGCCCCAGCCTTAGTTTTGTACTGTGAAGTAGGACCATGCTCTAATGTGTTCAAAATTACAAAAATGTCATTAATACTCATTTTTCCTGTTTTGTCCACCCGATGCCGTTTTCTGCATAATAAATATAAAAATAATTAAAATGCTCATAAGAATAACAATACTTAAGTCCAAAAGCATATAATTCGTAGGTATAAAATTCACTCATCAATAATTCTTTAATAGGGAGATGAATGGCTATAAAATAATTATGTAATGTAATAGATTAGTACATTAATTTAACATATTTTTTGTTGTAATCCATTATTGTTAAGTGTCTATATTTTATCATATTATTGAAAAAATATAATTAAAAAAAGAAGTTTAAAATATCCTTATATTGTTAAAAATTTATAAATATTTATTAAGGATATCATGATCATGTTACAAGACTAATACGCCGTGACAGATAAAATGAAGTGATTGTCTTAATTTTCATTATTGGCAGTTTCAAGAAATTGAGGGATCCCGGGCTAGAGGTTACACTGATTATCATTATAAAGGGTCCTCATCATAGTCAGAATTAGGATATAAACAGACAACCAATCAACAACTCTACAGAAAAATAACGTGATTAAGAATATCTATCTTAGGATTAAAATTAGTCATCTATAGGGCGCATTGGCAGGAAGTCTAGAAGGTAGCAAATAGTGTAATCATAACTTTTGTAAATAATTTCCGTTTCAGTCTTGTGTTATTGAAATTGTATTGGTGTAATTTATCTCATTATACTAAAATTTTCTGTGTTTCAAGAAGGCATTAAATGTAAGACATCGAACACACAGTTGATTGATTAATAAACAATTTTAATTACTAAATTATTTATTATCTAAAATAATTTTTCAACATTAACATTAAATTAATATCTGATTTTTTGCTCACAATTACATACGTAATACAATTATATCAATTTAAGATATTTTCATTACGTCCACTAATAAATGTATTAACTCGTTTTTGTCTTTAATGGAATAGGTCACAAAAGACAAAACATTAATAATGATTTGATTATCATTTATTTTATTCATTACATACAATTAAATATTTAGTTAACTAAACACAATTTTAAACGTAATGTAATAAATACAATTACCGCACACATATTAAGTACGGACCAAATAAATATGTCGTAATAATCTCATACGATTACATTACAATTTTATTCTATTACGTAAACTAATATATTACATCAAATTTATATTACCTAAACCAAATCCTACCTTAGTACTAAAAACTAAACGCCACTATTGCAGCTTTCGAATTTGAAACCTTCATATATTTGCTTCCTATCTCCACGACTCCACCAAACCTGAATAACTTGATTTAAGAAGCTAATTACTTGCAAGACAAGGGGACCAAAAAAGCCCAAAGAAACACGAGAGTTTGAACCAAGCAAATTCATTTTATGCACCAGATATCAAACCACTTGTCAAGAACATAGTTGTCTTTCTAAGTTTTTATAGAATTCTTAGAAGAAATAACTTTATTTCAGGGTGGTAACAAATTAAAGAGAAGAAATCAAGAAATAGATTTCCAAAACAAAAAATGAATTACTATATAATAAGAAGAATGTTTGATGCTACAACTCATAAAGAATCACCTGGAACCAAGATCCATCTCCAGCATCATTTCCTATTTTTTCTCCTTTGGAGCTGGTAAACTGGTAATAAATAAGAAAACCTACAAGTGGGAAAAAATGCATCACCACCTAAAAAAGTTGCAGGGGCAATTCCAATACATATGTGCCAAAACCCATTTTCCAGGCAACAATTAATTCCGCACTCTCATATGTAGTATCCACAGTGGTTCTGTTTTGTTTGCTAGAGAAGCCTAAGGTGGGCTGTGTCATTCAATCTCTTTATCCGCCAACCCATTTTCCAGGAATGTTGTAAAACTGTAACAGAAGAATCTTCTATGCAGATCTTATTTGACATCACCGGACTGCAACCTAGGAGGCCCGTGATAAGACATCTAATCGGCACCGAATGTGTGAAAACACCAATAGAAGAAGACACAAAAGAAGGGGAGCTCAAGGCAAAAGGAGAGGTCCGGACATTTATTTCATGAAGGGCGCTTTGGTGGTTAGGGTCTCGAGGGGTCATCTCGTCGTCAGCCTCATTATCTCCGGTTGTGGTTACAATTTGTAGCCTGCTCTTACCAGACTTTTTCCGTGGAGGCCCTTGCCAGTGTTTGTGAAGCAAATCCCAGTGGGGTGGTGGCAGAGAAGGCCCATCTCGATCATGAATCGGATTAGTAGGAGGGTGAGAATTGCGGTGTGAAAACCCATTATTCTCACTTGGATCTGGTGGAGAGAAATCAGATCTCAGTTTTTCAGGCAGCCCCACAATTGTTCCATTTAGGAACTGGATCATTCTGAATTCCACCTGCCTAAGTGATTCTCCAGAAGGTGCAGAGAAATCAGGCTGGAATCTATCCATTAGGCTCAGCATTTCTGGGGTGTATATTTCTGACCGCTGACAACCCTCCCAATGTCCTTGACTCATCTCAAGAAGTGCATCCGAAGGTTGTATCTGTTCCTCCAAAATATTCATCTCCTGCAAGGTCGCATAAGCAGAAATCTCATTTATTTGACGTAATAGCACATCAAAAGATTAGCTAGTAACATGGTCAAGGCAGATCAAGTAACATATGTTTATAATATATTATTCTTTACATCACTCAATCAAAAGAACATTAAAAGATGATTTAAATCACTGCCAGTAGTTGCCAGTGTAATCACTAACTAATATAATCTAACAAATTCCGTCATATGATATTCACAGTTGATACAGTATAACCCTACTCCAGCATAAGCCCAGCAGAAGAAAAATCTTTAACATACTACAAACTCCTTCAAAAGGTTGAAAGTCAGAGATGAGTCCACAAAGCCTTGTCTAGCTATAAACCTCTTTCTCCTTAAAAATCTAAGGAACTTACACAAGTATCTCGTGCAGCGAGGGATGTGTGAAAAGCTCATCAGTATGTGGACGGATTCCTCACTACGAAATAAAGTCTTTAAGCACAAAGTCACAATTTTGCACAAGAGGAGAGTAAATACACTCATCAAATGAGAAAATATCATTTTTCTAATATTCGCTTTTATTACCGTTGGTTTCTGAATATGAAGATGGTAAGAGAGCTGATTCATTGTTATTAAGAGCATGAATCCAATTCTAATCACCATTCTGACTATGGCCAAGTTAGGATCTACTAAACAACAAAATCATTCTTCATGAGTGGTTTATAAAAGTAACAAACGTCATTTTGATAACTAACACTGACAGAGTCAGACCTCAATAAAGATTGAACCATGGACCTCTCCAATTTTAGACTAGGGGTATATGTAATAGGGACCAAGGATGGTTCCTAGGTTTGACAATGAATTCTAACAATAGTTATATGGTGATAGCAAAAAGTAGAGCACTTATCATTGCATTCATTTCAGGGCTACATTTTACACCAATTCAACCCTGATTTTCAAATGCTACAACCGAATTGAATGAAAAAGATCACAGCTTTAACCAACCAAAGTTGAGCCATCTAGTGTATTGAGACATCAAGTTGTACAAATTTATATCAGGTTAATAATCAGTGTATCAAAATGTATAGCTATGTTTACTGAATCAATCAAAAGAGCTAATAACTTATCAAAATGAAATACCCCTAAATAAAGGGGAAATACTACAATCAATTCAAATCAAAAGACTACCTGGCATACGGAAAGAGCTGTCCCTTTTGCCCGATCCAACGGCGAAGTATAAACAGCACTGAACCTCACTCCCTGAGATTTCAAAAACACCGCCAACGCTCTGGCTTGCCTTTTCCCATTCGTCGTCAACGCCGCCTCAGGACACCTTCCGGCAATCAAATCCGGCCTTAAATTCATACGACACTCCCCATGACTGATCAAGAACACCGTAACCGTCCGATCATCCTCAACAACATCCGCCGCTGAGAAGCTCCGGGAGAATTGGGGAGGAGGCGGCAGGGGCGGTGGCGGAGCCAGAACATTATAAGGGTCCCACACCTTGATCGATGGCCCCATCCGTGGTGTCCCGAATGAGGAGAGCTGAGGGGACAACGGCGATGCGGACGCGTGACAGGGTAACATTTCTGGCTCTTGCTCTAGTACCATTTTTACCACATTGCCACCGCCTAATAATTCTGTTCTATCATCATTTTCGCCAATATCATCTTCCTCTGGTTCTTCTTCGTCATCTTCGGCTACTTGTACGGATTGAGAGGAGCCCATTTGAGCCGAGTCTAATTAGATCTACCCAATTTATTCAAAATTCAACCTTTAATGTTCCAAGATGATACCGTATTGAAATCAGGGGATTTGTATTTATTGCAGAGAGCGAAATTTGTGAGGGCAATGGAGAAGAAAAATGAAGGAGATCTGAGGAGTTCTGGAATCTAGATCTACCTCGTCGGTGTACTCTCTCCTCTTTGGCTATCTGGCTCTGTTAATTGTTACTGTTCTGTCTCTCTCTGTACTATTATTTCCCGTTGAAATGGGGCCAAATTTGGAAAAGGAGAGTCGCGTACGGTAGGACGGTAGTTTTGTCTTTCTAAAATGAAATTTAATGTCAAATTCCAAATACAAGCAAGTATATTGACCAGGCTTACATATGAACCACTCACATGACTTGTTATTTAAGTTTTAACTAAAAAAACTCATCAACTATTATATCATCTTTTTCAAGTGCTGATTCAACCAAATAGCGGAGCTCTTAAGCCTCTTCTGCATTGATTCTTCAGCAGCAATCTAATTACTTGTGCATGAACTTAGGCTCATCTTTGTGGAACAACATATTTACGAATGAAATTAATTCAACCCATCAGAAGTTATCGAAATAACTAAGAAAAGGAATATTAAAAATCTCCAACCACAACAAAGAGGACAAAGTAAGCTTAAAATCATGCATTCATATATCTCGTTCATAGATATTACTTGAGCACAAAACAAGCAACCGCCATATTTGGCTGAATATGTGTTGAATTAATTACATAATATAGTCCAAAAGTAAATCACTCCCCCATAAATTTCTTCAGCGAGAACACGAGATAATTATAATTTCACCTTCAGAATCAACATCCACCGTCACTGAATCCCCTTCTTTCACATCTCCTTTCAAAAATTTCTCACACAAATTGTCCTCCAAAATCCTTGTCATTGCCCTTCTCAACGGCCTAGCTCCATAACTTGGATTATGACCCTCTTCAATTACCTTTGCATACACTTTTTCTGTTATTAGAACACTTATGTTCTTCTCCTTCGCCCTCTCATAAAAGTCCTTCATCATCACTTCCAAAATCTCCCTAAGCTGACCCTTTTTAAGGGCCTTAAATATAACAATTTCATCAAGCCTATTCAAAAACTCTGGCTTGAAATTTCTCTTCAACTCATCAGCAATTTCTTGTTTCACTTTCTCAAACTTGCCACTCAAATTCCCCCCAATATTTGAAGTCATTATCACAATAGTATTCTTAAAATCAACGACTCGACCTTTCCCATCTGTCAGCCTCCCATCATCTAATATCTGTAGCATTGTGTTAAAAACATCACGATGAGCCTTCTCAATCTCATCAAAAAGGATCACATTATGAGGCTTCCTCCTTACAGCTTCTGTAAGCTGTCCACCTTCATCATGGCCTATATACCCTGGTGGCGCCCCAAAAAGCTTTGAAACCTCATGCTTCTCCATATACTCAGTCATATCCATTCTTACCATAGCTTCTTTTGATCCAAAATATTCAACAGCAACTAATTTGGCTAGTTCTGTTTTGCCAACTCCTGTTGGTCCGGTGAATAAAAAGCTCGCAATCGGTCTATTGGGGTCCCTAATCCCAACTCTAGCTCTGCGTATAGCTCGGCTAACAACTTTAACTGCCTCATCTTGTCCAATCATACGCCTTTGGATAGTTTTTTCCATGTTTAGGAGCTTAAATGCTTCATTACTCGAAATTTTTTCTAATGGAATCCCTGTCCATGAAGATAGTACTTTTAGTACATCCACTTCAGTCACAATTAAACGAACACCAACGCCGTGTTTGCTCTGAAGTTGTTGCACCCTTGAAGCTGCTTCGTCGATTAAGTCTATAGCTTTATCAGGCAGAAACCGATCACTGCATGCATGCATAACGCAACATTTACGTTACTATGTTACATTTGTACGTACAAATAGATGAATTTATAAACAACCAATTGACCTGATATAGTTTTTAGACAATTGAGCAGCAGCGATTATGGCGGCTTCAGAGTATCCAACATCATGATGAATTTCATATTTACTGCGAAGTCCATTCAGAATGAGTATGGTCTCTTCAACAGAGGGTTCCGGGACATCAACAACCTGAAAACGTCTTTTAAAGGCCGCATCCTTCTCAATGTACTTCCTGTATTCTTCTAAGGTTGTAGCACCAATGCACTGTACCCGTGCCAAAAAAAAAAATCAGCTAAGTTTTTTTTCCCCTTCAAATCAAAAAACAGATGATAAAATTACCTTTAATTCGCCCCTCGCTAGTGCAGGTTTCAAAATGTTGGAAGCATCAAGAGCCTGTCCTCCAGCACCAGCTCCTATAAGGGTGTGGAGTTCATCAATGAACAAAATTATTCCTCCATCGCTTTGTTTTACTTCATCAACCACTTTATTTAGCCTCTCTTCAAACTCTCCACGATTCGATGCACCAGCTATCAGACGACCCATTTCTATTGAAAATACCTGAAGTCGAATATTTATCTCAGTACTTGGTGAATGCACCCAATAATTAATTAAATTATGCGCCGAGGCTTACTTTTCTCCCTTGGAGCTTCAATGGAATGCTGGCATTTGTAATGCGTTGCGCTAAACCATCAACAATGACAGTTTTGCCAACACCAGCATCACCAGTGAGGCATACATTGTTTTTTCGTCGCTTGCACAAAATTTGCATGACAGCTTCTATTTCCTGTGTCCTGCCTATGACAGGATCCAACTTACCCTGAAAAAATAAATTCAAAAAAGTCATTATTAAATGATACCCAGAATAATAAGAGTAACAAAAATTTAAAATAACAAGTATTTTTTTCTTCATGCATAAACTACTATAACTAATTGTCAGGAACATTCGGACCTCTTTCGACATTTTGGTTAAATCGGTGCCGTACATGGTTAGTGCTTGCAGCTTGGAAGTATCCTGCTCTAGCTTCTCCATTATCTATCTTTAATTTGCTGATAATCTGCTCAAATAATTTAATTATATATAGAATCTAGAATGGTAGGGTCTGAATTGAAGAATATTTGTTGGATAGGCGGCAATTAATATTGTTTACTCATAATTAATCAAATCCAGTGCATCCTTCCCTTACCATAAATTCTATTTTTATGTTTGGAATTTCGATATTTAGTTCTTACTGAGGGGTACATCTTCCAATGAGTCCAATCCAAAAATATAGCCGCATTAAGGTATTATGAGCTAAGTTCATGCAGGTTATTTTTTAGTCCAAATTCAATGATCTCTAGTTCGTCCCCTGCCTTTCAAATTTTCTTGGAGGCTGATATTGGCCATTGAACTTTTATATTGTAATCGAAGAAACGATTATATTATTTAGTTCCCATTTCCCAATACTGCAATATATATATATATATATATATATATATATATATATATATATATATTGAGAGAGAGACATCTTGATGGCTTTTTTAAGATAGCCATCCTATCATAATTAGACGAAATACTCCAAAATTTATCAAAAGAGTTTCTTTTATAAATACAAATTTGATAGCCTCAGAGT
The DNA here is from genome assembly GCA_947179155.2 of Hedera helix. Lineage (NCBI taxonomy): Eukaryota > Viridiplantae > Streptophyta > Magnoliopsida > Apiales > Araliaceae > Hedera > Hedera helix. Next base: position 36,870,038 of record OX359270.1, on the reverse strand, counting down.
TTATATTATTTTTTTATAAATATTTAATATTTTTTATTGATATATATTTATTATTTTTTATTGACATAATATATATATAATATTGAATATAATTATATATATTTTATAATATACGAAAAGTTTATACATTGTATTAAAGAATGAAAAATCTTGAATGAATGACTCGGTATTAATTCATGACAGAGCCTCTTCCTTTCCCCGCAAGTGTACGGCCTCTCCTGCCCCCTCTCTCGTTTCAATTTTTAAATGTCCTTTTAATATATCATGGATTATTTTGCAGGGAAGAAGAAAAAAATATAAGATAAAAAACTTTGTGATATATATATATATATATATTTTATTTCCCGACTCATGTACAGGTGATATCAGATTTGGGAGAACCAAGTGGATTTTGTACCAGATTCTTGTTATTAATATTTTAATTTTTTATTTCATTTTCCTTTCCCTGTAAATCAAGTAATTGACTTAATTGAATGTTTAATTTTATTTATTTAATTCTTAACGTCAGATGATTTTTTTTGCTCTTTGTAACGAGTCTGGAGGCTTATTATACCCAAATCTTCCCATCAACTACTCTTAATTATTATTTATGTTTGGATCGATCTTCAATGGTGTTTAAGTTTATAGTATTTAGATTTTTCGTTCTGATATTTGGTTTACATCACATAATTTGTTCTCTTTGGGACAAATTCATATCTAGGATTCTAGATCTTACCCCTTTAATGTAATTCCAGTTGTTATATATTTTGAACTTAAGTAATTACGAAAAAATATAAGGAAACTTAATTTATAGGTTCATTAATTATTATAATCATCTCAAATTATCATATCATGTTGTAGGGTAATTGAGAGGGTGCATTTTGTCCAATCTCTATATTATTTAGTAGCAACTAGCAATCATGACTTGTGTATCGGGTTAATTATGAACAATAACTGGGGACAGATTGAAAATGTGTGGGTGATGCTTGCCTCTATTTAATTTCCAACTTAGTGAATTTATGAATGTGTCGTGTTATTGATATTGATATTGATAATGCTGTCAATTGGTGATCATTTTTCAAAAATAAATGATATAAATTTTTTACTTAAGTGAGGGTTCGCCTCGGGTATAAACCAGCAGAGGTTGCTAAATTCTAAAGGAGCACCAACAAAAACTTTGAGGACAGATCATCATGGGGAGAGTTTGTTGCAAAAAACATGACTCCTGAAACGCAACATGGGGAAACTTTATTTGTTTTAACCTTTAAAACGTACCAAACCTAAGTTTAACTCATGATCTGCCCAAGTTCGAGTGCACTTTTAAACTTCTATACGTGTATATATATGAATATATGTATGTATTTATGTATTTCTCGGAATATGATCGCTAGTACTAGTTAGACATGTTTTATATTATATATATAGTAGATGTTTAATTTCGTCACAAACTGAAGGGATGCACATGGAGTAGTCATTGTGCTCATGATAGGCATAGAGGTTGGTTTGTGTCTTTATATAGTGTTATTTCTCTTCTTTTAAATCGAGTGTGTGTATTAATTGCCATATGGTATTCATGAGCACTTCTCTAAGATCGTCATGTTGTAAAAACATGACTCCTGAAATGCGACATACTGCAAATGGGGAAACTTTTTATTCGTTTTAATCTCGAAAATGTACTAAACCTAATACAATGTACTTTATGTATGGAGGAAACAACCCGAAAGTTAAGTTTCACTCATGATCTGCTGCCTAATTAGTTTGAGTGCCACTTTTAAACTTCTATATGTGTATATGTATGTATATATGTATTTTTTTTCCCGGACATATATAACGTATGCACTTGTGTAGGCTCATTTTATGCGCATGCTGCATATGATCGATCACTAGTACTAGCTAGAAAGGTTTACGTTATGGCAGTTGTTTAATTTCTTCGCAAACTGAAGGGATGCCCAGCGAATGCTCATGCATTAATTGTGCTCATGATAGACATAGGGGTTGGTTTGTGTGTTTATATAGTATTATTTCTCTTCTTTTAAATCACTCGTGTGTGTGTATTGGCGTACAGTATTGATGAGCAGTACTACACTAAGGTTTTGATTTCTCTTGAATCTCTGCTTGAAGTTAAAGTTTGTCATCATAGTTCAGTAGGTTATTTCCTGTGACGAAGTTTTTAACATTTCTTTGGAACACAAACTTGTATTCTTGAAACAGAAACTTGACTGCTTTAAAACACTAGGTGTACTGTTAGTCTGGTCTTAGAACTTTGATGTTAATTGGGACTTTTTTATGATGAATTGAATAATGAATTCGGAGCACTAGAAACATCTACCAGAATCATTTCAATTCACAAGGATGTAGAAAATCGAGGCTGAACCTAAGGCCAACTAAATAAAAGTGAAGATAAATATTTTACATTTTTTTTAATTTCCCATGCAACAAACACAATGATCTAGCTAGTGCACCTTTGGTGGTTCACCTTAGTGGTGCCAGGCAAAAACTACTCTGTTGCGACTTCTAGCAGCGGTCAATAGCAACCGTTGCATCAAGTATTTAATTAGCAGCGCTTAGGCAAGACCGCTGCTAGATGTATTTATAGCGCTTTTACTTTCTTGAATTTTGTCTGTAAGAATAAGACATCGGTAGAGAGATATAAATTGTAGCTATCTAATTATGCTTGGAAGTATCGGCTGAACTTTGAGTGCCGACAGTAATAGTGCAAAATCTTAATTTGTCCAAGGAATTCTGTTAAATGTTCATTGTTCGATTATGTCATTTCGCGCATATTTCTCTTTTAGTTGCGTAATTTAGTTAAATTGTGTTGTCAGCCTCAATATAAAGAATGCATAGGGTTATAGTGAGAATTTTTTTGACCTCTCTTTGAGTTCACTTTTTAAGTTATTGATCGATCGAGGTTGATGTTTCTTTTCGAAAAGAAGCTTCAGAACAGTGATGTAAGCCATCTAAAGAGAACTATAATACCTAAGGTTTGAATTTGAACTTTTGTACTTGAAATTCATACATAATTAATTGATTTGTTTCACTTTGTTAAGCTTCAGCAGATAAATTGACTTCCATTTTTAAATATAATTAATTAACACGTGATTTGAATGGCAATTTCAACAATGTGGCATTTTACAATATTGCTCATTTGGTACTTTATCCAATTTCATAAAGCTGCCGAGACTTACCTTCCTTGGCTTGAAGATATGGAAGGATTTGCTATCACCACGGTGACATGGATGGGGCACGGGTTTGGAAAATCCAGTACAGGTTTGAGTTCCCTTGGCTAAAAAATATACTGAATTAATATCATAAGCTCACTTATTCTATAAATTGCTCAACTACTCTTCATACGTACCTTCAAAATTCTAGCTATGCTAGTTTAAACAAAATATGTCATTTCCTTTCTCATGGAAAAATTTAAGCTCCCTCTGCCCCCAAAGAATTCCTGTTTTCTTCATATTTAAATAGATAATCTTCTTTAGGATGAAGGGAGAATATTTCAACAAATGAATCTGAAATCGTAGTTGGAGTTGGCTGCATATGCAGTCAACATGTTGACGCCTGAATTCGTACGTCGTAGAAATCACCAAATAGCGAGCAGCCTACACAATGAACAACTATAAACAATCCCCAAAAAAGTGTGACAAATTGGTCCGTCCGAGAATGCTCCGACATGAGAATATGTATAGGTCAAAAAGCGTAAACAATGGAGAACATAAAACTGCTGAAATAATATTGATATTTGATGAAAGAATAATGTGTACCATAATTCCTGCTTATGACTGTATTTTTACCATTCTCATCTGCCTTACTATCTGTATCCAATTATGGTTGGAAAGTCATAATTAGAATTCAATTGTGAATATGATGTTGACCAGTTAATTCTTATTACCTCTAAGATCCATAATCATAATCTACTTTGAAATCCTAAGTCAACGTGAATTTTGATCCTCCTAATTTTATCAAGCCGACCCAAAAAGAAAGGACAAATTAATGGACTTGTCCCAACATCGGGCCCATTATAATGTGTACAAAATAGTCCAACCCAAACTCCAAACCGTGGGTTATTACCCAAACTCGGTTACCAATTACTTACATCCCAACATTACCCCCACTCTCCTATTATAAAGAATTTTTAATAGGAGAGTAACACCTGTAAAATAATGATGATCGGACAAATTAAATACCAACATCCTCTTTAATTACTAATCACAACCGGTATTTAGTTGTCCCAAAAAAACATTGCACGATTCTCAACAATCTTCCCACGTGCCCCCATTAAATCCAGTTGTCCTAGATAACTGTGTGAGTCCTTTAAGTTAAACTTTTAAATCCTTCCACGTTTTACCACTGTTACTTTTTTCAGGAATCTTTTTGCCTCCCAAACTCTCTCTCTTTGCAACAGTAGATCTCCCAAACTCTCTCTCCCTTTGCACGACTTCATCTCTTCCTTCCTGACCGTTATTAGCATTGGTTTCGCCCAACTCGTCCCTAACTCTTACATACATCTTATCTATTTCATAGCCTTCTACCATCAATTCAAAATCGATCCCTCCATAGACTTTTTCTTCTCTATCTTCAGCCTAACAAAAATCAGAGAACTGGAATTTTAAACCCTAAACTAGATCCTCGGTTTAGAGCCACAAATAATGAGGTAGAATATGAGGCTATATTAGCCGAGTTGAGGCTAGCTCGGAGCTTGGAGGTACGTCACATATTCATCTTTAGTGATTCACAGTTGGTTATTAAACAGATCCAAGGTGAGTGTGAGACGCGAGGGGGGCCAAGAATGACGAAGTATATCACTGAGGTTAAGTTGCTTCAACGTTTTGAGTCTTATTCCCTTCAAGGCATAGAGTGGAATGATAATATAATAGCTGATGCGTTTTTCAAGTTGGTTGCAACACAAGTGGAGTCCTTCGGAGGATCAATCTACCTTGAAGTCCTTAATGAGCCAAGTATTTTATAGAATGAGGTGAAGCAGCTGGAGAGATCTAATTGTTGGCTCACGCCTTTTTTGTAACATCTCAATTAAGGAAAGTTGTGTTCAGATAAATTATTAGCGAAAAGGATAAGATACTGAAGTGCTTACTTCTGTTTGATTGATGGGGACCTATATTAGCAAACTTATTCTGCCATGTTTTTGAAGTGTTTGGTTCCATCTGAGACGTCATATGCTTTTCGGGAGGTGCATGAGGGTATCTATAGTGATCACATAAGAGCGAAGTCATTAGCCTACAAGCTGATCAGACAGGGTTATTATTGACTAACCATGTTCCAAGAAGCAAAGAAATTTGTACAAAAGTGTCCAAAGTGTTAATTGAACAACCTATTTCATATCGGCCTCCGAAAGAGTTGTCATCGGCATTATCCCTAATACCTTTTGCTATATGGGGAATTGCTTTGTTGGGGCCCATGCCTAAAGCCAAGGGTCTGGTTGCGTATCTGATGGTGGCTATTGACTATATGACCAAGTGGGTGGAGACAAAATCACTTCGGCATATCACTGAGCAAGGTTGCATCCAGTTTCTTAAGGAGTTGGTGGTCTTTTAGTTCGGGATCCCTATGATTTTGGTGTCAGACAATGGGTTGCAATTTATAGGACCCAAGTTTGAGAAATTCCTGATCGACCTGGGTATTCTGCATCTGAAGGTGTCAATGACTCATCTTGGACTCAAAGTACGGATTTTATACTCCTTAAGCGATATTCTTATGAATTTTAATTTGTTTATTCTGCTTCTCGTTTCAAATTCGGATATTATCTCATTGGTTCTTAAATTCATATAATAGTTTCATTTTTGTGTATTTAGAACTTCGTATTTGTACTCTTTAAATCATTTTATATGGTATAGTAATTTATTTGATCATGTAGAGATTTACATGTTAAAGTATCTTTGGACCTTATGTTTATATTTATTCTGTTTAACATATGCACTTAGAACCCTTTGTACTCTTTCAACGATATTCTTTTAATTATAATTTATTCGTTCTTGTTCCTCGTTTAGAATTCGGATATTGTTTCGACACTTTGTTCTTAATTAAAGTCTTGTGATAGTTTTGTTTGACTTTGGAAATTCGTAACTTCGTAACTTGTACTGTTTAGACTTATTATGTCTAGTATTTATTTTGATTCTATAGAAACGTACATGCTAATATATTTAGGAGTTTTGTGTCGATTCGTTTTGGTTTAACATGTACATATTAGAACTCCTTTTGTTGGTATTGAGTCGCATTCGTTGTGACATGATATTTTTGTTAAATTATACCGTAAGGCATATCCGAGCTATAACCATATGTGGGAGAATCACAGAAATGTTCTCTTGACACCAAAGTATAACACTTCAGTGGCGATTTGATCAACCACGGCGTCTCCATTTTGTGTTTTGGTGGGCAATTACCAAATTTGATGTTTTGTTGTGGGAGACGTATAGGTCGGCCCTAATTTTTATTTTGTTCTGCGGATTGGTAATATTTGTGTTGAACACACATTCTGATTTTACATGCATTAAGATTTGCGGTCCGATGTCTGCCTGTCTTTGTGGCAGTATTTTGACTTACTTATGTGGCAAGATATATTTCTGTTTTGTTCTGAGCTCAGTATGATATTACAATCATCCATTCGATTCAGCCTATTATTTATTGTGATAGTTTAGTTCAGTTTAGTTTTATTCGGGTCAGTTTAGTTTTGTTCAATTCAGTTCAGTTTAGTTTTGTTCTATTCAATTCAATTCAACCAACTCGGTTTACTTTAGTTGATTTAGTTATTCAATTTAGTTCCGTTCAGTTATTCAATTTAGTTCAGTTGATTGTGATATTTATTCATTTAAGTTAATTTCATTATTTATTTTAATTCTTATTTTTTTTGTACTTTATATTTATACTAGACATTTGACTTATGCTATATTTTTTTCCTGACAGATACTTAGAGGATTCAAGAATAAATACGAAGATAACTTCTTTTTAGTTTTAATTTTCTGTTTAAAATTTGTTTGTGCATGGCCTCCAATTTTTTACTATTTGAAAGGGGGGTGTTACAAGAATGGTAGAGGCTGAATTGAAGAATATTTGTAGGATAGGCAGCAATTAATATTATTTACTCATAATTAATCAAATCCAGTTCATCCTTCCCTTACCATAAATTCTAATTTTTATGTTTGGAATTCTGAACTTTAGTTCTAACTTCTAAGTAGTGAGGGGTACATCTTCCAATGAGTCCAAACATACATCTTCCAATGAATCCAAACATGAATAATGATAAATGCACAAAAATAAATTATAAAAATTAAATACAAAATAATTTTTATTATTAAAAAATAAAATTTTATATTAAAATTCGTGTTAAATTCTATTTTTAATAATAAAAATAAATATAATATTTAATTTTATATTTAGATATTATGTACGTAATGTTGTCCAACATCTTCGGATCTTTAGTTCATGATATTATGTTTTAGCCCAAATTCAACGATCTCTATTTAATTATAGTTCGGATTTAATTTTTTGGTTCGTCCCCTGCCTTTCTGATTTTCTTGGACGCTGTCATATTGGTTATATATTGGACTTTTATATTGTTATTGAAGAAACGATTATATAATTTAGTTCCCGGTACTGCGATACATACATAGAGAGAGAGAGAGAGATCTTGATGGCTTTCATAACATAGTCATCGTATCATAATTAGACGAAATACTCCAAAATTTATCAAAAGAGTTTCTTTTATAAATACAAGTTTGATAGTTTGTGAAGTACGAGTTAGTTTATATTAAAAAAAAATTATAAATATTTAATATTTTTTTATTGATATATATATATATATATTATTTTTTATTGACATAATATATATATATATATAATATTAAATATAATTATATATATTTTATGGCATACAAAAATTTATACATTATATTAAAGAATGAAAAGTCTTGATTGATTGACTCAGTTTTGAATTGATTTTAACTCAGTATTAACTCATGATCAACCAAAATGAATTGATAAAATTATCAGATAAAATATCTTAAATACGTTGTTATATATAATTATTAATTAATTATATTTTTGTTTCATATTTATTTTAATTGTTAAATTAATAGTGATACTGTGATAATAAAATTAAAAGATACTAACAACAAGCAAAGAAAATTGAAGCACACCTTCTCATGGAGAATAAATTATTAAGTTTTTCTTGAAGAAAAGGAAACGCAGAGATTATTAATTCGCAAAAATCCTGCAGCTATATTAACATCATTGGCTTGAGTCATAGATCGTCCGAACCAATTTGTTATTAAACAGAATTTGTGTAACAATGTTAACATGCGGAAGAACGTACAACAAAACTCTCTCAATCTCTTTAGACAAATCAAGTGTAAATTGTACTCTCTTTGTTAAAATAATAAAAAGTAAATTTTTTTCACTATATTTATACAACTAATAATCCATAATTCAAGTAAATAAATCAGACTTTAGTGAAAAAAAATTACTTACTCGAAATTATAAAAATTGGAGCCTCATTTATTCATTTAAACTTCTTTTCAATAATAAATTTAATCTTAATATATATTTATCATACCAAAATATAAGAGGAGTTTTGAATTTTAAAATTAATTTAAATATTTTCAAATTTAAACTTAATGTGATTCAAGTAATAAATCTTCTAATTAATTCGTAGTAGGTTTTCAAAAACTTACAATATTCATAATTATTTACTAGAACTAAAAAATTTATCTCAATTTTGAATACGTAAATGTCCCCTTAAAAGATATTTTTAAAATAATTTGTTTACATATAATTGTTTGTATTTCCTTCAATTATTCATTAAATGCGAAATGTCCCCCTCTCCACGGGTAAAAATTAAGTTGCATATTTATGTACATATCAGTGGCAGATCCAGGATTCAACTTTAGTATATGCAGAATTATTTTTTATAAATAATTTTTTCATTTATAAAATAATATATTAATTAAAAAAAGCATCAGAACGAAATAAATAAATTAAATACAATATTCTCCCTCCATTCCAAATTTCATTTATAAAACAGACTTTTTAGGATAATTTTAAATATTTAAATGTATCCTTAATATTAAGTAAGAATTTAGTAGTGGGAGTATGATACTAGAAATGCTAGTAAATTACTTTGTCATAACATTGTGTTTTTGAGTTTTAAAACGGATAGGAAAAATATGGATGAAAAATTTAAGTTTTATGTTAATTTCTCTTGTTTTTGAGTTTTTTTTAAAGAGACAAATAAAAAAAGAAATAATAAACAAAAGAATTGAAAGCAGTCCCTTTATTAATATATAATCATGCACATGAAAATTTAACATAAGTGCAAAATAATAATCTTTATTTACAAATTAAGTTTTTTTTAAAATATTTTTTTAAACTTGCAAACAACACAAAAGAAGAATTATTGTTCTGCAATTTTTTTTGGTCCAAATTTAAGTTTTTTATTCTTTTCTTTTATATCCAAAACTCACAAATATAGTGTAAAAATTCCTCTTTTTTCTTATCAAATCAATTGAAAAAGTTTTATTTAATCTCCTAAATTTATATATATATATATATATACACACACACACACTATAAATATATAATATATAACTATATATTAAAATTATCTTTAAAATACTTTTATTTTTTTTTAAATCCGTGTAAACAATTGTTTACCCTGACCAAGTCTAGATATAATCCTTCAACATGCATATATCACGAGAAGTGTGACACATATATAAATGTCGCCTTCTCAATTACCTCTATAGACATTCAAGCTGCATTTTCTGCATTCATCTCTCTCACCCTCTCTAAATCTGTCTCTGAGTAGTCCATATCTAGCCGTAGTTAATTAATTAAGCGAATCCATTATGCATCAACTTGTCACTTGCATACCCTTTTTTTTTTTTTGCTCTCTCTGTTTTAACCTATATAAATTTTCTATTTAATTTATTGAGAAGGCTTAATTTGGAACTGAAATGAAATGAAATGCACCCTCTCCCTTGACCATTAATTTTACTGAACAAAAGATAATTTTTCTGACATATATATATATATATATATATATATATATATATATATATATATATATATCGGTCTTGATCTGTGGCTATCGGTTGCTCCCTTACTGGACTATTGTTTCGACAACTAATGCAATAGGCATTTTTGTTATGAATTGACTCTGTCGCTCATCCTTCATGCGGCAAATCAAAAATTGGCACTGCCACTACTCCTTCCTTCGGCAGGCCAATTTATGCTTAATTTTGATCTTGCTGCTACCCTCTCTTATCGCAGGCTAATTTTCGCGTTAATTGGTCCTAACTCTCTCTTGCGATAGGGCCAATTTTGGTTGCTTTCAGCAATGGATTATTATGAATAATTTTATATATATATATATACCTGCCAAACTGGTCGGGCCAAAACAACCCAGGTTTTTTATGCCAGAAATAGGCAGCCTGTGGCCCAGACGATCCGGGCGATTATTTGATTATTATTTGATATTTTTTTTATATATAGTTATGACACATAACATGATGTTTTGATCTTGGACTATTGAGTATAACATGCAATTTATTTTATTCAATAAAAATATACTTATTAACAAAAAATATTGAAAAACTTATGTTTAATTAAGAAATAATTTTAACTTTATAAAATATTGTGAGCATTATTTATTTGATTAAATATGTGAAACTAATAATTGTAATTAAATAGCAAGTGACTAATTTTTTAAAAAAAATACTAGAATCATACCACAAACACATTACACATGTATGTATTTATATTGTGACAAGTATTTGATTGTATATGTAATGTATTTTACTATGCGAAAGTACATAAAAATATAATTATTTAATTATTATTCTTTATTAACATTTGATAATCAATAATATTTTAAATTTTGCCTTATGTAAGTTCTTTCATATCCAATAGTCATAGGTTTAGAGATAATAGTATTGTGAACAAATGAAGAGAAACTTTATTCCATAAATTGATCTAAACAATTAATGAATTAAGTTATTTTTAACATTTTTTTAATGTATTTATGTAGTTATCTTTTTTGTAAAAAAATTAAAAAATTGGGCCATGGGCCGGACCAAAATGGCCCACTTTCTTTTTGGCTGAAAAACATAGGCTCGTAGCCCACTTTTATTCGATCCGACCTTGTGACGCCCCCAAATCTGGGCCCACACAGCCCAAACTTGAGTCGTCAAAATACTACAACAAAATTATTACAACAAAGCACAACGTACAACAATACAGTGTATAATAATACACAACTAAGTCTTCACTATTATTGCCACACTATTTTACAAAACGTGAAGACTATGATAACTATTCCTCGGACCCTCACTCCATTCCCCGGCTAGACCCTGTTATGTTTTCATCTCCTGTTGAAAAACAATGGAACAAAAGAAAGGGTGAGCTCAAATAGCCCAGTAAAGAATATCATGACTAAGATAATGACGAATAAATTATCATTAGTCTTCAACAGTTGAGTTCTTGAATGAATACAATAGACTACAAGGTTTATATCAAAAACTGCAGTTAAATTCTTAAACAACGTTCAGATCAATAATAGCAGCGGAATGAGTAATCTATTAGAAGAATAATGCAGACTATAATGTCCACTCGGTTCTCTTTTTAGGAAAAACATCATCAACTTTTATCATCTGAAATATCATTTAGTCAAGATAATACAAATTCACAGTTCCTGATCATAATCATGCACATCAACAGTTCATCTTTGTACTACGGGCCAAAGATATTCAATATAGCACCAACGGTCATGATTATACCAGATTCAGCCTTTGGTCATAATCATACCAAACAACAGTTCATCTTTGCACTACGGGCCAAAGAGAACATTCACCACGTGCCATAAAAGACACCGAACAGATGTATCGCCTTTAACCTATTATATCGCCTTTAACCTATCATCTGTTCAACAAATATATCGCATCTGTGCCCCCGGCCACAGATATTCACAACAACTTGATTTTTGGATGATTAGAATGATATAAATGATGAACAGAAGAAATAGGATAACAATAAGTATCGGAAGTTTACTTTGTACAGATTCAAATAATGTCCAAATTGTCAACATGATGTGGAGTGAAATTCAAGATCCACAGTTCAGAATAACGGTTACAATTCAATAGAAAGGTTCACGTAAATAGGAAGGTTCAGTTGAAATAATGAAGTTCAACTATTATGGAACATATAATATTTTCAGGAATTATAGAAGCAATAGTTCCATAATAAATTTCGATTTAGGAGTATGAAAGAAAATAATATCCCTTACCGTAGCAGGTTTGATTAACAAAAGGTGAAGGAAATTAATACAAAGGGTTATTCACCAACAGGCGGCAATCCGCTCCGTAAGGTTATTCCCACAATTTAATAGAATTTGAGTACAAAGAGTTATTCACCAAACAGGCGGCAATCCGCTCCGTAAGGTTATTCTCAGAGATTAATAATGAATGAATACGAAAGGTTATTCACCAACAGGCGGCAATCCGCTCCGTAAGGTTATTCCCACAATTTAATAGGATTTGAGTACAAAGAGTTATTCACCAAACAGGCGGCAATCCGCTCCGTAAGGTTATTCTCAGAGATTAATAATGAATGAATACGAAAGGTTATTCACCAACAGGCGGCAATCCGCTCCGTAAGGTTATTCCCACAATTTAATACATGGAAATAAAAGGCACGTCTTATGAGTAAGGAAGAAACAATATTATTATCGAGAATCAAATAATGATAATCCCTTACCATAGTATGTTTGAATAATGGAAGATGAAAAAGATGGTATCCCTTACCGTAGCACGTGACTGGATATTGATTTAAATGAGGTTGATTAACTTGAACAGTACACGTATACTTATAGATCTTCACAAATACTCAAGATGACTTAAGCACACTTAGAGAGAACTTTCACAAGAAGTTTTTAGAGAGAGAAAGAAAGAACAAGTAAGGAAGTTTATGAAAAATCCTTAAGTTAAGGCTTCTATTTATAGCCAAAAATCTTATCATTCATTTAATCTAAACCATTAAAGACCATCTTTTAATCTACACCATCCATTTCAAATATTATATTATCTTTAATCTACACCATTCATTTCATATCACCTAATAATCACCTAACTTTATATTATAAACAAATCAATTTAATTATTCAACAATAATTCACACTTTAATCTACACCATTCATTTCATATCACCTAATAATCACCTAACTTTATATTATAAACAAATCAATTCAATTATTCAACAATAATTCACACTTTAATCTACACCATTCATTTCATATCACCTAATAATCACCTAACTTTATATTATAAACAAATAACTTTATCAATTCAATTATTATGACTAATTGTTATAAATACAGTATAGTTAGCTCTTAGATATCAAGTCAATAAATTAATGAAATACAACTGTTTAAATAACATCATAATAGAGATAACAATAATGTAAAATAAAGCATACGTTACTGTGTAATGACAATTATTGATTCAATAATGTGAATTACTGTGCATATGTTACTGTGACAATTATTAGGTTCAATAATTTTAAAAACAGTGCAACAACAATTATTGACTTGATAATATAAAATATTATGCAGTGACAATTATCGATGAAATGATGCGTAACAGTTACGGTGTCAATTATCAGACCAAAAATATGAGACACTATGCAATACCGTGTGTTACTGTAGAGTACCGTGTGCTACAGAAAATACCATAAACTACCGTATGCTACTATTCTTTTATCACCGGTATTTTAACAGTTCCGTTGACTATTTTTATTTAAAAAGGTTATTTCTGTCGTTTTCTATATCCGACAAATATTCCGATGTGGGGTCCACCAATAATTTGTTATTTCGGCGCCGTCGGACCAAACGAATATTCCCCGACCAAACGAATATTCCCCGACAAAGCGAATATTGTCCGACAAAATAAAATTTGCACATAACATCCTTCACTTTTAACTTTATCGATTTAACCACTTACTGTTAAAAAAAATATATATATGAAGAAAAATTAAATTTTGTATTTCATAAAATTCGGGGTCTTACAACCTCCCCTCCTTATGAAATTTCGTCCCCGAAATTGACGTACCTGACATATCGAAGAGGTAAGGATACTTAGATTTCATCTCAGATTCTAGCTCCCAGGTCATTTCCTCAGTATCTTGGTTCCTCCATAAAACCTTAACTTGAGGTATAACCTTTGAGCGTAGGATCTGCTCCTTCTTATCCAGGATCTTAACAGGTACTTCCTCATATGTTAAATCCTCTGCTATAACGTCTGGTTCTAACTCAATGACGTGGTTTGGGTCCTTCACATATTTACGTAACATAGATATGTGAAAAACGTTATGGATGCGAGACATACTTGGTGGTAGGGCTAGTCTGTAGGCTACGGTTCCTATTCGATCGAGGATTTCAAATGGGCCAATAAATCGAGGGTTAAGCTTTCCTCTCTTTCCGAATCTCGTAACCCCTTTCCATGGAGAAACACGTAAGAATACATGATCTCCGACGTTGAAACTTTCGTCTCTCCGATGAAGATCAGCATAACTCTTTTGTCGTTCTTGTGCGGTCTGTATTCGTTGTCGGATCATTTGGATCTTTTCGGTCGTCAAGCGTACCAACTCGGGTCCCAACAATTTTGCTTCTCCTACCTCATTCCAACATATTGGATGTAAGACCCCGAATTTTATGAAATACAAAATTTAATTTTTCTTCATATAGATATTTTTTTAAACAGTAAGTGGTTAAATCGATAAAGTTAAAAGTTAAGGATGTTATGTGCAAATTTTATTTTGTCGGACAATATTCGCTTTGTCGGGGAATATTCGTTTGGTCGGGGAATATTCGTTTGGTCCGACGGCGCCGAAATAACAAATTATTGGTGGACCCCACAACGGAATATTTGTCGGATATAGAAAACGACAGAAATAACCTTTTTAAATAAAAATAGTCAACGGAACTGTTAAAATACCGGTGATAAAAGAATAGTAGCATACGGTAGTTATTGGTATTTTCTGTAGCACTCGGTACTCTACAGTAACACACGGTATTGCATAGTGTCTCATATTTTTGGTCTGATAATTGACACCGTAACTGTTACGCATCATTTCATCGATAATTGTCACTGCATAATATTTTATATTATCAATTCAATAATTGTTGTTACACAGTATTTTGCATTATTGATTTAATAATTGTCATTACACTGTATTTTATATCATTGAGTCAATAATTGTTGTTGCACTGTTTTTAAAATTATTGAACCTAATAATTGTCACAGTAACATATGCACAGTAATTCACATTATTGAATCAATAATTGTCATTACACAGTAACGTATGCTTTATTTTACATTATTGTTATCTCTATTATGATGTTATTTAAACAGTTGTATTTCATTAATTTATTGACTTGATATCTAAGAGCTAACTATACTGTATTTATAACAATTAGTCATAATAATTGAATTGATAAAATTATTTGTTTATAATATAAAGTTAGGTGATTATTAGGTGATATGAAATGAATGGTGTAGATTAAAGTGTGAATTATTGTTGAATAATTGAATTAATTTGTTTATAATATAAAGTTAGGTGATTATTATGTGATATGAAATGAATGGTGTAGATTAAAGTGTGAATTATTGTTGAATAATTAAATTGATTTGTTTATAATATAAAGTTAGGTGATTATTAGGTGATATGAAATGAATGGTGTAGATTAAAGATAATATAATATTTGAAATGGATGGTGTAGATTAAAAGATGATCTTTAAATGAATGGTTTAGATTAAATGAATGATAAGATTTTTGGCTATAAATAGAAGCCTTAACTTAAGGATTTTTCATAAACTTCCTTACTTGTTCTTTCTTTCTCTCTCTAAAAACTTCTTGTAAAAGTTCTCTCTAAGTGTGCTTAAGTCATCTTGAGTATTTGTGAAGATCTATAAGTATACGTGTACTGTTCAAGTTAATCAACCTCATTTAAATCAATATCCAGTCACGTGTTACGGTAAGGGATACCATCTTTTTCATCTTCCATTATTCAAACATACTATGGTAAGGGATTATCATTATTTGATTCTCGATAATAATATTGTTTCTTCCTTACTCATAAGACGTGCCTTTTATTTCCATGTATTAAATTGTGGGAATAACCTTACGGAGCGGATTGCCGCCTGTTGGTGAATAACCTTTCGTATTCATTCATTATTAATCTCTGAGAATAACCTTACGGAGCGGATTGCCGCCTGTTTGGTGAATAACTCTTTGTACTCAAATTCTATTAAATTGTGGGAATAACCTTACGGAGCGGATTGCCGCCTGTTTGGTGAATAACTCTTTGTACTCAAATTCTATTAAATTGTGGGAATAACCTTACGGAGCGGATTGCCGCCTGTTGGTGAATAACCCTTTGTATTAATTTCCTTCACCTTTTGTTAATCAAACCTGCTACGGTAAGGGATATTATTTTCTTTCATACTCCTAAATCGAAATTTATTATGGAACTATTGCTTCTATAATTCCTGAAAATATTATATGTTCCATAATAGTTGAACTTCATTATTTCAACTGAACCTTCCTATTTACGTGAACCTTTCTATTGAATTGTAACCGTTATTCTGAACTGTGGATCTTGAATTTCACTCCACATCATGTTGACAATTTGGACATTATTTGAATCTGTACAAAGTAAACTTCCGATACTTATTGTTATCCTATTTCTTCTGTTCATCATTTATATCATTCTAATCATCCAAAAATCAAGCTGTTGTGAATATCTGTGGCCGGGGGCACAGATGTGATATATTTGTTGAACAGATGATAGGTTAAAGGCGATATAATAGGTTAAAGGCGATACATCTGTTCGGTGTCTTTTATGGCACGTGGTGAATGTTCTCTTTGGCCCGTAGTGCAAAGATGAACTGTTGTTTGGTATGATTATGACCAAAGGCTGAATCTGGTATAATCATGACCGTTGGTGCTATATTGAATATCTTTGGCCCGTAGTACAAAGATGAACTGTTGATGTGCATGATTATGATCAGGAACTGTGAATTTGTATTATCTTGACTAATGATATTTCAGATGATAAAAGTTGATGATGTTTTTCCTAAAAAGAGAACCGAGTGGACATTATAGTCTGCATTATTCTTCTAATAGATTACTCATTCCGCTGCTATTATTGATCTGAACGTTGTTTAAGAATTTAACTGCAGTTTTTGATATAAACCTTGTAGTCTATTGTATTCTATCAAGAACTCAACTGTTGAAGAGTAATGATAATTTATTCGTCATTATCTTAGTCATGATATTCTTTACTGGGCTATTTGAGCTCACCCTTTCTTTTGTTCCATTGTTTTTCAACAGGAGATGAAAACATAACAGGGTCTAGCCGGGGAATGGAGTGAGGGTTCGAGGAATAGTTATCATAGTCTTCACGTTTTGTAAAATAGTGTGGCAATAATAGTGAAGACTTAGTTGTGTATTATTATACACTGTATTGTTGTACGTTGTGCTTTGTTGTAATAATTTTGTTGTAGTATTTTGACGACTCAAGTTTGGGCTGTGTGGGCCCAGATTTGGGGGCGTCACATTGATTCTGTATGAACTGCATGAAATTCCTAAAGAATCCATCGTTCATCATGTTATCAGGAACATTATTTCCTGAGTTGGCAGGAGGATTGTTTGGGGCCTCTTGATTCTCGGCTACATTTGCTTCGGGTATTCCATAGTTAACCTCTTGATTTTCAGATGCCATACTTAACTGTGGTCACAAAATAAATGTTAGTTCAAATAAACTGACTCATCACTTCATGTTCCTACATTCAAATCGACTCATTAGATAATAAAATCTATTTTAGGTAGGACACACTAGTGACTGATTCTATTCGTCTCTCCCCTCCTAGTTCTACCCCAGATCTCCATTAAAGACCATATCCCTAAGCTCTGATGCCAACTGTGACGCCCCCAAATCTGGGCCCACACAGCCCAAACTTGAGTCGTCAAAATACTACAACAAAATTATTACAACAAAGCACAACGTACAACAATACAGTGTATAATAATACACAACTAAGTCTTCACTATTATTGCCACACTATTTTACAAAACGTGAAGACTATGATAACTATTCCTCGGACCCTCACTCCATTCCCCGGCTAGACCCTGTTATGTTTTCATCTCCTGTTGAAAAACAATGGAACAAAAGAAAGGGTGAGCTCAAATAGCCCAGTAAAGAATATCATGACTAAGATAATGACGAATAAATTATCATTAGTCTTCAACAGTTGAGTTCTTGAATGAATACAATAGACTACAAGGTTTATATCAAAAACTGCAGTTAAATTCTTAAACAACGTTCAGATCAATAATAGCAGCGGAATGAGTAATCTATTAGAAGAATAATGCAGACTATAATGTCCACTCGGTTCTCTTTTTAGGAAAAACATCATCAACTTTTATCATCTGAAATATCATTTAGTCAAGATAATACAAATTCACAGTTCCTGATCATAATCATGCACATCAACAGTTCATCTTTGTACTACGGGCCAAAGATATTCAATATAGCACCAACGGTCATGATTATACCAGATTCAGCCTTTGGTCATAATCATACCAAACAACAGTTCATCTTTGCACTACGGGCCAAAGAGAACATTCACCACGTGCCATAAAAGACACCGAACAGATGTATCGCCTTTAACCTATTATATCGCCTTTAACCTATCATCTGTTCAACAAATATATCACATCTGTGCCCCCGGCCACAGATATTCACAACAGCTTGATTTTTGGATGATTAGAATGATATAAATGATGAACAGAAGAAATAGGATAACAATAAGTATCGGAAGTTTACTTTGTACAGATTCAAATAATGTCCAAATTGTCAACATGATGTGGAGTGAAATTCAAGATCCACAGTTCAGAATAACGGTTACAATTCAATAGAAAGGTTCACGTAAATAGGAAGGTTCAGTTGAAATAATGAAGTTCAACTATTATGGAACATATAATATTTTCAGGAATTATAGAAGCAATAGTTCCATAATAAATTTCGATTTAGGAGTATGAAAGAAAATAATATCCCTTACCGTAGCAGGTTTGATTAACAAAAGGTGAAGGAAATTAATACAAAGGGTTATTCACCAACAGGCGGCAAACCGCTCCGTAAGGTTATTCCCACAATTTAATAGAATTTGAGTACAAAGAGTTATTCACCAAACAGGCGGCAATCCGCTCCGTAAGGTTATTCTCAGAGATTAATAATGAATGAATACGAAAGGTTATTCACCAACAGGCGGCAATCCGCTCCGTAAGGTTATTCCCACAATTTAATAGGATTTGAGTACAAAGAGTTATTCACCAAACAGGCGGCAATCCGCTCCGTAAGGTTATTCTCAGAGATTAATAATGAATGAATACGAAAGGTTATTCACCAACAGGCGGCAATCCGCTCCGTAAGGTTATTCCCACAATTTAATACATGGAAATAAAAGGCACGTCTTATGAGTAAGGAAGAAACAATATTATTATCGAGAATCAAATAATGATAATCCCTTACCATAGTATGTTTGAATAATGGAAGATGAAAAAGATGGTATCCCTTACCGTAGCACGTGACTGGATATTGATTTAAATGAGGTTGATTAACTTGAACAGTACACGTATACTTATAGATCTTCACAAATACTCAAGATGACTTAAGCACACTTAGAGAGAACTTTCACAAGAAGTATTTAGAGAGAGAAAGAAAGAACAAGTAAGGAAGTTTATGAAAAATCCTTAAGTTAAGGCTTCTATTTATAGCCAAAAATCTTATCATTCATTTAATCTAAACCATTAAAGACCATCTTTTAATCTACACCATCCATTTCAAATATTATATTATCTTTAATCTACACCATTCATTTCATATCACCTAATAATCACCTAACTTTATATTATAAACAAATCAATTTAATTATTCAACAATAATTCACACTTTAATCTACACCATTCATTTCATATCACCTAATAATCACCTAACTTTATATTATAAACAAATCAATTCAATTATTCAACAATAATTCACACTTTAATCTACACCATTCATTTCATATCACCTAATAATCACCTAACTTTATATTATAAACAAATAACTTTATCAATTCAATTATTATGACTAATTGTTATAAATACAGTATAGTTAGCTCTTAGATATCAAGTCAATAAATTAATGAAATACAACTGTTTAAATAACATCATAATAGAGATAACAATAATATAAAATAAAGCATACGTTACTGTGTAATGACAATTATTGATTCAATAATGTGAATTACTGTGCATATGTTACTATGACAATTATTAGGTTCAATAATTTTAAAAACAGTGCAACAACAATTATTGACTTGATAATATAAAATATTATGCAGTGACAATTATCGATGAAATGATGCGTAACAGTTACGGTGTCAATTATCAGACAAAAAATATGAGACACTATGCAATACCGTGTGTTACTGTAGAGTACCGTGTGCTACAGAAAATACCATAAACTACCGTATGCTACTATTCTTTTATCACCGGTATTTTAACAGTTCCGTTGACTATTTTTATTTAAAAAGGTTATTTCTGTCGTTTTCTATATCCGACAAATATTCCGATGTGGGGTCCACCAATAATTTGTTATTTCGGCGCCGTCGGACCAAACGAATATTCCCCGACCAAACGAATATTCCCCGACAAAGCGAATATTGTCCGACAAAATAAAATTTGCACATAACATCCTTAACTTTTAACTTTATCGATTTAACCACTTACTGTTTAAAAAATATATATATATGAAGAAAAATTAAATTTTGTATTTCATAAAATTCGGGGTCTTACAGACCTGGCCTGGTCCGCAGGCTTTCTCTTTTTTACCAAGTCTATATATATATATGAGACGTGATCCACTATCACTGCTGGTTGTGGGTCATGTCACAGTCGATTAATCTTGAGCCGCTTGTTGCGATTTTGAATGACCTAGATTAAAAAGCCCTTATTACTATCCGCAAGAAGTTTTTGCTGATATTAATTAGTATCTGCAAGAATTTATTGTGGATAATAATGAGATTTGATTTTCTTAATTTGTCCCTCAGTTTGAATAAACGTTTACAAGGCAAATATGGTAGAGCTACTAAATAGAAGTTGTTACAAATCATAAGGCAAATATTGTTGAGTGGAATGATACATCGATCTAAGGTCAGTTCGACTAAAATCGTAGAGTTATGAGTAAACTTACCTAACTTTACAATTTTTGTCGAACTTGTCTTAGATCGTTGAGTAACACCACTCAACGATATTTGCCTTATTACTGCGATATGATTTTGAGTGAATTGACGTAACTCTACGATTTTGAGTGAACTGTATTTGCTTTACAATTTGTGGTAGAATACATAATTGTAGAGTACATTTGGGGAGGTTGAATAAATTCTTTAAAATTGTTTTTTAAAGATTGATTCCTAGGTAGATTTTGTACTCTAATTAGAAAAATCAAGTTTCATTACTATTTGTAAGAAATTCTTGTGGATACTAATGAAAACTTCCTAACCTAAGTCATTTAAGATCGAGGGACAGTTTAAGATGATCGAGTTAGCTAAAACATGACCCATAGGTAGAAATGACCATGGATCATGTCCATATTTATATAATGATCTATACCAAGTAGTTGTTATGGATTAAAAAACTAGCAACACCATCTATACCATAGAAAACAAGAAGGAATAACTGGGATTAGAAACTAAAAATCGAGCGGATGACTAAATCATTTGCTACTAATAGTAACAAACGTTGATGGGTTACATCTACTATTATTAATAACAGATGGTTTACATTCACTATTAATAATAGCATACGTTTAAAATTTTTAATTTTCTCATCCGTAAAGAATTTCACATGCATGCTGAAGTGAACTTTTTCCAAGGTTATCAAAAGTTATATTCGACGTAGTGTATAAATTAATTAGCGCATTACATGTTAAGTTCTAATAGTTTAAACTTGGTCGACTTTAAAGTTTGACACATTCACCAATTACTCCAAATTTACGCATTAATATTTATAAATTATTTTTATCAAAGTTGAGCATGCAACTGGGGGAACTTTTAAAGCAATAATGCAACGGACATATAGAACTTCTTAAGGAATATTCATGCACGAATTAGAACTTTAGAATAATACAATGCAGCATAATTGATGATAATATAGACTAACATAATATATCTTAAGTATATCAACATAATTTTAATCTCATGCTCTCAGTACAAAACGAAATACTCATAAATATTTAAGGATAAAGAAAAATATTCATATTTGTTGTGAGTCTGTCGACTAACGCTTTTTGGTTAGGGTGCGGCCAGAAAATATATTATTTTGTGGAAGGGAGAGACAGTGATTTAATATATAATGCCATGGGAGGCCGACTTGGTGTAAACAAATTCTCGGAGCCTTTTTGGCTTTCAAAAATGCCTTTCAACTTTTATGATAATTCTTATTTTATTTTTTAAAATTAATTTTTTTTGTCTTTTTTTTTTAATTTTATAAAAAAATTATTTTATCTCATATAATTTATATATGCAAGGCGCACCATATGTTTGTAATATAATCAAGAAAATGACCCCCTGTACAGACCGTACAAAATCTACGTACACTATATGATATTTGTTAGTAATTTTTGAAGCACCGAGTCCAAACTTGGGTGTGGATTATAAATTGAGACATGTACAAACTTTACGCTTGTCTTGGCCAGTTTTATCACCATTCCACCATCTTGCGTGAAGTATAATTAGCACTTTTGTCTGTACTATATATATCTATATATTACTCCATATATGTATAACACAGCCATATGGTGTCCATTTTGGTATGTGGGACGTGCGTGTCTTCTTCCAAGTATGTAATTTTGTTCGACCAAAACCAGACGGCGGGGACAACAATTATGAAGTTTTTTGGCATATATTAATTTTGAACAAGTTTACGTACATAACAATTAAACATTACATTAAATATTATATTCATTTATATAATTAAAAAGTGAGACATGACATAAATTTTAATATCATGCTATATTTTTTAATAATATAAATAAATATAATATTTAATATAATATTTAGTTGTTATACAGTGTTGCGATACGTTATGATTCATATAATGATCTATATAATGAACTTTTGTTAAATAATAGATTTCATAAAATAATTAAAATATAAAATTTATTATTTTATAAATAAATTATTATATAAATTATTATGTAGAGTAAAATTCGTTGTGTGCAGAGTTAATTTTTCCACTGATCATTTCATCTCTACGTGGTACGTATGTTTTGGAAATGAGTTTGCATGTTTGCCACGTGTGTTATTCCAATTAAAGCCATCGTTTCATGATTATCAAACAACACAAAAAATGGATCAAATCATGTAAATATGTAATTGTAAATAGTATTTCACGTGAAGAGAGAGAGAGAGAGAGATGATTAGTGGTAGTTTATGATTGCCATGCATGCATGCATGCTTCATAATTGGAGACTTATGAGAAATAAGATTTATTTATAAAAATATTAATATTTATACAAAATTGATATTTTTTATAAGTTAATTTAATATTTTCACAAGATCAAATAAGATTCACTTATAAAAATATCAAATTAATTCGTAAAAATATTAAATTAGTGGTAGTTTATGATTTATGATTGCCATGCATGCATGCATGCTTCATAATTGGAGACTTATGAGAAATAAGATTTATTTATAAAAATATTAAAATTAATTTATAAAAATATTAATTTTTATATAAAATTGATATTTTTTATAAGCTAATTTAATATTTTCACAAGATCAAATAAGATTCACTTATAAAAATATCAAATTAATTCGTAAAAATATTAATTCTCTTTCTTCAACCCTCACTTTGGAGGATAGTATTATGAATAGTACAAAAATGTAATAATTAATTATAATATTAATAATCACTCTATGAATAAAAAAATATGTGATTCATAATAAGAAATTAATAACATATATCTCCTTACAAATAATAAAGAGAATCTCACAATAAAATGAAAATACAACTTCACACATTGAAGTGTGCATGTTAAATACGATACTCTCCATTATAAAAACAAAAAATAAAGTATTTCTTGAAATTAATTCGTGAATTCTAACTTTTAAAATTTATTTATTCATTCAAATGTTAAGCAGAAACAACGAATTTATATTATTTTTAGATAAGTTATTATATTTAATATCTGTATTAACTAAATTTATTATATTTTTAAATCTTACAAATTAATTTTCTTTAAAAAAATATTAATATTTGAGAACGGAAGGAATATCGATCTTTATTAGTAATTGCTAGCAGACAATGATGTTATCATTACTCATCATTTTGGGGCGGTTAAAGGTGTCTAAACCTTGTCCAACTTGTCTAAATTTAAGGGAAAGAGAGAGTTTTGAGTGGGAGGTAAGGTGAGTGGTAGGTGCGGTGAAGGGAAAGGAGTCACGGGGAACTTGGTGCATGGCTTTCCTGTCCTTACCAGACTTATTCCAAACTCTTACTTTCACTCATTTACTTTTACTTAACACCATTACAATGGCAGCTAGCATGCAGCTACTAGATATATATACACTTCAATGAGCTAGTTAGCTCCACATGTATCCTGGTAAACTTGATCTTGATAATTACTCCCTCCTGATCCATTCCAAAATTAAAGATATAAATATAAAATGACGATTTTTAATGATAACTTTATGTTCTCAAATATAATCTTAATATTAACTATAAATTCAACTGTGGTGATTTGATATTAAATTTTTTTATAAAAAAGTAAATGTAAATTAGAAATTGAAAATAGTCCTAATTTAGAATATAAATATATCTCTAATTTTGAAACGGACTAATATATATATAATTGATGGATATGTGTGGGATCATATATGATGTGGTTCTAAGCTCAATATGACATGTTAATTTGATCTCTTTTAAGAAAAAATAATTTTATGGAAAAAGAAAAATGCATTTCAGGTCAGCAGTGCATGATTTGCAAAGTAATTTGTCTCTCGCCTGAAAATAGAACTCATTGCATTCTTAAAAGGGATATTTAATGTAAAACTTTAAAAGCAAATCTTCCAAATATACAATATTTTATTGAGGACGTTTTATGCAATACTAATTTCATTATCATACATAATTTGAATAATCAAAACTCATTTATCAATATTTCAGTTACATTGTATATATATATATATATATATAACACAAGTGTTAATATAAATATAATGTTATATTAGTATATATTATCGATAAACAGCTTATTTAAATTTTAATGTAATTTTATCCCTATTTACCATAACCTGGAGTACTAAAAGACAAATCTTTACCTTCTTTAAATTTTAATGCAATTTTATCCCTATTTGCCGAAACATAATAAAGACAAAATATTAGAATGCTCAAAAAATAATTAATTGCATGTAGCCTGGCCCGCCAAATAAATAGTTAATTCTCAACATTTAGATGCTATTTTTTAGCAAATACTAATATTTTGGTAAAGAATAATTATAAAAAAAAAGTGTATGATTGTGATTAGTGATAAATTAGTGGGTACATTTATGCAGAATTTTGTTATACGTAATGATCCATATAATAATTTTTTTATAAAATAGTGGGTCCTATATTTTAATTATCCTATGGGACCCACTATTTTACAAAGGATTATTGTATGAATCATTACGTATAGCAAAATTGATCCATGCATGACAGATATAATTTGACATATTATTTTCTTATAA
Source organism: Hedera helix (assembly GCA_947179155.2). NCBI lineage: Eukaryota > Viridiplantae > Streptophyta > Magnoliopsida > Apiales > Araliaceae > Hedera > Hedera helix. Next base: position 36,844,221 of record OX359270.1, on the reverse strand, counting down.
TTATATTTTGTCAATGCAATATTAATTACTCTTTTTTTATAATTATTTTGGGACTACTCTTTTTTTTAATGGTTTTTTTAGGATTTAGGTAATTCCCTCAGCCTGCGGATTAATTAGTATTTGAAGAAAAAATAAAATTGCATACAAAGTTCAAAGAAAATAAAAGGGATAGATGCAAAGAAAAAAATGAAAACAATTAAGTTTATCTAAAGGGTAAATAAAAATTCTTAAATTTAAGAAGCTGAGTCAAAAGGAAATTACATATATCATCTCTCTTCCTTCAAAGTAACTTTATTGCAAAAAGTAAAAAACCTTTTGGAAACTTGGGGTAAAGTTGTCTTTTACTCTTCTCCTCTTTTTGGGACACTGCGAAGGGAACGCAAAGTTGTTAAAACCACCAAAACAGTATCTGCTGTCGCTACCGATACAGATAGGAGATAACCTCGCAGTGGTCACAGTAGGAGTTCAAGGTTCAAACTTCGATTCTCTTTCTCTCTCCTCCTCTTTGTTTAATCTCTTCTCCTTTTGGTAATCTGTAAAAGCTTCTTTCAGTTTCCCTCCTCTTCTTCTTCTTCACCTTTCTCTTTTTCTCTCCGTCGGAATTTCGAAATGCTGCCGAGGTCTAACGGCGGGGTATGGATGGAAGGGGAGGAAGACGACGCAGTTTTGTGGGCGACGAGAAACAACAATGACGGAGAGACGTGCAAAGGCTTGGGCATGAGCGGTTCATCTCTTAATACCTTCAAATCAATGCTGGAAAATGATTGGTTTGGTAATAATACTTTAAACCCTTCTCAAAGTATACTTGCAAATCAGCACCCAGAATTCAATAATGGTAATTTGTTGTTACAAGCTATGGATTCTTCTTCGTCCTGTTCTCCGTCACAGGCGTTTACCCTTGACCCATCACAGTCACATTCTCCAGTTTTCCCTCCCAAATCTTGCTTCTCTTCCCTGTTTAATGTTCCTTTTGACAATAGCTTCGATTTGGCCTGTGAACCCAGTTTCTTAACAAATTCGAATTCCCCTGTTTTGATGTCTTTCAATGGAATAAGTTCGATGCCTAATTTACAACTGGGTTCGAATTCGGATTTTGCTGCTACCCGTTTGCTACCAATTTCTGAAAATAACTGTAACAACCCAATTGGAGGTGGGTTTAATCCAATTGGGTTTGATGAATTTGAGGGTTCTTCTACTGGGAATGCTCTGTTTTCAAATAGAGCCAAGGCTTTAATGCCTCTTGAAAATTTACCACCAGTTGGAGCAGAGCCCACTCTTTATCAGAAAAGAGCTCTGCTACGCCAAGGGTCTGGTGAGGCTAATAAATTAGGGAACTGGGGAAAGAGAGAGGATTTTGACAAGAAGAGGAAGAGGAACATCAATGAGAATAATGATGAGATCGATGAAGGGAGCATCGATATTTCCGGTTCTTTTAATTATGATTCTGATGAACCTTATACGGATATTTTGAATAGTAATGATAACAGTGGTGGAGGAATTGGAAATAATTCGAATGCCAACAGTTCTGTCACGGTTGGAGATCAAAAGGGGAAAAAGAAGGGTCTCCCTGCTAAGAATTTAATGGCCGAGAGACGCCGCAGAAAGAAGCTCAATGATAGGCTCTACATGCTTAGGTCCGTTGTTCCCAAGATTAGCAAGGTATATGTCACCGTATCTGAATTTATCTATTCGTCATTTTTCTATTGAATTCTTTTACTGATGTGAAGTGTTGTTTAATTTTATATTTGTGATATATTCAAAAGAAGCTCATCTGCTATAAATATATCGCATATCACTAAGTCACACTGGTATATAGAAGAAGTTCTTGCACCTCTAATTGAATGTTTTTGTTGAAGTCATCTCTCAAATCTTATCTTAGGCTAAACATAATTTTTTTATTTCAGTGGCTAAGATTGTTGAAGTTGTTCATCTCTTCTTATTTCCATCCATTACTTCTTACTATAAAAGAATTAGTAGGTTTTAAAAGGAAGCCACCGTCTAAAGACACGCTACACCCGGAGAGAGAATATATATATATATATATATATGGGACTGATCCATTGTCAACGTTGTAAACTTAAAATTATCTTTACAATAGATCGTGACCTTCCAATCGCGGATCTAACGGTGAAATTAATACCCTGTGCAACCCGCACTTTAATGCGGAGATGCCCGCACTACTAAAGTGCAGGTGATTGCAAAAGTTCCAAAATTGACTCCTGCCATTCGCACTTTAGTTGTAGGGATTGTGACTTTCTAAATATTCAATATATTATTATAATATTAAAAGCAATGTCATTTTTGTAATATTCTCATCCGCACTACTAAATTGTGGCTTTTTAAAAATAGTTATACATATATATAATCGGGTTGGGCACAGAGCCGAGAGGGTATATCCATATCTTGTTAGCACTTATATGTTCATTATTTATGGTTTATTACTGCCTATTTTGATTTGATGATGAACTAATGTATATGTGTAAAGATAACTTTTTGTACAGTCCTTATAAAATTTGCTAAAAATGATATAAACGGACTTAGATAGGGATATAAAGTGTTAGGTAGATCCAAATTTTGTTTGATTGTAGAGCATGTGTATAAAAAAATATTTCTACGTAATTTGCAAATTCATTTAGTCCAAGTATCTCTGAGATTGAAATGTTATAGATCATAGGAGACTCTTAGATCGTTTAGTTAGCCCTTGATCGTAGAACAATGTCATTCTACTAAACTGGATAAGTGAAACGAAGCCGCTATATTTTCGTAAAAGTCGAACCGGTTAATGACTTTTTCTAAACGATGAGAGAACAACATTACAATTCAATTTAAGAAGATCCATACTCAAAATTGTAGAGTGACCCTGCTCTACAATCGTAAATTCAAATGGTTATGGGATCATGGTCAACAGTCGTAGAGTGCATTCTATGATTTTGCACTCTATTTCAAAATCCTGATAATTTATTAATCGGAAAGTGCAAAATCGTAGTGAACTTGCCTTCAGAAAGTAATTTTAATGTGGCTGAAGTTCCCTCTTTTGCAATTAGTTTCACTACAGCACCCATTGCTCTAGCTAATTGTCTGCAACGCAGAGTTGATTCTCTGATCGTAGAGTAAATTAACTCTACAAATTGATATACTGACATTTTTATTCCATTGACTAGTTCATTCCTTACACAACCATGAAAGGGAATGAGACCCAAAATTTGTCATGACAAGTTAATTCATTTTTGATTCCCAAAATGTTTGGATGATCCAGCAGCAGATTTATATATATAAATGATGAACATACAACTTACAAGATTTTGATTTTAAAAAATGTAAGATTTAACGGTTGAAATTGAAGATTTGTTGCATCGTCTTCTCTCTCTTTCAATGCTTATGGTTGTTTAGATTTGTAATGAAGAAACGTGTTGCAATTTCGTTGTAATGAAACATTTACCGTCCGCCCTTTAGTTGTGCGGATAGGTAAACGTCGTCGTTTCCTCTATAAGAATAATAGTATAAAATATATAACACTATCCATCTGCACTTTAGTAGTGCAGATGGCAAATGGCATTTTTTGCACTTTTGCAATTCGTACTGCTAAACTGCGGGCTCCCCCAACTAAAATGTGGACAAGGTATTATTTTCACCATTAGATCCGCGATTAGACGACTAAGATCTGTTGTAAAGATAATCTTAAATTTACAATATTACCTATGGATCTACTGCCCTATATATATATATATATATATTCCTAACTCATATATTCCTAACTCTAATCGAGTTAAGGCTAATCTATCATCATTGTTTTTGTAGAGAAGAACTAGTAGTGTAAAAATTAGTGTGGCATGTTATTCACTTTTGAATATATATATATTCCTAACTCTAATGGAGTTAAGACCAATCTATCATCATTGTTTTTGTAGAGAAGAACTAGTAGTGTAAAAATTAGTGTTAGCATGTTATTCACTTTTGACACAAGATTACAAGTTTGTAACCATTTTGAGCAAGATGCTGCTTTGAGTTTCTTGGTGAAGTCATACATTAAATGCCTTTAGACATTTATAAGTTGTGTCCCACAAGTTGAAAAGCCTATTTGATCTTATTGTTTTTATTCTGTCTGCAGATGGATAGAGCTTCCATACTTGGAGATGCCATTGATTACTTGAAGGAGCTTTTGCAAAGGATAAATGATCTTCATAATGAACTCGAGGCAACGCCACCAGGCTCTATGATTACACCCACATCAAGCTTCCATCCATTTACACCCACTCCACCTACTGTTCCACACCGTGTCAAGGAAGAACTATGCCCAAGTGCAATTCCAAGCCTAAAAAATCCATCTGCAAGGGTAGGTCTCATTAACTTGCTCCTCAAGATGGGGTGGGGGTGGGGGTGGGGGTGGGGGTGGGAAGGAAATGGATATTTTCCAAAGTTAACTTGGCATGATTTTCTAGACAAATGCATGTTTTTCAACTCATTAGAAATATGTTCAAAAACAAAAAAGAAAATACTCATTTGAGACATTAGCTCGAGTATTGAAATCAAAGTCGCAACTAATAAGCAACTACAAGGTTCTCTGACTCATACCCATACTGTTGTCAGTAACATGAAAAAAAGAAAAGAGAGTGAAAAAGTGGAGTGTTTTTTTTATTATTTATGTAAATTTGGATTCTTCAAATTCAATCATAATGTTTGGCAGCGGGAAGATGATTTTTTGAAATTTGAGTAACTGATTTAACTCATCGTGTATAGCTAAAGTACTATCAGAAGCAATTGGGGCCGGTGATTCGTCCATTTTTGTACACGGGACCAGGGTCGTTAACTTTGAATGTCGAACAATGGTCCCTACTTGGATAAAATTGGATATTCTTGTAATCAATTCATATAATTTGTTAGTAACTTCAATATCTCATAACCAGAGACCTTGTATTAAAGGATGATTCTTTGCCAGGGAAACCCCTACCCCACTCTCTCTCTTGGTCGCTTTCTCTTCTCACGTATTTTTATATGTTTTCTAAATGGGCAGGGTTAGTTCTACCATTTAATTAATATTTTAAAATTTGGCTTCGTGTTTGACTCATGATTTCTGGTTTTCTGCAATGGTAGGTTGAGGTACGGGCAAGAGAAGGGAGGGCTGTTAACATCCACATGTTTTGTGCCCGCCGACCTGGTCTATTGCTTTCCACTATGAGGGCCCTAGACAACCTTGGATTGGACATTCAGCAAGCTGTCATCAGCTGTTTCAATGGGTTTGCTTTGGATGTGTTCCGAGCTGAGGTAAGGTTCCTAATTGGCCATCATCCTTGAAGCTTCATATTTTTCAATGAATATCATCTCCTGGACCTTGAAAAATAAGATAATATATACTCAGTTGCAAATTCAAATATCTGCTCTTGATTCCAAGTCCTTTTCTCGACATCATGAAGGGCGAGACAAGGGATAATCATGTTTTGTAATCATGTTTGTAGCCTTTAAACAATCTAGACTGCTTCCCACTTCAGAGTTTGAGCGAAATGGGTTGCATAAGCTGTAAAACTACTAAAAATTTATGTCATTTGAAATCCAGTAGTTTTGCATCCCTGAAATGGTTTGAGCAAAAGGTGTAGCCTAGTTGAATGAGAAAATGTGGTAGTGATCTTGTGGCATCCAAACGAAACAGCCATTAAGGGCGACCCTTTCTGTAGATGAGGACTAATCAAATTTAGTTCTTTGCGTCATTTTTTAAAATGCAATCCGAAGTTTGAGTATGTATTTGTTATTTGTTCAGCAATGCAGAGAAGGGCAGGAAGTTTTGCCTGAGCAGATCAAAGCAGTACTTCTAGAATCAGCTGGGTTTCATGGCGCCATGTAGCTCCTTGGTTATACAACATCTGCAGAGAGGGAGGAAAAAATTGGGAAATATTTTGTTTGGTAGCCCGTAAATGTGGAGCCTGCTTCAATTCTGATCGTCAATGGTGGGTGGTCCCTTGACAACTTTAAGTTAGGTCAGCAACTGTTCAACGAGGCTGTCGGTGGATAATTAATTTGATCATGTTTGGGCTTACAAGAAGAAAGAAGCATTGTTGTCTTGTTTATTAACTTGAGTTATAAGATAGTAATTTTAAAAAAATCTTTCTAAAAATAGCTTTATTTCCTTTTGCTCGGATATTTAATTTCTTTTGCTGTTCATATGTCTCTTGCTTTACCAACGCCATGTAATTGTTGATTTTAGCTGGTTGGTTTGGTCGGATATGTTGGATATCTTATACTATATCACTTGGAATAGTGGAAATCGGTTCATCGCACTATAGCTACTTAGTTATTTTTGGTGAGGAAAATATTTACTAATTGAAAAAGGTTTTTTTTTTCTTATCAAAACTGCGATGTAATAATAGTGTTTTACTCATTGCTTTTTCGAATGAATTTAAAGATATGTATATCAGATCAGATTTTAAATATTTTTATAAGATCTATCTCATTTAAATATTATTTAGGTCCTCAAACTTATTAATATAAAATAAAATTTTATTAATAAAATATCAATTTCTTAAATTTATTCTATAAAAATTACCTTCTCATATAGTACATGATAGATACTCCTCCACATCTCAGTACACGATGTGTAAAATAAATTACTATAAAATACTCCATTTATGCCATAATAAAGTTTAGGCATACACAACAGGTTGACCTGGTCCTGTTAAGCCTTGGTCGTTGATCAGGTCAGGCTGGGTCTTTAACTTTTGGCCTGCAGGTCAGGTCGAACTTGGCGCTCAAAAAGGGGACCTATTGAAGCATGTAAGTCAGGCCAGTCAAGTCCGATTCAATCTATTCAAATAATTTTTTTAATAATTTTAAATATTATTAAAACATCAATTAAAATTTTAAACTTAATTGATATATTAATTAAAAGTAATGTATTACAAGTTACAGCTTTCAAATTACAATAATAAAAAATATATATTTTTTATTATTATTATTTTGCAAATAACTTTCTAGTTGTTATGCTAAATATTTATTAAAATAAAGATGCAATGAAAGATCTGTAAGAAGTGTAGGTTGCTAACTAAGTAAGAAAAATTCTTATATATTACACTAGTCAATGTGTTTTTATGAATTTCTTTATTCGTATATTAACAAACATGTATAAATGAACGTATTAAAAGACATCAATTTTATTTTGTTTATTGAATGAATTGTCACAAATGTAAGACCCCGAATTTTATGAAATACAAAATTTAATTTTTCTTCATATAGATATTTTTTTTAAACAGTAAGTGGTTAAATCGATAAAGTTAAAAGTTAAGGATGTTATGTGCAAATTTTATTTTGTCGGACAATATTCGCTTTGTCGGGGAATATTCGTTTGGTCGGGGAATATTCGTTTGGTCCGACGGCGCCGAAATAACAAATTATTGGTGGACCCCACAACGGAATATTTGTCGGATATAGAAAACGACAGAAATAACCTTTTTAAATAAAAATAGTCAACGGAACTGTTAAAATACCAGTGATAAAAGAATAGTAGCATACGGTAGTTATTGGTATTTTCTGTAGCACTCGGTACTCTACAGTAACACACGGTATTGCATAGTGTCTCATATTATTGGTCTGATAATTGACACCGTAACTGTTACGCATCATTTCATCGATAATTGTCACTGCATAATATTTTATATTATCAATTCAATAATTGTTGTTACACAGTATTTTGCATTATTGATTTAATAATTGTCATTACACTGTATTTTATATCATTGAGTCAATAATTGTTGTTGCACTGTTTTTAAAATTATTGAACCTAATAATTGTCACAGTAAAATATGCACAGTAATTCACATTATTGAATCAATAATTATTATTACACAGTAACGTATGCTTTATTTTACATTATTGTTATCTCTATTATGATGTTATTTAAACAGTTGTATTTCATTAATTTATTGACTTGATATCTAAGAGCTAACTATACTGTATTTATAACAATTAGTCATAATAATTGAATTGATAAAGTTATTTGTTTATAATATAAAGTTAGGTGATTATTAGGTGATATGAAATGAATGGTGTAGATTAAAGATAATATAATATTTGAAATGGATGGTGTAGATTAAAAGATGATCTTTAAATGAATGGTTTAGATTAAATGAATGATAAGATTTTTGGCTATAAATAGAAGCCTTAACTTAAGGATTTTTCATAAACTTCCTTACTTGTTCTTTCTTTCTCTCTCTAAATACTTCTTGTGAAAGTTCTCTCTAAGTGTGCTTAAGTCATCTTGAGTATTTGTGAAGATCTATAAGTATACGTGTACTGTTCAAGTTAATCAACCTCATTTAAATCAATATCCAGTCACGTGTTGAGGTAAGGGATACCATCTTTTTCATCTTCCATTATTCAAACATACTATGGTAAGGGATTATCATTATTTGATTCTCGATAATTATATTGTTTCTTCCTTACTCATAAGACGTGCCTTTTATTTCCATGTATTAAATTGTGGGAATAACCTTACGGAGCGGATTGCCGCCTGTTGGTGAATAACCTTTCGTATTCATTCATTATTAATCTCTGAGAATAACCTTACGGAGCGGATTGCCGCCTGTTTGGTGAATAACTCTTTGTACTCAAATTCTATTAAATTGTGGGAATAACCTTACGGAGCGGATTGCCGCCTGTTGGTGAATAACCTTTCGTATTCATTCATTATTAATCTCTGAGAATAACCTTACGGAGCGGATTGCCGCCTGTTTGGTGAATAACTCTTTGTACTCAAATTCTATTAAATTGTGGGAATAACCTTACGGAGCGGATTGCCGCCTGTTGGTGAATAACCCTTTGTATTAATTTCCTTCACCTTTTGTTAATCAAACCTGCTACGGTAAGGGATATTATTTTCTTTCATACTCCTAAATCGAAATTTATTATGGAACTATTGCTTCTATAATTCCTGAAAATATTATATGTTCCATAATAGTTGAACTTCATTATTTCAACTGAACCTTCCTATTTACGTGAACCTTTCTATTGAATTGTAACCGTTATTCTGAACTGTGGATCTTGAATATCATTTTTAAATTTCACTCCACATCATGTTGACAATTTGGACATTATTTGAATCTGTACAAAGTAAACTTCCGATACTTATTGTTATCCTATTTCTTCTGTTCATCATTTATATCATTCTAATCATCCAAAAATCAAGCTGTTGTGAATATCTGTGGCCGGGGGCACAGATGTGATATATTTGTTGAACAGATGATAGGTTAAAGGCGATATAATAGGTTAAAGGCGATACATCTGTTCGGTGTCTTTTATGGCACGTGGTGAATGTTCTTTTTGGCCCGTAGTGCAAAGATGAACTGTTGTTTGGTATGATTATGACCAAAGGCTGAATCTGGTATAATCATGACCGTTGGTGTTATATTGAATGTCTTTGGCCCGTAGTGCAAAGATGAACTGTTGATCTGCATGATTATGATCAGGAACTGTGAATTTGTATTATCTTGACTAATGATATTTCAGATGATAAAAGTTGATGATGTTTTTCCTAAAAAGAGAACCGAGTGGACATTATAGTCTGCATTATTCTTCTAATAGATTACTCATTCCGCTGCTATTATTGATCTGAACGTTGTTTAAGAATTTAACTGCAGTTTTTAATATAAACCTTGTAGTCTATTGTATTCTATCAAGAACTCAACTGTTGAAGACTAATGATAATTTATTCGTCATTATCTTAGTCATGATATTCTTTACTGGGCTATTTGAGCTCACCCTTTCTTTTGTTCCATTGTTTTTCAACAGGAGATGAAAACATAACAGGGTCTAGCCGGGGAATGGAGTGAGGGTCCGAGGAATAGTTATCATAGTCTTCACGTTTTCTAAAATAGTGTGGCAATAATAATGAAGACTTAGTTGTGTATTATTATACACTGTATTGTTGTACGTTGTGCTTTGTTGTAATAATTTTGTTGTAGTCTTTTGACGACTCAAGTTTGGGCTGTGTGGGCCCAGATTTGGGGGCGTCACAGTTGGCATCAGAGCTTAGGGATATGGTCTTTAATGGCGATCTGGGGTAGAACTAGGAGGGGAGAGACGAATAGAATCAGTCACTAGTGTGTCCTACCTAAAATAGATTTTATTATCTAATGAGTCGATTTGAATGTAGGAACATGAAGTGATGAGTCAGTTTATTTGAACTAACATTTATTTTGTGACCACAGTTAGGTATGGCATCTGAAAATCAAGAGGTTAACTATGGAATACCCGAAGCAAATGTGGCCGAGAATCAAGAGGCCCCAAACAATCCTCCTGCCAACTCAGGAAATAATGTTCCTGATAACATGATGAACGATGGATTCTTTAGGAATTTCATGCAGTTCATACAGAATCAAGGAAGAGGAAATCCAGTCAATAATAACGGTAGAAACGCTGGCAATTTGAGGATGGTCACTGTTAAGCAATTTAAAGAATTAGGACCACCTGAATTCCACGGGAAGCCTGACCCACTCAAAGCGGAGGCATGGCTAAAGCAGACGACAAAAATACTTGATGTCTTACAATGCGCTGATGATCAGAAGGTGCCATTTGCCACTTTTATGTTACGAGGTGAGGCGGACCATTGGTGGAAAGCGGTAAAACGTATCCAACCTTCAGCACTCGAAATGTCTTGGACAGAATTCGAAGAACTGTTTAACGAGAAGTATTTCCCAGAAAGCATCCGCCATATGAAAGAGGTGGAATTCATTAAGCTGGAGCAGGGAAACATGACAGTCTCCCAATATGAAGCCAAGTTTGCCGAGTTATCTCGCTTTGCCACCCATCTTGTGGATGACGAAGCACGAATGAGTCGGATGTTCCTAAGAGGTTTGAGATTCAAAATTCGTCAACAACTTAGCTCTCATAAATTTAGTTTGTATTCAGATGTTGTAGATAGGGCTCAAAGGGTGGAGCAAACAGATGAAACATTGCAGCCAAGAGTTAATGATCAGCATAGAGAAAGGAGTGACAACAACCACAGGAACGAGAACCATCGAGGAGGTAACCAACACTTCGGTGGTAATTCCATACCAAATAACAGAAGAGGAGAATCTAGTGGGAACAATTTCAAAAGAAAGAGATTCCATAATAATTATGGAAGGGCACCAGCACCAGTACCAACACCAGCACCGACCCCAGTTTCAAGGGGAGAAGATCGACCACCAGTGAGATGCTATAGGTGTGGTCAGGAAGGTCACATCAGCCCAAACTGTACACTGCAGTCCAAAAAGTGCTACAGTTGTGGGAAAGAGGGTCATCTTGCGCGGTTTTGTCCTGCCACAAAATCAAGTCCAGCTGCAATGATGATACCAAAAGCTAGCGCGGATAAGGGAAAATCTGTAGTTCAAGGGAGAGCTTTTGTTGTGACATCCCAAATGGCGCGAAACTCGAACGAGGTGATAACCGGTAAGCTATTCATAAATTCTCGTGAAGTCTACGCTTTGTTAGATACTGGCTCTACCCATTCTTTTATCTCACCTGCATGTGCTCAGCGTTTAAACTTAACTCCTGAAAATTTGGACTTTGACTTATCAGTTGAAACCCCATTAGGAGAAATGACCATTACATCTACTGTCTATAAATCTTGCCTAGTTCAAATCAACAACCTCACATTATCTGTTGACCTTATTTCTTTGGAGATGCGTGAATTTGATGTGATTTTAGGAATTGATTGGTTGACTACCCATCATGCTAAAATTGATTGTTTTCATAAGATTATTAGTTTTCATATTCCTAATCAACCTGTCATGCAAATTCAAGCAACTAAACCATTGAAATCTATAACTGTTATTTCTAGCCATAAAGCCATTCGTTTATTGAAAAACGGATGTCAAGCCTTTTTAGCTCATGTCACTGATTTGAACAAAAACACGTCAAACTTGAATGATATTCTCATTGTTAATGAGTTTCCTGACGTTTTTTCTGAGGAACTTTCTGGCTTACCCCAAACCGTGAAATTGAATTCTGTATCGATCTTGAACCCGGCACTAAGCCCATTTTTAAAGTCCCATACCAAATGGCTCCCATAGAACACCAAGAGTTGAAAGTTTAATTACTAGATATCGGTATCATTCATTCTAGTACAAAACTTATATCGAGCGAGGAATGCGAGAAGAGTTTTCAAGAACTCAAGAGGAGACTTGTTTCAGCTCCTGTTCTGACCATACCATCAGGATCAGGAGAATTTGTTATCTACAGCGATGCTTCTGGCAAAGGTCTAGGCTGTGTCCTTATGCAACATGGAAAGGTTATAGCCTATGCCTCTCGACAACTCAAAGATTATGAGAAAAATTATTCTACTCATGATCTAGAGTTGGCAGCAGTCATTTTCGCGTTGAAGATCTGGAGACACTACTTGTACGGAGAAAAAGTGGATATCTATACGGATCATAAAAGTCTCAAGTATTTCTTCACCCAGAAGGAACTCAACATGCGACAACGACGTTGGCTTGAGCTGTTAAAGGATTATGACCACACAATCCAGTATCACCCGGGAAAGGCGAACGTTGTAGCTGACGCTTTGAGCAGAAAATCTTATGCAAGTACAAGTGCACTGCTAACAACACAAAAGTGTATTTTGTACGACTTGCAAAAGATGGAGATAGAGCTAAAGACACCAGGGACCCACTCGAAGATTGCTCACGTGCGAGTAGAACCAACTTTAATCGATAAAATTAAAGCTGCTCAAGCTACCGATCCGGAACTGATAAACATGATAAAGAAAGTACAAGAAGGTGTCATTCCCGAAGCAAGAATCGACGAGAAAGGAATACTTCGAGTCAACTCTCGACTCTGTGTTCCTAACGATCCTGAATTAAAGCATAAAATCATGATGGAGGCACACAACACGCCGTTCGCAATTCACCCAGGAGGTACCAAGATGTATCGAGATCTTCGACATACATTTTGGTGGAACAATATGAAAAGAGAGATTGCGGAGTTTATCTCAAGGTGCCTAACTTGTCAACGTGTCAAGGCAGAACATCAAGTTCCTAAAGGTCCATTACAATCACTTGAAGTTCCCGAATGGAAGTGGGAACACATCAATATGGACTTCGTGACGGGTCTTCCAAAAGTTTCTCAAGGCTTAGATGCAATTTGGGTGATCGTAGATAGATTGACCAAATCTGCTCATTTCTTGCCTATACGAGAAAACTTTTCACTTGAACGTCTTGCCGGTATGTACATAAATGAGATCGTGAGATTGCATGGCATGCCAGTTTCCATAGTTTCTGATCGAGATCCTAGATTCACTTCACGCTTTTGGATCAGTCTACAAAAAGCTATGGGCACTGAACTACGTTTTAGTTCTGCATACCATCCTCAAACGGACGGACAATCGGAAAGGACGATCCAAACCCTCGAAGATCTTTTGAGACTTTGTGTATTAGACTTCAAAGGAAGTTGGGATAAGTACTTGCCATTGGTGGAATTTTCTTACAACAACAGTTACCAAGCAAGCATAGGCATGGCTCCATTCGAGGCATTGTATGGAAGGAAGTGTCGCTCTCCAATATGTTGGAATGAGGTAGGAGAAGCAAAATTGTTGGGACCCGAGTTGGTACGCTTGACGACCGAAAAGATCCAAATGATCCGACAACGAATACAGACCGCACAAGAACGACAAAAGAGTTATGCTGATCTTCATCGGAGAGACGAAAGTTTCAACGTCGGAGATCATGTATTCTTACGTGTTTCTCTATGGAAAGGGGTTACGAGATTCGAAAAGAGAGGAAAGCTCAACCCTCGATTTATTGGCCCATTTGAAATCCTCGATCGAATAGGAACCGTAGCCTACAGACTAGCCCTACCACCAAGTATGTCTCGCATCCATAACGTTTTTCACATATCTATGTTACGTAAATATGTGAAGGACCCAAACCATGTCATTGAGTTAGAACCAGACGTTATAGCAGAGGATTTAACATACGAGGAGGTACCTGTTAAGATCCTGGATAAGAAGGAGCAGATCCTACGCTCAAAGGTTATACCTCAAGTTAAGGTTTTATGGAGGAACCAAGATACTGAGGAAATGACCTGGGAGCTAGAATCTGAGATGAAATCTAAGTATCCTTACCTCTTCGATATGTCAGGTACGTCAATTTCGGGGACGAAATTTCATAAGGAGGGGAGGTTGTAAGACCCCGAATTTTATGAAATACAAAATTTAATTTTTCTTCATATAGATATTTTTTTTAAACAGTAAGTGGTTAAATCGATAAAGTTAAAAGTTAAGGATGTTATGTGCAAATTTTATTTTGTCGGACAATATTCGCTTTGTCGGGGAATATTCGTTTGGTCGGGGAATATTCGTTTGGTCCGACGGCGCCGAAATAACAAATTATTGGTGGACCCCACAACGGAATATTTGTCGGATATAGAAAACGACAGAAATAACCTTTTTAAATAAAAATAGTCAACGGAACTGTTAAAATACCAGTGATAAAAGAATAGTAGCATACGGTAGTTATTGGTATTTTCTGTAGCACTCGGTACTCTACAGTAACACACGGTATTGCATAGTGTCTCATATTATTGGTCTGATAATTGACACCGTAACTGTTACGCATCATTTCATCGATAATTGTCACTGCATAATATTTTATATTATCAATTCAATAATTGTTGTTACACAGTATTTTGCATTATTGATTTAATAATTGTCATTACACTGTATTTTATATCATTGAGTCAATAATTGTTGTTGCACTGTTTTTAAAATTATTGAACCTAATAATTGTCACAGTAAAATATGCACAGTAATTCACATTATTGAATCAATAATTGTTATTACACAGTAACGTATGCTTTATTTTACATTATTGTTATCTCTATTATGATGTTATTTAAACAGTTGTATTTCATTAATTTATTGACTTGATATCTAAGAGCTAACTATACTGTATTTATAACAATTAGTCATAATAATTGAATTGATAAAGTTATTTGTTTATAATATAAAGTTAGGTGATTATTAGGTGATATGAAATGAATGGTGTAGATTAAAGATAATATAATATTTGAAATGGATGGTGTAGATTAAAAGATGATCTTTAAATGAATGGTTTAGATTAAATGAATGATAAGATTTTTGGCTATAAATAGAAGCCTTAACTTAAGGATTTTTCATAAACTTCCTTACTTGTTCTTTCTTTCTCTCTCTAAATACTTCTTGTGAAAGTTCTCTCTAAGTGTGCTTAAGTCATCTTGAGTATTTGTGAAGATCTATAAGTATACGTGTACTGTTCAAGTTAATCAACCTCATTTAAATCAATATCCAGTCACGTGTTGAGGTAAGGGATACCATCTTTTTCATCTTCCATTATTCAAACATACTATGGTAAGGGATTATCATTATTTGATTCTCGATAATTATATTGTTTCTTCCTTACTCATAAGACGTGCCTTTTATTTCCATGTATTAAATTGTGGGAATAACCTTACGGAGCGGATTGCCGCCTGTTGGTGAATAACCTTTCGTATTCATTCATTATTAATCTCTGAGAATAACCTTACGGAGCGGATTGCCGCCTGTTTGGTGAATAACTCTTTGTACTCAAATTCTATTAAATTGTGGGAATAACCTTACGGAGCGGATTGCCGCCTGTTGGTGAATAACCTTTCGTATTCATTCATTATTAATCTCTGAGAATAACCTTACGGAGCGGATTGCCGCCTGTTTGGTGAATAACTCTTTGTACTCAAATTCTATTAAATTGTGGGAATAACCTTACGGAGCGGATTGCCGCCTGTTGGTGAATAACCCTTTGTATTAATTTCCTTCACCTTTTGTTAATCAAACCTGCTACGGTAAGGGATATTATTTTCTTTCATACTCCTAAATCGAAATTTATTATGGAACTATTGCTTCTATAATTCCTGAAAATATTATATGTTCCATAATAGTTGAACTTCATTATTTCAACTGAACCTTCCTATTTACGTGAACCTTTCTATTGAATTGTAACCGTTATTCTGAACTGTGGATCTTGAATATCATTTTTAAATTTCACTCCACATCATGTTGACAATTTGGACATTATTTGAATCTGTACAAAGTAAACTTCCGATACTTATTGTTATCCTATTTCTTCTGTTCATCATTTATATCATTCTAATCATCCAAAAATCAAGCTGTTGTGAATATCTGTGGCCGGGGGCACAGATGTGATATATTTGTTGAACAGATGATAGGTTAAAGGCGATATAATAGGTTAAAGGCGATACATCTGTTCGGTGTCTTTTATGGCACGTGGTGAATGTTCTTTTTGGCCCGTAGTGCAAAGATGAACTGTTGTTTGGTATGATTATGACCAAAGGCTGAATCTGGTATAATCATGACCGTTGGTGTTATATTGAATGTCTTTGGCCCGTAGTGCAAAGATGAACTGTTGATCTGCATGATTATGATCAGGAACTGTGAATTTGTATTATCTTGACTAATGATATTTCAGATGATAAAAGTTGATGATGTTTTTCCTAAAAAGAGAACCGAGTGGACATTATAGTCTGCATTATTCTTCTAATAGATTACTCATTCCGCTGCTATTATTGATCTGAACGTTGTTTAAGAATTTAACTGCAGTTTTTGATATAAACCTTGTAGTCTATTGTATTCTATCAAGAACTCAACTGTTGAAGACTAATGATAATTTATTCGTCATTATCTTAGTCATGATATTCTTTACTGGGCTATTTGAGCTCACCCTTTCTTTTGTTCCATTGTTTTTCAACAGGAGATGAAAACATAACAGGGTCTAGCCGGGGAATGGAGTGAGGGTCCGAGGAATAGTTATCATAGTCTTCACGTTTTCTAAAATAGTGTGGCAATAATAATGAAGACTTAGTTGTGTATTATTATACACTGTATTGTTGTACGTTGTGCTTTGTTGTAATAATTTTGTTGTAGTCTTTTGACGACTCAAGTTTGGGCTGTGTGGGCCCAGATTTGGGGGCGTCACAACAAAGATGAAGTTTTCGTCTGTAGTGGGAGAATTGAAATAACGAATAAAGAAAATTGACAGGCTGGACCGAGTTTTGGGTGAACCAGACCAAGTCTCAGGCGGGGGCAGGACTCGGGCCAGGCCAGATCTAAGTCAAAAAAATATGATCTGTTTATGGCCTTCAGGCTAGGCCGAGCCAGGTCAAGCCGGCCCCAGGCCGAACCAAGGTCAAGCCGCAGGCTATTTGTGCATCACTAATAAAGTCTATTGCTTTCGAATTTTACATAAAAAAATTTTAGACTTAACTATTTTTTTTATTTACATATAAGAAAAATGAGTGTGACTTACTTATTTGAGTTAAAGATGAAATGAGATAGGATCATACATATTTGTCTTATATACGGGTAAGAAAAATAAATAAATGTATAATGACTCATTTTATGTATAGGTAGTGGGACCTGCCACACCAAACAATTTGTATTTGAGCCAATTAAATGCAAAACTCAATTATAAGGGTTAAGAATTAGAAGGTCGCTATTAAAATTAGCAAAAAACACCCATAAATAGTAGAGTATTAAAATTAATGTGAAAATGGAAAACACATTTGACCATTCAAATGCCATATATATATATATATATATATAAAGATGCGTAGACGCGTCGCCGTTTTCAGATTTCTCGCATTCCTTCAAAGTTGAGGGGTTACCGGTCAAGCCCTCTGAAGGAATCGAGAAACGAACAAAACCCCCATTAACTATACACCCTTTTCTCTTTCCGAGCTCCCTCAACCATAAGGTTAGTTTATTAATTTGGTACCGTTCGGTTCCTTAGAAAATGTTGCAATCCAATTTTTGTGTCTAAGATTTTACACCTTCATTAGCTTTTGTTTGTTTATCTAATTCAGCTCATTGCACGAACACTTTGATCAGGTCATTTTCCCCCCCTTGAAATGTACATTTTTGGAATGTTTTCTTACCTTTCATGGAGCTAATTTGATGAATAAATTTATAAGGCCACATGGTATTATAACCAACATTTTGGTAATCTCTCCATAATTACCTGACCAATTAATTGATGAGTTCCAGTATTTTAAGCAGAATTTTACATACGAAATCTCACTGGAGAACTTTCTTTCATAAATTTCCATCAAAGATTAGTATACGTCTATGAGATATATGCTCATCTTTCTTTACTTTTTCAGTTCTAATAGTAATTTTCTCTCTTGTGCTATTTTGAGAACCTGTACCTTTTAAAATAAATTCAAGGATGTACTTGTGATTATGATTTTGGAGTTAAACTAGATGTGAACCCTGTGTGTGATTTGTAGGTATCTTCAACATTGAATCTAGATAAGGTGTAACACCCCGAACCAACCACTTGTCCGGAATGCCACACGCCGCAAGCCCGAAGAGCTCGCAAGGCAACAATATCAATAGCGCAGCCCAAAAACAACACAACGATACTAGACTTAAAAAAACCAACAATCTTTTATTATTAAATTTACAAAAGAGTTCAAGAACTAAATATCGAAAACACAACTTCGGAGACGCAGCTCCCTTAAATAAAAGTCTTATCAAATTCAAAATACTAATAACGCCATAACTAAAAGGACTTCAATCATCCACAAAAGCATCCACATTGTTCGACTCTTAACAATGGACCCTGTAAAAGTTAATGTAAGGGTGAGCGGTAAAGTCCAGCAAGTAACAATCTTTACTATTTAGGTGGATCAAGTACAGTTTGCAAAACCTTTTTCGAAATAACTTTTGTTCAATAACAGTAATAAATATACCTTTTTGAAATAACATTTTCTTGTTCAATAACAATAGTCAATATTTACTTTCAAAATCAAAATCAATAATTACAAAACACAATTCAAAGACAAATTTCGATAAGCTCAATATATTCGATCAACGATTTCGATAAGTTCAATATATTCAATGCATCTTTTAATCCACAGAACGACTAAGGTTACAGCAGCCCTGTAACACGGCCCTTATGTTCGATAAAGTTAATGATCACGCACCCTACTAAGGGATCGATGAAGCACGCACCCCGAAAGGTACCCCCGAAGGGTATCTAAAGTTGTGCACCTTAGTAGGTCCTATATAGTTCCGGAACTAACGTGAAACACTAACGAAGTTCAATACATAGTCGGACTGAGGTTTCTAAAATCAATTTCCCAATATTATCCATGTTCAAAACATTTCTAAACATTATCAATATTCGAAACTATACTTGTTTCACAGTTCAAAAATAAATACTTGATCCGAAGTTTTTAACAAAATATTCAAATGGAGGCCTTAATAAAATATAACAATTTTTGAAACAATACATTTGGGCATCCGAGTAATTTCTAAATCATACTATAATTTCAAAATACCAAATAGTTTGCAAAATCACTCACACTATACAGTTCAAAAATACTAAACAGTTCAAAAAGTACTTACAACATATAATTTTGGAAATACTAAATAGCTCAAAAAGTCACTTACACTATACAATTTGAAAATACTAAACAGCTCGGAAAGTCACTTACCTCGATATTGCTGAACACAAAATTTAATAGTCGAACGATTCCTAAATATAAATTTAGAACAAATAAATGTCATTAGGATAATTCTATTATTTAACAGCTTTTTTATTTCTTTTTCAAAATAACTATAAGTATATTTACCAAAAATATTCTTTCAATATTTAATTATTTTTTAAACAAATATTATTATTATGCCAAAGTAATAATCTAAATTGCAATTATAATTAAAGCTAATAATGTTAGTCTAAAATTATTAACTAATAATCTAAATACAAAACAATAATTATAACCAATAATGCTAATCTAAAACTATTTACTAATAATCTAAATACAAAACAATAATTAAAGCTACAAAAATAATAACAATGCAAAAATACTAATTACTAACTAAATATACCAAATACTAACAAACTAAATATAATATTTAAAACTATATAAAACAAATAATAACAATACATAAAATTAATAAGAAACATACCCGAAAATACGAGTACCGAAGATTGCCTACGCCCTCGACACCAAAAATTTTAACTAAGGAGGTCTTTTATTAAAAGCCCTCCCACCACAAAGCCTTTCAAAATTGGAGGTCTTATTTGTGGTGAAAGAAAACAAATGCAAGCACTTCTCTTTATAGTGTAAGGGAGGCTAAGTGGTTTCCCATTTAGTTGATGTGGGACTAACGGCTTAAGAAAAAAAAATAACTTAGGCAATGTGGGACTAAAAACATTTGGGTTATTACATAAGGATTTTTTAATTGCAAGACTTCTAATTTGGCAATGATTAGCGTATCTTAAACTTTTAGTTATTACAAATATGTGATGTCACTATACCATATTAAATTTTGGTTTGCTTGGTTGAACTGGCCACCAAGTAACCTTGCACCCTTTCAAGTTTCATTAGTTTTCCAAGTTTCAAAATTTAATTTTTGAAGTAAATAGATAGAAATTACATGATTTTAATTAGTTTTCTCTGATGCATCACTACGGTCTATATGAGTTTTGATGCGGAATTTCTTTGTGTACTATTAGAATATTTCATGGGTGTTCATTTTTTAATAATCAGACCGCATGATGGAATCTGGAGGTCATTCATTTAAGGGAATTTTCTACATTGAGAGCTAGTCAGCTGGACAGATCTTGCAACATTTCACATAGCAGGGAGAGCATTTGGCTCTCTTGCTGTTTTGAATAGCTACTTTAAATCATTTGTCGAATTAGCTTATATTGCTGCAGATTCATTTGACCAATATAATAGTGAAACAGTTACCTGATTTGATATGGCAACTGCAATGCATTTATGTGGAATTAAAACTCCAATTCCTGCTCTCTCAAGGAGAGCTTTGCATTTCCAACCTCTCTGGCCAAAGCATGGCCTTGATTTTGCGGCATCTGTGGATTCTATTAGTGGAGTGTGTAGAGCACATGAGAACTCATGTAGGGGAAGATTTCTGCGAGTCAGCTGTGAGGGAGGAAATGTAAATGTGCTTCAGCAGAGTGATACAAAGAATCAAGGTTCTGATGGAGTGGCTAATGAATTAACATGTGTGATGAAGTTTGGTGGATCATCGGTGACCTCTGCTGAGAGGATTAGGGAAATAGCTGAACTTATTCTTCGCTTCCCAGAAGAGAGGCCTGTGATTGTTCTCTCTGCTATGGGGAAAACGACTAACAAGCTTTTATTGGTATTACTGAATTTTTAATTCTTTTTATATAATTATTATTAGGTATTTTTTTAACGTTTTATTTCTTAAATTTATTTCAAAAAGTTTCAAACAAAGATGTTGGTTGGTATCTTAGGCTGGGGAAAAGGCTGTCAGTTGTGGGGTTTCTAATGTTTCTGATATTGATGAGTTGACCATTCTGAAAGAATTACATGTGAGGTAAATGAATTCTATTCATACATTTATCTGTTATTTCAGTCGATAAAAGTTTCACCGATTTTATATATGTTAGACCTATTCTGATTCAGAACTTTATATTACTCAGGACTGTAGTTGAGCTTGGAATAGAAAGGTCTGCCATTTCATGTGAGTTTCTATATCGCAATACTATTAAGTTTTTCTATGTTGATGTAAATAGATTTAAGTCCTATTTTTGAACTTATATCTTCACAGCCTTGTTGAAAAGTTTCTTCTGTGTCTTGTAAAAAACTTGCAGCACACCTAGAAGAATTGGAGCAACTTCTGAATGGGGTTGCTATGATGAAAGAGTTGACTCCACGCACAAGAGATTATTTAGTATCATTTGGGGAGTGCATGTCCACACGAATATTTGCTTCATATTTAAATAAAATTGGTGTCAAAGCTCGCCAAGTATGTTGTCTCTTGATCACAGTTTAAAAATGGCAACTTTAGCCTTATCGAATTTTCAATAAATAGTAAGATAATTGTTAATTAGGAGAAGCTGTCCCGGCTTAAAATTTTGGGGTAGATATTGTGCGAGTATACAGCTTGACTTAGGGATTTTAGATCTTTAGGTTCCACCATTTCCTGTCTAGTTTGCAGAAGGATAAGTGCAGTTTTCTGAACAAATACAAATCCTATTGTTGAACTTATATATCTTCACAGCCTTGTTGAAAAGTTTCTTCCGTGTCTTGTAAAAAAATTGCAGCACACCTACAAGAATTGGAGCAACTTCTGAATGGGGTTACTGTGATGAAAGAGTTGACTCCACGAACAAGAGACTATTTAGTATCGTTTGGGGAGTGCATGTCCACAAGAATATTTGCTTCATATTTAAATAAAATTGTTGTCAAAGCTCGCCAAGTATGTTTTCTCTTGATCACAGTTTAAAAATGGCAACTTTAGCCTTATCTAATTTTCAATAAATAGTAAGATAATTGTTAATTAGGAGAAGCTGTCCCGGCTTAAAATTTTGGGGTAGATATTGTGGGAGTATACAGCTTGACTTGGGGATTTTAGATCTTTAGGTTCCACCATTTCCTGTCTAGTTTGCAGAAGGATCAAATTCAGTTTTCTGAAAAAAATACAAAACCTTGGAGGCATCTTTTTTCATTAAAAAATATGTGAGCTTCCCTTCACAACTTTATACAATCTTCTGTGACTAAAGCTTGACTTGATTCAATTACATCCATTATAACCTGATGTCTACAATCTTTTGGTTCTCTGTAGTATCCTCCATCCATAATCCACTTATAGAGCACTTCAAATACAGTCAAGCTTGTCATCATGAAAAGCATATTTAGTAGCCTTGATTAATGATTATGTTATGTATGTTTCGGACTCGAGCAGTGACGCAAAATACTTGACACTGAGAGATCATTGTTGGAGTTATTGTGTGAAATCTTTTCAGGCATCGCATAAGAAATCTCAACTCGAATTCGTTCCTACGTGAAGAATTTTTATTATTACA
The DNA here is from genome assembly GCA_947179155.2 of Hedera helix. Classification (NCBI taxonomy): domain Eukaryota; kingdom Viridiplantae; phylum Streptophyta; class Magnoliopsida; order Apiales; family Araliaceae; genus Hedera; species Hedera helix. The sequence goes on along the minus strand of OX359270.1, from coordinate 36,821,365 downwards.
AACTACATTAATGTTTACGTACTGAAATTTAGAGATTCATCCCGTTTCTGTAATACTGATTCACATCCAGTGTTACTTGATGGTCAAATATCTCTTTTACATATGGTCAAATACTTCTGATCATGTTATGCTTGATTTGCAGTATGACGCATTTGATATCGGATTTATAACAACAGATGATTTCACTAATGCGGATATCTTGGAAGTAACTTATCCAGCTGTTGCAAAGAGATTACATGGTGATTGGATTGCTGATCCTGCAATTCCTATTGTCACCGGCTTTCTTGGGAAGGTCTTTTATTTCTGATGCCCTCGTTTGTATGGTAGTTCATTTGAGGTTTTAAATCAGCACTAAATATTTGGATATTTTGACTTTAGGGTTGGAAGTCCTGTGCAGTGACTACACTAGGTAGAGGTGGTAGTGATTTGACGGCCACAACCATCGGTAAAGCATTGGGATTGATAGAAATACAGGTTAGGCAGACATTGACTTCGTGAAGTCATATTTTTTGCAGATAGGCGTTGTATACACGCTTTGAAAGTTGAAACTGCTTATGAACCCTTTACAGGTCTGGAAAGATGTTGATGGTGTTTTGACTTGTGACCCTAACATATATCGACACGCGGAACCAGTGCCATATCTAACTTTTGATGAGGCTGCTGAACTTGCTTATTTTGGTGCTCAGGTATGATACAATTCATTCCTTAAACTTCAGGAAGGGATCTTGCTGAGGATAGTTCTCAAAAACCTCCCACTTTTACTCTTACAATTGAAATTTCATATTAGCATTATGTTCAATCATGAGATGGCCAACTTTATACTCCCTTCATTGTACACTTTCAAAATTAATGTTCCAAATCTCACAATATTTAATTGTGATCTTGGTTGTTACTATGTTTGAGTCTGATGGTTTCTTAAAAAGTTTGAATTTAACAGTGGACTCCCATTTTCGGTCGCAAAGAGTAAATTGTATTTCAAATTTAAGCTATTTTAGCTCATTTTTAAGACCTGACTCAAGGCTATAGAAGAAAATCCGTTTTATTCATGGGAAAGTACAAATCTTAATTTCTAGCTTTGCTCTGGATTGGATAGTTGCATGAAGGAATAAGACTTTATCCCTTTTAAAATTGTTTAATGTTCACACTGGAACTCTGTAATTTGATCTCTCCCTTTTTTTCTTTTTCTTTTTCATTTTTTTGTTAAGTTAATTTCATCTTTTTAACAGGAGAAGTAGTCTGCATTCAAGCAGCATGTAATTGTGCAATGCCTAGTTTATCTATTTTAAGGTGATATTTGCTGAATGTATTGAAGAATACTTACTGAATGTATCCCCCCCCCCCCCCCCCCCCCCCTCCTCTTTTGCTCAGGTCCTGCATCCCCAGTCTATGAGGCCTGCTAGAGAGGGTGATATTCCTGTTAGGGTTAAGAATTCTTACAACCCTAATGCTCCAGGTACTCTCATCACTAGAGCAAGAGACATGAGAAAGGTATGTATCAGGAACTCTTTCACAATATAAAACTTTTATAACGTACAAATTATGAAACACGTACTCTTGTCTTACCCATTTCCAGGCAGTGCTAACTAGCATTGTGTTGAAACGGAATGTGACAATGTTGGATATTGTTAGCACTCGTATGCTTGGACAGTTTGGCTTCCTTGCTAAGGTAATAAGCAAATAGCAGTTTTCTGGGGCTTTTGCTCTTTGTTCTTTTTGCTTAATTAGGTTTCTAACTCTAATGCAACATAGTAATTATAAAAAATTCAAATGACCATGTTGAATATGTTAGTAGTCATATGCTTGGTCAGTTCGGTTTTCTTGCTAAGGTAACAAGAAAGTTATTGCTGAAGCTTTTGTTCTTTTGCTGGGTCATCTGGTTTCTACCTCTAGTGCAACGTAGTAATAATAAATTATTCACTTGTCAAATTAATCTCTCCTTGATATTAATTTAATTGAGATCCAATCCACTAAAAAATGCTTCCAAATGTTAAAATTCATGCTCAAGCACTTCCTGCCTTGCGAACTTCCCTACAAAGAGTTAAAGACATTCCCTACAAAAAGAACAAGCAGTAGGCTCCAATCTGGGTTTGCTACTTTGAGGAATGGTATTTCCTCTACTCAAAGAATATAGGATATTTTTTACTGAAGTTCATGTTATCAATATTGACAGTGAGCATTATTAATCAGCCTTTTAATGTTGGAATTGATTTCGATTTAAACCCCAATATCGGATTGAGAATTTCTCAAACAATATATTTTGCTTCTCCCTATTTGCATGGAAGTGCAATGGATTAAATTGATTGGAATTGCAATCTAGTGGCCTCTTTATAACAAGATCTGGGAAATGTCTTCATGGTGTCCATTCAGGTATTCTCCATCTTTGAAGATTTGGGCATATCTGTGGATGTTGTTGCTACTAGTGAAGTTAGTATTTCCTTGACACTGGATCCATCAAAGCTTTGGAGCAGGGAACTAATTCAGCAGGCAAGCATAGGATATCTTGCTTTATGTTATCATTTAACTAATAATTTACAATACAGATGCAGTTCTAGTATTCACTTTTTTTATTGCATATTTTCACAAATTCATCGTCTGTGAACATGGTCAATTGTTTAGACAATAGACACCATTTGGTTAGATAGTTCAGTTTGTCAAACTGGTAAGCTTTGCGCTTCTTTGAGCAGGAACTTGATCGTGTTGTTGAAGAACTTGAGAGAATTGCAGTGGTGAATCTCCTTCAGCACAGATCGATTATCTCCCTCATTGGGAATGTTCAGAGGTCCTCACTGATATTAGAGAAGGTATAACATTTGCATGCGTTATTCATAATGAAGGACCCCGACTTAAATCTTCTCTTGGACTAGTTTTTCCTTATTTCCCAATTTTTTTGGCAATCATGGTAGCTCAACCTCATAGAGTATTTGACTAATCCTGCAGCCGTGCACCAGGATATGGATCTTGACAAGGCAAGATCCATATCTCTTTTCCTGTTACTAGTGCAGTGACAATTTATTGGGTGTGCTGCCCCAACTTAGTTTATGACTTTATTTTCTACTTCTGGATGCCATCAATAATCATAGTAGTATATGTTTCTCCGAAACACACTTGGCAAAATTAGTGGAGTGATACATGCGCTATTCTTGCTTTCCCCTGATTTACAGTTGCTACTTCTAGTATTCATCCTTTGGTTTCTCTGTGCAATTTATAACATAACAGACATTTCATGTCCTTCACTCTAATGGAGTCAATGTCCAGATGATCTCTCAAGGTGCATCCAAGGTAATACAAACAAGAACCATCTGATTTTCTAAATACATATTTTCACCCACAAATTCACACTTGTACGCATACATTTAACTGTGTACCGTGTTTCAGTTGCTTATGCTGGCACTGTTATTATCTTATTGTCAATTAGGTGAATATCTCCTTGATCGTAAATGATAGTGAATCAGAGCAATGTGTGCGGGCTCTTCACTCTGCCTTCTTCGAGAGTGATCTGTCAGAAATGGTAGACAAATGTGGATCTAAAAATGGATCACCAAATGGATGTTGACACTACCTTTTACTGATGCCTCCGTCCTTGGTGATAATTATTGGACGGTTTCAAATGTCTCCTTCTAACTATTGTTGTTGATTCACCGACACAAATGTAGTATGCTAGCCTTTTAAAATCAGTTATATAATATAATATCATTTGAGGATTTGGCTTGTGTGTGCCTATTTTTCACAAATTCATTTTGCTAGATTTTCATTTTTCACTAGAACTTATTTCTTAATATAGGTAAATTAGTTAATAAATTAGGGTCACAAAACATCGACTCACACGACTTTCTCAACTTAAGTAACCATGTCAAACGGTTATTTGGACACTATTTTGGCAACCAATGTAGGGGTATACGCAGCGCTCTCTGTCATCTTTCCTCTGTATACAACGAGGTGAAGAAATAAAATCAACATAAGGTTTGTTTTCATAATTTGACTAAAAGCTTACGTTTTCACAAGATTGTTTGATCATCTCCGCAAGGACTACAGATGTTAAATACAAGTGTGAAGTCATTTTGCCACAAAAAATTAGGCTGTTTGCCTCATTTTCTAAAATAAAATAAAATATTTTTATAAGATAATTTAATAGTTGTACAAGACTTCTCTCAGTTGGATAGTAAGCAAAATCATCGACACCAACCAAAACTAAAATAAAACCCTAAGCAAAAAAACTGAATCAAAATAAACCTTAAATCATATATACTTTCAAGAAGCCTTCTCAGGTGTTATGGGTTCTAGAGCTGGAGTGGCTGTTCATATTTGGTAAGTACTACAAATTATCGCTGGGGAAGTTAAAAGAAATAGTAATCGTTCATTGAATATAATTGATTTCTAATCATGTTATAATACTCTTCCGTTCAGTTATGTTAACATAGGGCATTTGGTAAATTCCACCCTGTGGTTTGATTAGTCCGAATCTAGCCGAACATATTGTCGTAGTTCAAATTTAATGAACTAAATTGGTTGAATCCATATTTAATGGACTAATTTGTCCAAATTCTTATACTTGAGGGGATATTTTTGTGTTTAAATTTAGTTCTTACATAAAAGTTTGCATCATATTTGTGAGTTGTGGTGGATTGAAATTAGATTGGCACATCAGATTGGTGTCTTTAGTTAAAATCGAATAAAAAGTCATCTCTCTTTTTTATGATTCAGCAAGTCAGCACGGTAAACACATGTACTTCAATACAAAATCGTAATCTTTCACATCCACCACCTCCTCGTCATCAAGAACAAGAAACAAACTCTATCTATGTCCAACAATTATTTCATCATCATCCTTTGCCTTCTCATGTTCATGAATAACCAATCCACACTAATAGAAAGCCTTCTTCAAAGTGCTCTCAACAACCAAATCAGGTAGATCTTCGATCATAGATCAATCAAAGTCGTGGTGTACCAGATCTACGTAGGCGGGATAACCAAGGGTGTTGCCCCCATAGGCATGAACGCCTATGGGTTGATGAAAACATAATTAACCAATCAAGGGCGAATATAAATAATCTCTGACAGAAACTCTAGAATCTAGAAAGGGTTCCTAGACAACCTCAAAGGTCAGAAGATCACCAAAGTAATAGGACTGTCAGTTCAAGACTTGTTGACAGATCCAATGAGGAGGCTGAGATAAGGGGAAAAAATCAAAGGTGACTCCAAAACTACCAAAGAATACAACCCTCCCAAGAGGTTCAATGAGGAGGGGTTGAACGAATGGTATACAAACAGGACCTCCACCATTAACACATTATATCATGGATGAACCCCTTTATGAAGGTTTCAAGATGCCACAGATGGATAAGTATGATGGAATAGGTGATCCAACAAATCATATACTTACCTTTGATGCACTTTTGTTACTACATAATGTCTCAAATGCAATAAAGTGCAAACTTTTTTTCACAAAGGAATGACGAATCTCTAAGGGACTATTTGAACTGATTTACAAATAAGACAATAAAGGTGCCTAACTTGGATCAATCAGTAACAGTGGTGGCTCTTACTAATGGAACAATAAACAAACATGTGAAGGTGTCTCTATCAAAGAATCCCCTAACAACCATGACAGAACTTTAAAGAAAAATAGGAAAACATATGGTAGTCAATGATATTATTCAGCCCAAATGTACTGTGAGAATTAATGACAAAAAAAGAAAGAATGAAGCATCAAGATATAGGGATAACAATAATGTGAAAGGGACAAAGGGAGATAATAATCTTCAAATATGACACCCTCCACAAGGTACTCTGAATATATGCTTCCAACTTCTTAAATAAGTCAAATTTTAACGGAAATAGCAGAAATAGCATCTAAACCTTTTACAAGGTGGACAAAACCCATGAAAGTTGATGCCGATAAAAGGGATCAGAGGCAGTATTGCAGATATCATAAGAAGAGACCATCTAGAGAGGTATGTTAAACTAGGGGATGTAAGAAAATTTAGGGGTGACAGAAATAACATGAGTTAAAGAAGAGAAAGAAACGATCGTGAGAATCGAAATAAATGGTGTGATAGGGAAAATCATAGGGAAGAGCCCAAAACGGTTCAAGACCTTCCAGTAAGAAGGGGAGTTATCCATGTCATCTCTGGAGAATCAATAGCCAGCGGCACCTCCAATTCATCAAGAAAAGCATATGCAAGAAAGGTTCTCGCAATGGAAGCACCACCAAAGAAAGTCCAAGGTAATATCCTTTAGTGATGATGATTTAGATGGTGTCAAATTTTGGCATGATGACCCTTTAGTCAATATTCAGTTTATGGATATTTGAGATTTTCATATATAAACTGTCATTATAGGTATATAACGACAGTCAACACCGACATTATAGACCTATAGCGACACTTTTCATATAAAAATATCAAAAAAAATTGTGAAAATATCAGTTCCTTACTTCTAATAATAGACTCCAATCTGATACGCGGTCTCACAGTACTCTCCTCCAAGGAGATCACAAGCCTCCCCCAGCAACACACTGCAACACATTTGGCAACATATAGTTTAAAATACACATTGCGTGTGAATTTAAATTACGATAACTTTTAAGATCAAAAAATTTGATACTACTGTCCTAGCTATAAGGTGCTTACGTCTTTGGATCAGTATACTCGAGGTATTCTCTTTCAGTCAACTCTGAATCAGTCTTTAGTATGTTTGTTCTAGCCTCTGGTTGGAGTTTCACTTCAGGAAACATATCTGCCTGGCAGGCGTCTCCGCCTATTGTTTCACAGACTTCTGCTGGAAACACTCTGTATAATGCAATAGTACAACTATAGTTCAAAAAAACATATTTGCACAATACACATACAAGTATCAACTTATATAGGAGCTTATAAGAACTATCCTTGCAATCATATAGAACTTGTCCTTCGGGTAACAAAAAATTTAACACAGTTTAACATGTGTAAATTGAGCAGCAGGAGAGAACTGCTTACGAAAAGGTGGAGCTGTAGTCAAAGGTGGAAGCGTCATACACCACTGCAGTTGCTACGATTGGAGAGAAATGAAAAGTGGCTGAGCCAGCTAGCCTTGGTGGGGAGGTTTTGAGCATAGAAAAGCTTTTAGTAGGAGTGCAAGGGAAAATGGACGGTGTAATGCACAAAGCTGCCAGCATTTTGATGCGTGTTTTTTTTCCTAGCGCAATGGATTGGTGATGAAGCTTGGACGGAACACAGGTCCCAATTTATAGGGCAGCTTGGCTTCTTACAAGTGCTAGCTAGATATTTATGCATGTAGATAAGGGTTGTTTCTGTTATTTTCTGAGACTGGGGTTGCTTTCATCCTTTGATATTATTGTCCGTGAAGAAGATACTAATGATTTTCGCTTTCACTTTTAGATTCATTTATCTACAACAACCTTAATCTTTGTTTCACATGGAAAGCAGCATGACAGGTGAGGGTTGAACCAAGAAGATCCATTCTGGTTCCTGCGTCACCCCACATACAGGTGAAACTGTAAATTGGGATCATTTTGCTCATCCCCATTCCTCTTTATAAAACACAAATGAACTTATCCTTCATGTTCCATTCCCTACATCTGCAATACTGAAACTGCTTTTTATGAAGAAAGCATCCTTTTCATAGAAGAGTATTATACAACTATAAATACGTTTCTCCAGGTAGATGTCAAGAACAATCCATTTCAGAGACTTCAACTATCAGTGGAGATAATGATAATAGAAATCTGAAAAAAATCCGTGGAAGTAATAATCCATGTATGAAGACTCTGTTTCAATGGGCATAATTACCTAATCAAGTAAATAAAACCCCGTGTATATGTGCAAAAAATTGAATCAAGTGAGAACTCCAAAGTTAACAATTTTTAGAACGTGCATTCTAAATAAATAATTGTACATCAGAAACTAGGAACTGCATATTCTGCACTCCCATAAGTTTCATCTATCCATAGCGCGGCATGGAGATCTAACAGAGTAAGACAATTCAGTAGACGGTTGGGACCAAAATTTGTTGCCTCCCATGTTTGGCCCATCGGTTTGAATTCCAGCAAGCCAGCAACATAACTATATATCAGGAGGTCGAGAACTGTATAGCCTTTTAGTTTCTGCATACTGTGCTTATGTTTCAGATTTCAAGGAATGTCTTATGCAAACCAGATCATCTAATCTGTTGCCATCCATTTTATACAGGGAGACACCTTCCATCTGAACATAATGATCCTGTGCCTCCCTTCTCAGACTCTCAAAAGGCATGACTTCCCATTTACTATAATTTGAATACTTCCTGATGGTGCTCATGTCTGAAGATCCAGAGATCCGCCCATTGTTATCGGGGTAAGCATTGCCCCACACCTTACAGCTACCAAATTGCCCCAATACATCAGCTTGACTCCTCTTCAAGCGCAAGGCGGCCGCGTGAGCTCTGCCAATCATTTCTCGACTTGGAACATCTGACCAATCCTGTGCCCTTTCTGCTCTCATGGGAGAATGTATCCTAATAACCTGAAAGGTATGAACATCAAAATTATATTATGCTTATGTGTATTACAAATAAATGTGTATGCATGTGTGTGTGTCTATATACACACACACACACACACACACAGAGTATACAGACACGCACACATTATCAACACTGCTATGATTTCTCCTCCAAAATTTTCTTCAGGGAAAAAAAAAACATACACCAAGGCATTCTAGGAGTTGGTAGTAGGCCCTTCCTTGAAGTGGATTGTGCCCTTTCCTTGGGGTAGAGAAGTACCGCGTCCTAACAGAACATTTTAACAAATATTAGCGGGGAGAGAGAGAAAGGAAAAGGTAAATGACAATTAGCGATGAGCAAAAGATGAAAAATAATAAAGAATTGAACTAACCATTCAGTATAGCCAGGATCCACAGTAAACCCGTATATGTCAACAATTTCACACATAGAAAGTGCTAGTTCAATAGATTTCATTCCAGTTCCTTTGGCACCTCTGCGCAGTACAATGCCCTGGAAGAGATAAACTGGATTTGGAATACTCTGCAGCATTAATATTACAAGATGTTAGCCAGGCATTAGAAAAGTAAATTCGGGGTTAGTACCTTTAGTAATATAAAACAAAAAGGCTTTGCAACTTTTGGGATAGCTAGACACCATTTACAAAACCTCCACCCACTGTTAAGTCTCAAGTTTTATTGTTTCCATTCCTTTTTTTTTTTTCCTTGTGTGTGTATGAGAGAGAGAGGTGAAATAGGAGCTGAGGGAGGTGGGTTAAAGGTTTCAAAATGTTTTAGTAACAGAATGGTCAGACAGAGTAGCAGAACATGTAAACTTCACCACCACACAGAAGCTAACTCAATAATGTGCATTTAATTTAATAGACCAGTCCTATTAATTTGTTCCTTTATTCTTCAAGCGTTACATAATTATGGATAAACTACTTCATAATTTAGTGAACATAGTTACCATACATTCACCTACCATCTATGATGCAGTATTTACCTTTATCATTGCATTGAAGTCCCTGTGGGTCACACTTTTAATAATAAGTACCTCATCAGCTGCAAAAGAGAAAATATATTAAGTAGGCTCGCTTGCAGATCTGTATCATGATACAAAGCAACTTTTGTAACTTATTAAGTAATATAGTTATTAGCTATCCAGCAATCCATAGAATGATGGCTTTTTAAAATAAATAAATAAATAATTATCACTTATCAAAAAAAATAAAAATAAAATAAAAAAGAATATCAACATTATGAACTTATTGAATATTAGAGGCTCAACCATATACACTTCCATCAAGAGGTCTAAGAGTGTGAAAACTGTAAGTTGAGGAGAGTGGCACTAAGAAGGCTATCATATTTACCCTTATTGCTATGAATGACTAATGAAGTATACTGTCTGGCATGATAAATCAGATCACAAATGCTATATGTAATAACAACTATGAACATCAAAACCAAAAAGGAAAAAAGTCAGTACCAAAACTTAAAATCAGATGCTGTAAATTTCTTTGCTAAAACATGGTGTGAAGATTAAAGGGGAAGACAGCAAGGAAGGGGGGAGGGGGGAGGGGGGAGGGAGGAGGAAGGAAGCATTAAGAAACATTTTCCTTAAAGTAAAGGGAGATAGTAATGAGAGATTACTTGAGCCATCAAGGATCTTGACCATGTTACGAGCAGCACCCCTTACTACAAGACGGAAATCCCTCTTTAGACCAACGTACTTTACATATTTCTGCAAGGTATTGTCATAAACAAGATAGGTCAGTTGTTCCATATAGAGCTTCGTTATCAACTCCAAAGCAACAGGCCAAATATACAAATGCACAGGTTTAATGGTAACAAGAGCCTCCTAGTATCTTAAAATGGGAAAATTAGCAACAGGAAAGGTATATACTTCATTAACCGGGGCCTCATTGTCTCGTATAACAGCATCATGACTGTCAATTTCTTTTCCAAACTCTGTCTTCAAGAGATCTCCTGAGTTCCCGACAACAGCACATGTTCTAAACTGTCGAGGGCGAAAAGGCGGCTTTGCTGGCAAAATTAAATTAAGGTGCTCCTCGCAAAGAGATCGGTTGTAGCACTTCTCTGCACCCCTACAACCATGAAAATATAGAAGAAAAACAAAAGTTGAATAGTTGATAGTCATAAGCATTTACTACTAAAAACAAGTATCAAATGGCAAAATATGATAATAAATATCTAGAGAAGAGAAAGCATACAATTGTGCTATTCTTTTTGCAGCATAGTCCAACCACCCATCTGGCCGTGCATCTAAATACTCTCTTGTCAACACTGTAGTCATGTTACGATACTGCATTTTAGACACTCTTAGTTTATGGCATGAACTGAATCAGAAACTACCTTAAAATACTAATAATAATAACTAACCTGTTCCCACAACAGAACTGCCTCACAAACATCGTAGCTGTACTCTAAAGGTTCAAAGATCTTAAACTGAGCATTGTACTGCAAGTAATGGAAGGAGAAGCCAGAAGTCAACTTAGAGATTCATCAAGAAGGCAGAGTAAAGAAGGAAGAGAACAGAAGTTATAGAAGAGACTGACCCAGGTACTGTTAGTGCCTTCAGGGAACTTGAGCACCAATTTGCAGTGATCAATAATATGTGCAGTAAGTCCAAGTCCTCTGTTAGCCTACATTCGATCAAGGTTAGTAAAAAGTAATTAAGCATAAGCTCCGTTTAGTGAAAGAGATAAAAAAAGATACTCCCATTATAAACATCATTATTTTAAAAAACTTAACTTCCATAGATGGACTAAACCCACCCAGTAATAAACAGATTTCACAAATAAGAGGTTTGAATTTTTTTATATATCATGCATAATTTTATATGTTCATAAACAAGAAATGAGTAGATGGCTTAAGTATCACTAAAAGTAGCAAACTCAATTTAACCATACACACAGTTCATTCTGAACTCGCTCAGATTTGACATGAATTAGCCATAATCCTAAATATAAACTCAATACAGATTCAATTCTAAAATGACTAAGTAGATCATTAGAAGCCAACACTCTTAACTAGATCACATTTAGAAGATAAAATATGAAAAGTTACAACTTTTAACCCCATTTACAAAATCTAAACTCAATGATCCAAATTTGAATAAAAAACTGAAGAAATGGAAAATCTTACCACGCATTGCTGAACGCTGGACTGGAAATCAGATAAGATCCGAACTTCCTCGGTATTAGATTCGACTTTCTGATTACCTGTAATTAAAATATGAATAAAGGGTGTGAAAAAACTGCTATAAGCAGAAATTATGATAGTTAGGGTTAGGTATTCAGAGGGAACTTGACCTGTGAAAAAAGAGGACTGAATGGCGAAAACGAAGAGAGAGAAAACGGCGGCAGCGGATACAAGATGAAGCAGAGCCGGTCTTCTGGTGCCGTTGATTGATGCTGAGGCCTTCAGAGGTCTCGTCATCGTCACTCCCTGCTCAAAGAAACCGGGTCGGTGAACGAGTGAGTGAGTGATTTTGAGTTTCCACCTCTCTTTTTGTGTTACTCAAGTTCCACAAATTAACGAGTCTACATAAATAACGAGAAACCAATTCTAGACTAAAATATAAATGAATTAATAAAATCCATCTCATAAAAGGCTCGGGGAGTCGTAGTTTGATGATTTTGTGTTGTATTTTTTTTTTTTTTTTATCTTTATAAATATAATGTGTCTTGTTATAATTTATAAATTATAATTTGATAATTGAGTAAAACATGAATTTATATGCATTAATTTTTTTGATAATTTATTTTTTTAAATTCATGTATTAGATCCATTTGAATGGATTAGATGGTTTACGGTGAAAAGGAGCATATATATACATACATCTTGAACACAACATTTTTGGTTGGTAAAAATAGGATCTAAATGCATTAAAAAAAAATAAGAAAATAAATTAAAAATTAATATTTCTACACGGCCTCACTCACGTGAGTAGTAAGTAGGCACACTTTCGTGTGAATGAGGTATTACAAAAATATCAAATTTTTTTTGTAAAAATATTAATTCTAAAAAATTATTGAACTGTTAAATCGACTTGGGACTAACAAAAATAACTCGTTTTTTATCTTGTTATATTTTGGTATTAATCTTTATTCAATTTGTTTATTAACCTGCCTTTAAATATAAAAATAAGAGAGTTTGTTCTCCTTATATAATTATTTCTTTCCTAAAAATTCAAATGGCATCTGAAAATTCAAATCACTTGTCAATGTCTTACAAATTACCAGACTAAAGAGTCAATAAGCTTCCAACTCGCGAGAAAAATTAAATAAGTAGCCTATTTTTTGGACATGACCAAAAAAAAAAAGTAACCTGAGATCAACTTATTATTGACCTTTTAATTTTCTAATAACATGTAAGAAAATTTTATTTATTGATGAACTTTTTCGCTTTTCTATTGGCTGTTAGAATAAACTTTATTTATTTTTTTTCTTTAGAGAAACACCCGACAGATACATATGGCTTAAAATAAACAATAAGCTGGGTAAAAAGGGAAAAAGAATAACCCAATAATAGCGTGGGAGTTACCGAGTAACTGCTCTGGAAGTCTCGGTAATAAACAGAAACGAACCACTACCAACGGCTTGTTTGAACGTGGAGGAATTCAGTTCGTCCGATAGATTATTTTCCTCCCCTTCTTTTTCTTTGTCCACTGGGAAGGGGAGGGAATAAATTGGTACTTAACTTTTCCCTCAAGATGTTGATCACCATTCTCGCATTCCAAACACTTGTTACACACATGCATCCCAGGCCTAAGTAAGTCAGTCATCAAAACTATATGAATTTAATTTTTCCATTGATATTCGCATTTCTTGTTTCATTCTCTAGCAAAGAAAAGCAAATTGATTATTTTTTTATTTTTTTTATGTTTTCTGTATATGTGACTATTATATTTGTATGCATATTTGTGGGGGTGTTGTTTATAGGCTCTGTTTTATCATCCTTCTGTTTCAAATTAGCTGGTTCAAATTTATTCTATTCGTTTGGGCCCAGGCAACTTTTGGGTTCTTCGTTTGGTGTCTGTTGATTCACTTGTCAATGCACCTCTATATCTCAATCTTTGGCATCAGGAGCCCAATGAATAATCCACCTTGTTTCTGATTTGTCAAGAAAATCATATGTACAGTTGTATCGAGCATTTTCTTTATACTTCTAATGAGCTTAACAGGGTGGGTTCTAGTGTTGGACTACTTCAATATTATGAAATGTCTCATCTGATTTGTACCGTATGTCCTTGATAAGAGGCTGTTTCTAAACTGCAGAGTTGTTTCCCACAGGATCAGTTGGTCTTGGCACTAGTGACTCTTGAATTTAATTTATAACAGATTATGATTGTAGGCAGCACATCAATAACTTCTTTTCCAACTCCTTAATTGTGTACTCTTTAATTATTTATGCAGTCCTAATTGGATTTCTAGGTGATAAGCAGGAAATATGGTGGGGAGTTGTTGGTTTTGACCAAGAACCCAAGTTTATAAGCGCAGACTCCTTGGAGAACTGAGAAAGAGGAGGAATATACTTGTAGGTATTGGCATCAATGACTTACGACAAGGACTGGGCCGTTCAAGAGATAGATATTGTTAAAGAGATGATCACAAGAAATGAATATGTAGTTGCTAGAGATAAGCTACTAGAGCTGCAGCATTGCTTTCCGGATCTTGATAAAATTTCTGAAATGATCGCAGTCAGTGACATATTGTGCTATTCGGAGTTTGACTTCCTAGCTGGTGGAACTGACTGGTATTGGATTCTTCAAGTCGCTCCATCAAGTAGTGAATTTGATATAGAACGGAAGTACCGAAAACTTGTGGCCTGTTTAGAACATATCAAGGACGATTTTCCTGGCACTGCATCTGCACTGAAAATTCTGCAGGATGCGTTTTCTGTGCTTTCACATTTCGAGAAGCGTTCAACATTCGATTCAAAGAGGACTGCAAGCTCAGCTGATGAATCCCCTAACATCCAGGAAATTACTAATGTTTTGGGAGGGTGCTGTCTCATGATTAACACTGATGCTCGAAAGGAAGATATTTCGTTTTGTTCCACGAGTTCTAAGAGAGCCGCTCACCAGACGCTGGATGGTTTAATTAGTTTTAGTAACGCCACTCATGAGAAACCAAATGGTTCCACTAGTTCTAAGAGAGCCACTCGTGAGGCACCGGATGGCTCCACTAGTTCTAAGAGAGACAGTCATGTGACACTGTATGGTTCCACTAGTTCTAAGAGAGCCACTCCTGAGGCACCAGACGTCTCGACTAGTTCTAAGAGAGACCGTCATGCGACACTGTATGGTTCCACTGGTTCTAAGAGACCCACTCATGAGACACCCTATGGTTCCAATAATCCTAAGAGAGACACTCGCGAGACATCGGATGGTTCCAATAATCCTAAGAGAGACACTCATGAGACACCAGATGGTTCTACCAGTTCTAAGAGAGTAGGTCCTGAGACACTTGATGATTCCATTAGTTCTAAGAGAGCTGCTCATGAGAAACGGGATGGGAAGGATGATGAGGACAGGACCCTACAGCATCCTTTTATGGGAGCGATAGATGCAAGGGAAGATGACTTACTTAATGAGATGGAGGTTCATAGTGTTGGAATATCTACTCAAACTGATCTCAAAAATGGAATAAATATTGATGAAATGGTTAAGAAAATATGCAGTGGGGAAAATTTTATTTACGACTCTGAATTAGAAGGGACACCTCCAGACAAAGTGGTAGTTCCTGCAGGTTCTGATTGTTCAAGTCAGAAGCCTATAGTAGCTGAGTTACTTGACCAAGAGTTCAACAACTTCAAAATTATGAAAGGGGTCGATTCTTTTGTTGTTGGCCAGATTTGGGCTGCTTACGATGAAGAGAAAATGCCGCGAAGATATGCTCGGATAAATAACATTAACAGATTTCCATTCAGTTTGCATATCAGTTGGTTGAGGCCTGCTCCACGTGGTTCAGATGAGAGAAGATGGCTTAAGCTTGGGTTGCCTGTAGCCTGTGGAAATTTTGAACTTGAAAGGAATGAAACAATGACAGCAGAAGTGAAAATGTTCTCCCATATGGTCTCTTGCCTTGCCACTCCACCACCCTATCCAATTGATATTCTGCCAAAGGAACATGAGATTTGGGCTATTTATAAAGACTGGACTCCGAGGAAATGGTGCAGTGATCCTGAAGAAAGGAAGGGCTGCACGTTACAGTTGGTAGAGATCCTAACAAGTTATTCTGGCTTGGAAGATGCGATGGTTGTGCGCTTGGAAAAGATCGAAGGGTTCAAAAATATTTTCAGAAGACACAAAAACAGTGGCTGCGAACACCATTTCGTAATCACTTCGAGAGACTTGTTCAGGTTTTCTCACAATGTTGCAGCGCACAGATTTCTGAGTGAAGAAATGGGTGAAATCCCCGAGACAATGTTTGAGCTGGACCCTTTGGCAATTCCTGATATTGTAGACTGTCACATGGAGGAATCATCTCGAGGGTGTTCTAGAGAGTCTGCTACCTCCGCCGACTGCCTACCAGCTCCTTCTCTTCCATTGTTACAAGATACACAATCGTTAGACATCAAATGGTCAGCAGAAAATTTTCAGCCAGAGCAAATTTGGGCCATATATGATGGTCCTGATTCTATGCCTCGGTCATACGTAATAGTAAATAATGTGGTCTCAGCAGATGAAGTTTGTGTGTCGTACTTGGAGCCACATCCCATGAATGATGATGAAATCTGCTGGGTTGAGGAGAACTTGCCATTTGTTTGTGGGTTGTTCAAAGCTAGTAAATCCACTCGCAACGTGCAGATGTCTATATTCTCACATGTGGTAGAGTGTTTGGAACAGAGTGTAAAGAAATCTTTCTACAAAATATATCCAAGAAAAGGTGAAATATGGGCAGTGTATCGAAACTGGAACAGCAGATGGAAGCAATCCGACTTTTGTCACTACCATTGTCAGATTGTCGAGGTGATTTCACATTTCAACGAAAAAACAGAGATGAGAACCGCCAGCCTAGTGGAGGTTCCGGGCTGCATGACCTTTTTCCAAAGGCAATTCTGCAATGGGTTTGAGTTGATCCGAACCGTGTCAAGAACCGAAATGCTCAGTTTCTCCCATAGAGTAGTTGCGTTCAATGTTCCAGGAAGCGGAAGATATGGTATACCAGAAGGCTCTTGGCACCTGGAACCTGATGCATTGCCTGTCAATTGCAGTAAGCAGTTCTAATTTGCTCTCTGAAAAAAGTTTTTCAAGAGCTCAGGTTGGTGTATTTTACGTGTATAAACAAGTTAGTTTCATGGGAAAATGCTTTAGAAACTACATGTTAATTGTTTATTACAGTTAGACATATTAATCTAATTTAATTTACATAACTTTATACTATATGAGACCGATTACAGCGTTTCCATAAATTTGTGGTTTGTTGAAGAGAATTGTGAATATTTATTCCTTGCTACACGACTATTATTTTCACAAGGTATCTTTCTCTCGGAGTGTTACGTTACATTATTATATATATGCACTTACTATTCATCTGAGAAAGAATTTTACAAAAATATCACTTTGTTGTAAAAATATCAAATCCTATCTCACAAACTTGATATCTTGCTGATGTAACAGCTCATCATTTAAGTTAACAGGACTCATGTATCAAACACCATATTTTATATTCTATTGGTCTGGGGGGAAAAAGAGTAGCATTTGTACCGAAAATCACTCGAAGCAAAAGGCCTTTTTCTTCCCGACAGAGTCATTTGCAAAATTAATGAGAATTATGAGATTTGTATAGCATTATTATGTTTAGAAAGGCTTGCCCAAATGTCAAAGAAAGGAAGAGAGAGAGAGAGAACAAAACATGGTTGGGACCATTCTTTGAACACAATATGATTCCAATATTCCATTACATGTACACAACGTAGTAGAACTACAAAGCACAAGTTTTAAATACAGTTGGAATTTTGCTAAAGCCTCCATTGTATCAACTAACCACAGGATTGAATTGGCTTCGACAACTGCAGATTTACCATTGGAAGCAAGTTCCACTACCAGCTTCGTAGGATCAACAAACCAGCCTCTCACCACCTTGTCTTCTTTGGAAAAGCCCTCTAGTAGTCGGTCTAGTTTCCATAATAAGACACTTCAGTGCTTCCATCACTTGCAGAAACATTCCATGTATGGGCAGCGGAGAAAATTGGCATATTCAAGATATCAAGAGTCATGTGATAAATGACTACTGATTAGTTTATAAGGTTTTGCTAGTCTGATGACAAGATAAACCTATAAACCCTGGGCATATCGAAATCTTATGCAGGAGTTGTACTTCAGCCGCAATATAACACTTTCGGGAAAGGAAACAGTTTTGAAGCTACAACTTCTTCCATAAAAATTGGTAAGTTGCCATCACCATAAAACTATGAGAATTATGATACCAAAGAAAGTCACCACAGTAATCAGTTACTGCTCTGTTGCCAAGAACTTTCACACAATGGTGATATTCTCAGGAAGCGTGAAGATGCAAAAACCCATTTCTTATATTACAAATGACCTTAATCTTTCCTTGAACCAATCAGCTTGAGATAATCAAGCTCAAGAAAGAAGGTCCGGATTTCCATCGGGGCCAGTTTCATCACCAGCTTTCTAGGGTCAACGTGTCCTCCCCTCAAGGCCATGGCTTCTTCTGAATAGCCTTCTACTATTTAAACTAGTCTCTGTTTATTTTTCACACACACACATATACAAGGAAAATGTAACCTAACGCATGCCTTAGCCGGGCTTAGCTAAGGTTACTTAGTAAAACTTTAGTAAAACGATGTAATTTTATCCCTTGGGTTAAGTTTTTCATTTTTAGGTTTTATATAAAAAAAAACTTTAATTATAATTTTTATACAAAACTACGACATTTTATTAAGGTGTTATTAAGTAGCCTTAACCAAGCTTGGTTAAGGCATGCCTTAAATTACCTTTCCACACACACACACACATATATATATATATTCATCACTACAGCCTTGGTTATCTGAAAAGCATATGACATTAATATATAGTCACTTTTTAGACAGAAAGAGCAACTACGAGTTACGTATTGATAGCTTCTAACTGCTTGTGAGGAACAACTGTTTTCAGCTCCACACTTGTTGCTGCAGAATACTTTTATCATCTCCGATCCTCGCATATATCAGACACCTACACAAGCACCAATAAAATTGTATAATTGAAAAACTATGTCAACCCAAAGAACAAAAGTTGATAAGCTGGCTATATGGAGACATTAATTTATACCCAAGAAATACGCATAGGGAATCCCAGTTACGTATTAAAATTTGATTTTACTTCTGGCAGGGGTGTACATAAAAGCTATCAAACAGTAAAAGAGCTATAGGAGAAACCAACATTGAATACCAAGCATAAAGCAGGAAATTTTCTGCAAGCCTTGATTTCTGAGAGAAATATACGAAACATGAACACCAAGTCCGCTGCAACCATATATAATATCCATCATCAAGACCTCAGCTCTAAAACTTTGTGGATAAGAACTCGTCACCCAATCACAATCTTATAATAAGAACAAGAGATCTTTCTCGATCAATCTCAACTTCTATAATCCCCTAGAACCCTCGACCAGAACATTGAGCCTAGTCTACTGAGAACAAGATCGCTGACCTCAAACTATCTATTACCTTCTTCTTTCTTCTTTTTTTTTTAGTAAGAGATCTGTGAGTTTCATACTTCCTAGAATAAGATTCTATACTCAATGTCAGATTAACTCGTTCTCCGTTTCAATTTGAATTATCCAGAGAATGTCTTATATATATATATATATATATATATATATATATATATATAATCTATCAAAAAAAAAATATGGACACAATCAAACACATTTCTCGATTCAATAGATGTCTAACTTGTAGATCGAATTTGTTTTCCAGGTTTAGTCCACTGCATTAATACTTGGATGTTGTTAAGAAGCGATTCAGTTAGAAGTTACATGATAAACTCTTATTTTACTAGAACCTAGCAACACAAGAAGTCCATACCTTGCGTCAAGGAGTCGACTGAAGGAGTACTTTCCACTTTCAAGTTCCAGCAATGATGAAATTCCATTTGGTAACATTTTTGTGAAATCACCCACACTCTATTTGTGCTCATGGCATGCAACAAGTCTGAGAGATGACAAAAACATCCTGGAGAGTGCAGAATTAGACAACACCATATACGCTATTCCCATAAAACTCCTCCATTAAAGACCTCCAGCCAAAACATCATTTGGTAAAAAAATTCAAAATATACAGAGATACAGGAATAAACTCTTGGCTAATAATCACTTCTGAACCATGGTGAAATGCGACAGTAGCTCCTTTTCTTCAGAATTCTTCAGATGCTCGATTATATTCTGCATGTAAGGAGCTCTCAGCTGAATCCCTCGCTCCACCATTAGCCCAGCAAGATTTGCAGCTTCCACCAGATATCTTTCTTGACAAAGTCCGGCCAAAAGAAAATAATAAATATCCGAATCCATGGAAGATATGCACCCCATGTTTTCTATGTCATTGTATAAACGAAACCCATCTAACACCCGTCCCTTCAAACAAAGCCCTTTTATCAAAAGGCTTGAAGCCAAACCATCAGGATTCACTGCACCAGCTAACATTATCCTGAAAACCTTCTCAGCCTCCTCGAATTTTCCAACCCGCAACAGAGACACCACAAGTGAACTATAGCTTTCACCAATCGAAACACTACCCACTCCAACAACTCTTTCAATCAGCTTATAGGCCTCCTCAACACACTGTTCTACACAAAGCCCATTAACTAGAGTAGCCACTGTGACCCTATTAGGTGAACAACCAGATGCCTCCATTCGATCCAGAATGCTCACTGCCTCCATTGATCTACCGTCCTCACAAAAACTTTGAATCACAGATGTATATGTAACAGCATTCGGTTTACAATTATGACCTTTCTCCATTTCATCCAACAACTCCAACGCTCTCTCCAAACTCCCAAACCTACAAACCCCGTCAATAAGAACTGAATAAAACACCGTGTTTGGCAAGCATCCATGACCCCTCATAGACTTAAACAGCTCACAAGCTTCATTTATCCTACCAGCATCAACAAAACTCTTAACCATGGCAACATACGTAATCATATCAGGATAATTACCAGTCAAACCCATCTCTCTCATCAACCTTGCTGCCTCATCCACATTACCCTTCTCACAAAAAACCCTAATTACAATATTATAGGCAGTTGTATTCGGCTGACACTTAAACTCCTTCATTTTCCTCAACACCCAGAAACCCTCATTTGCAAGCTTAGCCTCTCTACACAAATTCAAAAGCACCTTAAATGTCTTAACACTAACCAAACAACCCTCGTTCCTATAAGCTTCCACAACATCATAAATAATACTCGGATTTTGATCAATTCGGAATAAGTTACAAGCTTTGGCATACATATATAAACTGTGACCATAACTGGGTTGAATGCCAGCCCAAATGAAGAATCTAATACCCAATAGAGGTTGATTAATGGCGCATCTTTGTAAAACATCATTAAGAGATGAAGGGTCCAATTTAGTCCTAACTCTGTTTAGGGTTCTTTCAATATTTGGACATTTTTTCTGCAAATGGGTCCAGTAAGTATCTGCAGATGATGGGAGACAGGGCGATGTAGCTGTTTTTGGCGATAAAATGGGGTCTGTGATCCGAACCGAGTATGAGAGGAATCGAGACATTGCAAAAAGTGACATTGAATTTGCGTGAAGACTTAAATCTAACACAGATATAATTGTGAATGTACCTTTTGTATCGGGGAAATGATCATCCTTAACTCGGTCACTGCCGCACGCAACTGTGAATATCAGGGACCGTGATTAGGCCATGAACTTTCTCCTATCTTTGGAGTGTTATAACTGCTCACACATACCAACGCCAGTAACCTTGGGAGCAAAATCTGAGAAAACTAATTTTTTTTATTTCCCTTCAAATTAATTAATTTGGCTTGGTTTTTTAATGTGTAGAAATAGTAGAATTAAAGTTTTAAGAATTTTTTTGTGTACAAACCCATAGGGAGGATTTGTAGAAGTATTACATCGTCAAACATTTAGAATTTCAATTATAATATCATTAAATTATACTTTATATTTGGTGGCACACATTATATTTGTGTAATAAAAATATATAAATTTTTAAGAATATAAGTAAAATATATATATATTTGAAAGAAATTTTAAGAATAAAAAATAGGACAGAAAAAGAGTTCAAATGTGACACGGTCGTAAAAGAATAATTATTTTTATTTATCGTCTTTAATAAAATAAATTAATTAAATAGAACCCATCTCACAAAAAAGAGAAAGAATCTACAATAAATAAAGAGAAAAAAATTGCTTCACAAATTAAAAAAAAATTAGAAACTCGCAAAACCGTGAGAGTTGAACTTGGGCCTAAGTTTAGGTTTATCAAAATTCGGGACATTGATGTTAAAATTACGTTTGATACGACATTGATAGGGCAAAAATTTCATTGTTTTTCTTTTCTTACCTTTTATTGCCGTATTTAGTAAGAAAAACTACTGAGATAAATTGGCCAATTTGTCTTTCTTTTTTGACCATTTAGTGTTATGAGAGTAGCAGAATTTTTGTTAAGAATTGCTTACGTGTCCCTTTTCTTTTCTTTTATTTATTTTTTGAAAAAAATCAAAATCCCAATGCCTTGACTAATAATAATTATTATATATTTTTTTAACTCCTCTTCATTCCATATTTACGTGAGAGAGAGACAACTTGAACTATATTTAAAACTTGAAAATTTCGAAAGAAAAAAAAATCTAAAATTTTATTGGAACATTTTTATTTATTTTTTAGAATATATTTAACCTTATTTCCAATATTATATTTTTTTAAAGTATAAATAGTTGAATTTATATTCTTTGAGATCAAACCAAAAAATAAAAAATTACATTTACTTTTGTTTTTCTTTACACTTCCTTTGCTCCACGTTTTCTAAGTTCCAGACAGTAGGGAAATATCGAATCTCCTAGATTAGGATTCCAAATATATAACCCAGGAAACATGATATTTAGTTAGGAAGCTTAAACATACAAAGAAAAACCATTTCATAGCCGCTGTAGTAATGCCAAGAACTTTCACTTAGATGTGAGATTCTCAAGTTGCATGAAGATACATAAACCCATTTCTAATTGTACTTTGCAACCAAACCCCAAGCTCTCGTTCTTTCAAGAACCAAACATTTTGAGGCAATCTGAATCAACAAAGAAGGTTCGGATTCCCATGGGCGCAAGTTCCACAACCAGCTTTCTAGGATCAACAGGTCCTCCCCTAGCAACCTGGCTTGTTTTTTAGCACCTTCTACTTTCCAAGCTGACTAGTCGCTTTTTCTCCATGTCAGCTCTTTCTTGATTGGCAGGTAAATTCATCTCTTCCACCTTGGTTATCTGAAAGGAATATGGCAACGATAAAGATGTCAGTGTTGTGGCAGAATGAGAAATGAGGAGCTGTAGAGATATCATTTACCTTCTTGTTTGGGCACAGCTTCTTCAGTTCCTCACTTGCCATTACAGAATAGTATTTATCCTCTCCGGTCTTTGCACATAATAGACACCAAAAACAGCATCAGATTAAATTGTATAGTTGCCAAAATAATATGACGGTTCCAATCTAGTACATCAGACATCTTCAGGTTACAATTTCAGGGTTTTAGGGCAGGAATAAGGTCCCAGGGGAAAAAAAGAGAGGAATGAAACAGAAGGCTTTGTCGTGACACAGCTTTACCAAATTCAAGCCACTACCACCCCTTCATGGCTCTGACACCAAGTCATTTAATATCTATCGCTTAGTCATTTGTAAAAGAAAGAATTATGAGAATTTCACTTGCATATAAAAATTCTGGTAGGAAAGTATATAAAGGTTATCAAAATATAACAAACTACATGAGAAACTACAAAGAATATTAAGGATAGCAGCAAATTTTATGCAAGCTTGGTTTCTGATAGAGAGAAGTCAGAAATATTCATTTTCCACTGCCACAACATATATTATCCAATATCCAGAGCATCAAATGCTGCATAAATCTCTTAGCTGATAAAATTCGTTTCTAGATTTAGCCCTCTGGATTACTATAAGATACTCAATTTGAAACTAGAAGATAGTGAAGTAAGCATCAAGACCTCGTATAGATGAGCCAACCGAAGGAGAACTTTTCCACTTTCAAGTTCCTGCAACCATAAAACAATGTCATCCTAGCAGCAGAAACAACTAGGTTTATCTAGAACCCCTTGTACGAACAGTATCTTAGAAAATATAGACTTGGTGCTCCCCTACATACCTGAAGAGTTATAACAGCAATATTGTTAGGTAAACTATAGGAAGGGTCAATAGCTGAAAAAGTTGGTACATGGGAACTCAGCCAATTATTTCCATCCCGTAAAGAAACATGATCGCATAAGTCTGCAGCCCCATTTGCAATGAGTCAACTCTTATACTCGTTCTACCTGTTCTGTGAATGCTAAAAGAAGTGGAGAGTATATTCCTTGACCAAATGTGCGACTCCACTTGGCTCCTTCTCCTAGCGGGTCGATTCTGATATAAAATTTTCCTTGAATTAGGCCATCTGCTGTACTGCTTTTACACAGGAACCAAACCACAGACAGAGGAAAATGGGGAAACAACAGGCTGGTAAATCATCTGGATATCTGCTCAAATTCAATCCAATAACAGATAGAATGCAAATCATTTGGTTCTCTCCAAGAAAATCGAGCTATGAAGCTATTATAGACTAAAGACTAAGAGACAAGAATTAGATCAACAGAATGAGAGCAAGGAACAGCAATATTTTCTTGTACAAACATGTATACTGGAAGATATTCAGAATATTAAAGTTTCAATGTGGTCAATGTTAATACTCCAAGAACCTAAAAGACAAAATGTGCTTCCGCCAGTATAGGTCACTAAAAGACACCACAAAGAAAAAGCCAAGTTGTACTCCAATTGGAGATGCTAAAGCAACCAATCCCAGCCTGAAACATACTTCCCTTGTTTTCCCCACATGCAAAGTGGGTGTGGGGGTAAGAAGAGGGGGTTTAATGATAACTTTCACTTATTATTCTCATCCATAACATTGTCAATAGTAGTAATAATTATCTTCAAACTGAACTTTCTTTTTTTAAGACTTTAGATGAAATCAGTCTTGGCTCCTTTTCCTACCCTCAATAAATCAACATAAGAACTCACCTGATATGACTGGTTTGTGAAATACATAATATTCTGTACAAGAACTTTAGACACGATGTTCATGTAAGATGTAAGAAAGAGAGAGAGTTTGCCCACAAAATAACAGAACTGCTACTATATGCTTCCATTGAGTTTCAACTTTTAAGACTTTTATTGAATTTATAAATCTAAGTGGAACTCAAAAATGTGCTTGCACACATCTCTGCTATCAGTTTTTATAGAACTTATTTAATTCAACATGTTCTGCATTATTAAACAAGATAAAAAAAAATTAGGTCTGCAGAAATTTAAAACACAGGATGCAGAATTTGGATTTGTTAAAAGATGTAAATATAGGTAACTGTTGTTTGTAAATATCATATATCTTTGCCTTTTATTGCTCATGGCCTGTATAAGATTTGAGTAATTCTATAGATGTTGCCTGCAACTATGATGAATAAAATAGTAAGCATCATTCCCAAATGCTCCTAGTTCCCCACTGTATCTCTGTACGTGCTGATAAGCCAGCTACGGTCATTTAGGCCTGAACAAAATGATTATAGAGAAAGCTCCTATTCTGGTGCAGCAAGTTCAATACTAGTGATGGGTGGCACCGTAATCGGTCAGATCAGCAGTCCAAACATTTCATCAAGAAGAATCAGCAAAAAGTAAGGAAACATGCTTGTCATATACTCAATCCATTCCAAAATTAGAGGTGCATTTTCTCTTTATGTGCATTCCGAAATCAAAGATAAATTTCTATTTATAAATTATAAAGTGACATGAAGTTTCGAACATGCTATTACTTTTACTATTAGTTAATCAAGTACTATCGTGCCACCACTATTACCTCTCTAGCAAATGTTAGGGATAAGTTTGGAAAAATTAAAATTTCCTTGATAGTCATTATTTTACAAATGTATCTCCAATTATGGAATAGAGGGAGTAGTAGCTAAAGGTCAACAAACAAAAAACTTTGTCAGAGAAAGCAACAGCTACAAATCTGGTGATTTTAAATCAGTTAGCACAGGAAAGCCTAAAGATACTTGCCAAGGGAAATGCGATGAAAATTAAGTGAGGATTAATATTACATGTAAGATTAACTCAGTAGGAACAGTAATCTTACCAACAAACCCTTGCAATCATCAAGCACACAAACTTCTTCATTTAGTACCTCACCAACTCCCCTAGCATCATTGTGAAGGAGCCTCCTGCACAACAGGAGAAAAGTAGTAGATATCCAAGTATTCATTGCAGTCGTCATTACAATGCAGCATGAAAATAAAAGGTCAAAAGGAAATACTATCAAGTAGGAAAGAAAACGTAGGGATAGGTAAAAGAAAACCTATGGAGCATCAACTCTACTTGGCCATCTACCAAACTGGACCCACCCACTGCACGGTCCACCAACACTGAGAGTTCCATCTTTTCATCCTTGACATAAATTCAAGGATTTATCTAAGAGAAAAGAGCAAAGATAGAAGTAAGAGAGTGTCAAACAAGGTAACAAATCAGATGGACACAAATCTTGAATATATATATTTTCCTACAAGTGAATATGAGATACATTTAGAACCATCAAGAAAATGAATGTGTTACCATACCATGAAGGCATAGTCTACCAGATGCAGTTCTGAGACTGTAAAAATCAAATCAAATCAAGACCAAGGCGAATGCTTTTTCCCTATTGACATATCAAAAGAAACTTTCTTCTTATAATCCATAGAGAAAAAATTACTATGGACAACGATGCTGTTAACTAGAATTTATAGAGAGCTTTAGCATACTATTATCAATAACAAACATCTTAGAATTAAAAAGAATAACTTATATTATCCAGTTAAATGGGACAAGCTACAAACTTACAGTTAAAGAAAATTTAAGCAAATTATCTCCATCCCAAAATGAGAGTCAACTTTAGTGTGTTTTAAGAAATTGTGACTTATAATGATTGGCCACGAGCATAGTTGACTTAAATATGATTAGATTTGGTAATATATTGATTTTGAAAGTTTACTCTCATTTTGGGATATCCCAGAAAGAGAACTTGGCTCTCATTTTGGGAGGACTGAGGGGGCATAATATAAACATGCATTATCCAGTAGCGTTACCGTATTTTCACTTCTATAATTGCTAAAAGGACTCCACAACTGTTAAATTTTATTGACAAGACCATAATATCTTATTATCCTACATGTTAATAATGCTTGTTGACCAAATGGACCCTTGTAAGCTTGGTAAAACTGCTGAACCAGTTCTTGACTCACTTCCATAAAATATCTTTCTACATGAGGCTGTAATTTAAGGCTATGCAAGTAAATATACTGCTGAGAGAGCTTACATGCATAAACTCAACTCAACTAAGCCTTAGACCCAAACTAGTTGGGGAGCCTAAATGCATAACTTTTTGAGAAAACATATATCATAATTTAGTGGAAGATATGACCGTGATTAGAGAAGCACAGCGAGTGTGCTTATCGCAAATTCGCAATTTTTCCCTTCAATGAAAGAGGGCTACATGGTTTTGCAACTTTTATAAATTAATATGGTAATTTGGCATTTATACTAAGATGTAAACTACAGGATAACAGTACTGTTTTCGATAAGTAAAAGGATAGAGATCATATACTCCCTCTATTCCACAAAAAGATTCAATTTGACAAAAAAAAATGCTCCACAAAAAGTGTCCTTTTTTTATTGATAGTAAATTACAATGCGTCCTCAAGTTTGTCATATCATAATTTTATTTTACTAAGTCTCTAAGACTAAACTAACAACTTATTATCTTTTGGGGGTAAACTAGGGACAAATATACAACCTTAATATTTGCAAAATTTGCAAAATGAGACTCATTTTGTGGAAAGGAAGGAGTACAATTTAAGAAGCATTAATATCACCAACTACATTGTAAACAGAAAACATACTGGGTAATAGTTTCCAGCATTTCACAAACAGTTTTTTAGTACAATAAACAAATAGATACCTTCAAATTCAAGTCACCTAGAAACATAAGTTGGTAAGAACTATTTAAACTCCTCATTGTCACTAAGTTTAATGTTAATGCAATAGGCATAACTACTATATATAATAGTATACATAAAAATATCGATAATCAAAGAATTTCATTACATCCCTTCTAAGTTGTATCCACACAAAACTGTGTCAGATCTTTCCTGAAACACAACTGCTTTTCTTGCATTTTCTTGATAATCCAGCATTCATATATAGATCTCACTTGAAAGAAGCACGGAGCGTTGTCATACCCTTTTAATTAAGTCCCTCCCTTTTGAATCCATTTAAAAGGTTTTATTTGTCTTCAAAGCTGTGGTAATGTGAGCTGTTATTTCTTTCCCAACTCCATCATCCATAGGTATAGGTCCAATCTACATAAAGTCAATAATTCAAAACCCTATCTTTGGCATAAATAATACTCCATCCGTTTCAAATTATAAGATCATTATTGACTTGAAAGTCAATTTGAAATATTTTTAAACTCAAAATTGAGATGATTCATTAAATATTATCAAGTAATAAATCTTGCATTTAGTAGTACTTGTTAAATAGTTTAAAATATTCATCATTGTATTGTCTAAAATTAAAGGATTCCGAGTCAATTTTGATGTTGAATATGTCTTAAGTCGACTTCAAAAAGTCAATAGTAATCTTCTATTTTGGAATAGAGGAAGTATTATTTCAGTTATTTATGAATCAGCAATAGCAGTTAACTCACATTAAATTCCATTTCCACATGTTCGGCACCCTTGTATACTCTGGTGACCTGCAAGCAATTGTGTCACAGAACTATTCAAGGCACAGAAAAATGCAAAATGAATCAGATCGGCAGACAATTGTCAGAAAATATTTATATACATACACACTTACACATATATTTAACTAGAAATGATGAATATGACTACTTAAGAAACTACAAATATATAGGCAGTCATACAACACCTGAGATCATGGCGTCGAGAAGGGGTGGGGCACGATACAGATTAACAATAGATCAATAAATAGGCAAATATATGCAATCTAAAGAAGAACTACCTGATATATCCGGGCATTGAGCTGTTGATGTACTTCATCCACTATTGGACTTTGCATAACAGTTAAAGAAGCATGTAACACATCAATTTCCCTCAGATATGATATATTAAATGACAAAGCTTATCGTGTGTGTGTATTACATTTATAACCACAAAAGAGAGGCAAATACGTTAGAGAGACTGATTTACCTCGCCTTCAGCTTTAATGGGAAATGTACCATTTGGACGAAAGACATATGCGGCTATGCGCTAGAGGCCTACAATAATTAGCAAAAACTTCAAAGAGGATGCCAATCAAAAAACAAACCTTTTAATTGACAATAAAGGAATCAACAGCTAATGCATGTTTGTAATGCAATACCCACATGACATAAGGAACTATTATATAAAACTGATACTTTATCAAAGGAAATAGATGTACCTGATTAACTCTATCAAAACATTTATATCCTGAATAGTAGCTGTATGATTGTTCAGCAGATGTTGTGACCTTCGAGATGAAGCAAATATTAAAGAAGAGTTGGTATTATGTGCCAGAACAACACACTCTCCCTAAATTCTTTTTTTTTTTATGAAATTGTACATCTCTATTCTATCTGACCCTTTTCAGTGTTATGATATTAGTATTTACATAGTCAAAATTTATATTGCATTAGTAACACGGATTCTTCAAGAGAAAAGGAAAAGTAAAGAATCTTATTAGTGAAATATCTCGAAACACAACACTCATTTATGTCACACATAAATGAATGACACAAGAATTCAACTTGAGAGCATAAAGAAATTGAAGCATCAGAAGTACATCATACCAAATTTCTGCTATTAACATAACGAGTAAGTTTTCCTTCTTCTGCACTATAATGTAGCTTCAAATTTCCTTGGCCAACTTCCGGTATAGTACTACTGATACCTCCTTCAGACGTGTATATCTCTGTCATTGTAGCACCTACTGCTCAGTTATCAAAGAAAGGACTAATAAATGAGAAGGCCAAAGCATTTAGTTATCTCACTATTACTGCTGTCAAGCTACCAGAAAACAGATTCAGACACAGGATCAATGTAATTAATCTGTCCCTTTCACACTTGTGACGATGTAAGTGCTGAAACCAAGAGGAGGCACGGATGCTGAAAATACAAGCCAATATCTGGGCGTGCTACCAGGGGATATACCCAAGTATGCGTTAACATGATAGTTTCTGTTATTTTAACGAGTAAGCTGTGATTCAATTTCTTTTCCACCAGAATCCAGAACAACTAGTCCCTGGGATGAAACCTGTACCAAAATCAATTTGCAGAAGTTGCCTTGGCCCAAATAATGGGGTCCACAGTTGGTACCAAAGACGAATCCACTAAATATTGAAGCTGTGAATTGTGAACAATACTCATGCAATAGTATATAAGTTCTGTCCTCGACAATACATATTTAGCTTTGATAAATCGCATCTCTCCTTTGTTTCACTATATATTTGATGAAAGTAGCACATTTATCAAAAAATAAATTTCAAATTTGATAGCATTTCTAAGGCAGAGACATGTATTTACTAATTCAATAAACAAGACAGATCATAGTCATAACTTTACTTGTTTGATTACTGAAAAGCAAGCTGTAATTATATACTCCACAATTCTAAAAGAAACTAATACTTTGTCATGGATCAACCATATGTGGATATGCATCAAGATATGTTAATTACATTAAGTTTTATAAAAATCATGTATATATAAAAAAAAAAACATCAATCATTGGCATATTTGGAATTTGATTTTGAATGACAACTAAAGTTACTAATAATATTGATATTTTCACTTGGTATGAGAATACTCCAAAAATCGGTACCGGTTGCTGCTTGAAACAATGCATTTGAAAAAATATTACCAGTATTCTTAGGATGAGGAAAAACGTGTGCCTAAATGTCAATCACATGATGAAAAGTAAAGCAGAAAACTCACCTGTGGACTTCAGTAATGAACTAATAGTTCGCAAAGGTACCAATTAAACAATTGTTAGATCTTTAGCACAATGAACGCCGGCAATTGCAGGGACCATATGAAATTATTAGTCACTAGTAGTTAACGAAAGGGTGGATTCAGGAATATCATTGATAAAACTGATGGAGCTACACTAATTAATTAAGAAATTCACTGGACTGGAGCAGTGGTAATGGTAGTACAAACTACAAAGTTTGAACCTAAATTTAGACGCCAACCACATGGCATGTCCAGTGAGGTATTCAAAGCTCCGGTTACTTCAAAGTCCATGAATTTGAATTTAGTACACAAAGTTCAACGAACATGTATCATATGAGTCCCCCTCTCACTCTAAATTATTTCAAGATAAAAGAACAAGATTTCATAGAAGAAGTAGATACAAGGAAAACAAAGTCCTAACAGAGGAAAGCTATCCAATCCCTTTGTAACTCCGAAATAGAAATCTCCCTTTGTGATGCTTCTGTCTTGGGGTAATGGTTATGTAGGTATGTATTGGTTAAGGGTTTGTCGTTTGTGATGCTGTTGGGAATTTTTGGGAGCCAGGGCAGACAGAATTCCGGGTAATTTACTGGCTGCTAGTGCGGAATCTTTGCTTTGCTCGGAGTTATGGACTATGGAGTTTACTAAAGATATTGGATTCTCTAAGGCAAGTTCTGAGAGTAATAGTCATCTAGTGATTGGGCGGCTATTGAAGAATAGTGAAGATTTATCAAGTATGGATGTCATTGATAAGGATTGTCGGCAACTCAGACAATGTTTTGAGGATATTAGCTTCCCGCATGTTCATTATTTTCTTGTTTAGTGGATGGACAAAGTTCCCACTTTTATTCCTCCTCTGATTATGAGTTATGATGCTCAGGCTTAATAATATTTCAGTCCTGTTCATTTGGACTGTTTCAAAAATAAATATATATCTCTAAAACAATTTCCCTTACTGTAAGTATAGATAAATTTAGTACACAGCTGAACCTATCTTCTCCTTCACTCTGTGTCCCAATGAGTGTGTATTTGTACAATCAAACATCAAAGTAATACAGAGAACTCCAAAACTACTTACATATACTCAAGAATTAGGCTTAGCACATATCCAAAAATCAATAAGCAGCTATCCATTTAACTCATGACCTAATCACAAATTACTAACCTGAACAAAATGAAGGTAATGCTTGTTAAAAATCCTCAACCTCTCAGTGACCTAGCATAAGCACTTTTATCACCACCGGATGTCGGTCCATTCACACCAATGTCTACCATTTCACCACCCTCTACAATGTTCTTCCCCTCATTTGGAACTGCAACTTCTGTTTCGAACTTGGAGATACCATTTTCAGGAACTGCGACCTCTGTTTCAAGCTTGTAGACGCCATTTTCAGGAACTGCAAATTCAGGTTCAAGCTTGGAGACGCCATTTTTCAGCAACATTAGCGCCAACAATTTTGATATACTTTATTAGTTTAAATGATTTATTTATGGCTTAAATATAGATTAATGTCCTAAATTTTTAATATTCTTTTATTTTGAGATTGAACTATTAATTTTTTTAATTAAATAACTAAATTTTAAATTTCTTTTATTTTGAGAATTGTCTTATCAGTTTAATATATTATGTTTTGATTTAAACTCAAAATTTGATTTAAAATATTAGTTGTAATATACGAATCGACCTTTAAAAACTCAAGTTATTCAATTTGTGTTTATCTCGACGAAAATATTATTCAATTTGTGTTTAATTTGACAGAATCTCATGCAACAATTATTACTCAACTTAACGAGGACATCGTATAGTTCAATTTAATAGGAATGTCATGTATTTATATTATTCAATCATAATATTTTAAAATAACAAGTATAAATATTTAGATGTTTCACAAATAAATCAAATTAAACAATTTTTTAATTCACTATTCAAACATAAAATAACTTATTTAATTCATTGGCACATTCAATCCATTAGAACATAAGTATACACTTAGCATATTACATTTAATGTTTATTAAACAATCTTATAAGGTCACACTCCCAAGGTATTTACTTTGTGTATAACATTCATTTGCTCAAAAGTCAAAACTTATCAAACGCGTCAAAGTTTCTAATTGCAACCAGGAGTGAGCAAAAAACGGGTAAAATCGAATAATCGAATCGAATTTTTTAAACCGAAATATTTTGATTTTTCGGTTATTTTTTACATTTCGGTTATATCCGATTTAATATTCGGTTTTCGGGTTCGGGTTTAGTTTTTGATTTTTTGTTATTCGGTTAACCGAATAACCGAATAAGAAGAAGAAAAAAAAAAAAAAAAAAAAAAACTCTACAGTAGCCACACTTTTCACTTGCACTCTCTCTCATCTTTCCATCATTTTCACCCTCACTCTCTCAGCTCTCACTCTATGTCTCTAAGCTCACCCCTAAGACAAGTCACAGCCCACAATAATTTGTGTAATGGTTTTTTTAATTTATTTTTTTTTCCAGTTTGCATTAGTGAGAAGTATTGGTTGTAGAAGTATTGTTGTGCTGCAAATTTCGTGTATTAACCGAATAACCGAATTGATTATTCGGTAATTCGGTTATGCCAAATTTCGGGTAACTATTCGGATATTAAATTTGTACAAAATTCGATTTTCGGGTATAATATTTCGGTTTTCGATTTTCGGTTTTACTCGAATGCTCAGCCCTAATTGCAACTCCTCGTAGGGAATGAATGCCATTTGATTAAAATTTAAAAATATATACTTAAAAATAACTTTTATTAAAATTTAAGATCGAATAATAATACAAAAATAAAAATATACGATATACTCAAGTTCATCAATTTAACTAATCTTATTTATTTGACATATTCATTAGATGAATCATGCTCATTACAATGATTTACACACTAAATAATTATTTTCATAATGACTAAAAAATCCTAATTGTTATAACATGAGTTCAAATTCAATATATCAGTAAATCAAATACCGAATTATTAATTAAATTCTCAAATTCAATTACACCTTGCGCTTAGCTTTTAAGGGGCGCTGCCCCCTTGCAACCCTTACCAGTTCGCTGGTGAGTTGAGCAACGGCTCGCTTACCGGAGAGCGAGATCCCCGACTATACTATTGTAGTGGCAATTAGTCAATCTCGCATAAATATGAATCATTATCCTCTTTTCAAAGTGAAAATGTATCCAAAAAATAATAACACCCTAAGTCTTAGTATAATAATTCAAGTCAAATTTCAAGTTTGAAACAAATTTTTGGTCAAATTATGAATTTGAATCAAATTCATCTAAACAAACTACTAGCCCATTTCAATAACTAAATAGTATTTTATTGAGTTATAATAACTTATCACGAGTTTACCCATAAAATAATGACTAAATATATTATTGGTTAATAACTTAATTTTTTTATATACGGACAAATTATTCCTACATATTTGAATGTAACACTTAGAAGAATTTGTCTGCATATAAAAAATTAAGTTATTAATCAATAGTAAATTCAGTCGTGACCTTTTAAGTTAACATCTGATAAATTAAGATAACCGATAAAATATTATTATACTATAGTTTGAAATTTTATTCGCATGAATTTAATTCGATCTGAGCTTGGAATTTAACCCGAATTATTAAACTTAACCACATAGTTTACGTGTCTTTAGCTTTCTATTAGGCATCTAGCTTTCTATTAGGCGTTACAATAATTTTAATTTAGGAAAAGTTATGTTGTCATATTTAATTTGTTTATTCTAAACATTTTATTACTGAAATAATAAAAATACAATTAATAAAATAGTAAATGTAAAAATTATTATTAATGAAATACTTAAAAAAAATTGATTTAATTGGTTATGCACAAAAGTTACCCCTAAAAACAATTAATTTAACGAACCGTAAGGATGGAAAGCTGCACATAATAAAGAAAAATTCACATTTCAATTCCTTTTCCGAGGTCGGAGGGTATTTTGCATACTTTCAAGAGTCGCCCGAGTGGTTACGATCTTTCCATTTTATCTGCAACTCCACACGCCAAATTAGAGAGAAGAACAACAAAGAAGAAGATGTTGAGGATTGCAGGAAGGAGGCTTTCTTCTGTCTCCTCATGGAGGCCGAGCCAGGCGGCCGCCGCCTCCACATTATTCAAGAATCCGATCAACACCGCCGGAGGCGATTCCTCATCATCGGACGACCATGGCCGATCGGCGGCCTTCTTCTCGAACTTATTTCTATCGATGCCACACCAATTTCATATTCCGTCGAGAGGTTAGTTTCTTAGGTTTCCTGTTTCCATCTGTATATGCGTACTTATTTTCGTTTCCATTTCATATCTAACACAGGGTTTTATATTTTTATGTATGTGTATCAAATTCAGATCCTTGGTTAGATCCAGTGCTGTTATGTGTTATTAATGTCTCCACGTCTTAATTGAAAGTATGGTGTTGCGGCTTTACAAGCCCAGTTAGGGTTTTGTTATTATAGAATTGAGAGCATAATTTTTCTGTATTATTTCCATTCTGAAACAAGAAGAAAAGAATAGGTGAGTATGGCTGACAACCTAAGGTTTGGGCTTCTTGTTTTATTGTTTGCTGGTTTCCTTGTCATTTTCTTGGAGTGCTACCATGAATAATTGGCTGGAATTTAGTTACTTTAAATGCTTGTTGCTGTACTAGATTTTCTGACGGCAACTTGGTAATATTGAAAAGAGAGAGAGTGTAGACTAATGATTTATATGTGAAGAGAAACTTTTAAAAGAGTAACCAATGTACAGCCGAAAAGCAAAGAGGGAATTTTAACATCCTTAGCAGCTAGCACAATACAATGCATTACCACTCATTAGCAATTGGTGGATAGAATAAATTAAAGACTGCTACAAGATTTATAAGACGCAATTTCAAGCTTATTCCTTAACCTTGCTATCGTTTTGAAGATTTAGATTGTGCCCAAAACTTTTGAATTAACAAGTTCACCAACCCCATGCAAAGCAAGGACAACATGAATAGTGGTTTATTATGATACACGGATAATGGTTTATTATGATAGTTAATTAAATGTAAGATAAATATTTAATTAAAATTTTGAGAAGATAATTGTAGTTATTAAATTATTAAATATTTATCTAATTAATAAATTGTTGAATTATATATTATAGGTTCCTTCGACCAGTTATTAAGCTAAATATTTTGAATAGAATGCAAATTTATTTAGTTATGATTATGAGAAAGTAATTATTTTAATTTTATTTAGATTGGATAAATTTCTCGAAATTCTAATCCAAATAGAATTATGAAACTTAAGGTTTAATAAATTTAATTTAGTTCTGACAATTAGTTAGTAATGAATTCACTATAATTTTTTAACTAATTTACAACTATTACTAAAATTTAGATTTATTATTAATACAATTAATCATGTGATTTGATAAGATTTTAAGTTTTAATAAATTTAATTTATTTAGATTATTAATTTAATTATAAAATTTACGACTAATACTAATATAATCAAATCACATTATTTATTAAGAGATTTTTCAATATCTTAATAAAATTATCCTACATAAAAGTTGTTAAAATATATTATCGTACATAAAATTGTGTTAGAAAAAACTTATAAGTTGTAATAAAATTGGTAGATATAAAAATAAAAATTCTTTTCAAAGATCTTTTTTCATATTAGATATAAAAACGAAATGCACTTTCCTTTTTCCTAAGAGGTTAGATTGTTTTTTTTGGAATTCTTTACAAATTTAAAAAGTATTTAATTGTTTCAAATTTAGATAGTACTTATACTAATTTGAATAGAAGAAAAAAAAAGTTGAACAAAAAAATTGTTAAATCAAGTTTGTACTTTTAATTATATTATAGATGTCTTAAGCTTTATACTTTAATTTATCAACAATAAAAATGTTTTGTGCCATACATTTCATTGACCCTTTGACTTGTTGATATGTTCTCTATTTGGGTGGTTATTAGTTTGACAAATTGTGTAGCATCAACTAATACTTGGCTGTACCTTATGGGTGAAGCGTTGATGCTCTCTCTACTCCTTTTTGAATTTAAATAATTTTGATGCACCTTTCTTTGTTTTGTTGGTGGTGTTTAGTGGTTAGGCAGCTTTAGTTGCTTCTTTATATCATCATCTCTCAAAACAAAGTATTTCCAATTAAGATTCACCCCTTGGTGACACTTTGTGTCATGGTTTGGTCTCTTATGAATTGATACTCAGCCTTCATTGTTAATCGAGGTCGTCAGTATTGTACCAATGACGTCTTTATAGTATATCGGATCATTATAACTATCCTTCTTCTAGGGCCGAATTAGGAACCGAAATTGGTCTCGAAACCACACAAAAAATTGACTAAACCACACCGATTGAGCTGCACAAATAGTTCCGACGTGTGTGACAATGTTAGAATGGTTGGAAAATCGCATATACGGTTTGAGTGCGGTTTTGGGAGGCTCTGGCACCACACCGCACAAGCCGCACCGCACTCTTGTATATATATATTTGAGATGTGTGTGATGTATGTATTTTGGATCATAATTTCTCATTTTTCTACTGGTGTGGTCATATGTGTGATGCGCTCTTGCCAATGGTATATGTTTCATTTGGTATAGGTTCCATTTCATTGTTTTAGAATGATCTCTTAATTTTGTATCACAATTTATTATTCACAAAAAAAATTCTCTTATTCAATTTTTCCTATTATTTGTAAAATGGTTTAGTATTTGAATTGTTTTTACTATCCCATTCCGCATGGAATTACATAGTAATATTCATATATTTTTTTAATTCAACATGCACCTTTTTTATTCTTTTATGTATTTATGATGGTAGCTAATAATATTTGTGCTTGAATGTTTCCTTAGACTTGATTTTTAATTATCTGTCTGCAGTTTGCACTTTGCTTCATTACTAGTGTGATTTCATGGAGACTTGAGTTTGTTGAGGAATCTTAATTCCTAAAAATATATTAGACAATTTTAATTATGTTATGCACTTTTAAACTTTTTGTTTGTGGCCAGAAATATTTCTAATTGAATTGGAATAGTTTGAGCAATGTTGAAGCATTCATGAGTAACATATTTCAAACGTAAAACTTGTTGCTTGATGTTATTATGTTAATGTCATGTATGGTTTCTTATACATAAAGATGAATTTGATGTATTTAATATTATTGTTGACTATGTTAATTGATTTTGGAACCGAAACCAAACCAAATGAAACCTCACCGCACCGATTACATGTGGTGTCATGTGCAATTTTAGAATTGTCAAACCGCACCCAAACGGTTTCATGTGTAGTTTGCGCTTCCAACCGTACTATGCTCTATGCTACCTTCTTCTGACATAGGAACACACTTTCAATTAGTATTGAAAGGAAGTGCTTAAAAAAACAATTTATTTCTTACTTGTTGCTTGTCAGTGTACAATGATGCCCCATTCAATATAAAATTATTCAAAATAGTATATTTCTCTTCATTATTAGTTTTGGGATAGAAACTGAGGATGGCAAATATGAATCTGGCCAACTTTTTTATTATTTTTTGGTTTGGATGGTTGAGTGACCTTTCCTTTACCCTTAGCAGAATTCGATTTTTACCTTGTAACATTCAGCATTTCAAGTGTCCAGGCAACTTAAGTGAGTTCATTTTTTCTCATTGAATTCGGAAATGAATAGAGAAAAGCAGCCGTAGGGAGATAAAATTTGAAACTGGAGCTAGAAGGGCCAAGTCCATAATTCAATAAGGTGGATCGATGCTCTTTAAATTTGTGTGGTTGGTTGATACTCCCTCCGTCCACAATTCAGTTTTTACCTTGCAACAGTCAAATATCCTCCAGCTTAAGAGCATTTCAAGTGTCCAGGCAACTTAAATGAGTTCATTTTTCTCTCATTGAATTCAGAAATGAATTGAGAAAAGCAGCTGCAGGGAGATAAAAGTTAGAAGTGGAGCAAGAAACAAGATTAAGTAGAAAATCTTTGTCGACTAAGGGCTAAGTACCTAATTCAATAAGGTGGATGGATGCCCTTTAAACTTGTGTGGTTAGTTGATACTCCCTCCATTGTACAAAGAGTCGCATTTACCAAAAAAATTGTTTCACAAAAGAATTCCTCTTTTTATTGGTAGTAGTATAAAATGAGAAGATGTCCTCAAGCTTGTCATGCTAATTTCATTATCCTTAGTATTTATAATTTTTCAAATGAGACTCTTTTTATGGAATTGGAGGAGTATAAAATTTAATATCCTTTGGATCCTGGTTATTTTTATCTTGCCTAATGCAACATATCAGTTCCCACTCATCTGTAGAAGATTTTGTGGAAGGCTGATTGATCTAGGCAATGACCTGAGTAAGGAACCCTAAAACTTAGCAAGAATTTTAATCTAATTAACTAATAGACAACTTAGACAAGCTACAAGTACAAGCTCTTAGTTTGGACCATTCCTTTTCTCATTATTACACTTCTGTAGAAGGGTCGATCTACTGAACCGGCATGCACCTTTTGATAGAAATCTTTAGCACGCGTTCTTAATAATTCCTAGGAAGATCCAAAGCACTGTCAACTGAATTTTGAGACGTTCTTCGATTTTTTGACAATTTGTAAAAGTTTAGAACGATGTGCAATGAATGAGCTGAATTCCTGAACTAGAGAATTTGTATAAGAGAAGGAAGGAAACACTTAGCTAGAGAATGCATCTCACCATCAGCTAGGGAAAAATGTATTAGCACCGCTAATATTGCACTCAGGAGATTGCTGTGAAATTCCACTCTTTCGAGGGACCTTATGGCTTAGTAATTAATCTTCTCATAAATGGCCGTTTTTTTCACTCACTTGTAAGTAAATGGGTGTAACTTGTAGAGTAGGGAAAGCTAGACATTCTGTCTGGATGAATTTTATGCACTGTACTTTCATCTCAAAGCTTACAAAAAAGTTCTATCTTGCCTCTTGGTTCTTGTTGATAACTCAATCTATATGGAGTGCCTTGTAGAAGAAGAAGAGATTTTACTAGAAACGCCTTCATTAGTTTGTAAGGATTTAAGTGCTTTAAGTTGGTTCCCAAGAGTTCCTTGCAAGTAAGGGAGTTATGGGCGATGATGCACCCCTTTAACCACATTAAAATATATTTCATCCAGTGGATCATGATTCTCGGCTCCTTGTGCCTTTATTTATCTAGTTGTTACTCCCTTCCAAGTTTCTATTTATTTTCTATAATGAAATTGGAATCTAAGTCATTGAGGTTAAACCTTTTCACCATTGTCTTCTTGTGGAAAGCAGATTGCAACTTGAGTATAAAAATTTTCAACAGTATTACCTGTGGAAAAATTCCTTTTTTTCTCTTTAAATTCTGAAATGTTCCATTCTGAATGAGCTTTAAACTTTAACATTCTTATGGGGAAGAAAATGGATCTCTAAATGATTCTATTGTATGTCTAGGAATTTTTCTTATGTAAAGTGATGTTGGTAATGTGTAATTGAGATTATCTTGATGATGGTGTTTATTGCAGGTTTTGCTTCTGATGTACTCATCTCGAAGGATGACAACAGCATGATTCCAGATATTCCAGCAACTGTGGCAGCTGTGAAGAACCCAACCTCAAAGATAGTTTATGATAGTTACAACCATGAGCGATACCCCCCAGGTGACCCCAGCAAGCGTGCATTCGCCTATTTTGTCTTGACAGGTGGAAGGTTTGTGTATGCATCCCTGATCCGCCTCCTTGTCCTAAAGTTTGTTCTCAGCATGTCTGCCACTAAGGATGTTCTTGCAATGGCCTCACTCGAGGTTGATCTATCCAGCATTGAACCTGGAAGCACTGTGACTGTTAAGTGGCGCGGAAAGCCAGTCTTTATCAGGCGGCGAACTGAGGAGGATATCAAATTGGCAAACAGCGTTGATGTGGGATCTCTCCGTGACCCACAGGAAGATGCAGTCAGGGTCAAGGATCCGGAATGGCTTATTGTCATTGGTGTCTGTACACATCTGGGCTGCATCCCCTTGCCCAATGCAGGTGATTACGGTGGGTGGTTTTGCCCTTGTCATGGATCTCATTATGACATATCTGGCAGGATTCGCAAGGGCCCAGCACCATACAATCTGGAAGTACCCACTTACAGCTTCTTGGAAGATAACAAGTTAATGATTGGATGAAGCCCTTTTCAAGCGGACTGTGTGATTTAGGATCCTCCCTCCCAAATATTTATTTTATTCAAACTGTTGGATACTTGTTGCAGTCTTGCAGAGATCTTTGTTTTTAACTTTTGCATTTTATTTTGGTTGTGGACATGTTTAGTAATACTTACATAACTTGGATGGCTCAACTTACGTTGATGCCGGTGGTATCTCTGAATACCTAATAAGATATCTATTATGCCGGCTTTACTGTTATTTGATGTTTGGATGATTTTATCGTCTCTCTTTGTCTTGATGCTCATTTTTCACATCTGCCTGATAGCAATCATGGATTCTTTGATAAAAGATGGTGCATTTTTATTCCTTGTTGGCTGGTTTCATATTGCTTAAAATTTGCTTAATGTGTCCATTGCAAAGATGGACAGTCTTTTATATTTTCATTCCAGCCACAACTAATGCAGGTTGGCAATGGCAATCTTCATGTTAAAGATGGACAATCTTTTTAATTTTCATTCAAGACACAACTAAAGCAGGTTAACTTATGGCAATCTTTAGGATAGATTCTTTCACAAGGTTGCCATGAGTCTGGGTGAGAAATCAAAAAATGACAACTACAAAGAAGGTTGCCATCGGTCCAGTGAGTAATCAAAAGTTTACAGCTACAAGTAAAATGTTTTCAATGTGCAAAATACAAAATGTTACTTGTGCATGAGTGTCTCATATATATATATATATATATATTGTCGACGCCGGGATTTTCGTCGTCTCGTTTTTTATTATTAAAATGTCCCTTTCCAATTTTAGCCTTTTGAATTAAATGTGATTTTGAAAAGGGTCGGCTTAATGTCGACGGGTTTTGAAAGATCGATTTTTTATGAGCCAATTGACCAGAGTCGCCAGTTGGTATATTTGAAATGGATGTACCAACTCATCCGAGTTTGTTTTCGTAATCGCTGGCTCATGTGTGACTCCGAGTTAATTGGTCCGCAAACCGAGATTCATAGAGTTCGGGGGCTTGCTTAAGCGAGGGGAAGGTGTTAGGCACCCCCCGACTTCCGTGAAACACGGTTACCGCAATCTCGATGTTTTCCTATCCTTTTAAATCCTAAAATGTGTGTGCGCGCGTGTGTGCCTAAATGGACGTTTGTGGTGCGTTTTGCATAACAAGTTTGCTTTTATTTTATATGGCAAAAGTGTTTATCTGGAAAGTGTTTTGGACGTTCTTTGACCCAAATGACGAGGCTTCGCTTTTTATAAGAAAGATTGATTTTAATTTCGAAAGCGTTGGGGGGTTTTTTTTTTTTTTATTTAGATGTCATTTTAGAAAACAATAGTTTTAAACTTTTGTCAAATAGGAATCGAGACCATACATTGCCTTCTAACAGTTAATATAAATAAAACGAGGGCAACTTCTAGAACTCTTTAACCCTATGCAAAAAGTTTACTGAAAATATTTATTTATTTGCAAAATCGTTTTTTGTGACGTTTTAAAACCAACTAAAGCCTATTCATCTATCATGGATTAAAGTTTGTC
Source organism: Hedera helix (assembly GCA_947179155.2). Lineage (NCBI taxonomy): Eukaryota > Viridiplantae > Streptophyta > Magnoliopsida > Apiales > Araliaceae > Hedera > Hedera helix. The sequence goes on along the minus strand of OX359270.1, from coordinate 36,778,947 downwards.
AAAACACTTAACCTTTAAACCTCGTGAATCTAATATCCTAAATTGATCACTTTTAGAAAATCTTCATCGTTTGCCTTATTTTGGAAAACCGTTTTTCGTGTCGTAAATTAAAACAAACATCCCAAAACGTGTCGGGGCTATCCATGGGCATGTGAGCCATCCAGACAACCCCAAACACCCACAATCACATATTTTATTATTATCACGGGGCCTTAACCCGAACACGACTTTGTGTCGTTTTAAGGCCCGATATTACAAAATACACATACATGTACCCTATATCACGATTACAGATACCCAAAACGTCCATCATCGGGATTTGACCACTAGGATCTCCTCCCTAAGCTCACAATCATCCAAATAGCTACATAACCAATAATAAACCAAATATAACAATATTAAACCTCGATATCGCACTACATAACCCAAATATCACCCAAATCAAAACTACGCATTACTCATTACCACAACAAGCGAAAAATCACCGTACGGATGTCATCGGGGCGTTAGGAGGAATTACGTTCCGATGGAACCCTCGCTAAACGACCCCTAATCCACGGATCATCACCATTACAACAACAACTATACTACACAAACCCAAAACACAATATTATCACATTTATATAAACAAGAAAAATTCAAAACAAACACCCATTTTCACCTTGCAATACACCGGAACAAGCTTTATATTCCAAGATTGATCAAACCCACAAGAATATACAACTATCTAGCAAAAGAAAGTGAGATTTCCCCTAAATTTTCTCCAACCCGAGCCCCTTCTTCTTCTTCCTCGCGATTTTCTCTCTCCAAAATTCTAACTTTTTTTTTCTCTCCTTTGCTCTCGGGTGGAAATGGCCGCTCTATAGGCATTTCCAGGCAGCCGCAGATGCATCTGCGGCTGGGCGGCAAGCCGCCTGCGCCGTTTCCTCGGCTGTCGTGTGCCGTCTCCTCGAGCCGTGCGAAACCTCGAAAACCGTTTGGCCGCAGATGCATCTGCGGCTATCTGACTTGCTTTTCTCGATTTCCGTGCCACGCGGTCTTAATTCGCCAATTTCTGCGGTATTATTTTGGAAGACTGTATTTTTGCAATCCGGAAATCCTTGGGAAACGTGCCACATTGTTCTGGGAGGCTAGTTCGGAGGGCTGTGACTTGATATAGAATTTGATAATTGTGCCTGGCTTTCAGGGGGCGCTGCCCCCTTTCCACCCTCGCCAGCTCACCGGCGAGCTGGGCAGCCGCTCGCTCACCGGGGAGCGAGACCCCCGAACATCGTAAGCGTAGTGGCCATTAGTCGTCTTTTGTGGTCAGCTCAGGCTTTTCTGGATCAACTGTTCGCCTTGCCTCAAGTGATCGGATGCTCGTTGTCCGTTGTGGCGGTTTTGACCATAAATCGCTGGGGTGACTTTGTGCTGGGGTCCACCTTTCTTTCCGCATGCCGGGTCAAATGACGATTTTACCCTGCTGCCAGGGTTAGTAGAGAGGTGCAAAATTTGGGTGTCTACATATATATATATATATATATATATATATATATATATATATATATATATATATATATATATATATATATATATATAACTATGTGAGTTTTGAATAGAAAAAAAAGAAAAGAATAAAAAACTTAAATTAGGATGGAAAAAAAAGAAGAAGAAGCAGCAGCAATAGAAGCCCTGTAAATTATATATTTTTTGTCTGTGAGTTTATAAATGAAAAAAAAAATAAAAAAATCTTAACATTTAAATACAGATTACCACTTTATCCTTATATTAATTTTTTTTTTTTTTTGTAGACAGAGTAATGTAGAGAGTACGCAAAATTTGCTAATTACTTTTTCCTTTTCCTCCGGATCTAGCCTTTTACTATTTAATGGAAAACTTCTCAACAAAAAATTACCAAATTTTTTGTTTATTTATTTTCTTTTTCGTTCCTTAAAATGCTCACGAACAAGAGAAATTGATATAAAACTTATGTTTTCATTCATTTTTTTTAAAGTTAAAAACAGTACGAAGAAATTATAATTTTCTATCATTTCTTCTGTATTTCTTAGTTAATATTAATGTCACATTTGTGAATATAAAAATATATTTTAAAGTCGCTCATTTTAAAAATGTATTTCAAATTTTGGAACAAAGGGAGTATGTTATATTTTAATTTTATTTACTTTACTTTTATTATTTTAACTAAATTTATAAATAAAAAATAAATTTTGAGTACACTGAAATGTTTACTATACTAACTAGTTAATGCTTGTATAAACTAAGGTAATTTTACCCCCTCATTATTTATTTATTTATTTATAAAAAGTCAAAAAATTATAGGTCAAAGATTGTGTCCTGAATATCATATGAAATATGAACTTAATGAGTCCGGTTATAGGTTTTGTCCATTTGGAAAAATATGACACTGCTTCCAAATGAAAGTAATACAAGAAATGTGTTTATATCAATGTGGTTTAATTTTAGGAAAAGTATAAGACACACGAATTAAATATAATATTATTCTTACTATTAAAAAGTGACAAGTATTTTAATATAAAAATATATTTTTAAATAGTAAAAATAACGTTGTATGTATATATACTTTATCTTAATTTGAATATAATTCTATCCTTCCTGACCCACTTTAAAAGTCCCGTTTATTTAATTGAGTAATGTTAGGATTTTAAATATTTTTGTCTTAAATGACATGATCTTTAATATCTTAATGATAATATATGACATAGCCAACCAAATAAGGATATAGACAACTAATATTATGATGACACATCATTTGAGTTGTTTTTTAAAATTAATAATTTGAGATCCCTAGAATCACATATATCTATTCCACAAAAAGAGATAAATTATAATGAACATGTAAAATCCTAAAAGTCAAAGTTTGATATGAATTTATTTTAATTTTTAAAATAGAATTTTTGTTCTTAAAAACAAATAAATTCACATAATTTTTATATCTAAGGATTTCATAATATAATTAAGAAAAAAATTCAAAAGGGATTTATATGAAACATACGAGTATTATTTTATTTTTTTATAAACGAGTCTTATTTTAATTAATAATAATATAAAATTACATAATATTCTTAAATTTATTAATATATTATTATATCACCTCTACTAAATTTGTGTAATTATTGAGCGTTAGCACACAATTATAATGTGTAATGCATGTTATACCGTGGGTTGAAAATAGTACTTCTAATAAGATTTCCCCAAAAAGTAATTTTTTTTATTTTTATCATTCTTTTATTTTATATATCCTTAAAAACTAGCAGACGTATTGTAATGACCAACCAACCCCCACCCCGAGTGCGAACCAATGGTTGAGCTCGAGCCAAGCCGAGGCCAAAGCAAAAAAGAATTAACCGTAACGGTTCCAGGAGACCACTCTCCTCCGATATTTCCATATCCCTGTCTCTCTCTCCCCCCGTTTGCGTGCGAACCCCCTTTTCTATCTATATATCTTCCCAAACAAAGTCGAATAATCCGAAATTCTCCATCTTCTTTCCCACTGTTCTAATCGGCCAAAAAATTTCATTTTTCGTAAGGGCTAAATTGCGGAATTACCGGGAATTCGTTGTATCGGCGGAGCTTTTTGGCGAGTCGAGCCCCTTTTCTGGTCGAACATCGAGTGCCACAGGTATTATTTGCGTGCAAACCTTGCTTCAGTTTCTAGGGTTCTTTTTCTTTAAGAGTTTTGGGTTTATGTAATCAAAGCTTTTTTTATTTTTTGTTATCTATTTTGTTTGTGTTATATTTTTCTACCCTTTTCTGTTCTGGAAATTCCTTTGTATTTTTATTCTTCTGGGGATTAAGCCAATGGGTTTGCATACTTGTATCTTGTTTTTGAATTTTATTTCCTGATTAAATTTGTGTTTGTTTTTCTCAATCCCGTTATCTTTCTAGGATAGTGTTAGTTCGTTGGTTTCATAAGTTGCCTGTTAATTTATTCTTTTTTAATATGTTTCTTATTGGTGATAAAAGTTCTATATTGCAATATGATAGAATTAGTTTTTGACTGTTAGTGCATGTCTTTCTGAGACATTACAGTTTCAGTACAGATGTGGAAACTTTGAAGATACTACATCCATTTATATTCTTAATATCTTAATAGAATTTTGAACTTCACTTGCTTTTCTCAGATTGAGGTAGGATCTTTGAAGATACTACATCCATTTATTGCTCATTTTAATATTTTCAAGAAAGGGCAACTAGTATGATTGTAACTCCTCCATGATTCTTGTTTCTATGATTACAGTGTTTCTAAACAACCCAAACTTGAAAATTCATGAATCACGAGGTTAGTTCCATTCAGATTCAACACAAAATACTAACATGGTAGCTATTTGCATTGTGGTATGAATGTTCCAAATCTTGGTGCGTTCTGGAACATGCCGATCCAAAACACCTTGTTCCTATTTACTTTCACTTACATAGAATATGTTAATGTAGGATGATACCATTCCTCATTCTTCTAGGTAATAATTTTTAAAAAAGAGCTGGATATGTTATTTATTATCATGCAATTTGTAGAAGAAAACAATGCTAATTCGTAGAGACAACTCAAATGGTTTAATTTTATACTTAAGAAAGCTGCCCCAGCGTATAGTGTATTGTGTTACCGTTCTGCAAATTGAAACGATCAGGTTTTTGGTGACATTGGTTCCATTAATCCTCAATGTCATCACTGTTTGGTAGTATCTTTTTGCAGTTTCATCTTATCATAGCCTGCATTTATTCAAAACATTGCAATGCTTCAGTAACTTATTTTCTTGAATAGACTTAAGAAAGAGCAAAAATTGATGTTCGTGAACTGTGTGGACAAAATTGTACATTTTGCTGGTTATATCACTTATTGCATTAGAAATATCACTATTTTTTCTTTGCGAGAAGTAAGTTTAGGCATATATCTGCAAAGTAGGTAAACTTCCGCACAATGAGTGGTATTGTACTCTTTAATTCCCATCATAATGGGACACTTTGAGTAAAGAATTAGGACCTACTTAGCGGAGTTGTTTAATGGGGGTTAGCTGAAAGTATGATATATACTTTTTATGATTTATCATGTGATTCCAGTTGTACAATTACTGAATGTGTAGTGTGTTTGTTAGTTTATTGGGGTTTGCTGAAAGTATAATAATATAGTATGAAGTCGTGAAATATCTAATGTTTTATGATTTATCATGTGATTCCAGTTGCACAATTACTGAATGTGTAATAGTGTGTAATGTGTTCGTTATGCATAGTCATGCATTTAGTTTAGCTAAGATAATATTTTAAGGATGCAGGTTCTCTAATGTGCTTATGGAGCGATTTGTTGATTAAGACCAAGAGAGCTTCTTGTAATAGAATTTTTAAAGTGCTCTTCTGGTCATTCGGTGCACTTCTGTGCAAATGGCTGCTGATCAGCGGAAGAAGAAACGTTTGAACACTGCTAGTGTTGTTTGTTACACTTCTCGGGAGCAACACAAAGTGAAAAGGAAGAAATTGGTATTGCCACAATATGATTCAAACATCAGATCTAATATTGCTCTTGAGTGGGATGACAAGATTAAGAGTGTTGTGGCCCAGAGGGAGCAGATTGGCATTGCTCGGAGAGATTTAGCACCTTTCGTTAATGTTGTTCCCAGTTGCCACAATGTCTTGGCTGATATAGTTACTGTTCCTCGGGAAATTTTTGAACTGAAATTTTTGAAGGAGGTGCTTTCATGCGAGGTAAGGATTAATTTATGTTGCACTCCATATTTTACTTCAAAAGAAGTTTCTTTATCAAGTTTTCTATACATTTCATGGGGGACAATCTTATAGGTTTGGCAAACTCATCTATCTGAAAAAGAGAGAATCCTTCTGAATCAGTTTCTACCTGAAGGAGTTGAGGCACAAAAAGTTGTTCAAGAACTCTTTGCTGGGGATAACTTTCACTTTGGGAATCCCTTTCTGAAATGGCAAGTATTATGATTCATTCTAATGACACAAGTTGCTGATGCATAACTTTCTGTAGAAATTTGTCCAAAAGTTGTACGACTTTCTGGTATTTTGCAAAATGGTAGTTGATAATATCACTTGATCAACCTTTTGGCTTTCAAATGTTTGGATTTTCAGTTTGCTTTTGAATATCTAATCCCTCCAGTCCACCTTTGCTCCACTTACATGGTGTAGAATCATGATGATTTTTTAAGACACGTGGACAACACATTTAGAGAGAATAATTTCTTAATATAACCTTTTTCATAGTTATTCTTAAGCTTTTAAAGAGATCAATTTTGAAGAAATCATATTAAATGTAATATATACATTCATAGCGGTTGGTCTTAGAATATCTGTGGCTTGCATTGTTTAGAAACAGGACGTATAAAATGTGATGGTTGGAGTATTAGCTTTCTGACAAGTTCTGTACATTTAAGTAGTTTTCATCATCTTTTGTGGTTTTGTCCAACTTATTAGTCTATTTGGATTGCGAATTGATCTATTTTGTCATATTTACAAAGAAAAACAAGCATATTGGTCCAATGTCTTTAACCGATATACCAGTTCATCTAATACATCAATAACAAGTCAGTACAAGGAAGTGCAACAGAATTGTAAATACGTTCTTCATGTAGTGGTTGTGTAATTTAATGATCTTCACTATCCTTGATCTTTAAATTTTGTTTAGTTCTTTGGTTTCTATGGGCATTAGTTAAAGGCTTAAATTTGAGATGTTGGGGTTGAAATTTTGAAGTCCAGATGAAAAAGAAAAGAAATATAATGAAGGAAAAAAAGAGAGAGAGAAATGATAATGATGGTCTGTAATATATGATTGTTTTGATTAATTACACAACATGTGTTTGGCTTCAACCATGTCTAATCTAATAATTGTACTGAGCTATATTGTATTATTATGACAATTCCATAAACGATATTCATAACGTTAACCAGTATGAATTTTGGGCTGGTCATTTTTTATCTTGACTACACCTTTGCAGGGGTGTCTCACTTTGTTCTGGTAGTCTTCATCCTGATACTGTTCTTGACAAGGAACAGATTTTAAAGGCTAATAAGAAGGCATACTATTTGGAGCTACAAAAGTATCATCATGAGTATGTGAACTAAAGTTTTTACGCTTTGCTGTTGTCCTACATCTTGTTTCTAAATATTGTATGGTCATGGCAATTATACTTTTTGTGACAGTATGATCGGGAATCTACAGATGTTGAAGGGAAGATGGGAAAACTGCAAGGATACTGATAAAGAAATTGGGCAGAAGTTATGCAGGTTGATAAACTCTGTATTATTTTCTCTACACAAACCTTGACGATTTTTGTAGAAGCAGGATCTTTCTATACGCAGTTGGGTAATCTGAAAATTACAAAACATGTTATTCGCGAGTTTATTCAGAATTGAGCATCCTCATTGTTAAGATATAGGCTTTTGCTATTCTATGTTGGAAGTCTTTTCCTATTGTAAGTTGGACAACTTGGTAGTGTGTATGTGTGTATATATATGTGTGTGTGTATGTCTTTTCTCTCTCATCTTTTTTCTCTTCTTCTTTCTTCATATATTCTAATTTCAAAATATTTATTTTTCATTTTATCATTGTTACTGCTCCCTAAGCAAAGACAGTGATGCTCTCGACATGTAAAATTAGGTATGCCCTTAACAATCCTTATTGGTACTGAGATTTTTCTCTCATTTCTAGCACTTGTGAGAAGAAAAAGCTCTGAAAGTCTCGTAATTCATAGGCATATTGATGCTGAATGCTATTATCTGATTATTATTGCTACATGAGGCCTTTGACTTAATATTTTTTCCCTGGCTGCTATATGCTTTCCATGTGTCAAAATTCAATTATCATGCTTATATATCAAAAAAGACAGGTAAGCAAGTGAAGGGACTCTTCTTCATTTTTTTGGGTTTTGTTTTAAAATAGATATGCACATTTGCTCACACAATCAGCATTTTTTAACGCTCTATTTGTCTTCTTCATAATTACTGTTATCTGTATGAGTATTTCAAATGTCTTTCTTCTGAAATGATGTGTAATATCCTGATGATTGTGTCAAAATTGTCAATTTACCGTATCGTGTATCTATGGTTTTATATATTCACTCTCAGTCTCCACATTATATTTGACTTTTGAAGAGTTGTATGCTTAATTTGGTGATCATTTTTCTTTAGGTATCTATTTTTTCTTATTTAAATATATTAAATACTATTCCGAGCAGGTCAAGGAAGTACTCTGGGAAAACTGTGACCACTCATGCAAATGAATCAGGACTTCATGATTCCGACGATGATTTTGTTGCCACATCTGAATCTTGTTCTTTTGCTGCTGATGACAAAGCATGTAGTAGTGATGACATGAACTTTATGTCGCTGCATGAAGATTCCCAAAGACGGTAATTAAATTCTTTATCTTGAGCTATTTCCGTGCTTGTGTGTATCGTTTCTTTGGCTTGGCCATGACAGTAACAATTAGTCTGAAATATGAGATGGTTATCATAAGTTCTCAGTCAGTGAGTCATTTATGTAACTACTATTTGGGATTCAGAATAACTTTTAGACTTCTAGTTGTCTTAGGAAGTGTGTTAATAGTGCAATTACTTACCAAAAAAGAGGAATGAAAAAAGGAATTGTGTTTATGTATGCATCTGACTTGGTGTTTATGTATCTCTGATCTTGGTGTCAGTATCTGCAGAAAAGGCTTTGTCGAGGGGAAATATTATAATTCTTCAGATGGGCTTAAAGTGGTAGCAAGACCAAGAAAAGGAGAAAAGCTATGTAAGCGTAATGTGGAGTGCTGTGATGGTGCCAAATATATGTCCTATATCAAGGTTGTTCATTTGATATACCTTACATTTCTTAAACTTAATATTGTGTCTATGAAAGTCTTGGAGCGACTAGTTTTTGTCCTAAGATAGAAGAAGATATAGATAGAGAATACAAGGCAAAGGGAGGACAAGAGGTCCATCAGAAAAACAATTTCTAGTGGAACAAAATATAAAGTCCTCATAGGAGCACTACCCCCAATCCTGGTAGAGATATGATATATTTACCCCACAAAAAGGGCCTATTTAAGAGGCACGATCCCATAATAACTGAAAAGACATTAAATGATTGTGATGTGTTTGTAATGTTTATGTTGTAATATGCCATTTCATTATCTACGTGTTCACACTTCACCTTAGAGTAGCTCTAGCATTGTAGTTTATGGTCAGTTCTCTTCTATGATGGTTTCAGCTCAAAGACATTTCATATTTTGGATGGAAGTGTAAAATCTGTGGCTGACATGGTGAGACCTTTTATTAGGAATTTAACTATGTTCATAAATCTCCTCTTTTTTCTTTTGTCCTCCTTATTCATTTCATTTTAGTTCTACTACACAATGGGGTTATCCTTTCCGCTTATTCCCCCACCGTGAGGCTAATCCTTGGTTCTCATTAATATCTCCTAGAATAGATTATATGAAAATTCGTCAAGTCTCTTTGTTCTTGTTATTGGCAAGGCATATGTAATTCTTATGTTCTTAGAGAGTGAAAACTGTTCATTTGTCATTGTTGTGTACAGGTTAGCAAGGAGCAGCATCAACGTGTTAAGAGTAGCATGAAGCATATGAGCAATAGCATTCAGCCTAGGTCTCTTAATCATGTTTTAGGTGACCTTGATTCCTTTTGTGTACAACCATATAAGATGTTTGAGGAAGAAGAGAGGCAGAAGTTGCATGAGCACTGGTTAGCATTATGTGAAGCAAATCTACCTTGAGTTATTTGGTTTCCTCAGCTTAATATTTAATTTATGTTTATACAGGTCACAATTGGCAAACATAGATGTCACTGCAGGTTTCACAAAATGGAGAAGAAGGCAGTCAGAAAAATGGCAAGTGATACAAGCTTTGGGGCAAGAAATAGTAGAAAAACTAAATTATTTGAAAGAGGTTTGATGTTCAGGCCCTTCTTGCTCGTGTTTTTATGTGTGAGGTTTGATTGGTTCTTTTATGCCTGTTATCTTGGTGAATGCCTACTTTTGCTGTATCATGTTGACTTGTCATTTTAAATTCGGTCTGCAGGATGAAGAGAAAGAGAGGCCTAATAACATGCCTGGTGATCAGTTGGATGATGGAGCATCAGATCTTGAAGCCACAATATCAGGAGAGGTTTGTTACTCTGCCTTCTTCTTTTTTGTGTGCTGATTTTGGGGGTGGGCAAGATCCTGTTATAAAAGTATTACTCCATCCGTTCCACTAAAAGAGTCCCATTTGCACATATTAAGAATGTATTTTTATTCCAAGTTTAAAAATAATAAGTTGTTAATTTAGAGGTGGTGGAATGATAATGAAATTTTGATGACAATCTTGAGGATATTATGTAGTTATATACTACTATCAGTAAATAGTGGACTCTTTTGTGGAACACAATTTTTTATTACAAATGAGGCTCTTTTTGTGGAACAGAGGGAGTATAAATAAATGACCTGTTTAGTAGCAAGATACCCTTTGCGGAGAACTTGAAGATGCAACAATCCTCAGTGTACTATGTTAACATTTCTGCTCGTTCCTGTGTGATCAGGATGAGGAAAAAGAGATATCCTATAGCTTGCTTCAGGAGAAGATGGACAATGCTACAACAATCCATGAATCATCCATAGAGGTTTGTTAAATTGCCTTTTCCTTCTTTATATGTTTGTTTTAATGTGGATAATCGAGTGTACAAAACCAATTATTTGAAGAGTTTTTAAAAAAAAATATACTTTTAATAGTTTTGTGTGTGGTTGGGATAGGGAGAATAGAATTGAAAAAGATTCCTCTAAACAGGACTGCGGTGTATACAAAAGTGCACAACTTACATAGCAAATCTATTTTATTAGAGAAAACAAACTTTAGTTGGTCCTCGCTCCTTATCCGAAAACATATGATATTTGTTAGTAATAACATGCCTGCTTTTCTTGGTTCTTTGTTTGGCGGATAGGATGGAAAAATCGAGAGCCCTAATTCCATATCTCCGCAGCAGATGGATAATGAAGCAGCAAATGACGAACCTGTTATGGAAAATGATACTGCATGTGTTCCCACTTTCTTGCAAAATCAGCATCTGCAGCAGAGTACGTTACTTGGCGCTAACCAAGTGTTCCATGCCATGGATTTGCCCAAAATAGATTATCTCCCTCCTAAGTTGTCAGCCCCAGAAAGTTTAAGCCATGTGGATGTTTCTCTTTGTCAGGGGAATCCTCTATCGGTTGCTACTGGTGTTTGGACGGCAGTTAACACACCAAGTACTTATTATCAATCTACTCCTGTAAATCAGGGATACTCGTCTGCCAATGAATTGTCACTCCAGCACCCGCAAGTAACGGGAGAACATTCAATGCAACTGATTGATCTGGAACCTGACATGCGGAAAGAAGACCCTGGGAAGGATTTTTTATGCAGACAACCTGATGATTTCTTCAGCACTTACACTAACCAAGCGGGAAATGAGCAATTCCAATCATTCTTCAAGGGTCAAGGGAGTTTACCTTACCACTGTGAGCAGAAACCTACTGGGTTGGGTTTCCAGCTACCAGCCAGTGTAATGATTGAAAATGATCAATTTGTTGGGCATCTCAGGGAGCAGCTGCATCCATCAATCGCACTAGATTGTAGGCAGAAGATATTGAATGATCTCTACATGCAACAGAACATTCAAGAGAATATTTATTCAGATGGAATGAGGTATGCAATTCCAAGGCAAGAACACTACTCGACCCTTAACGTGCAGGATTGGGCTGCCAATGCTGTACACTTATTAGGACCTCCCCAGTCTAATTTGAATGGTGGAGAATTGTTAAGTCAAAATTTGCTTTCCGGTGAGAACCGCTCCCATGGTAGTTGGTCTGGTTCAGAAGCTCTTGTTTGCCCAAACCAAAGCATCAGAAATGGAAGTATTGCAGATCAGAGTCTCTTTAGTGTTCTATCTCAAAGCAATGAATTACGTCCTGGTGCCCCATATGATTCAATGGGTTCCGATGAACAATTAAATCAATCTGGGAATTACAATGGGGTGGGTGGGGGTGTTCCCGCAACAAACAATGTATTATTGCGGACAGTTAATCCACTTGACTACTTGAGTGGACATGAAGCTGCTGATGGTCTAAAACCAAATAAGTTGGGATGGATGAGCCTGCCACATCAGAATGATGCTTTACATGATCCTATGGGTAAACCATACTTGAGGTCCTGGAATCATTGAGGGCATTTCTTCTTTCCTTGTTCAGAGAAATGTCTTGTCAGTATTGTTGGTTGGGAGATGGGATGAGTAAAGATGCAGAAAACAAGGTTCGTTCAACAGGATTTTGTGGCACTTTAAGGGATAGGGTTTCTCTGGACAAGCCGCGGAGATAGGACTATGTACATACATCCACAAAAGAGCCAATCCAATGCCATGTATATACTTTAGGTTCTAGATGGGTTTATGGGTTCAGGGTTGAGGGAGGGATTTCTTAGTCAACAGTTGACGATCCTTCTCTAATTTTGTTAGAACTTTTCTTCTCCTTTTTTTTGGGGGAGAAATATTATTTGATTACTTTGCAGGCCAGACACCTACAAGTAGCAAAATGCCTTTCAATAATGCTGATGCTGCTAATTTTTGTTTTGATTAATTCCTTTTGGTAAATATTTGATCACTAGTTTATGATGCATCTGCGGTCTTGAGTGAGCTCACTAAAGGGGAATGTTTGAAAAGTCAAGTTTCTTTCTTTGACAGCCCAGTATACTACAACTGCATTGCAATACCTGAAAAGTTAGTTTACTCGTGTAATATAGTATGTTTCCCTCTGAAAAAATCGTCCTCATTGTCCAATTATGGAATGGAGATGACGGGTGGTGAAGAGTAGATACTTGATGGAGATGAGTACAGCCGCATTATCCTACCGGTCCAAATTAAGGTGTCGGCGTAACTTATGTACATACTCTCTTGTCCTTCTATTCCCCAAAATAATATCATTTATATATTAGTGTCTAACGGTAAAGAAGCGAGATTGCGTAATTTAATAGCTAATATTATCATAAAAAAGAAATGAATTTTTTTATATTTGATATATATATATATATATATATATATATATATATATATATATATATATATATATATATATGCGTGTGATGATTCATAACAAGCGTTTGTTATAGACATTATTTCAGGATAGGAGTGGGACCTGACCTGGCCTCATGTCTTTCATATGGTCAGGGAGATTTTTTATTTTTTATTTGGCTTGGCCGCATTTCCCTCAGGCGGTCGGCCTGACCATAAAACGTTTTCACATATCTATCATGCGGTAAGGCCAAATATTTTTTTTTCTTCATAAATTTAAATTTGAAGGAGATAGTTGCTGTAATGTCCTAGAATTTCCACATCTTTATTAATTAAAATATTAATTTAATTTGCAACGAGTTAGTTTTACGAGATTATTTAAATCCTTTTATGTGATTGATTAATTATGTGATTAAATAATTATGTAATTAATTACTATAATTAATTAAAGGGGGTTACTAATATGTTATTAAATTAGTAAACAAACCCTAAAGTTTTAATATCAAAATAATTGATAAGTTTCCTATTAATTAAATATTCAATTAAATTGAATATAATGAGTGAATTAAATATAATAAATTAATTAATATGATTATTAATTAATGTAAATAATGTGAAATATTAATAATAATATTTATTAGTCCATTTAGTAATTTAATACTAATGGATTAAAATATTTAATCTAATTATTTATTTAATCATGGATTGAATAATTAATGTGTAAATTATTAAATTAGCCCAACATGGGTCAATTAGTAGCCCAAGTGGAGAATAATAAAATTTGATAATTTAGTAGCCCAAACAATTTAATAGAAGCCCAATTGGTATTTTAAATTAAAGCCCAATGATTGGCCCACTTGGAAAAACAATTAAATAACTTATTAATTAATTAAAATAAGCAAAGTGACTTGATTTTTGGGACAAGAAGGAAGAGATCAGCCGAGCATACATGGAGAGGAGAGAGAAAAGAATTGATTGTTTTGTTATTTTAGTTTATTATTTATTTATTTAATTAAAGGTTGCTTGTTTTGATTTTTGGGAAAGTCTTTTCCCACAAAATTCTCACAAACTAAGTATGGGCAAATTTTCTTGTGTAAGTATCCAATATAGGTGCATGATGGTCTAGATTAATAGATACAATATGTGTATCTAATATTTTGTAGGAGTATACTTGCATTTGTAAGACTTGTACATTTCATTATTTTTCAAACTAAATAGAGAGCTAGAGAGCATTTGAGAGGGTGAGAAAATTTGAGAGCAAAATACTTAGAGAAGAGAAGGAGTCTTGGTTCATGTCATCTTCCTTCACAACTTATTTTGGAAGAAAAAGAAGAATAACCATTAAATCAAGGTAATTGTTATTTTAAATGAAGTTTTATTTTTAAATTAAATAAATCATCATGTTAGTATAAACACGTTAATATAGTTATTAATGTGTAGTTGTAATATTTATGCCATGCTTGAGTTTAATATGTTTGGTTTGTATTTTAGTATATTTTATATGATAAAATATGTGTTTAATAGTGTGTAAACAAGTTTTGGAATTTATGTCCAAAAATATTTTTATAAAACTTAGGTTTGATGTTCTAATATTATCGAACATTAAATCATGAGAAAAACAAAGTTTGAATCACTCAAATTGGAGTTATATACAAAAAGTTATGATTTATGGTAGTTTATGTGATGTAAAATTTTTTATAAAAAAATAATGATATTTAATCATGAAAAATTAATTTTTCATGTTATAAATTAATATAAGGTGATTGGTAATTTTTTTGGATTTTTTATTGAAGAGTTAAAGATTTATTGAAGGTATAATTTTAATTAAAGTGTGTATAGCCGGAACTGTTCACATTCTGTGAAAGAACAAAAAAAATAAATTAAAGGTTTCCGCGCAATGCGCGGACCACTGTGCACAGTCGGACGCGGAGACCAAAACGGCGTCGTTTGGCCTCCAAGAAATATTATGCCGCGCGTACGCGCGGAAGCCAACAGCAGTGACTCCAAAACGGCACCGTTTTGGTCCTGCTTCAGCGCACCGCAGGCAATGCGCGAGAAACTGTTTTCGGGGAAATTACATTTATGCCCCTCCGTTTTTTTTTCGGCGAAATTACCATTTTGCCCTCGGATCAGTTTTCTGATTATTTACGAAACTGCCATCGGTCCGGTTTTTCAACTTAATTACGAAAATGCCATTCGGGTTAATTTTAATTAATTTAAATATTTAAAAATTAATTTAAAATTATAACAAAAATAATAATAATACAAAAATAATATTGGGGAGCATATTTTTCATTAAGTTTAATATTTAAATATTTTAAATATTAATCTAGTTAGCTAAACCATGGTTAAATTAAATAAATTTATTATTTATTTATTATTTTAAATGTTAATAATAAATAAAGATGATAAATTAGCAATTATTATTTAATGCCTATTAAATAATATTTAAAGAGAGATAAAATTTATAAATTAATTATTTATTATTTAAATATTATTAAATAATAAATAAGGATAATTAAGTAATTAATTATTATTTAATTAACATTAAATAACGATTAATGGAAATTAAGTTATTAGAGTAATAATTTATTATTTAATTAAAATAATAAATAAGAATGATTTGATTATTATTTAACCTTAAATAATAATTAAAATTAATTAAATAATTAATTATTATTTAATTGACATTAAATAATAATTAAAGAGGATTAAGATTAGTAAGGTTAATTACTTCGTTAATTATTGGTTGATTAACATTAAATTAAAGAAGGTTAAAACTAAGTTAATAATTATTTATTATTTAATTATAATTAAATAATAAGTAAGTACAATTAGTTATTATTTATAATAACTAGAGTTAATTAATTAATTTCTATTTAATCAATATTAAATAGTAATTAAAAAGAGATTGAGTTAATAAAATAAATTGAATTTAATTAAACAATTATAATAAGTTGTTTAAAGGTTTAATAAGTGTCCAACACTTAAGAAAAATATTTTCTAACTTATTAAATTATTAACCTAATATGATTGAGGGTCTATAAGGTTAATAATATTGTTTTGACTAATGTAATTTATGTGTTAGTACTTATGTGGTAAATAAGTTCGTTATTAAGCGTATAGTTATGCAAATACGTCGTACTAATTATTAGACCGACTTTATTAATGTTAGGTATTTCAAAGCAAGTTAGTTAAAGCTAGACAATTATTGTAGCTGAGCAAACAGGCAAGTTCTCTAACCCTACTCATTTATTGTTGAACCGATTTCTATACTTGTATTTATTGTCAAAGCTTGAAGTGGTTTAATTATTAAAAATTATTCCACATCCATATTGTTTATAAAATCGCACTTAGTGCACTTGAAACTTATTAGTTCTTGATTCATGAACTGTACTAAAAATGTTAAAAGCTAATAGTTCAGCTAGACATTACGTTTATAAATTCAATACTTGAATACTTTTAAAAGCTTATCCAAACCATTGTTGGGTGCGGATTTCTTATATTAAGTCTGAGAATTGAACAACCCTAAATTAGGGGATTTTGTGTCGGGAAACCGACTTTGGGCGCCAGTGACTAAATGTAATGCATATACAGCGGGTTGAATAGGCTGATCCCCTTGAAAACCAAACAACTCAAAGGGTCAGAGGAAACTCTATTATACCCTCGTTAGTTCAGGGTCCTTTGTGACCACTCAGCATTTTAAGATTCAAATATTCTGTTTATTAAAATTTGAATCCTGTTTCATTCACAATTGTTATATCTATTGTTGAATCATTGATGATATTTCTCATTCATTCATGATATAATAAATCTATATGATTGTTCTAAACTTGTTGAGCAAACTAGTTGCTCATTCTTGCTATATCATGAACCATTTTTCAGATAATCCTGATTGCTCAAAGAAGGATAAGGGAAAAGGAAAAGCCAGAGCTTAAGTTAGCTTATGCATGCTAATTAGATCTTTAATTATGTATTTACGGTTGTTAAACTTTTTGTAATTCCTTGTGATAGGAACTGTTATTATGTTAAGGTTGATAGACCCTGGTATTGTAACCTTTTGAAGGGAACCAATATGTATTATTCCGCGATATTTAAATGTAATGTATGTATTTAATTGTTAGTAATGTGTTGAATAGTGAGAACCAAACTCGAGATTATGGAACCCGGATTTGGGGTCGTCACAGTTGCATCCAATACATATATTTAAAATATATACATGTACTAAATTATATACATATACTAAATACCATATTAATTATAATTTTTTAATGAATTAACAAAATTAAAGTCGATCATATTTTAAATGAATTAATTATTTTGTTAGAATTTTTGTAAGAAATATATAAAAATAAATAATTTATAGAAGTTGGTGATTTTAAATTTTTAAATATTTATAAAAATTAAAAATTATATATACAAAAATAACAAATAAACATCCTAAAGTACAACACAATATTTAACGTGAAAAACTCTTAAAGGAAAAAATTTCACATCGAACTTTGAATGTTCATTATATCACTAATAATGAACTTATAAGAATTCTCCAAAGTTTTACGCCATAAAATTTGAAATTACACAATAAACTGAGAGTATAAATTTATCTTTAATTAGATTGAAAAATCTAATTAATTTCGCCACCCAAAACACCTGTAACAATAAAATCTTTCAGCTTTCAATTGAACAGAGATAATGGCGGATACCCATGAATAATACACTATTATTCTTCCAATTTATTCTTTCGACTGTCTTCTTGTTAGTGATCTTTTTTCTTGTAATAATAAGATTCTCTCATAGTCTTAATTATATTAGTCGTCCTAATCCATTTCCCATTATTAATTGAAAATAATTTATTCTTTTAATGAGATTAGGATCACATTTATTTGTTTTGGACACCGACCAAAGTAACAAGTAAATTCCTTTTCAACTTGGATTCCTTTCATGGGTGAGGACCTATACCCACCATTAGTTGCGGTTAAGTCATAATTTGCAGTCGACTTCAAAGAAGAAAGAGTATAACTGGTCTTATACTGATTACTGAAGGTCAGTTAATAACATTTTTTTTGCATAAGTAATCTTGTTTGTAGTTCTATACCCCCAATCTTGCTTTCATATTTTTTTATGGAGGCAGCAATTGATTCTATCATTCATTTCTCTGGATAAACTTTCGAGCAGAGGCCACTGCTACCTCAGGCTGATAACCTTGATGTTCTGGGCTTGAATTGGACAGCAATCACTTTGTGCAAGTACTACCAATTTACGTGATTTGTGTCTTGTTGTGGTCAATCCCTCCTAACACTTCAGTTCATCGGAGACCACATCATTGATTGTCTTTTTCCTTTCCAGGAAACATCTTAACTAAGATAAATTACCTTTATTATGGAGTGTCTTTGCGTTTATGATGGAGTAATTAATTGTGTCTGCATCTGCCCAGTTTCGAATCCACATTTTGTTAGTTTGATTGGCAATGCTGTTCTTGATTGTATCTTCCAATATCTTGTTTTTATCAACACCGTGAGGAAATCGATTATAGTTTTGCTTACTTTTGAGATTCCGTGTCGGTTCATTCCTATTCTCGTGAGGAAATTGATTATAGTTTTGCTTACTTTTGAGATTCAGTGTCAGTTCAGTACTATTCTTCCCTCAACAGCTTGAATGATTCTAGGAAGCATTTAGATACATTTCAGAAGTATGTGTTTTGGAAAGCTCACTACATTTGGTGCATATATTCACATTTTCTTCTGATGATTTGTGCAAATCTGTTATATACTTAACATATATTATTGGCCTTTGCTATTATTTCAACTTCTGATGCCTTCCAGTTGTTGATGTCAGATGCCACCATTGATTACATCACATGCTTTTCCTCTGAGCTTGTTGAGAGACGGGGGTGGTGGGGCATTCTTCTTTGAATTTTCTATTTTCCTTCTGCCTTATTTTTTATTTTTATATGGTTTCTTCAGGCTTTTAAATCTCCTACTTATACTGTGTGGGTAATGGATAAGAGCAACTTCAATATAGCTACAGATGAAGAGATTGATGTTGCACATTCTGGGCAGTATCTTCTCAATCTCCCAATAACAGTTGATGAATCAAATGTTTGTAATAGGAATTATGTATCTGATTCAAACAAACATCTGAATTTGACTGAAATGATTGTTTCGAAATACACTTGATTCTAATTCTCCTTTATATTTTTCATGTGGAATACACATAGCTTGATTAGAAGCTTTCGAAGAGGTACTTTGCGGAACATCCTTATGAAAACCTTCCGGACTTTGCTGATAAGGTATTGTTGTAGCTCGAACTTAAAAAGGACGGCTGTTTTAAATTTTCCATGTGAAAGTTACTCGGTATCTTTCAGTTGTTTGTCATAAAAATGCTAAATTTGGGAGGTTTTCATGTGTTGACCTGGGGATTGGGATTGATGGGATGTGATGATCAGCACTTCGATTATAACTCTTATCCTGGATCCATGTCTTTCTTATTTGACTATTCTGCTTTTAATTGATAGGAGATATGCAGCGGCAGCAGTGCCTTCTCTAGTTACATATAATGTGAAGATATAATTTTCAGTTATTATATGATTTATTCTCAATGTACCTATAAATTCTAATACTTTTTTCATGCATATGCTGTGGACTTTTTCAGAATTCTTTGTGCTTGTTTCTGTCCTGTTTGTGATTGATAGGGCATATCCAGTGCATCCTCTATTATATGTACTCTGATAATTTTGATTGTCGGTTATATAGGATTTCTTCTCATGCAATTATTAATTCTGTAGTACCTTTCAAGCATATGCTGTGGACTTTTGCAGAATGCTGCATCTAGCCATATATCCAAATATGTTAGTGTGTCCTTTGTCAGAGTTTATGAAATTCCTGGTTGGAAGGAGCATTTTCTCCCCATTCTTGCCATTTGGAAGATAACTTGTGTCCTGTTTCCTTTTTTCTTCTTCTTAATCTTATTTGACCATCATACTCGTATTTAGTTGGACATATCCCTTTCTAGTTATATATAATGTGAATTTTTTTATTGTCATTTAGGATTTCTTCCCAATTAGTATATAAGTTCTGTTGCTCCCTCTCATGCATGTGCTGTGGACGTTGCAGAATACTGCATCAAAACATGTTGTCCAATTCCGCTAATATGTCATATGTTGGGGTTTATATTTGGTAGATAGCATTGAAACTTGAAAGTGACTGGGTTGAAAGGAATTATCTACAATTTTGTCATTATAGACACATTGGAAGATAAATTTTGTCATGGATCCATTTCTATCTTATTTGATCATCTTGCTCGTGGTTGATAGGAGATACAGGCCATACGGCCCTAGTTATATATAATATGACTTTTTGATTGTTTGGTTATATAAGGTTTTTTGTTAATGCATCTATAAATTATGTTGTTTTCTCTGTGCATGTGCCGTGGACTTTGCAGAATTCGACATCTAACTATGTAATTCGATTCTATTAGTAGTAATTTATCCTAAATCATGATTGGGTTGAAAGGAACATTTTTTTATTGTTTTTCCTTTCCCTTCTTTCTTTCTCGCCAAATATAAAGTCCAGCGTGTTTTAGCTGCTCTTTTGATTCTAATAAACTTGGAAGATTCATCATATTTTAATTAATAAATGGTTTCCATAATTTACCCCGAATAAATTTTGATAAGATGGCGTAATTTGTTTTAGTAAATATGATCATTGCCTTCTTCTTCTTTTTTTCTTCTTTTTTTATTAGACTTACATACACTACAATCAAACACTACTCCAAACACTATATATATCTCAACCATTAAAAAGTAGAACCTGACACGGATTTTCGTATCAGGCCCCATTTTTCAATGGTTGAGATCAAAATATTGTGTTTGGTGTTATGTACTTATACTTATCCTTTTTTATTTACGGTTTCTGTGTATTTCTTTATAGTACACAATCTTCCAACATGGCACTGGAATGGATCGGACAACTGATTACTTTTTCACGGAGAAAGTTGACATGATAATTGGACGTATATGGGCATGGGTTATGAGACTGACAAGGTATTTTTGTTTGCATTCACATTGTTTTGTTAGTAGCTTGGAGCCAGCATAATTAAATTTATTAAATAGTTCCTGAACTATGATTATTTTCAAACAACTCAGAGTTGTCTGTAGTTGGCTTTGTTATTCATTTTCATATGTCTTTATTACTCTGTCACAAACACTTTTTTTTCTTTTTCTTATCCTTACCGCTGTTATGTTGCTTGCAGGCTAGACAAATTGAGAAAGTCAAGTGCACAGCGTAAGAAAGATCCTAAAAAAGATGATGAGATTTCGAGTGACTCAAAGCAGGTTGATTATGTTGAATGGATCCGTATCCAAAATATGGAAATCAGGTTTCACATCTCCGTCTCGTTATTGCAAATCAAAAAGTTAATAGTCTTACTTTAGGGGATGTTTGCTTACTACCACTAAAATGTCTGTAATTTGTCTTTCTGTTTTTGCTTGTATTGCAATTAAATTTTTTAGTTTCAAACAAATGAAATCCTTGTTATACTGTGTGGGTTCACTTGTAGATAATTTACTATTTTTGAAATTTGTGGAAAATTTTGACTTGCTATACAACATCAAAGATTTTGGATCATATTATGTTAGCTATGAAGCACCAAGTTGGACACGGGACACGGACACGACACGACACGCGACTTGGGATACGGCATTTTCTAAAAAAAATAGGATACGATACGTCGGGGATATGTTCAATTATATATATATATATATATATATATAGGACGGATCTAAAACACACATCTTAAATAACATACCTCTCTTCAATAACATACATTTATCAAAATGACGTCGTTCTGAAGATTCTTTTTTTAAAAAATAATATTAAAAGATGTGACATGATGTGACATTTCGCGGCCCTATTTGTTTTTTTTTAATTTACGAAAAAGCCATCAAAGAATATTAAAAACGACGTCGTTTTGATATAGATATGCTACTTAAGGAAGTATGCTTTAGATCCGTCCTCTATATTTTTTTTGGGACCCCAAACGCGTCCTCTAGCGCGTCTGAGGCGTGTCCAGACTTTAAAAAAAAGAGGAGCTTGGGGTGGGAACATGTGTCAGGTGCATGTCCCAGGAGTGTTGGAGTGAATTCGTGTTTGACACAAATTCGTGGCCCTCCGGGAAGTGTCCGTGCTTCCCATTATGTTAGCATGCATCACTTCATCATAAACAATACCAAGACATGGAATCTCACAGAAGCTTAAAATGATGCACTTGATACATGTCTTTGGGATTCTCGATGAACTTTTTGGTATCGAATCACAATGTCTTCCTATTATTTGCACTACCAAAAATCTGAAGAAAATATGTCCAGTAAGCATAGGTAAATAGACTAGTGACTAGACAGCACTCAAATATATAGATATGTGCATACATAAGTTGCGAGTCATAGGACCCACTAAAAATTTAGATATGGACCAATGCATTATTTAATAGCCTGTTTTGAGTTCCGTCCAATTCTTTTTGACATTTTTATTTCATTTTTGTTCAGTTTACGCAATCTAGTGAGCAAGATAACAATCCAGGAACCTACCTTTGATAGGATTATTGTTGTTTACAGGTACTGGCTTCTATTATTGTTAAAGCTTTAGTTAATGAATTTTTGGTTTCATCAAACTGGCTTTTTTTTTTGGTTTGGAAATCAGTACAGTACAAGGTATGATGGTAAATATTAACATTAATGTGAACGATGACTATGCAGAGGAGCAAGTACCAAAAATAAAACGGAACGTGGAATCTATGTGAAGTATTTCAAAAATATCCCAATGGCTGATATGGAGATAGTCCTTGTGAGTCTTTGGTCATTTTCTGCATGTCCCCTCCTCTCTCCTTCTTTATGTTTATGTATCTGTAATGTTGTTTACGCTTTTCTGCAATATTCTAAACTTTATTTATATCTAGTTTATAAGATGGCTTTCATACTTTTAACAGCCAGAGAAGAAAAATCCAAGTTTGACTCCCATGGACTGGGTCTCATTTCTCATGTCTGCTGTAGTTGGGCTGGTCAGTTATCTAATACTAATGATTTGCATTGAGTTGACTGCTCTGGTCCTTTATCTGCTGTATTCAGATGATCTCACCGTTACATTTTGATTCCTGGTAGCAGTAGTCGGTTCACTAGAATCACCTAAAGCTGATCTTTGGGTCATGCTTGCCATCCTCTCTGCAGTTATTGGTTACTGTGCTAAGATATACTAAACGTAAGTGTTCTCTCTGTTTGAGTTTGATGTGTCTGGTTATATATCATTCAACCGAGCATTTCCCTGTGCTCTAAGTGTTTCCATTATGATTTGTATCTAAAGATCTCCTCCATAACATATTGGGCTAATCATTTGAGTATCCACTTACCTGAATGCTGTGAGGTGTGGTGGTGCAGTCAGGTCAGAGAATGCTGATGTAGTGATGTACACTACATTATGCATTGGGCTGGAGCCTGATTGCATGTGTGCCAACCTGCCAGGTTACTTAACATTCCATTACCAGGTCATATCTACTTAATAAGGAGTTATATATGTGCATCTCATAGATAATGTCTCTAGATTTTTGTTATTAACGTTGCGCGTGTCCATTTAATGGCTGTAGGTTTCAGGCAAATATGGCTGCATTTCAGAACTTAATTACTAAGTCCATGTATGAAAAACAGTTGGATAGTGGAAGGGGCACTCTTCTTCACTTATGTGATGATGTGGTTCAACAAGAAGTGAGTTTTATCTTGGTGTTCTTTCATGTGCATCTTCTTTTTTCATTTACTCATAGGTATGGAGAAAGGTTAAGAGCAGATCAGAAAATAAAAGGTCAGAAGCAACTTGTACTGAAAATAAGGTTTCTGAATTCAAGGGTAATTTGGTTGTGATCATAATTAGGAGTATCTACTGATTTTGGATATAAAAAAATCCAGTTTCCTTATCATAATACGGTGCATTATAATGCATAAACGCAGTAGAGTTTGCGGCTCCAACAGACTCAGGCATGGATGCAAGCTTAAAGACTTAAAACTAAAGAATCTGGAAAGCTATTCTCTAATACAATTAAAAGTCACCAATAAGACAAAATTTCAGCTGTTAAAAAATGAAGTTAACAATTTAAATTGTTCTTTAACAAACTCGTAAATAGTTTTCAACTCTCTTATAAGTTGCCTTCTTAGTGGCTCCTCTTGTGCATTTCTGCTGGTACCAGAGACATCTGGATTGATTAATGTGCTATCTTGACATTTCCATCCTACTTTAACTATTTAATCATTGATCTCAACTTTTAGACTGACCCTTGCCTTAGCAAGTGAACCCAAGAAAGCGATGCTATCGTTGAGGACCTCTCTCTCCCCCCCCCCCCCCCCCCCCCCCCCAAAAAAAAAAAAACAAACTATATTTCCCTATAACCTTTTTTTTTTTCAAAAGCAGCACTAATTCTTATTTTCTTGACTGTGTAATTGATATTGCAAGTAGTTCTTCCTTTTTTCCTCACTCCCATTAATACAGCCAATTAATCTTGCTTTTGAAGGTAGATTGTAGCCCTAAAGCACTTGTGATTGTACACTCTTTAACGGCGAATTAACAACATAGTTCAAGATTTTTTTTTTGCAACTTTGCATCTTTAGGTATCTCCCTACAGCTTCCTACTGGATTTTAAAACCATAGCAAGGTTCTGAACTGGTGTTTTCACCTTTACTACAACTGTAGTAATCAGTCACTTGGTGCATAGCAAATAACTTGCAGTTGTTGATTTATTATTATTTTTTCCCCTTTACTAAGCTCTTTGATAAAGTTCTGTGATTCTGGTGTTTATTGAAATTTCTAAAATATCATTTATACACCACACTAGTCAGTAAAGTCTCGGTCAATCTTGATGGAAGGAATTACTACTGCTGAGAGCTTACAGAATCATATAATTGACATGCAGATAAAGGAAGTCATAATCTCATTCTTTATACTGATGGAACAAGGGAAAGCTACGTTGGAGGTTGACATATTTACTTTTTCCTTTCTTAATACTCTGTTTCCCTGATCCCTTTTGATATTAGACTTTATTTTTTTGTATCGTAAAGAAAATTGGTGCATGACTTTGTGATGATGTTTACTAGGATCTTGACCTGCGATGCGAGGAACTAATAAAAGAAGAGTTTGGTGAGAGCTGCAATTTTGATGTAGATGATGCAGTTGTTAAGCTGGAAAAGTTGGGCATTATTTCCCGGGTGAGATTATCAACCCCCCCCCCCCCCCCCCCCCCCCCCCCCCCTCACCCACCCAGACCCACACGACTGACTTTATCTAATCTGTTTTTCTTTTGTTCAGCCCAAAATATATATAACAAATACATTATTTCTATGTTTGGCAATTCAATTCCAAGCTTTGGAATTGGAATTGAAAGCACATTTTCAATGCTGTGAAATCATATTTGCAATTCTATAGAATGAAAATTTAGTGCTAGATTCCAATTCCCAGACTTAGAATTGAGTTGTCAAACGTAGTGGTCAAAATGCCAATATAAAGAATCTTTATTACATCCAGATTTCTTCATTTCTATGAATGCATTAAAACATATTCCTTCAAAAGTGGAAGAAGCATGCCCCTGATGGAAAATATGAGAAATATATTTGTGCCTGGTTAATTAACTTGTTTCTCAAAATATGAAGAAGATATTTGTGCTTATCTCTTTTGACTCGGTGTTTCATTGTATTCAGGATACAACTGGAAGATATTATTGTGTGAATATCAAGCGTGCTAATGAGATTATCGGCACCACGACGGAAGAGCTTGTCCTTGAGGCAAAACTGGGTGCTGGTGGTACTTCTTAAGGTTGCTCTGCAAGTTAAATATCAGACTTGAAGCAATGGCTCTGCTTCAAAGAACTATGCTATGATGCGTCTGTCTTTTTTGTGAGAGGATGTTTCTAACCACCAGTCTATCAAATGGTACTTAGCCAAATATTTAAACGATTTAGTTCGTTTGGGCTTTTGCAGTCCGTCGGAGCAAATGGCGGAGTCCAGTTACGAGCGAAGTTGGTATCACGATGGGCTTTGTCCAGGGGTTTTAAAAGAGTTTTTCTATTGCATATGTTATCTACTTTGTTACTAAAACCAAAATCACAGGACAAATGCAAAGTTTATTCAATATAATTACCACATACATTAATAAAGAAAAATGATTAGACCAAATCGAAAAAGGAAAATTATATTTATGTAGACAAATTTAATGACAAAAATGGGACTAACGTGTAACTCTAAGTGATAGGATAAAATAATAATAATATTTGAGTCATTTCTTAATTTTTTTCTATTCGGTGATTTCATAAAAGTCGACATCATTTGATATTAATATAAATTTGACGTCATATGTAGTAGGACTTAATTTTTGTTTAAGGTAATTGAAATAATAGAAGAGTTGAGAGTTAAAATTGTTATTTTTAGAAGGTCTTCTATTGGTATTACATAATACAGAATTTATACTGTTGTGTTGGTATGGTGCATCATAATAAATTTAACATAAATTATAGTGGAGTGACCAACCTGTATATTTTTTTCTTATAAAATGAATTTAACAGGTCTTGAATAGTAAATAAATGATAATAAATTAAATTCCAGCAGTAAATCAAACCAAGCTATTCAACCTCTAATTGTTTAAAGCTCCTTAGAGAACGTTTCATAGATAAATATGCCAAGCTCGATCATATTATTTATCAGCTTGTTAAAATAAATGTGCCGAGCTTGATCATATTGTAACAAAGCAAATAATTGGAAGGAATACAACTAGATTAGAACAAAGCAAATAATTGGAAAATACCACTAGGATCACACAAATTCAACCTTCACTCTGATATTAACAATAAATAATAATGGTTGTTAAGAAGCTTTCTTATACAGCTATAAATGAAGGTAATAATAAAAATAAAAAAAATGATACAGCTGTTCTTCATAGTTTATACACTTGAAAAACAGCTGCTGCATCTCTTTTCTCTCTGGTGTTTAAATAAAGGATTTCAAGAAACACACTACACAATCCGGAGTCAAACAAGCCAAATCCCCATATAGATTATTTTGAAGCTCTAAAAAGCTGGCTTCCAAGAGTTACAACTGGAGGGGTCCCCTCCCCCATAACTGTTGTCAAGCTCATTTCTTTCTCACGTATCCGGTCAAGTTCCATTACCACATAGCTCATCGCAGGGCGTCTCTCGCTAGAAGGGTTTGCACAATGGACTATTAACTGCACATACTCTTCCATGCCTTCTTTTGTGAAGAAGCTATTCCCCAATCTTTGATCAATGATGGAAGAGATACTGCCTGAGTCCTGACAATTTTGCACCTTCAAATAATAAATGATCAAAATGTCATATTTGCAGAAGTTAATGAAATTTTATCTTCAATAAAATTTAATCGGGATTTGCATGTCCTTATCCATGTGCCATATTGTGAAGGCATAATGAACGTCGAAACAACATCAACTAATAATTACAATGGTAAAATTCGAATGACAAAAACAATGCATGAGTAGTACAGCTTACCCATTCAACTAGGTTTTGGTTGGGATCTGAAGAAAGCAATTCTGTTGCTTCCCGCCCACTTACCAACTCCAGAAGGAATACACTGAAACTGTATATGTCACTTTTTTCGGAAAAGTGCCTGAACTCCCTCACCCTATGCAAGTAAATGGCATATAGATTAAGAGAAGGAAAAACTTTTGACAGAAAATTATAGCATAGAATACTTGGATGGTGAGAGTACTACTCTGGGGCCAGGAACATCTCATCTGCTGTATTTTGAGAAGATGAGCTAGGAGTATCACCTCTTCCAAGAAAATTGCGGACCCCAGCATCAGCAACTTTAGCAATAAATTTTTCATCTACAAGAACATTTGCGGTTTTGAAATCTTTATGTACCAAACGAGGGCTTAGGGAGTGGATGTGAGCCAAACCTGCATACTGAGAAATATGAATGGGGCTGCATATATAAATAAGAATGTTTCTGTACATTCCAAATACAAACACATGCACAAAAAAAAAAGGATTTCCTACTAACATAATGCCTAACGATAGTTTATCAAACAATGTTGTAGGACCAAGATGACATTAGTTCTTTTTTCTTGGGGTATTTTTATCCAGAGAAAAGATAAACTACTAATACCAGGAAAGCCAAAAATGCTCACTGATTTTGCAGAGGATCACCTTTAGCTGCCCCTAGAGCTATGGAAAGTCTATGCTTGAACTCAAGTTTCTCCTTCGTAACTTGTCCAGCGCCTGCATAGATAAAATCTGGAAGTTCAGTAAGATGATTCAACTAAAGCACAAATGAGTTTGTATAGGAGTAATCCAGAGCAGGGTGGCATAAAAAAGAAATAAAATAAAAAATGACTTGATATAGTTAGTGTTACGTAGTTATGTCATAATTTCTGCAATGCTTCACGAAATCGAGTTAACATAACAGTGATATGTTGGAGAAAGAAATCCAAGTTTTAAGTACAAAGAGAACTATAAGCTCACTCCCTTGATATTATTCATTATCAGATGCTTATGGGGGGAAAATGACCAATGGATAGAGCATTACCATACAAGTGAATGGAAACACTTCCATTTGGTATATACTCATAGACAAGAATCTGTTGACTATTTTCCTGGCAATAACCCACTAAGGTCACGAGATTCCGATGCTGAATAGATGTGAGATATCGTACCTGATACAAAGTTGAGTGTCAAAACATTAACAAAGTTGAAAGAAAAAGAACAATAAAAAGTTAAAGTGAAAGATGAAGATGGTGAAAAAGGAAAAAACTTAAATACGATACATGCCATCAATGCTAGCACCTGCTTGGGTGCAATTATTATTCAAATTGCTTCAAGTTAGTAGCTAATTATATAAGACGAAGTCCATAAGCAAAAAGGAGTATAAATCGAATTCATAAGCACAATGATTCAGACTTTCTCATCCAAAATGGTAAGAATCATAGGGGAAGAAGTCATTCAATAACCAAACTGCAACTTCCAAGAATTGCCGATAGAACTTGCTCAAATGGTTCTTATGTGGCAAACCCAAGTATTAGGTTTTTCATTAGGACATGAGCTCAAGGAAAAGTGAGCAATGAGAGATTTGATATGTTTAATAGAAGACTGCCTTTCGTTATTGATCAGAAGAAGTGGTATGCAAAAAACTCGATCACTTGGAACTTGGCTTTTTAGTGTTCAATAGTTCATTGTTCATTCACTAGATATGAAGAGCTCCACAAAGAAGGTTATACCTTTGAGAGTTATAAATCAAATAATATGTATTGATATTTAACCATCAATGTCTAAATCAAAAGTCTTTAATACCTCCTCAACAAATTCCTGGCTAGGAGCGCCAGGTCGCTTTTTAATAGCTACGAGCATCCCATCATGAAGCAACCCCTTGTACACCTCCCCAAATTTTCCTTCCCCAATCAAACTTTTATCACTAAATCTTTGTGTAGCCAAAGATAATTCTTCCATCTCAAAACGCCTGGCCTCTCGTAGGGTCAGTTCAAATCCAGTGGTTCTTCCAACTGCAAGTTATCAAAATAAATTATGAACTGTCTTTATTCACCAAACATGGTAATTCTTAAACTTGGAAATTCACTAACATTTAAAGTCACCTTGAATTGATGGATTAGAAGACCCCGTATCAGAAGTTCTTGAAACACTTCTGTTATTACATAGACAAAACCATATAATAACAACCACTAATACCACAAATGCCACAGCTCCTGCAGCACCTCCCAGTACTGCTGCAAGAGTCTTTGCCATTTGGTAAAGGCGCCACTTTAGCTTCGAAGTTAGGTAGTGTTGATATAGGAATAGTTGTGCATTGAACCTGAGATATCCACGACAAACATTAGCAGGAGCGTGACAGGAGAAATAAATCATGCCAATTGGAGGTAGGCGGTAATGTATAAACAGAATACAATGATAAATATATTTATGACCATAACACGACAATTCAAATATTTATGATCCTAACAGGACAAAATTAGCATTTAATAGCAAGTGAAAACACTAGTATATAAATTAAAACTTCAGAATCTGATGGAAATCGTGATCATTACACAACAAACAAAATTTAGTTATTCAGTGAGAAATAACTGTAAACCTCAGAAAAAATTATAAAACAATAAGGTTATACCGTATTATCAAATAAAATAACCTCAGCACAATGTGGGATTTGGGAATGAACAAATTCACCACTTTAGTGCAAAAATCCAATCTGAATACAGAATGAATGCTTGCTAAATATGGAATGCAGGTCAAATATATGGAATGAATACATGCCAAACAGAAGACTAAGAAAACTGATTTATTACTACGAATAAACATGATCAGAGGCATTCATTTAGAAATCAAACCAGCATGTAGATTGAAAACATCAAAGGTTGATTGTTTTTACAAAATTGAGATGATTGATCATCATTCACGGTAAGGGGTTTGCTTACCCGTGAGAATTAACTTTAAAGAATTGGAATTCTGCTATATTTTCCTGAAGGAGATGCAAAAGGTACAAGTAATTTCAGGACTCCAAACCTGGGTTCACACATTAATACTCTCCCAAGATCCCCCAAAAAATGACAAATTGATTTGACTTTTGCTCACCACAAATATATACCCCCAAGTCAGACAGAATTCACCCACATTCCTGATTCCCCACACTGAATGTCAATTTAGCCAGACAAATCAACTGTAACCCACGTCCAATCGGTAAAACTGGACAATTAGCAAATTTTAGGCAATAAAAGAACCTATCAAATCAAATGCCTTTTATGACGATGATGAAGTGCAGCTTTAAGTATCAATCAACTTAATCAATTCAAGCTCCATGAGCCAGAAATATAGAGTATTATCTCTATCTGAATCTGGGTTTTATTTTGTACTTACTGGAATCAGTTTAACTGAGATTTGAAATTGAGATGACTTCTCTCTATAAGCAACATCACCATTGTTGAATTGGATAGGACAATGGCGACAGAAAGTGACCTTGCGCCGACAAATATAATCAAACGGGTTTATGACACCACCAAAAACAACTCAAATCAAAATTCAAAAAGCCGGGCTATTACAAAAACACAAACCCACTTTAATTCTTTTTGATGATTCAGGGGAACCAATTAAGAAGTTGGGGCCGAGCAGTTGATGTATAATATCAGAAGAAGAAGAAAAATAAAGGACAAAAATGAAAGAATTCAAGAGACCCAACGTGGGCTTGAAAAGAGAGAGGAGTAGAAGGAGTGTGTGTGGGCTGTAAAGCAGTATGAATGCATTTGGAAGTTTTTTCTATTTTGCTAATATATATATGTCCTGTCCAGCTCATCTTGGTTGTTAACTGATTCACACTCGGGTGCATCACCAATACAGCACTGCTTTGCCCCCCCAGCTTCACATATTTTACATTTTATATACGAGCATATATATATATATATATATATAATGATTATAAGATTTAATTGATCACCGAATTTCATACTATTTATTATAAAATTTGATTGTCCAATTTTTTAAAAATATGAGATACTCGCAATCCAATGTTGTTAGATCTTACAATGGATGATACAAAATTTACTGATTAGTTAAGGTTATAACCATAATTTTTTTACGAAACGACTTATCTATATGTCATATACGAGTGTGAATATTTATAGAATTATTATTTTCATAATTTTTTATAAATATTTTTATAAGATTTGATTTTCTATTTATGTGATGTAAATCTTGTAAAATTATCGGGCTCTTACGAAAATATCAAATTCCAATATATATACATTTTTTTTTATTAGACTCTCTCACTCTTAATAAATTCAGCAACCTATCCATCATCGGATCACTAGCTAGGCCATTCTTTTAATTTTTTTTCTCTTCTTTCTTAATTTGATATTCTGTCTTCAAGTAACTAGAGTTTGGTCAAGTACACCCTTTTTATATCAATAATATTAAGAAATTTTTAAGTCTTTTCACTATTTTCATGTTATGGACTACTTATGGCGTTAGTGCATAAATGGTCATTGAACATTTTAATTTTCATATTAATAGTTAGTACGTTGTCAAGTCAATCAACAAAACTATGAAATTGAACTTATCTTGCGCGTATGAACAATAAAGACAATAAAACCATAATTCCCGCAAGTCACTTCACCCTTTTTCTTCTAAGTTTTCTTTAATAAAACTAATATAGTTTAGGTCAATTTATGATGAGGAGTTACATCGTCTGTGGGGCAATATTATTGACCTATAAATGGGACAATTCTTTATACTCTACGTGAATTAGTTCCGAGTTATTGGCTCTTAAAACAGATCTTTTAAGACAATCTCACATATAAAAAAAATTAATTATTGTATGAAATTAGACACTCATTTTATGCTAAACTCTTAAAATTGATATTATATTTTTTTTCCCACTTACTAACAATCACACCAGAAACGTCTTACGGCAATCTAACATCATTACTTATTATAAAAACGTTAGTCGCAGATTAACACCGTCACCCACAACAAAAATACTAATGTAAATCTAAAAGAGTTAAGATGCACACCGAATACGTACAATCGAAAGATATAACATCATCAATATATATATATTGATTAGAATCTCTTAATAAATTGGGCAACCTATCCATCCTAATCTTACAGCCATGGTATCCTCACTATTTTGATGTTATGGTACTAGTGTGATCCCAACTCCATTAATGATCAGTGAACATTCTAACTTTCCTTTTATTATCATAATTAACTGTTAATATATTGATAAGACATCAAATCATAGTTCCCGCAAGTCACTTCAGTATTTTTCTTCTAAGATTTCATTAATCAAATTAATATAGTTGAGGTCAATCACTAGACACACCTAAAATGTCGAATGTCTTGTATACATAATTCTGTAAAATAATAAATAAAATGTTAATTTTCCTCAAAGTATTACCTACCAGGCTGGTCTGAGAAACCTATTTCACAAGGCTTTAAGCTCACGTAAGTTGGTATATGTAATTTTAAATTCAATAATTTGTTTGTCTCAGAAATAGTTGAATCTAACATTTATAAGAGGTAATTATTGCAACACCGAATTTTGGAAGAGTTATCCAAGAGTTCTATAAATATAATATTAGGGAATTGATATTTCCGTAAGTTAATTTGATATTTTCGCAAGATTAAATAGGACCCACTTATAAAAATATCAAATTAGCTTGCGAAAATATCAATTTTCTAATATTATTGTTGTTTTAAATTTCTGTAGAATTATTACTATATGTTGACGTTGATATTAGCTATGCTACCCTGGAAATCAAAAGATTCGTAGTCCCACAAAAACACAACAAAGGGAGAACACAATGTTAAAGAAGATACGGCATCATACACACAACAACACAGAATTTTTAAGTGAGAGGGACTGAAAGCAAGCTGTAAGGTTGCTATCCCCACCAGCCAGCTATTTTGACATTCCTCTTGGCTCCTAATGAATAATCAAATGCGGATACTACGTTCCATTCTGATAAATTTTATAAATTTTATAAATATTATTTTTTCGATATTTATTCATGAGTACTAGTTTAGACAAAAAAAAAAGTGAATGACACCGCATATAATTGTCTCAGCTGTTATTTAAAAATGACGTTATTTTGTATAATTAAATACACGTCCTCTTGTATTATATACAAAATGGTATTTTCTAATTTTTTAAAATATTATTAATATAAGAGATATCTCATGCAAATACGTGAGGTGTCTCTCACCTCCCGTGTTCTTTTTAATTTACTAGTGATAATGTAATGATAAAAGTGTAATATTAAATTTAAAGTTTTTATATTATTTTATAATAACTTTGGTCGTAAGACAATTTCATTGACCGACGTAACTGTGTGTGTAAAGGAGGGCGTATGAAATTGATAAAGTACGAATAAGAGATTATAATACAAAGACGGTAGCGAAGAATACATATACTGCACAAACGGCTAATTCTCTCCCTTTTGCACTTTGTTTATTCCAAATTCCACATCAGGACTTGGGATTCTTGTCACTCTTAACATGTTAAGAACAATAAAGAAATCGCCTCAAAAGTTCTTGTACAATGACAAGATTTCATTAAGAGTAATGTTATACTACCAAATTTTTGGTATTAAATGAGTTAATTAAGAGTAATGGTATACTCAAATTTTTTTTGGTATTAAATGAGTTTCAAATAATGTGACATTTAATATTTTAATGATAATTTATGATACAGTTAATTACATGAAATTTTTTCAATTAATGTTATGGTGACATATTATTTGAGACTCTTTTTATGACAAAAAAAAATTATATATCTAACATTATCCTTTTATTAATTAGTCCTACATTAACATAATCCAATACACCCCTGATGATCGTTAAATTGCATCTTTTAATTTTATGAGTTTTGGCCTTTTTTTGAGTTTAATTTTGACTCGTTAATTGGTTGAATTTAGATGAAATTTGGGGTGCATTTAATAGTATACTACAAAGAGATTAAGAAAGAATATTATATAATTTAAGTAAGAATTATATATTATGTTTTAATTATACCCAAAATGGGATATATGAACATGTGCATTGTTGTTCGTAAAATTATTTTTCTTAAGTCCCACATTGGTAATGAGTAAAATTATTTAATACTTTGTAAGTGAAATAGTTTAATCTACTTGTAGTATTAAAGAGAAGGCTTCGAAAGGGTCGCAATAACGTTTTGCACCACCCGCCCGCGACTATGAAGTAATAAATCAATCATTGAATATAACTATGATTAAAGAGCAACCCATTGAATAGAACTCTGATTAGAGAATTATGATCGGAGAGCAACCAGGGAGGTCCCTGAGTGGTGACTTGTCCCCCTTGATGTTATGGCATTGGATTAGTATAGATCCCCAATATAGCTTAAGTGAGAAATGAGTTGGACAAAAAGAAAAATAACTTGGACAAAAAGATTTTCAAGTAGGCTGTATATACCAGCTTTTCTAGGCAAATAGTAGAAATAAATGCACTCTGCAAATCGAAGGGGAGCTAAAAAGGAGGAGTTCATACCCGACAAACTCAGACATACAAAACACATACTTGTCCAGGTGTAGATAGTCCACATCTTCACATATATATCTATTTCATCGAGTCTTTCTTCAAGAGTGGAATTCTACTTATACTCTTTTTACTAGATTGGCAGGACATGTATTTCTAATTCAAATACTTTAGATCTTGTTATACTTGCTGGAAATCAAAACTTTCTTAAAAAAGGTAAAGCTTTCGATTACCTATTCTTCTATATAATTTTTCACATATTCCACTGCTTATGCTTGCCCCCTTGTGAGGACCTCTGTCAATTCCTTTGAATTTTATTCTTGAGAACGTTCATTATGTTGATATTTTAGGCACACTTTGCACTTCATACATACACATCGTTTATTACAAAATTAATTTTTGTAATCGATATTTGTGAATAAATGGTGAAATTCAGTTTTATTTTCAATATACAGAAAAATATTCTCTCTTTTTTCATCCTTAATCTCTGAAAATTCTTTTAACCTTTTCAAAGTAATGAAAATTCTTTTAACCTTTACAAAGTAATTTTTGTAGAAATTTTCACTTATGAATTGTGATCACAATTAATAATATATACTCGACATATATTCTGGAGGTACATTTTTAAATAAAAAATTATTTTCCTATTAAATTTTGAATAGTCTTATTACATATTTTAAGAATTTTGTACCATATTACAATTAAGAAAGACATCGATATATATAATTGTATAGTATTATAAGAGTAATTCACCATATTACATACACTCTCCGCCCTCAAAAGAATGACTTAAAGTATAATTTTTTTGTTCTCAAAATAATGGCCATAGTACATAAATTAAAGAGCAAATATATCATTTAATAAAATCCACTAGTATAAAACAAAAGAAAGATTCATCACTTTATATTTTGTGGGGTCACTAAAAATAAATTTAAATATTTTTATACTCTCTTTCTTTACTTTATTTTTTTAATTTATGTGCAAAATGTATTTTGTACATCCTTTGGAGAACAAAGGGTGAGAGTATCTCTTTAAACAAGTTATGGCTTTATCAATGTAATTGGCAACAAAAAAGATGATATATATATATATATATATATATGTTATTTTCTAATTTTAAAAGATTTGTCAATGCAAAAACCTTATTAAGCACTTAAATTTTAGAAATAAGAATGCATTTCAAATTTTGTTTATACATTTATTGGTTATTTTTTTCCCCTTTTCCTAATACTATGTGAAAATTTGACACATTTAAATATTTATAGAGTATATACTCAACCAGCTCAATAATTTTGAGAAAGAAGAAAAAGGTTTCTACTTTCAAGGATTTGGGCTTGTCCAAAATTTCTCAAAAAAATTGTATTGGTTGCCACAATATGAGGTACACCTGTGCATACAATGACTTGTGATTTTAAATTATAAGATTATTATTATTTTGAAAAAAATTAATTTAAAATATTTCTAAATTTAAAATTAACATGATTCATTTAAATTTAGAAAATAATAAATCTTATAATAATTAGTATTTTTTTGTAATTTATGATATTTATAATTGTATAGACATATACTAAATGAATAATATCAATTTTAAATTTTAAATTATTTTAAATTAAATTTTATAATTTAGAAGAGAGATAATATTAATGTTTCTTTTTAGGAAAAAATGATTCCCCGCCAAAATTCCATTATGAGTAGACATGCTTGAACAAACGTGCATCCAGGACGACATGTTGACATAATATCCAACCACCAAATTTGTAACACGTGGGTCCTTTTTGCACTACATCGGTGGCCCATATCCCTCCTTATCTTTTATTTATTTGGACAACTCACCAAAGCATAATGGGCCAGTATATTAGACAAGATTGGTTCCAGTTTAAAATGGGAGCCCAAAATAATTCTTACTAACTTATTTCGAGAGTACCAAAAAACTAAGTTTAAATGTGCATCAACTTGTAAAAAAATTATATAATGATTTTTTGTTTGATCATACAAAATAGTTAATGTTCAAAAGAATAATCTTTTCTTCGAAATTGAAAAAAAAATAGGGATCTCATTTTGGTAAAAGAAATACTCCATCTAAAATTTTAGTTAATACAATGATTAATATAAATAAAATGATCATTTTTTATTTATCGTAAATAGTCGATTCATTACATATAGTATGTCAACTCTGCTCAGCATAATTTTTGTTTTATGCTCTATAACTATTCTTCAATCAAATTATAAACTATCTAAAAAGTATTAGTTATCGTAAGATTTAATATTCCGCATAAAGACGGGGAAAAAAATATAATAAAAAAATCGGCAATATGTGAAAATCCTCTTTCTTTTCCTATTTACCTAAACAATGCTAGCCTATTCCTTATCTGTAGAGTAGATTTTGATCCGGAATTACCGGGTTTTCACTACTTCGATCTTTTGAGTCTAGGAACTTGATTCCAAGCATGAGTTAGCTTATAATAGAAGACTTGTTAAAAAAATATCCCCTCATTGAGTATAAAATTCTTAGTTTATCATATTATAGGACTTAATTTGACATGAATCGATTCACACTTTCAAGACCAATTGATAAATGTATGAATTTTTAGTGATTTTTTTTTTAGTTTTAAATTTTAAAATATATTAAATTAATTTTTAAAAATTAATAATAATTTTATAATTTGAAACGAAAAGAGTATTAATTTTCAGTTAGAATTGAGATTGTCGGATGAACTTAACATCATCGATTTGTGATATAGTTTTGCATGTTCATCAAGAGAGTAGGGGCACCTTGAGACTAAGGCTATATTTGTTTATAAAAAATATATTTGAGATTGAACTATTTATATTAATTTAACACCATTTTAGATTATTTTAGTCCATGATGAGGGATTAATAGTCCTTTAAATAGTCTTTATGGACTATTTTTTTTATTATTCATAAGGTTATTTATGTGTGATTATATAATCCTATAAAAAAATTGAGATCAATAGTCCCCCTCATTTTAAGCTATTAAATAATTTTATTGGACTAATAGTTATATATTAAAGAATTAATAATCTCTCATTAAAAGATTAAATAGTGTAAAATAGTATTAAATTAAAATAAATAATTTAATTTAAAATATATTTTTTACAAACAAACATAGCTTAAGAATTAGGAGTCTTGGTGACAGAAAAGTGATCATAATCCTGTTTTTGGGCCTTCGGAGGAGTGAAATACAACTCAAATGGGCTATAATTAATTTGGGCAGCCCCGAGTTTCAAATGGCTGATCCATCATCTTTTGTTACTGTCATGTGCTTATTGAGTGAGATTTCATCTATATAATACGATAAAAGTATAGGAAGAATTATATTTACTAGTACATTTTAAAAAAATATTACAATAAAAGTGTATATATAAAATATTTATAAAATTAGTGTATTTTTAATATTTAATTTACAAATTAGTGCATTGTTATTCTTTTAATTTAGTTAGGTGATTTAATGGGTTGACATGTTAGCACTTAATTGAGTAATTTGTGGAAATTTGAATTACATGCATTTATTATTTTTTTATTTATCTGTATTGTTTACTGACTCCACTGCTCGCCTCCTTCTTCATGCATACACCTATAGTTTTTTTATAATACAGTTAGTAACCAAACCTTCATATTAAGGTAACCAAACATTCATACCAAGGTAACCAAAACTTTCATACCAATATAACCAAACCTTCATACCAAGGTTCCACCTCCACACCTGCAGTTTTCCCTCTCCAAATTTCATCCGCCGATTTCTCTTTCTTCCATTTTCTCTCTACTTCATTTTTATATCTTTCTTGCTTCAAAGATTTAGCTCAGTACATACATTCAAATGTTTATGAAGCAATGGTTGGGTCAGAGAGAGAAACTGAACTTTGCTGGTTGAATAATGGTCGACGATTCCACTCCTCACCAGCTCACCTCCTTCTTCATGCGTACTCCCTCAAGGACCTCGATATGAAGATATATTGGATTTGATTTAAGGTTTTGCATTTTTAAAGTTTGAGAATGTTTGTAAACTTCACACCTGCAATTGATAACCAAACATGCAGTTTTTTCACCTCCACACTTGCAGTTTTTTCATAATGTAGTTGGTAACCAAACCTTCATACCAAGGTAACCAAAATCGTCATACTAATGTAATCAAATCTTCATATCAAGGTAACCAATCCACCTCCACACCTGTAGTTTTTTCATAGTGAGGTGGTAGCCAAATATTCATACCAAGGTAACCAATTCAATTTTATTAGGCTACCAATTTATTTTGAATGTAATGCAGTTGGTAGCCAAACATTCATACTAAGGTAACCAATTCAGTTTTATTAGGTTACCAATTTATTTTGAATGTGATGCAGTTGGTAGCCAAACCTTTAGACCAAAGTAACCAATTCAATTTTATTATGTTACAAATTTATTTTGAATGTGATGCAGTTGGTAGCCAAACATTCATACAAAGGTAATCATTTTAGTTTTCGTGGGTAACCAAATCGTCAAAAAAAGATTTCAGAATAGTAACTCAAATACTTTCGGAGATTCACGACAGGGGAGGATGATGAAGGGGAGGCGGATGAAGAGAATGATGAAGGGGAGACAGCAACGCAACCAAAGACTTCCGGAGATTCGCAGCGGAGGAGGATGATGAAGAGAATGATGAAGGGGGGACGATGGAGGAGGAGGATGAAGAGAAGGCGGAGATTTGCGGCGGAAGCGGTGATAAAAAGGGTGAGGAGGCGGCAGAAGAAGATGGTGAGAAAAATAAAAATTATGATAGATAAGATATATATATATATTTTTTTTTCGTTTCTTTTGATTTGAATTTTGAATTTTGAATTTTGAATTTTGAATTATGGATTTGTTTTTGTTGTTAGATCCCAAATATTTGAATTTAAATTATTAATTATGATGGTTATTTGTCCTTAATTTTAAGTTTTCTTATTAATGTGAAATTAAATGTTTTGAATTTGTTGCCATCTTTTTGTAATTATTTTGTGAATGCACTAATGATGTAATTACTTTCTAATTATTGTATATTTCTGTAAAGAACCCAAAAATATATTGACTTTTGTTATAAATGAATAATAATTGATACATATATAATTGTATAAACTATATAAAAAAGATTCATTTATATAAAGTGCAAACAAGACTATTAATAATTTTCTTTGTCAAGTCACGACCTCCAATTTTAAATAATTTTTTTTATTAAAAAAGTTTCAGCAAACAAGTTATTTATTTAAATAAATACTATGCTGTGAAAAGGATACAAACGTAGGGTATTCAGGGAGATACATAAGCAAAACAGAGAAGGGACAGTAAATAAACAGTACCAAACCATTAAATACATAAAACACCACCACCTACGTGCTCAAGTTGTCTTCGTTTTTTCCTTCCATTTCTCGAAAATGGATCTTTCCAATCTTCACCCGACCCAACCACTTGCAAATACAAAAAAGGTACACATGCTATATAAGCATAACATCATAATCAGTGAGCAATGGTAGCAGGGAAACTGTGCAACACCACGGTCTCCACGGTCAGACCCGGCCCGAACCCAAACAGAACGCCCCAATCCAACCCATCCCCCGTTGTTGCCCTCCCTTCCTCACTAGACTTCTTCCTTAGCTCATCCATAATGAACAAAACACATGCACTTGACATATTACCGTATTCACTCAACACTTGGCGGGTTGCCCGCATTTTCTCCTCTTTCAGACCCAGCTTAAGCTCCACCTGATCCAGAATGGCCGGGCCACCCGGGTGGGCTATCCAGAAAATGGAGTTCCAGTCGGATATTCCAATGGGCCCGAAAGCTTCCTTCAGTGACTTGTCAATATTCTTAGAAATAATTCCGGGTACATCCTTTAGCAGATGAAAAGTGAGCCCAACTTCCCTCAAGTGTCCGTCAATCGCACCATCCGAGTCCGGAAGGAGCGTCTGGGCCGCGGATACGATTTGGAAAAGCGGACGCTCCGCGGAAGTATCTGGATCCGAACCCACAATCACCGCGGCCGCACCGTCACCAAAAAGAGCCTGCCCCACCAGAGAATCCAGGTGGCTCTCCGACGGCCCACGGAAAGTGACGGCGGTGATCTCGGAGCACACCACCAGAACACGTGCGCCGGCGTTGTTCTCGGCAAGATCCTTGGCCAGCCGGAGGACCGTGCCGCCGGCGAAACATCCCTGCTGGTACATCATGAACCGCTTGACGGATGGCCGGAGGCCGAGAAGTTTTGTGAGCTGGTAGTCAGCGCCGGGCATGTCAACGCCGGAGGTGGTGCAGAAAATGAGGTGAGTGATTTTGGATTTGGGTAGGCCCCACTCTTTGATGGCCTTGGATGCAGCCTCCTTGCCGAGCTTCGGCACCTCGACAACGACCATGTCCTGACGCGCGTCCAAGGAAGGTGCGTCGTACGCGCATACGTTTGGATTTTGTTCGAGAATCTCTTCCGTTAGGTACATGTAACGTTTTTTGATCATGGATTTCTCGCCTGCATGTAATTTATCATCCACGTCACTCTTTGCATGTAATTTATCATCCACGTCACTCTTGTCGTATAAAATAAATATAAATATACAATATTTAAATATAATATAAAATATTACATTAATTAATTTTATTATTAAAAAATAAAATCTAACACATATTTTTATGTCAAATTTTATTTTTTAATAATAAAAATAAATATAACGTTTTATATTATATTTAAATGTTATGTATGTAATAGTGTTATTTCATA
Source organism: Hedera helix (assembly GCA_947179155.2). Taxonomy (NCBI): domain Eukaryota; kingdom Viridiplantae; phylum Streptophyta; class Magnoliopsida; order Apiales; family Araliaceae; genus Hedera; species Hedera helix. The sequence goes on along the minus strand of OX359270.1, from coordinate 36,737,111 downwards.
TATAATTGCACGGATGTTTGATTTAATACTATTGAAAAATAAGACCCGATAATTTTTATTTCATGGAGAATATTCCCTCCGTACTGATTTTTTTTTTTACTAAAAGCACATAAATTGAAAAGTAAGTGTATTATTTTGTGGGATTCATTAATTTAAGAAAATAAAAATATTCATTATTTTATGTAATTTTGTGAGATTGTAAAGATAAATTTTAAAAAAAAATTCTTGATATATATAAAAAATATTTTTGATCCATCCTCGTGAAAACAGAGAGATTAGTTTATAGTATTATATTTGTATAAATGATTTCGACATATATAATTAAGATGGAGTTGCGACCACCATTAAAGATATATAACTTTTTTTTTTATTATCATAAATGTTGCATCTATATTAATCATAAATAGAACGTTAAAATGAAAATAATATTTATTATTTTAGATATATATATTTATACATGTTTAATTATTAATTTTAAATTAAAATAATTAATTTAATTTTAAAAAATTAAAACTGAACATTTAATTTAAGACAAATGGAGTATTAAAATTTTCCTTTCCAAACAGAAATCCACGTGCATCTTTTTAGAGTAAATTATTTGCATAAACAAAACAAGTAAACTTTGTTAATGAAATTGTTAAAACGAGGAGTGTGCGTGTGCTAATCGTACATACATACTCTTAAGTCTATAAACTTACGTAAGACGACTATATATAAGGATGAAACAGTAGAAAACTAGTAAAAAAGTAACTAGTATATATTACTGAGAATATATATATATATATATATATATATATATATATATATATATATATATATATATATATGTAACTAAAAATACATACACATTCGCTTAAATTTCTCTTTAAGCTCAGTCTTGTGGTCGCTGTTAGTGATCCGGAAATAGTAATCGGGATACTCGGCCTGGTACACACAATGGGCAGGCGTAGCCGTGCCGATGGCCAGAATTGTGGCCGTACCCTGAGCTCTTTGCGCCTTGCGGATTTCCTCAACAGAAATAGTAGCCATTTAATTTATATATTTTTGTAAGATTCACAAAATAAATATGAACCCTAAATTTTGCCTGCTAGCCGGACTTTCCTTAATGCTGTTGTAGTCAGTGAAATGATGTAAGGAGAATGTAGCAAAGAAGAGAGGCAGTTAGGGTTTAAATAGAGATGAGAAAGGTGGTGAGTTAGGTTGGATGGACGGGCAGATAATAACCACGTGGAGATAATATATGATTCGTAGAGTGTGGGTCTAGGACATATGGTAGATATTTTGGCATATGATTTTTATTAATTAGAGGAGAGATTAGTAATGGCAACTATGTATGTATATTGGCTACGTGTAACAAATTCACCAATCAGTCAATACTCAACCACCTTCAATGTTTCGAGTCTTCTTCTCTTTAATCAACAAACTGATCCAAGTTGTTGTTGATTGGCAAATCGTGAAGGAATTAGCTAGCTAATCGATATCCTCCAGGGAATTTATTTTCAGTTGGAATTTACTCCTACTAATTTGGTATTAATTTAGCCCTCTCCATTCAATATTCTTTAATTAATTTGCTCGACGTAGAAAGAGGATCGTACCCGAGATATTATGTAGGGAATATAACTATTGAGCCTACATATTAGGCGGGATATTATTTTTATCGTTCTACAAAAAAATTTATTTTGATTTTATGAAGTTAACTTTGTAAATATTTAAAATTTATTTTAGTCAATAATCCTTAACAGTGTAGATTAAATTAAATAAATATATGATTGATTCTTAACAAAAAAAAATTTAATTAATTCACATTAATTTTTGTTTTACTTTACTGTATTTTCATTAGAATTTTCTAAATATGTTTGTTGGAAGAAAAGAAAAAGAAAAAGAAAGAAATATTCTGTTTATTTTATAATATTTTTTACCATAAAATAACTGCACAAGTGATGTTGATTGCGGAAAGACAAAAGTGGGAAAAGAGAGTATTTCACACTTACTTGATGTCTGCATATAAATGAAATTTAATATTCTCTTTCTTCTAATTTATAAGATGATTATTAACTTTTTGTAGGTTAATTTCAATTATTTTCAAATGTAAAATTGATATAGATTTACTTAAAATTATAAATTAATAATTTTTTTAATTAATAGTACTTTTTATATAGTTAATTAATTAAATATATTTATCTTGTATCAACTAAAGTTAAGCAAATCTACATATAAAATTATCTCAATTTAACTTTCAAAAAGTGTATATATAATGATCCTATAAATTAGAACAGATGCAGTAATTTATATGGAACATGGTATATAGGATATACATAGTTTTGCCATTTATTTATCTACCTACCAATAATTTAATTAAAGGGTAAATCAATCGATCGGTTAAGGGAATGAAATAATCCCTACTTTCCGGTTTGGCTGAGTTGCTTGGCCTCAGATAGATTACTTCTAAGAATAGAATAGAATTTTTAAATAACAAATTTAGTTAGTATATTTTCAACAATTTGGGGACAAAGTTTTGTAAAATTCCAACTTCACATAATTATATTTTTAGGACTAAATAAAATTATAAAAAAAATTAAGATAAAAATATATTTAATTAAGTTTAAGACATAATCAAAATATTAATTTTTTGAAATGAACCAATTACATGACAATAAGGTTTAGGACTGTTAGGTAGATCGTGTGGCATTGGAGGGCGACTTGTGGTGATGTTGCCATCCAAAACTTTGCTACAAAAAAGGAGAGTAATTTAATAAAACAAAAATACTTCAGGCGGCATGGAATGACGAGTGTGCCGGTCTGGTGGGCAGGTGGCTTATACAAATCATAGGTACCGGAAAATTTTTAATGTCAATTAATATGGGGTTTATTTTAAAATTAGAAATATATTTTTATTTTTAAATATTAATTTATAAAATTTAAAATAATACAAACATATTTTAAAATAGGGAACTAATAAATGCACAATAAAAAACAATATTTTCATAATAACTCTCTCACATGAACAGTAAATAAGCCTCACATTTTCACAATAATTACTAGAATTACTCGAACAAATTTTGGTTGTATTTGTGAAAATCGGTGATGGGTGCAGCTAAGGCTGCAAATCGAACCAAACAGTTCGGGCTCGATTCGGACTCAACTCGAAAAAATGTGAACGAGACTCGAATTCGTTAATAATATGATTCAAATCTGAGCACAAAAAATAGTTCTAATAAAAATACGAGTAGAATCTGAATAAGGCTATACTCGACTCGTTTAGAATTCAAACTATTCGAATTTTTAATTATGATCCGATACATAATCGATTGATACATATTCGAATCTATACTCGATACATTCTCTTATAATATATACACAATTAAACAAATTTTGAATAATTAATTATTATTTTATTTTATTTTTGTAATTTTAATTTTAATTTTATATATTTAAAGTGTAATTATAATTATATTTTTTCATTTTTAAGTAAAATAATAAGTTCAATTAATAATTATATGTATTATAAAACTAGTTATTATGTGAAGACTCGAATTCGAGTTTGAATTTGACGTTCGCGAGTAGTGTGAATATAATTCGATCCGAGTCGAATCGAATTCGAGTAACGAAAATTCGAGTCGAGCCGAATCTGAGTAAAGTTTTTTTTATATAGTTCGAATCCGAGACGAATTCGAGTACGAATTTAACCTTACGAGTCGAATCCGAACAGTTTAAAATCCGGATCAATTCGGCTCGTTTGCAGCCTTAGGTGCAGCTAGTTTGGATAACCTGATTCAACCCGAACCGGACATTCCGAACAACGTACATTGGGTGCATATAGTTATCGCCTTAACTTGGTAAATGAGTGTGATATTTTAACAATCCTTTTTTTATTTATAGTATTTTCGTAATATATCTTATATAAATATTTAAATAAATTACACTGTTATATGAAAATAATAATTTCATAGTATTATTAATTGACCAATTACAAGCAACAGCAATCGGCCCTATAAATAAAAAACAATTTTGTCTTGCAAAAGGATCATGTGACTAGTGTGACGGTACTGATAATAAAATTGAGTATTCGGTTATAATCGAATTAAAATAGTTTATTCGATTATAATTGAATATCAAATTTATTACAATTTTATTGTCCAAACAAATATTCAAATAGAGGAATAAACGAATATCGAATAACTGAATTAATTATTATATTATTCAATATATAACCACAATTAAAATCTATTTTTGTCAACTAAAAAAATCATATTAAGTAACAATTAAATATGAAGCAAATTGAGTCGGCATCTGTTACCTTCCGTTTCCTGTAGTTTTCACTAATAGCATTAAGAGAGGATCCTTAATATCAAATTCAGGAAAAGGTACCAAATTTTATTTTGACCTTCACAAACATCTATACTTTATATACAAAAACACAAACGATCATAATTTATGATCATTCGAATTAACTTATTGATTAAAATAAGTTAATTCGAGTGATTATAAGTTAACTCAAACGGTCAAAAGTAAATAATAACTGCAATTAATTGTAACTAATTTTTCTTAAATAATAAAGGAAGAATTTAATTTTTTTTTTCTTAAAATACTAAAAGTTATACGTTGATTTAAATTATTTTTAACATTATATATATATTATGTTAATAAAAAATAATAAATATATATTAATAAAAAATTAACAAATATTTATAAAAAGAATGATACAAACTAGTGCATACCTCGTATGAGTATCAAACTAGTATTTGTAAAAAAGACATAATAAACTTAAATCCAATCGCAGAGTTCACTATGTTCACTGTTAACTAGCATTCACATACCATTACCCAGTTTAATAGACCAAACATCAAATTAGAGAATTAGGCTCCAGATGACATTTTAATCCTTATAACTTTAGTGGAGTGCAGTGGCTTGTGGCCACCTTAACAATTTAAATTTTAAAGTAGTATTTTTAAAAAAAAATTATAATTTAGTTAATTGATTGTCCTAATAATATAGTTTTTAAACGCAAAATTAAACTCGAATACCGAAATTTAAAACAGTCGAATATATCTAAATAACCGAATAACTAAAATAATTAAAATACAGTTCGATTCGGTAATTCAATCTAATTGGTTATATTTAAGGTGTTACTCTTAATATACATAAAATTAATTAACCATTTACTAATATACTTCATATTTATAAGAGAAAATGTGCATACACTTAGTTAATCGTTTCAAAACTTAATCCTTAACCATATATTGAACTTGTTGTGATTGTCTCCTACTTTTGTAGGTTTGATCAGTGGTCACTATTGTTAGAGTTTATGCCTTAGAGGCTAATTATTTGATGTAATTGCTTAACATTTTTGATATTATATTTGATTGAATAAATAGATTATTTTATTATGATTTCATTTACTGCGTTATATAAATGTTAACATAATAAAAGCCCTTAGAATAATGATACGAATTATATAGCTTTAAGTATGTGACTTGAACATGAGATTATATAATTATAATTAGTATCATTGCTCTTAAATGTCCCTAGTCGAGTATCATTGTTAATGGGACAACAATGATGCATTGAGATTAGTATGTGGATTGACTGATGACCAAATCTCATTGGTTATAAATATATGAGATATTTGAGTCAATGCATAGGTACATGTTAGAGAACAATGTACTGGACTGACCCACCATGAGAATTCTACATGAAGCATTATGCAAAGTGTCATAAAAATTCTTATAATGACAATGATGTAATGATCCTTCGACCTGAAGTCACTATATTATTACACGAGAATTTGTGTACTTTGATATCATCAAATGTCACCTTTAATAGGGTGGACAATAAAGGTGATTATTGGGTACATCATGAATCGTGTGAGGAATATGAGTGATCTAGATGGAATTTAACCCTCCTATATATTAGGGGTTGTCGACGCCCGGATTTTCGTCGTGTCGTTTTTTAATAATTAAAAAGCCCTTTTCCAATTTTAGCCTTTGGATTTGAGATGTGATTTTGAAAAGGGTCGGCTTATGTGTCGACGGGGTTGAAAGATCGATTTTATGATGAGTCAAATGACCAGAGTCGCCAGTTGGTATATTTTGAAATGGATGTACCAACTCATCCGAATTTTGTTTTCGTAATCGTAATGGCTCATATGTGACTCCGATTTAAATGGTCCGCAAACCGAGATTCATAGAGTTCGGGGGCTTGCTTAAGCGAGGGGAAGGTGTTAGGCACCCCCTGACTTCCGTGAAATACGGTTACCGCAATCTCGATGTTTTCCTATCCTTTTAAATCCTAAAAATATGTGTGTGTGTGTGTGTGTGTGTGTGTGTGTGTGTGCGTGCGTGTGTGCCTAAATGAATGTCGTTGAAATGCTTTACTTTGAAAGTGCTTCAGAATCTCGTTAACCCTATGCACGAAGGATTTGACTTAATCGAAAAGTTCATTTTTATTGCTCTTTTGTTTCGATAATAAAACCGATGATATTTGTAAAACATGTTTTTCAAACCCTTCGTCAAATAGGAATAGAGCTCATCCGACACTTACAATTTTATTTAGCCTACGAAGTATCTAATATCCTACTTTGCTTGATTTTATGAAAAGCTTTATCATTTATTCCAAAATCATTTTCTCGCGTTAAAAGGAAAATCAAGCATTTAAAATAGCGTTGAGGCTATTCACGGGCATGTGAGCCATCTAAATAACCCCAAACGCCCACAATCGCACGTTTCATTATTACGGGGCCTTAAACTCGATTTTTCGATCCGACATCGCTTTAAGGCCCGAAAATTACATATTCACAATACAAATGCATCACCATTGCTACATACGTAAAAGCTAGAAAATAAACTAAAGGGATATCATCGGGGGGTTAGGAGGAGATTCTATCCGCAATAAATCCTCCCTAACCATCCCTAATCCACAGATCTACAATATAGATTGACTACATTGGATCTAACTTTAACATAAACAAATTCAAAATATTTAAATAGTAATGCACCAAATGTTCGGATCTACAGTAGATCCACCCAACAAGCACAATAAGAACGAAATAAAAAACTAGATCTACAAGATTTGATATATCAAACACAACACAGCTATGAGACTCGAATTTTTTTTACATTCCAAATGATGAAATAGATGATTCAACACTTGAAAAACAAAATAGGATACAAAGATTGAAGGAATCTCACTCTTTGGAACAAACCCACGGGATTCTCTCTCTAAAATCTCGCCATTTTCTCTCTCTATTTCTTCCTCTCTCGCTCTTGGCCGGAACCTCTCTTCTTCTCTCTTTTCTCTCGGCCGGAACCTCTCTTTTTCTCTCTTTTCTCTCGGCCGGAGGCCTTTTCTTTTCTCTCCCGCGACCCTTTTTTCTTTCTTCTCTCGCGTCTGCTGAAAATGAAACTGGAAATGGCGATTTAGCAACTTCAGATCTTGGCCGCAGATCCAACTGCGGCCAGCCGCAGGTGCAGCTGCGGCTGGCTCCGGTGTTTTCCTCGATTTCCGCATCTGATGTCGGTCTTTCGTTTTTTCGCTAGAAGGCTCGTATTTTGCAATCCGGAAATCCCTGGGAAACGTGTCATATTGTTCTGGGAAGCTAGTTCGGAGGGCTGCGACTTGATATAGAATTTGCTAATTGTGCTTGGCTTCCAGGGGGCGCTGCCCCCTTTCCACCCCCGCCAGCTCACCGGCGAGTTGGGCAGCCGCTCGCTCACCGGGGAGCGAGACCCCCGAACATCGTAAGCGTAGTGGCCATTTGTCGTCTTTTGTGCTCAAATCAGGTTCTTCTGGATCAACTGTTTGCCTTGCCTCAAGTAACCTGATGCTCGTTGTTCGTTGTGGCGACTTTGACCGTAAATCGTTGGGGTGGCTTCGTTTTGGGGTCCACCCTCCTTTTCGCATTCCGGCTCAAGTGACGACTTTGCCCTCCTGCCAGGGTTAGTAGAGAAGTGCAAAATTTGGGTGTCTACAGGGGTGATATCCATAGGCCTCTTGATTGAGTAGGACTATGAAATGCATGGTCATGCTCAAATATTGATTTGTTTCATATAGTCTACTCATTGATCAAGAAAACTCAGATTAAATTATGAAGAGTATGACACATTCCATGCCTCGAGTTTAATCTAGGATATAAGGTTAAAAGGATTAAATTACATTGAGACATTGGTCACGAAAAGGTTGTATCGAATCACCGATCTTATTATTATTTGGGTAGCAGTGATGCATTACTAGATGCCGCTCACTGTTTATAATTTTATAATATAATTTTAAAATTATTGCCAACATAATAATAACCTATAGGGTCACACACTTAGAACGTAATTAAAAGGTAATTAATTTAAATTGTAAGTATTTTAAATATATCAATATGATTGATAGTATTTAAAAATTACGAATTTAAATTAATAGGATAATTTGTATATATGTATATTAATTAAGTAAGACTTAATTAAAATATAATATATATAAATTCGGATTTTATTTTTCTATTTATTTTAGGTTTTAGTTAATTCCTATTAACTACTATATATATGATATATCAGTAGTCTAAAAGTCACGTAAGGAAAAACTAAAAACCCTAGCCGCTTTCAGAAAGAGGCTAGAGAGAAAAATAATTGGGAAATCCTGATCTTGGTGGCTAGTACCGCGGTTCCTTTTGCTGCAAATCGTGGGACGATTCGCGGAGCGTTCGTGTGGATACCGTAGAGACGCAGTCGCTGGATTGCGTTGAAGATTCGAAGCTGTTCCAGAATTCAATCGTCTCCTGTCTATCTCAGATAATCGGTAAAATAATCTAAACCTCTGATTAATCTGTTTTCGCTTGGATCCTGTCTTAGGGTTTCGAAAAAAAAAATTAAATTCCGCTGCTTTCACTGTGTCGAAACCCTAACAACTATGACAGATAGTTAAGAATTTATTAGTAACTAGGTCTTGAATTTTATTAATGTTTTAAATTTTTTGAGTTTTAGCCCATGGTATAATAACTAGAATTTTTTAGTTACTATATAAATATTGTTTCTTATATAGATCGTTGTAGAATCATTGTAGAATGTATAAGACATCTAATCATTAAATCAGATAAGCAGGACTAATCACAATTTGGTGAACTTGAGTTCCTTTGGGTTTTTTTTTTTCCCTCTATTTTTTGTGTGATTCGATCTTAAAATCTAACAAAACTGAATTACTTTAAACTTGTTGTCCTTTTACTCAACCATTCTTTTTAATTTGAAATATTTTTTAATGTAATTAACTAAACATTTGAATTAAATCCTAGAACACATAACATATTAGGGGGAAAAAAAGAAAAAATTATAAATGGTAAATCTTCTTGTTTGTATATCTTAAGATTTGATATATAATTTAACTTGTTATCTTATTTGAGTGATTATTCACAATATACTTGATTAATTCATCTAATACAAAAGATTTTATTTTGACTTAAAATCAATTTACAAAAATTTAAAATTCAAAGCAAATTTGAAATTATTTAGTCCGAACTTCTAGATATTATAAAATAATTTTTTTTTATAAAAAAATAAGTTAAAATGAACAAATGATAAATATGCTAATTGACTTCTCATTATTCAAGAGTAATATAGTCTGTTTAACATATAAACGTATGCAATAATCAATTTAAGATATCATCGACCCAGTGACACTCTAGTTCCAACTCTATTCGAACCCTCAAATAAAAAATAATATCTAAAAAAATTAAAATTAAAATTATTAAAAAGTATGGGATGGCAAAATCAAATATATCTTTAATATGCAATATCTAAAAAACTAAAATAAGTAAAGAAGAAGCAAAGTCTAGTAAACAAAACATAAAAATCAATATAAAATACAAACCTTGATCATTTTTAATAGTTCATAACTTGACATTACAGACATCATCTTCATATATATCCCACCTTCGGACTCTAATAACTTACTCCATTGCAAACGACTAATATTTCAACAGAAGAACTCTCACATTCGCTCTCTCTCGTAAAGTAAATGCAAAAAGAGTAAGTTAGACAATATCTGCTCTGGAGTTGTGAAAATAATAGTAAAATTTACCAAGCTTTTATATGTTTCAGAAGCATGCATGCATGCTTCAATTTAGGGACGGAGCTATTGGTCAGTTCTGTTAACTGTAGGCCGCTCTAAATTTTTTTATTTTATTAAATATACTATATAATTAAATAATCTTAAATTAGAGTAACCTTGACTAGTCCAGTCTTAAATAACCTTAAGTTAGAATAGTCTTAGTCAGTCCAACCTAATTTAAATTTCTAACTTCGTCCTTGCTTCAATTCTATTCTCTTTCAAGATATTTACCAGATAATGTTTACATCTAAAATTGGTTGCATGGCATCCTCAATTCTATAAACAAAGATTAAGAAATAATAATAATAAATTAATTTCATGAATTTAGAGAAAATTATACAATAAATCAACAACGTAACGTAATCCACTCACCCCCATGAATTAAGGAAAAAGAAATATGAGTAATGATGTTTTACAAAGGTCATAACATAGATCATTAGCAATATCATTATATATAGCAAAGCTGTGAATTAAGCCTCTATTGCGCAAGTGTCAAGAGGAATAAAGTGATTGTGATTAACAAATTAGTTGTGGTTTATATGGTTATTAATTTTAGGTTTAGGGGCTGTGATTTAGTTTTAGATTTAATTAGAATATAATTACTTTTAAATTTATTTAGTTATTAGGAAGTGCATTTAATTACTTACAAAACTCTTTAGTTATTTAAATAAATTGGATTTCATTTTTACAACCATTATATATTATATATATTAGAATGTTGATTTATCGTATACGACACTTAATTGATTATTATAATTACTTTATTATGAATTTATTGATATTATAATTGCAATTAAAAACTCCCTCCATTCTAAATTATCAATAATATTTTAATGACAAAAGATCGAATACAAAATGATGTGGATAGTAGTTATTGGTTATAATTATTGAACTCACTCATGTATAATAGAACATCCACTATTTATAATCTGACATATTATTTTGTATCTAATTTTTTATAACCCTCTTTCGTCATCGTAACATTACTCTCAAATTATAAAATCATTATTAACTTTTGAAATTCAATTTAAAATATTTTCAAATTCAAATTTACGATTATTCATTAAAGATCATAAAGCAATAAATTTTATAATAAACATTACTATATTTAAAAAAAAATTATAATTTTTATTATCGTATTAATTAAAATTTTAAAAACCTAAATTAAATTTTAATTTAAAAATGTGTTAAGTTCAAAAAGTATGTTATATTTTGAAACGAAGGTGGATGAAGTATTTAATTACAAAAATTCATTATACTTGTGCTTTTATCTATTAACAAGAAGTACCAATGTTTTATTTTCTCATATTCTATACGAGTCTAGATCGGTCCCGTCCACCCAATTGTATAGGGGGTAGGGGGCTGGGTGGCGTGGGGGGAGGGGGTATGACCGGTAGAACATCTGCCATCTCTGATGCAGACCGTGATTTTCCCTCGTTATCTTCCATTCCAGAGTTCGTCAAGAACTCATCTACCTCCGAGTCAACCATGGATTGTGCTGTGCCCCCACCCTCAAAACATACTCATATATTAGATAAAATACAAATATAATTTAATTTTGCACATTCCTTAATGGCCAAAACTAAATCATAAAATGGCATTGCCGGTATTTTCAACTATGCAACTCAATTTAATGGATTTTTTAGCACGGCAACTTGTCGTCAAGCAATAATGTCTGCTCCACGATGGTTTTCCGTTTTGAGGGTTCTGATATTTCTGCTTTTATTTGGCCAATTACGGACTCTAAGGACTGTAATGTTGTCATTGCCAATTTCTTTTCTTCAACCTAAACAGAGTTACTTATTGTAAACAACATCCATTTTAACAAAAGAAAATTTAAAACCAACTAGACTTGAGATTTGATAAAATTAAATAAAAAATTCTGAATGACAAAGTGAATTGAATAAAACAGAAATCTGATATTGATTCGTCTGAAATAATTGAATGATAATATTTTTTATTTTAACTCAAAATACGTATAAAAAAATAATACTTATTTTTTTTAAAATATTGAGGTGAAAATAACATTTTAAATTATTTGGTTTATTTTTTCATGTTCACACTTTAAAACACTTTATATCAAAAAAAATTCTTCTGTTTATGAGTATTTTTATTTTTATTATATTAAAACACTAGTAATAAATTTTTACTTTTCATAGTGATATAACAGATAATAAACAAATCATAATAATAGAATGATTTTTTATACATATATATGTATATAAATAAATAATAATTATGTATTTAAATAAATAATAAAACAAACATATAGAATTCAATTAGGATTCAAACAAACATATAAACTTTGAAAAATTCTAAACTTACCCACAAAACTTACTCGCAAAAAAAAACAAAAAAATGTGACTCCACTTTTAATTATTAAGATGAATGTACTGAGGCCATACTACTTTGTCTTTTCTGTGGATAAAATTTGTGAATAAGTGTAAAAAAAATTATAAACTTTTGAACAATCTTTAATGGAATATACAATTAGTAATATAATTTTAAAAATAAAAATTTAAAAATATTAACGACATTTTAACGGTCCATAAAAAATAAAACAAAAGATTATAACAACAATCATTAAATTAGTTATTAATTTATTAAAGAAAAATAAAAAACAATTTGTATAGAACAAAATTTGGCTAAGAAAATATAAATAAAAATATCATTCAACACTATTTCTTACTAATATAGCCATAATTTTTTTACTAAATTATTTAAACGTGTTCAAAATTTTAAAAATGTAAAACAAACAGCAGAGCATCCAGACCTAAACACACCCCTTAATATCTCGGATTGGCAGGTCTCTCACTAAGTGAGGCATGTGGGTCCATCTGGCTTCTCAATGTATAGCATCTGACAAAGAGTTATATGATTAACCTACTAGAGATAAGCAAGATACATTACCTATAATAGTATATCTCATATAAAATTTGTATAAACTTACAGAATCGCGATCACAATCAAGAAAGATATCATAAATATTGATGAAATTCATAGAGGTCTCTCCTTTTGTCCATTTGACCTAGACTGGCTATAAAATGTTGCCGTCTTAGATGAAATGGTGGACTCAAGTGCATCCCTGTTGCCAAGGCCTTGCATTAACACCTCTCCTGTGTCTACATGTTGAGCTATAGCCACCGCCAAACCTCCTATGTCATCCCATTTCACACTATCCAACAATGTATCAACGTTCAAATCTACTTCATTAGATACTGTATCATTAGCTGTTAACAAAGAAACAGTATAAAATATAAAGGATGACGGGAAAAAATACTGAATTTAAAAGGAACGGAATGAAGTTACTTTATATTTGTAAAAATGAGTACCATAAAAACATTTATACAAACCTGAATAAAAAATCAGATGGCCAACAAATATAACTCATATGGGAACTATGGAGAAGAAGAAATAGAATTTATATGACACAGAAAACGCAGGCAAACAAAGAACTCATGAAGCAAGGGAAATAATAACAATAGGTCCATTGAGAAACTATATGCATCAAAGTTTCCAATGGCTATAAATAAACTCAGTCCGTAAAAATCTCTAAAAGTTTTAACACACCCCGACCCCAAACTACAAGCATGAGAGAAGACATATTTTAAAAGATACGGGTGTTTCTAAAATTAATAAAAATATGTTCATTGATAAATTAGATACATGACCAAGCTATAAATTTCCTAATCATAATGAATGAACTCAACATTATTAATGGGATCGTGCTATTTCATAGAATAAATATAAATTAAATAAGTACTTACATGAATTGAGAGAAGACATCTCGTATGTATCACGTATTCGCTGCGCTTAAGGTTGGAGGTCTTTAATTGTCTCTCTCAATCTTAGGATGGATATATGGGTGTGTATAAAATACTTGAGACGACAATTGGGACCAAACATTAACTGTTTTATTTATAGAATAGCTAAGGGTCAAAATCGTCCATCAAGATTATGAAATCCTAGAGCTCATTATGCCAAATACTATTAGTAATATTACTTATGGGTCACATAATTACCATGAAGTGGCAAAATGGAGCCCATGAAGCAAGGGAAATAATAACAATAGGTCCATTGAGAAACTATATGCATCAAAGTTTCCAATGGCTATAAATAAACTCAGTCCGTAAAAATCTCTAAAAGTTTTAACACACCCCGACCCCAAAATACAGGCATGAGAGAAGACATATTTTAAAAGATACGGGTGCTTCTAAAATTAATAAAAATATGTTCATTGATAAATTAGATACATGACCAAGCTATAAATTTCCTAATCATAATGAATGAACTCAACATTATTAATGGGATCGTGCTATTTCATAGAATAAATATAAATTAAATAAGTACTTACATGAATTGAGAGAAGACATCTCGTATGTATCACGTATTCGCTGCGCTTAAGGGTGGAGGTCTATACTTGAGACGACAATTGGGACCAAACCCTAACTGTTTTATTTATAGAATAGCTAAGGGTCAAAATCGTCTATCAAGATTATGAAATCCTAGAGCTCATTATGCCAAATACTATTAGTAATATTACTTATGGGTCACATAATTACCATGAAATGGCAAAATGGAGCCCATGTTGTCAAAAAGCTTCATCTCACACACCACCCCCACCCCCACCCCCACCCCCATGGACATACACACAAAATAGAAGATGTATTTCTACAAAATATAGTGTCCAGATGTAGCTCGTATAATCATTGTAACTGGATTACCGGGCAACGATGAACACCAGCAAGATATAAAACCATTATTAAAATTTTCCATCCCATACTTCTCTTTTCCAAGGCATTCAACGATCCCCAGAACAATGACTGTGAAAGACACCTGCTTATGTCTGGTTTAAACCACATGAAAAGGAAAACTAAAAGAAACCACGAAAACTCCATGTCTATATTTTATGATATAGTGTCCAAATGTAGCTCGTATAATCATTATAATAAGCTTACCGAGCAACAATGGACACCAGCAGGATGGGAACCCACTGTTGGAGTTTTCCATCCCTGTTTTCTTTTCCAAGACATTCAACGGTCCCCACAACCATAACTGTGGAAGACACCTGCCTATGTCTGGTTTGAACTATGGCAAAATAAAAACCACCAAGAAATCTGGAAAAATTTCGTTTCTTTTGCTTTAAATTTTTCCTTACTACTTGTCTAATTTTATAAAAGCTGCATCTTTGGCAATCTTTTAACAACTGAATAACCTTGTCTAAAAGAACTAAAGGATCAAGATATCAACTAAACAAGCGGCTATAGGTTTACCAATTAAAAACAAAACTAATAACTAGAAACAGTAGTTGCAGTAGCATTGAAGATATTTCAGATATTGATTTCATGGTTTATTTCATCTGGTCAAAATTTCATCACATTTCATATTTTCATAAGTAACTGGACAGTGGCAATATACTGAGATGTAGGGTTCACATGTAGCTCAAACCATAATTATGGATATTGTTTAGCAACGACTGACACTTTCAAGAGTTATCTAAATGATAGATGGGAAACCCATCAATCAGACTTTCTTCTCTGTCTTAAAATTTCTAGAAATGTAACGGTATCTACCATGATGTCAGTGATAGACACTTGACTAATGTATGGATATTGAACCTCGTGCATTGATAGGCAAATAAAGAGATGAAAATTTATTATTGCTCAAGGACAAAGATTTCAAACCACTTCCAAAAATAATGGATGCCTATTATAGATAGCAGATTATACATTCACTACAACGGAAAGATATCAATCTGTCCATGTTGGGATTGCCATTAAGCTGCAGTTCAGTTCGAGATTTCTATTATAATCCCAGAAAAAATTGTAACAATTAGTAAGTGTATAAGATATCATTTACAATTAGTTAATGTTTACTGTTTAATGTGAGCAACATTGAGCACCAAGCTCACAAAGAGAAGCAGCTCAAAATGTATAACAATAGCAGTAAAGATACAACTTTTGATAATTTAAACTGAAATAGTAAAAAGAAACAAAGGGTTACATCAAAAGCACCTTAGATATGGCAAAATAAAAGGCATAAAAAAATCTGGAAAAACTTCTTTTGCTTTGTATTTTCCCTTAATAATTGTCTAATTTTATAAAAGCTGCATCTTTGGCAATTTTTGTAACAACTGAATAACCTTGTCTAAAGAACTAAAGGATCAAAATATCAACTAAAAAATGTGGCTATAGGTTACTAAATAAAAACAAAACAAATAACCAGAAACAGAAACAGTAGTCATAGTTCATTTGGTCAAAATTTCATAACACTTTAAATTTTGACAAGTAATTCAACAGTGGTGTTACATTGAGATGTAGGGTCCAGAATGTAGCTCAAACCATAATTAATGGATATTGTTAAGCAATGATGGACACTTTCAGGAGTTGTAAATGATAGATGGGAAACCCATCAATCAGATTTTCTTCTGTGTCTTAAATTTTCCACACATGTAACGGTATCTACCATGATGTCAATGATAGAAACCTGACTAATGTCTGGATGTTGAACCTCATGCATTGAGAGGCAAACATAGAAATGAAAAATTATTATTGCTTAAGGACAGAGATTTGAAATCAACCACTTCCAAAAAAAAATAATGGATGCCTAATTATAATTAGCATATTATACATTCATCAAAATGGAAAGATATCAATCTGTCCAAGGTAGGAAAATCATCACTGGGGGAAAATTCAAGCTGTTGTTCAATTCTAAACTTCTTTTAAAATCCCAGTAAAAATAGTAACAATTAGTAAATCATTTGCAATTATAAATGTTTAGTGTTAAAGTATGCAGGTAAGCAAACATTGAGCACCAAGCCCACAAAGGGAAGCAGCTGATAATGCATCTATAACAAAAGCAGGAAAGAAATAACTACTGAATTAGCAAAAAGAAACAAAGGGTTATGTCGAGAGTACCTTAGAATCAAAGGAAAGATGTTGATCGGAATTTTTTAATGCAAACAGAACCAAAATCTCCGTCGGTACCCACCTCCACCGGAGGAGAGAAGACGGCCTCTTGAACACATATTCAGAGATTGATAGCAATTGAAATGCACAGTAGCCATAGTAGGTAAAGTCCCAAATCTTTTTCTTACAGTGAATTCACCTAGAAAAGAAAATGGAATCTTGAACTGAAAAACAAATCATGAAGTTATCAAATTTGGAAATTGAAAAGGGAAATGAGAAAGAAAACATGGGCTATATAGAAATACTAACGGGTTTAATCTGAAGACAGAAAAATAGCTTACCTCTTCGATTTCTAACATAACTCATCACAAGTTATTAGCAATCTCCATGTATAAACAAATAGGTGAGAGACGGCGAGGTGAAGTTGTTCGGGGTTTAGGCACATCGGATAGAGAGGACTTTTAGGGGTCTTGAGGGGTAACGAGGGAACTTTATAAAACTAGTTTGGTATAGACGTATAAGTGGTTGAGTTAATCCGGGTTTGGGCCGGATTTGAAATAAAATAGGGTAAATTTTAAATGACAACTTGAAGTTTATATATTTTTTCAAATCACCATGTGAGTTTTAAAAATCAACTAACATTTATAGTTATGAGGTGAAATGAAAAATAGCTTTTCGCTTTGATGGTGTTAAATAAATTATATAAAGACAATTATATCTTTTGTAAGATCCCGAATTTTAATAAATAGATTTTAAAATTTTTTTCATAATTTTATACTTAACAGTAAGGTATTAAATTAATAAAAATTAAAGTTACGGATGTTAAGTGTAAAAAATTTATATCAAACAATATTCAATTGGTCGGGGAATATTCGTTCTGTCGAAAAATATTCGTACGACGGCGCCGAAATATTCAGTTATGAGTGAACCCCACAACGAAATATTGTCGGATGTAGAAAACGACAGCAGAAGCCTTTCTAAATAAAAATGGTCAACGGTATTATCACTTTTAACTGTTAAAATACCAGTGATAAAAAGTATGGTAACATATAGTATTTCACTGTAGCACACGGTATTTTACAATAGCACATGGTATTGCATAGCAATACGCGATATTACACAATGTTTAAATTATTGAACTGATAAAGTGGTTATTGCACAGTGTTTCATCAATAATTGTCATTACACAATATTTTACATTATTAATTGCATAGTGTTCATATTATTTAATCAATAATTGTCATAATACACAACATCTTGCATTATTGGACCAATAATTGTTACAGTAGTAGTCACGGATATTAAACAGTTAGACAGATTTATTATTTGAAAAATACTACTCCCTCCGTCCCAAGATAAAAGTCCTCTATTGACTTTTATGGTCAAATTGACCATTTTTTAAATCAATATATTTTGTTATTCTTTTATATATATAAAAAAAACTTATAAACATTATAAACTATATACAATTTAGTATTAATCTCAATATTTATTTTTTTGAAAATCTAAATATATATGTTTAATTATTAATTTTAAAAATGGTCAATTTGACTGCAAAAGTCAATGAAGGACTTTTATCTTGGGACGGAGGGAGTATATGTTTAATAATTAGAATATTAAATCAATAAAATAATATGAAAATGCGTAACGTGTGTAACACATATAAGTGTGTAACACGCGTAAGTGTGTAACATGCGTAAATGTGTAACGTGTGTAAATTTGTAACATGTGTAGGCGTGAAACGCGTGTTAGTCAACGAACGGTGCAAATTAAAGTGTGAAACATGTATTGGTTGATGAATGATTCAGATTAAAAGATGAGATTAAAATGTGTAACGTATGTGTGAAAAAGTTGGTTAGGCTCTGGCTATAAATAAGGGGTTTAGCATAAGGAGTTTCATACATTCCTCACTCAATCTTCTTTCTATTTTCTAAATATTTCTTAGTATAAGTGTCTCTCTGAGTGTATTAAAATTATCTTAAGTGTTGAAGATATGGAAGGGTACGAGTATTATTCAAGTAATTTTTTTTTATAAAAATTATATAAACACTCACACACGCATCAGTTTATAACTCTTCTTTTAGAAGACTCTTCAATTAGAAGATTTATTTTGAAAGATTTCATTTGAAAGATTTTACTTTGAAAAATTATTTTCTTTAAAAATTATTTTAAAGTATACTTATATAGTCAATTTAATGATTTTATATACATAAAATTGGTATGCATTACTTACTAATTAAATTATGAATATACATATAGGTTGATCAACCTCATAAAAACTATATTTAGTCACAAGATAAGGTAAGAAATATCATTTTCTTACAAACTCTTAAATTTACTACGGTAAGATGTATCATTCTTTTCATCGTCATAAAGAGATATTATTTTTTTTCTTACTTGTAAGGGATACCATCTTTTTCATCTTCTATCACTTAAATTTACTACGGTGAGGAAGTATCTCATTTGTACCTCTAATATTATTAAACGATAAAAATTATTGAGTTAATAATCCATTAATATTCCCTTAATAGTTTGCACTTCATCTAATACCCTTTGACAAGAACATTCCTATTAAATTTTCATTGTCATATTTGAACTGTGAACTTATGGACCTTGAACTTTTGAACCGTGGACATTTATTTGAACTGTGAATATTTTGGACGATTCCTTGTACCGTAAACTTTACCGTTAAATTTCTTCCCTGTGGATCTTGAACATTACCACTGGACTTAGACACCTTTTTCCTAACATCATGTTGATAATTTGGACATTATTTAAATCTGGACAAAGTAAAATTTATTAACTCTTAATGTTATTGTTTATTCTATTTCTTCTGTTTATTATTTATATTTCTGTTGTTAATTCAATCATCAAGAATCAGGTTATTCTGAATATCTGTGGCCTGGGACACAGATGATAAGTTAAAGGCGATATAGGTTAAAGACGATATAGGATAAATGCGATATAATTGTTGGGTGTATTTGGTCGGATGACAAGGACACGTGATTAATGTTCTTTTTGGCCGAAGGCAAAGAAGAACTGTTGTCTTGTATTATCATGACTAGTGGTATTTTAGATGATAAAAGTTGATGATGATTTTCTTAAAAAAAGGAGCTAGTAGACATCATGATCTACTTGATTCTCTTAGTGATGATTATTTCACTGCAGTTGAACTTTGTTTAAGAACTTAACTGCTGTTGTTGATTTAAATCTTGATGTTTATATTACTCTATTAACAGCTCAACTGCATCTGTTGATTTAAAATTTGTTGTCTATTATATTCGATTAAGAACTCAATTGTTGAAGGCTAAGAATAATTTATTTTTCATTATCTTAGTCATGATATTCCTTACTGGACTATTTAAGCTAACCTTTTCCTTTTTGTTCAATTGTTCAGGAAATGAGAGCGTAGCCGATACTAGCGGGGAGAAAAGGGGAATGAAGTAGCGGTCCGAGATAGTTTGTTATAATAGTTTTCACTGTATTGTAGAATAGTAATAATTGTGAAAATTTAGTTGTGTATTATTGGGTACTGAACGGTGTATTGTAATATTTTTGTTGTAGTCTTTTAACGACTCAAATTGAGTGATGTGGACCCGATTTGGGGACATCACACCCTTTATATGTTACACTAAAATATAAAGAGTTCATTTATGGCTCTTGTTTATTTACCTCTGTTTAGCGTATTATATAATTAAAAATATGATGCTGATTTAAATTATTTTTACTATTATATATATATATATATATATATATATATATATATATAATATTATTAAAAAAGATATATATATATTAATAAAAAACTATTATATATTTATAAAAAAATATATTATAAACTAACCTGTATCAGAAAACTTGTTGTAAACAAAAAAAGGGACACAAAATTTATAAATAACTTTTTTTTTGGGCAAGACAAATGAACTATTTAAGGGTAGGATTAGGGCAGAGCATGGTGCAATTTGGTGCGGTTTGAAACTCAAATTGTATCTAAAATCGCTTAAGTGCGGTTTGATAAATTCAAAAACGCATATGAAATCGTAATGTGGAATTTGGTGCGATTTTAAAATATGCGGTGCAGTTTCGATTTTAAAACTAATTGAATATGTATATATTGAAAAATATTTTTTCTTTTACAAAAAATGATGTCAATAAAAATATTTTTTCAGTGAACACCACTTATAAGGAACTAAAAAATGTCACATTGAATTGTAATGACTCTTCAGGTTTAATAACCCTTATAATGTAAAGTGATAAAATGTGGTTTGTCTAAAGTAAACCAAACCCTTTTCATGAGATTCATGAACAAAGTAAACCATTTTCGTTGACCAACGATAATGTAACACAAATTTATATACAAAAAAAAAAGGAGTCGTCAAAGTTATGACATTAATATGAAATAAAAAGAACATTTTTTAAGTTTGAGAAAGAAATAAAGAACCATTTATGTATACTATCTTTTTAGCATAAAAGTATGTCTAGAATAGGCCACAAAATACCATAAATAAAAACTCAAAGAGTAACTAAAATCACATAGTTAAGAAAAAATAATTATGATAACGACGTCATTTTGGTGATGATGCGGTACAATTTTTTAAATGTGGTTTTACTTAGAAACCAAACCCAAATCATAAATTCGATTTTTCAACCCACCTGAAACCGTCACATACGCCAGAACCGTTGATGAGATTTCAATTGATGTGGTTTGTGCGATTTTTAGTGCGATTTCGAGAGCAAATCGATTTTTTGCTCACCCCTAAGTGGGATGGTGAGTCAAAGTTCAACCCAAACCCGTTTTGGACTTTACATCTCAATCCGAGTTCAATTTCTAGTAAATCAAATAAATGTAAGCTCGACTCAAAGTCGAATGCTCCAAAAGAATCATAAGCCAATAATCGCATCGAATTGGCTCTATTAGATCATCTCCAATAGTAGTAACAAAAAAAACTCTTCAAATTGAAGTTTGTTGACCTATATGACAATTTGAAGAGCATTATTTGCTACTTTAATATTTCGTGCTTCGTCAGTCTCTTCAATTTAATTAAATCAAAATAAATAAAAGAGAATGGTATTAAATTTTAAAATGAGTTGTAAATCAAACTCATTAAGCAAAATAAATGTTTTTAACTTTTTTCATATGATTTTGATTCTCCCAAAATAAAATAAATGTTTTGAAGAGGCAAAATCAACTTACCAATTCTGAAGAGAGAATGAGGTTGCAAATTTGATAACTAAAATTGGAAAAACTGTTGAATATAATTTTTTTAATGCGAGTCACCTATTTAAGTATCCCAAAATGACTTAAGAGACTCTTGGAGATGCTGTTATGAGGTGAATGCATTGGTTCAACCCATATTTTGTTCGTCTTTTTAGACCGCTAAGATCTAAATAGTTCTGAATCCGACGGTTCAAGTCATCCCCTTTTAGCGTTATAAATACAAGTTAATAGCCGGACGTTTTCCTCTTTTGCTCCTGCGAACTTCGTAGCGTTCTCTTCATCTTCTAGGGTTCTCGAGTTCAACAAAAAGGCTGCTCTCAAGATGGTCCGAATTTCACTAATTTTGATCAATATTTTACTCAATTTCACGCGTTCTATTTTATTCTCTGCGATTGATGTGTGTTTAACTGATTTTTCTTGAAAATGATTAATTTGATAGACTCTTTCAAACGATATCGATTTACTGCACCCACCGGCTGACGTGGAGAAAAGGAAGCACAAGCTCAAGCGTCTAGTTCAAACCCCCAACTCTTTTTTCATGGTATTTCCATTAAATTTTCCTTGTTTTTGTTTCTAGAATTTCTCGATTTGTTTTGATTCATATTTATTTACATTTTTATTATGTAATTGATTGTGCTTACTTTCGCTCTCAAAGGATGTGAAATGCCAAGGATGCTTCAGCATGTAAGTTCTGTAAAATAAATGCATAAAATTTTGATTAATTTATTCATAAGTGTTTTGATTAGTTATGTATGTTGGGATAAAATTGCAGAACCACTGTGTTTAGTCACTCCCAAACTGTTGTGGTATGTGGAAACTGCCAGACAGTATTATGCCAGCCAACTGGTGGCCGTGCTAGGCTTACGGAGGGATCCTCTTTTAGGAGAAAGAATGATTGATTGGTGCTTCAAATTTGGTCAGTAGATTCAGAGATGAAACAACTTTTTGTTTTGGCATATCTTTTATCTGTTTGTAGTGGTTAAAAACTGAAAAACACATGATCAAAATTCCATAGGATTTGTAATTTTTTTTTTTTGGTATTTTGTTTGTTATTCAGTTGGATTGTTTTTTTTGTTTGGAAGATGACCTTTTTTCTTTTTGGCTGTTATTTTGAATTGAAGGTGTTTGGTCTATAATTTATTCCTGCTCCCCCTTTAAGGCATTTGTTTTAATATTTTATATCTTCATACATGGTTGTTTATGTAAATATTTGATCTTGTTTTATAATATAGATCCTTGCATGAAGTGTCACCCTAAATGATGATGTGTTTGTTGCTTATGTTACTAAATGCTTACCAGGGAAATGAGGGGTCATTTTATGGATGTGCAAATCCTCATATTGTCTATTTGGAAAAATTCACTTATACATATTATCAGAATACTTAATGTCGTTATTACTGCTGAAAAGATGTTTCTACAGCTTTAATTTTAATGCCTTTGTAATGTATCCTTCGACATATACACCATTTTAGAATAGAAAGCTTTCTAATTAAATTCCCATGAGCCTCAAATTATACCTTTTTAGTTGTTGAGGGTTTGAGATTGTGTTGGATTGGGCTGGGATTGGAAGAGTTTGGGGGTGACTGTTGAAGATATAAATGGTACAAAAGAATACTCTCAAATCCATGCTCCGAAGCTAAGTAGCATCTGCATTGCAGATGCATTAGCATGCCCTTGTTTCTATACTCTGTTTAGGAAACTTGTAATGCACCTTAATTTTGTTAGTCCTTGTTTGAATGGCACTTTGGTGGGACTGGGAATCCCATCCCTCTTTTATTAAATTCCAGTGTATGGTCACACGTATAGTTGTTGAGGGGCTGGTATACCAGTCCTTGCCTAGGGTGGTAATCTTTCCTTCTTTTTTTTCCACTCTCCAATATAAAACTTTGGTCCAGTTACCTTCATTTCTTATGTAACAATGACACTTGTGTGCAATACTAGAATTACTATATTCTTCAAATTTTGTTACTGCAAAAGCTGTTGATGAAAGGTACTTCTGAAAGCAACTGGTTTGTTCTTTCCAGTTTGTTATCAATTCAAGATGAATAAGATGGGCCTCATTTGATAATATGTTTGATTCTTGTACCTGTTCTTTCTTGTTATAGGCTTACAGTTTCTTTGGAGAAGAATCGTATTAAACATGCTAGAGTTGGTATATAGTATTCCTTCATTTATATTATATAGGTCGTTTAAGAAATAATCACACATATTAAAAAGTCTTATTAATAATAATGTTAGGTAATTAATGTTGGTTTAAAATTTCATTACTATTCATGCACTAATTAATTAGGATTGGGTTAGAATGAAGTTGGTAAGTTGGTTCATAGATTAATACAATGCTGACACGTGTTACAGGACCAACGTGTGTCAACACTGTATTGGTCCAGGAGTGAACTTACCATGAAGTCCACTCCATCATAACCGGATCCAATTAATTACTTATCATCTCTCTCTCTGAATTACTCTATCTTTAAGGGTAAAGTAGGAAATGATATATAATGAAAGGCATATTTTTTTTCTTTCTAAAACGACCTATATAATGAAATATAAGGGAAAGGAGAGAGTATCATTTTCCCTTTGAGAAACAAATTACAATGAGTTAAAAATAAACATTGTGGTTCTCCAGGGATAACGATTCATTAACATTTATTTATTTAGTGTGCATTGTAATAAAATCTACTATTATAAATAGATTTATTTCTAGAGCTTTAAGATAATTTTGGAAAATGTTTCTTTTATTTACAATTTTGGACTCTTTATATGATTTGAAATTCTTAAAATTTGTGTTTCATTTTCTATCATGTCTTCTTTTTTCGAAAAAAAAATGTTTTAAAACTACCACAACAGAGGGCACAAAATGATTTACTTTTTTTATTTTTGTAACAATGAAAATAATGCATATACGGTACCATACTTACAATGGCAGATACTGTTCAACGAATTAATAAATATCTCTTGAATGAAAAAAATAAAATGTGGCCGGCCATTGACATCAAACTGCAGGAGCTTTTGCTAATGTATTGGAAAATTTTGTTAACAGCAGCTTTGTGATAATTACTCAATTCTAAATACACCAACCAAAATATTATTTTTTCCAATTTAGTAGAAATATGCTGAAATAAATCTCGGAGATTTGAATCTA
Source organism: Hedera helix (assembly GCA_947179155.2). NCBI lineage: Eukaryota > Viridiplantae > Streptophyta > Magnoliopsida > Apiales > Araliaceae > Hedera > Hedera helix. The sequence goes on along the minus strand of OX359270.1, from coordinate 36,711,757 downwards.
CAACCTTTGTTATGCAAATGTGTAGTCCTAGAATAAGTACAAGTGCACGACATCGAAATATTATATTTATTTTAATAATTAAGAAATAAGATATGACATTAAAATTCGTGTCATATTTTATTTTTTAATAATTAAGATAAATATAATATTTAATTTTATGTTTAAATATTGTATACGTAGATTTGTCCGCAGTCATAAACTATCTGGCCAAATTGATAGATTTCCTCCCCTAATTTAGGGACTAAATGAGAAAAGTTGCAAGGCTGAATTTTCTTTAAAAGTTGACATTTTCATTACAAACGATTTCAGATTTACGTCTTTTAAGTAGAGAAAAAAAAATGAATTGTGAGCTTTAAAATATTCAACTTTAATATTTAAATTATCATTTTACCCTTCTCAAATTTCCGTTTTGTTTATAAATATGAGGTACCATGATAATTATAAAAGACTATATTATATTATTAACTATTAAGCTTTCAGTCTAAATTCATACAACTCTTAAACAAAAAACTTTTAGAAGGAAAGAAACCTAATGTTCTACTCTCTCCATACGTGATCTTTAATTAATTAATTTATAATTTTTTTAAATTTAAATTATGATGCAAATTTATTTATATTTCACAAGTAATAATTTTGTAATATTAATCTTTATGGATTGATGTGATAAAAAAAAGTTAACTGCAAATAAACAGTGTCAAATTAAATAACTGATAAGTACATGTCAAACTCACATAGACTATTAATTTTAATGTATCCTTACTATATATTTTAGACAATATAAATAAAGATTGAGAATTGAATAACTATAATTAAACTAGTTAGAATATTAAAACCAATAATAAGAGAGTAATTTAGAAATTTGAATACACTAAACAATACACATGACAAATACAATCTCTTCTATTTTTATAACTCAAATCATGCCACTAGTTTGGTGTAAATAATTTGAAAAATAAATCAATTAAGTCCAATTAAAATTAGAGAATTACTATGTCTACGAGAAAAAATTGATATCTTCATAAAATTTTATTCACATGATCATGAGACTCATTTACTATTTAGGTGAGAAGAGTTTTGCTGATATATATATATATATATATATATATATATATATATATATATATATATATATATATATATATATATATATTTGTGTGAAAATATTAACTCTCTAAAACTAACTATGATTTTGATCTCTCTTTCATTTAATTTAGTAATTTTATAATTAACTTGGGCAATCATAAACTATGAAAATTTAAAATTTAACTATAATTATCTAAAACTTTTTCGAGCAAATATGAATTATGAAAAACTCATATTTTAGCAATAATCTATCAAAACTTCTTAATTAATTTAAAATCATTTTAGAACTAAGTATGAAGGTATTTCAATAACGAAACGAAACATGAAGATTAAACCAATTAAAATTAAAGTACAAATAATAGAAGAGACGAGAAATATTATTATGAATAATTATTTAGTTTCATTTTCATCTTAAATCTAAAAAATTAGTTAGATATTAAAATAAATAAGTTAACAAAAATGAAGAAAAAAGAAAAACTCTCTTTATTGAATACGAGCACAATAGAGAAGTAATTAAATTATATTCCTACTCCTAACCTATAATTAGTAATAAAACTAATCTACTACATAATTAATATCTAATTATCTCTTGATGCTCCTCTCTCTAGTAGGAATTAACTTCCTAGTGACAATCAATTTATTTCAAAAAGATTTCTAGATGAACTTTCTTCCTAATATGAATCATCTTCTTTCAAAAAGATTTTTAGATAAACTTTTATTTTATTTTTGTTAGATTTAAATTGCACACCAAATTTGTCCCATCTCCTTTATTCTCCTTGTCATGAATTGAAACATTAAATATTTCTTAACCACCAAAATTTTGAGTTTATTGTAATAAAATATTAAATTTTATAAAATAAAATAAAAATATATAAAATTAGGAATAATAAAATGTATGTATCTATCATGCATCAAACAAAGTATTATTTTATAATCATTATTATAAATTAAAAAACTAGCAAATTTTCATCTATATCTTTTTCTTTTTTCTTTTTTTAAAACCTCCCAAACATATTGTAATAGGTCGAGTAAACCAGTTTATATTTGGACGGCTATGATCTAAATAACTCTTCAATCTGACGGGTCAAGTCACCTATTGTAATGCTATAAATACAATCAAACAATTAGGGTTTCGTCTCCTTGCTCTGGCACAAAAACTCGCAGAGCTCTGTATTTTCCGAGTTTTCAACTTCTCCAGGTTGCTCTGAGAATGGTTAGTAAAATAGGAGTATTATATCTCTTTCTCCCATTTCAACTCATTTTATGCTTAAGGAATAATTTTTGTATATACAATTTGTTGATCAGTCTTTGAAAAATGTTTAATTTGATAGACTCTTTCAAACGATATCGATTTATTGCACCCACCGGCTGATGTTGAGAAGAGGAAACACAAGCTCAAGCGTCTCGTCCAAACCCCCAACTCTTTCTTCATGGTATTTCCTTTAATATTATCCCTGATTTGTTTTGATTCGTATTATGTTCTATAATTTGTAATTGATTTGTGTTTTAATGTTGTTTTCGCCTGGAAAGGATGTGAAATGCCAAGGATGCTTTAGCATGTAAGTTCTGTAAAACAAATTCGCTCACATTAATTAATCTTGATTGATTTATTAATTTAATTGGTGTGTTGGATGTGGAATGGTAATGTTGAGCTGATTAATTATGTATCGTTGGGTGTTTATTGCAGAACCACTGTGTTTAGCCACTCCCAAACTGTTGTGGTGTGTGGAAACTGCCAGACAGTGTTATGCCAGCCAACTGGTGGTCGTGCTAGGCTTACCGAGGGATCCTCTTTTAGGAGAAAGAATGATTGATTGAGGCTTTAATTTTGGTCGGTAGATTGAGAGGTGAAGCAACTTTTTGTTCTGGTGGATCTTTCATATGTTAGTACTGGTTAAGCACCAACTATATCACAATTATGTATGATGTGTTGTTTGGTACTTTATTTGTTGCTCTATTTGAATTGTTTTTGTTTGGAAGATCACATTTAATGGAAGTTTGACTTAATATTTATACCTACACTCCCATTATAGCATAAATTATATACCTTTATATGTGGTGGTTTATGTAAATGATTGATCTTGTTTTAGAATATAAGAACTTACCTTGAAATAATGCATGAACTCTGCATCTGTAGTAATTCAATGAAGGTGTAAATTTTCACATTGGCAGGTGAGAGTAAATTAGAAAACATTACTTTGATGTCAATTTTTGTCAATAGAACACAAATGTTATAGGATAATAGAATAATTTGTAATGGGTGTTACTGCTGAAAGATGTTAATACAGCTCTAATTTAGGCGCTTTGTCATGTATATCGCTGTATAATAGGAAGCCATATTATTAGTTTTCCATGAGGCAAAATGTTTGGGGAGGGCATTCAAGGCATTTCATTAATTGTATTAAGAATTCTTTCAAATTAATGCCCCTGTACCCTAAGTTAGAGTTCATAAACTTTATAGTAATGCTTATGTTCAAACTTTGTGTTAGCTATGCTGCATATGTGTCTAGTTTAGCTAATACATGTGGTTTGATAATATAGTCCTTAGATGTGGTATTGTTAAACTGACAACAATTTCAACTTCAGTCTATAACAGTGAGTTTATACTAAAATAGTTGCCACAGTAGCACCTCTCACCCAGTTTCCATGAGCGAGACATGAATGAGATTCCAACAGAGTATCTCAATCCTTGCCTGGGGGTGCTAATTTTTCCCACTCTCCCTGAAGGAATAAAGAATATTAATTATAGGTCCAGTTTGTCTTATAATTTTCTTGAACAAGATTCCCAAATGAAACTATAATTTAGAATTTTATTACTGAATATCTTATTATGGTTGATGAAATACCATACTTGATATGCTTCAGTTTTTGTACTTGCTGATGTGTAAGGTACTTCCAACTTTATTGGCAAGTTAATTATGTTTGTTATCAACTTGACGTGGGATCTGATTGGCTGCATGACATTATAAATTAGGTGCATGTAACTTTTCTGTTCTTTTTATGGTCTTATTGGTATAGTGGATATTGTTGATTTAGTTATAGTTTTGTAACCTGACCATGAACTATTCTTCCATCATGATGCTAATTTGTCATCTCTGTGTTTTAAGTTGGGATCTACTTGTGTATTGTACTATTGTTCATGTGAATTACATTTGCTGCCGCTTCCATTGAAAAATCTGCACTTTTTTAGTGGCAAAGTGGCACAAACCATTATACATTCTTGATTATTATTTCTTTGTATTTATGCTTTGCATTAATTATGTTCAGGCCAATTTAAAGTTTTGGATTATGTAACCTTTCTGAGGCTGTATTTGAATGATTATGGAATGGTTAGGAGGATTTGCCAGGTGGTCTGGTGTTTTTCTTCCTTGGCAGATGTTTGAATTGGCAAAAAAGGCTACTGGATAATGTTGGTCTACATGAGGCCATATTTGTGACAATAAATTTACTCTAATTTTTAATTCAGCAATCCTTGAGTAATTATTCTTTATAAACATCTGTGTTGGTTAGAATTGCAATGAATTAGAAATCAACGTTTATGGTTCTTTGTGGGAGCATTAGCTATTGTAGTTATTGACATCCTAATGTAATTTAGGAATAAAATGGTTTAATTTTCCAGGGACAAGATCCTGATGGGAAACAAGATGTGTTGATAGGGTAAACAGATATGAGAGTATTCGTAGAGGATTGGTATTTTCATAAGAAAAATTGATATTTTTGTAAGGTTTTATTTACATGAATAGAAAGTTGGGTTCACCTTTATGTGAGTACGGCATTGTTTTTACACGAAAAATTGATATTTTTGCAAGATTTTATTTACATGAATAATAAGTTGAGCTTGCTTTTATACGAGTAGAGTGTTGCCGAAATATTATTTTTTTTCATAGAAATATCAATTTTCATATAATGCTGGTTGTTGCTCTACGATAACTGTTTCTATTATAGTTTGCACTTGACAAGTTCATTTTTTGATAACATGATGCATTGATATTCTTCTTTATGGATAAGATATTAAATGTTGGATCAACCCCACAGTCTATCCAAATTCATTAAGCCTGGCTTTTAGGGTTAGCGCAAAGAAAAGAAAAAGAAAAAAAGGCCTTGCTGAATTTGACATGAGTTTTGAGAACGAAGTTGGTAAATAGTGTAATCTCATACTTTCATCTATGCGTCATTATCTTCCCTAATTCTGGCTATATAATGTTTAAATATATATTTAAAATGTATTTTTTTGCTATATAAGATTTTTGATTTGTAATATATTTCATGTACTTAAGAGAGATTATTTTAAAATAAGATATGAAAACAATTGTGAGGTGTTCTAGTAACGTGACCAAATAAGATACCATTTATTTTGATGCATCTGTTGTTGGAAATCAAAATCCTTGATGGGAAATCCTTATTGAAATCAACGAGAGAATCAAATTGGAATTATTTGATTCTTGCTTTATTATATCAATAATCTTTATAAAGGTAAATGTCATTTGTCTCTGTAAAGTTTGGTAGAATATTAAAGGGACATATTCAATTAGGATTTTAAAGAATTTATAAAGACTTTAAAAGTTTGGTTATAGTCAATTAAGATATTTAAAGAGTTTATAAAAATTCAATTATAATTTTTGTAATGTATTTAAAAGTTAGGTAATATTAAATTGAGATTTTTACAAAACTTATTTTGGTATTCAAAAAGTCATAGATTTTTCAGATTTCTATTAAATGGTGGAGTTTGACTGACTTTAAAACAAGAGATATAAATATCAACTCCATATTCAAAGTCCGGTCTCATCTTGAGAATTTCACCTACTAATTAGTCACAATCTCATCTTGAGAATCTATCGAAGGCAACTCTATCTTTGTGAACAGTAATTAGCAAAAGATTATCATCAGATCACCAGTAAAGACAAATAGCAAATATAGAAGTCTGGCAAATTGAGCTGAATTGCTGTTGAAATTAGGAAAGGACAACAGTCATGATGAGGTCATTGGAGTTAGTTACAGCAGCTAAGAATAGTTAAGTGCAGCAAGTGGTAGTGGAAGCATTGAGTGACATAAGCTAGCAGTTATTCGTAGTTAGACAAGCTAGCAGTTATTCGTAGTTAGACATTTGAATTGTAACTAATTTTGAGAGGGAAAGTTTGTTAAATCAATTGTCAGCTAATGTTAGATATATAAATAGGTTGTAATAGGAGGAGGGGGAATATGTCTGATGTAATAGCTCACCTACGTGTATGTATTATTAGTTTTTTTGTTTTGGCTTTTTGGGATATTTTGTCTCCTTAAATCTCATCTACCTGAAGGCATACATTCAGTGGTGTTTTTAAAATTGATATCAAATAAAAAGTGACCATATAATTAATCTAAATTTTTTATACTTAATTGTCTAATTTATTATTTAATTTTTTTTATTGGACAAATAAGACATTTCATAAATTTTACTTCTGAGTGATCAAATTATAATAATATTTAGAATTTCCACATAATCAATCAAAATTACTAAAATATATATTCATATTAGTGAAATATGTAATTGACTCAAAATCTACTAAATTGTATTGAATAGAAAGTGAACATATAGTTTATCTACAAATTTTATATTTAATGCAAATGAATTATCAGTTAGTTTATTGTTCAATTCTTTTTATTAAACGTTTAAGATATTTTATAAATGTTACTTATGAGTGATAATATTAAATAGTATCTAGAGTTTTTACATAATCAATCAAAATGTACCAATTTATTATAAATCACTAAACTAAATGCTTAAATAACAATGAACCATGTTAAGAATTGCGCGGTTAACAATTAACCACAATAATACTAACTAATGAGATTATAATTTATTTGAAGTATTCATCATATGTGTTCTTTTTTCTCTTTGGTGTAACAAGAATAATATCCATTTTGATTAACAACAATTAAAATGACGAATAAATTAACTGTAGTAAACATAATTAAATTAACGTCGTTATTGATACACTAAATTAACCATTCACAATTCAAATAATTAGAGTTTAAAAATACTTTATTTTTTTATAAATAAAATTGAAAAAACAAATAAAAATATAAGGATGTATAACATCTAATAGTTGACACCCTCATAATTGAAAATGTACTTGGATTTATTTACATATATTTAGGTATATACAAAATTTAAAAATAGATCTAACGTAATATGAATTTTTTCTAATAATTTGTTTAGAATAATTAACAAAAGAGAGAGATTGTGCACATGTATTAATTAACAATTAATATAAGTTGCAAAAAATATTAGAAGTATATAGAAGTCTACTAAAATCTTGATAAAAAATCTATAAAAGTCTCACTTATTTCATTTTAAAAAAGTCATTAAAATTCCCGAGCCCTACAAAAGTCTATCACCTAAAAAAAATCTTTAAAATTCTTAATTGAATACACCATTAAGTTATATTCCTCATGAAGTGTGGGAATTAATATTGATGTTTGCCTTATTACTTTTTTCTGAATTTAGCTCAAGTTTCGTCTTCAATTGGTTAAGTTTTTCCCTCCCTCCCTCCCTCCCGAATTAGCTTAGCTATTGAAGCGTCTAGGCGACGTGACAGTAGAGGAAAGCTAGAATTCTTTCTATGTTGATGACTTGACGGCATCATCAGCTTTGTTAAATAGGCAAAGAAATTGTAGAGTTTGATTTAGGTGTGTTCAGATTAGGAAGATGGACAAAATTTAGAATCTCGTTCAAAAGGCAGGCTTTGTAGTTTTGGCTTATAATCTCTAGATTCCTTTTATTATTCTAGACCAAGACCAAAAATGAAGAAACAAAAGGGAGGAGATACCTACCTAGCTAGATAAAGATGGTGGAACACGTGAATGCTTTTAAAAACTTATCATGTGAGGTGGGGAAAACGACTGCCTGAGTTTTAATGCACGGGCTGGCTTCTAGGGCCTCATCTTCCCCTATCTATCCTTTCGAATGACTCCCCGATAATAAACAGCCAAGTTGAGTTGACTCCAAGTAAACGCCCTTGTCTTTCTGTGTATTATGAGATTTGGAAGCAAGTGTATTTAAGATAAAAGTTGTTTGTTATTTTCCATCACAAGAAACTTGTTGCTGCTGAATCTTACTGCAGTAACTTGTTCTTTTGCACTTCTACTGTGTATTAATTAGTTTTGGCTTGAGCTGTGTGACCTCTAATTTGCAGCATCTTTGGAACTTGCAAATTTCCGAGAACTCGCGCGTCAAGTGTGGGTACACAAGACACAAACAAATAAACATGTTTGGAACTCAACTTAATCAAAATGATTAAGCTATTAGGTCATCAATCTATTTATATATAGTATTAATCATTAACTATTTTATTATTTTACTCCTGTGGGACTCTAATTTAGTTGTGATATCCTAACAATGTTTTGATGTAATTACCCTTAATTATCCTTTTGAATATTACGCCCTCTATTCCTTTTGATGTCCACCAGAAGACTTTTTATTAGATAATTCGATGTCCCCCGAGATTAATGATCTTCATGTCTTAACCCTTAGATTAAAAAGCAACGATCTCCATGGCTAAACTTTTGAATACTTTCTCCATTTTTAATTATAAAATCAATTTCAAATATTTTAAAACTCAAAATTAATATGAATTTATGTTAAAATAATTATGAATATCATAAACTATTTAAAAAATACTACTAATTATAAATTTATTGTTTTTAAAACTTAAATTAATAATATTAATTTTAAATTTTAAATTATTTTAAAAATTAATATTAATCTTATAATTCGGGCGGAAGGGAGTGGTTATAAACTGTTTTGTAATAATTTGCTTGATATTAGAAAAATACCCAAATGGTATGATTGAATATCCCACATCATAATTGCAGTTGCAGGCTTGCTGCAGCTTCCACCATTTTTTATCATTATTCTTCAACTTCCTATGAATTGGTCCAATCAAAATCTGTAATGACGTGCTTTGATTCTGTGAGATTTCATTACCCCAAAGTCAACACGAACTCTGTTTATTATTTATATCAAGCTTAGAGCATAAATGGAGGGTTGTATTTATCGTCTGCCCTACACTCCATTGTAAGGAAATTTTTTCGAAACTCAACTGGTTTGGAAGCGCATTTATATAGATAAATAATTTGGTGAAAAACTCGACATACATATAATTAAGATATTTATGATCTATATGCAGAGTTTGTATATATATATATATATATATATATATATATATATATATATATATATATGGTCTTTAATTTGGCATCGGAAGGTAAGGTAAGAAGAGCATGTGATGAATCAGGCTATCGACATTATATGTCGGCATACATGTGGGAAATCATGTTGTCGTCATTTTCACACTGGTTGGATGAATGGGGCCTCAGATTCTTTATTTCCCTTCTTTGATCCTTTCCACTCGTTAGTTTTTCTTTGTTTGGTTGCTTTTCTTCCTTCATTTGCTGCGAAAATGTTTTTGTTTTTTGCAAATATAATTTTCACCAAAGTATACGTCTTGAATAAATTAAATTATTAATTCTGATTAGTGTTTTTGATTATAATTAAATTTAAAAAAGTAATAATTTGCGTTTGATAAATAAAAATAACTTAAACTAGCAAAAAGTAAAAAGTGTTTGGTATAAAAAATTCAGCATTCACTTATTGAAGTATAAATTGCTAAAAAATAATGTTATTAAAAGTAAAGATGGGTAATGGATAAAATTATTAAAATAAATAAGGATATATTAATAATATAATTGGTCATATCTGATTATTAGATTTGAAAAATAATTAGAAGCTCCAAATTAAAATTTCTCATTATTTTCTTAAAAAGTTAATATAAGTAATTTTAAAATTAGATTATTAAGCATTTTTTATTTCTTAAAACTAATTATAAACAGATTTGGCGGTTCATAAATAATCTCAAACACACCTAAATACTTATCGCTCTGTTTTCAAGTTTGTAAGAGCAAATCAAATTATAAAATTATAGAAAATGAGTGGCATAGAATCAAGAAAAATGTCATCTAGTGGTGAAAGTAGTTTTATAGCAAATGAGTGGGCATAGAATCAAGAAAAATGTCATCTAGTTGCTGAAAGTAGTTTTGATATGCATGAGCATTCCGAGTGCTTCATAAAAGGTAACACAGCTTCCTTTCTGGGAAGGCATCTGAACAATTGAACGGAATACTTTTATTTGAAGATGATAGAATATAACAATATGATCTTCTGTTCCAACCACCTGTATTCATTATTTAAGTTGACTTCGTTTTGATAATTTGGTCGATAATTCATTGTATTTTTTGATCTAAAATTTTGTTTCTATTAAAATTATAACATGCTTTATACCAATAATAATAATAATAATTAACATGACTAGTAATTTTTCGATTAAATATGCGTGTTCAAGCATCTAATTTAAAATTAATTGACAATGAACATAATAACTGTTTAAATATATAACGAATCGATACAGATCTTGTTCATCATATATACACTACACGTATTTTAATTTTAAGTCAGATGTGTGAATAATTTATATTGGATCATGTACAGAAACACTTAACACTCAATTTAAAGTGAAGCGATGACACGTAAAACAGTTTCTTAATACTTTCATATATTGTTTTGAACTCTTAATAAGAAATATTAAAAATGAACTGTTTGTAAAATTATTGTGTTCCATCATCCAATAATAATATGTTAAGTAGGTATTTAACTATTTATGGGAATTTTTATTAAGGCCCTTTAAAGAATTTGTTATCAGAATAACGATCGACAGGATGATTGATTTAGTTAGGCTCTTCTGTACTTATTCATTTATATATTGAAAAACAGATTAATTTCTTTCATATATATTATTTTTTTGCTAAAATTGTCATTTCTTTCATATTGCCAAATGCCAAGTGTTAAATGATGTTGATAAATAAATAATTTATAAGGCCCAATCAATACAGAATTGACCAAGGGGGGTTCCTTAATATATTAGTAGAGTTAAGATTGTTTAGATTATTGTAAGATTTGTTTTAAGAAAACTATATAATAGAAATTATTGAACAAGATTCATGATGTCATTTCAATAAATATGCAAGGAGTGAAAAGACAATTCTATCCCTCCCTCAGGCCATCAAGATTTTGAAAGTTGCCGTTATAACTGGCACTCTTATTTTGGTCCCGCTAAAATCTCCCTCTTTCTGAAAGGTCTTTCCTTTTCTTCTCTATTTCTCCCAAGCAGAGAAAAAAGACAGCGATTTTGCTCAAGAATTTGGAAATTCCAGTGCCGAATTCCTAACGGAAAAAAACGACTTACCCTTCTAATCTGTTCTGTTCTTAGGGTAAGAACTAAAAAGGACAAGGCTATTTTTCTCTCCCCGGCAAAATTTGTACTTATTTAAATAAATGAATGAATTCAGCTGGTGGGATTCTTGGTTATGAAAGTTGCTTCTTGGGTTCCTCCAAAACAAGGTAATATTTTTTTGGATTTTCCTCTCCATGTCCCTTCCTTCTTCTCTCCATCCATGTTGGTTATTCGATGGATCATTAGGAATCCAGTTCTTCCCTTTTTTCTTTTTTGACTTGAAAAAAGCTGGTGGTCCAGGTTTTTTTTATTATAATAAAGTGAAGTATTCATCTCATATTTAGCTCTTTGGTTGCAGGATTTGTTTGTAGAAGAATATTATGTCTACTCTTGTGGCGCGAACCGGCCGTCAACGTCAGCGTTATGAGAATAATTTCCGACTTGTTTCTGGGTAAGATTTCTCTTTCTTTTTCATAATTTTGCCTGCTTTCCTTCAACATATGCCATTATCTTGCATACTACCTATTTCCAAAAAGAGCTCAAATGAACTTCAAAAATTATTAAGCTTTGTGAGTGTTGAAATGGGTTATGTAATTTGGATCCAGTCCCTCTTGAGAACTTCCAATCTGGGTTCATAAAATATCAGAATGGTCACAATCAATATTATTGTTAAAAAGTCTCAGTTATTGATATGGAAAAGTATTTATAATTTAGGATTTTTGTGGATGAGATTATTAGAAGCAGTTCAATGTAGGCATTAGTTATATTGTCCATTCAATATTGAATTTTTTACATCACAAGTGGGCCTTAAAATTGGCTCAAAGTTTTATTTGTGCATGTGTGGGGGACAAGGTTTTGGAATGATTTATTATGTCCTTTACGTGCAACGCAACTTATCTAAATTCAATTATTACAATTCTTTTATCAATATGATGATGTTGGCCATTACTTACCGGATGGGGTAGGTTTTCTTTATTTGAAGTAGATGGGGTAGGGTTTAGGTGTGAATATGTGGGAAGAATAGGTCATTGCAGTCTTATCTTATTAATTTTGTTTTTTCATTTGAGGTACAAGACAATCTTGGATGGTTCAACACCATTTTAGAAGATGGTAAGGCCATGTACGTTTAGAATGAAAATTTCACTTAATCATGTGTATATGTTATTCTCTATATGTTATATATTTGGAGAGAGAAATAAGGAAAAGATGAGGTAAATATGCTGAGAACACACATGAAAGATGAGAAGATCTTTGCCAAAGGGGTATTGCAAGATGAGAGTCTATTGGCACATGATCTCCATCTTTGTATTCTAACAACTCCTCAAACTTACAAGCAAAGTGTGTAGAACTTGCTTTTTTAAACAAGTTTAAATTGAACTAAGGACTATTTTAGAAGAAAAAAATGAAGATGATGAAGGAATATTACTAGAGAAGAGTGCATTTTACCGTTGCAATTCCAAACTGGCCCTAATCTACCGAATTTACTCGGTCGAAAAATAGTTCTAGATTATTTTTTTAGTCATCTGTGTGAAAGCAGGCAGGCATTGTTTTCTCCTTGTGGATTAAAATCTTATGCCCCCATCTTTCAGAACCAGAGAATAGAGATACATATGACTTAAAAAAAACTTGGTCTCTTTCCTCTTAAAATTTGCTAGATAATCTAGTCAGCATCTGTCTGTAACACATTTGAGGAACACTTGTGCAACTTGAATTGATAGAGAGCAGAGATTTAGAATGTCGAAAGCTAAAAGAAAAGAAGAGAGTTATTTCAGGAGCATCCAAGTGTGCCCCCTGCCCTCGTTTAAACCTAGTATTTTGTAATGTTCAAAAGGCTTACACAGAATTAAATGATTTGTGATTAATTATTTAGTAACGAGAGAAGGTAATAGTTCATATATCATATATGTAAATTCTCATGTAATTACTTAGTAAAATCTATCATGTCAACAACTCAACTGTAACTACCTGGCTTAACTATTGCTATACTCTTCTTTGGTTGTTACTATGGCAGCCGCTTTGTGAAAATAGAATTGAAGGTTTCTACTGTCATGTCCCAACAACAACCATGTACTGGCCCAAATAAGCAACAAGTGAGTCACCACATCGCCTCCAAAATCATGACCATAAGTCACTTGGTAGTCTATTATAAGAATTTCACTTTGATTTGATCAAATTGGACCTTTGTAGCAGCCTTGTTATTGAGTGGTTGATGTTTTCATAATGTTCTAGCCATGGTTTTAACTATAGTAATGCTATGGGTCCCAAGTTTATGGTAATCATTAAGTTGGCTGACAACAACATCATAAGGGTAGAACATGTAATAAATATGAACTATGAGCAACCAATGTAATAATGACACGAGTTTGGTGCCCTAAATTTGAAACCCCTAGCGTTACTCTTTTAGTTTATAAAATTTTGAGGTTGAGATTTCTTTCTAGAAGAACCTTATTCCTATCACTCTTAAGTGATTATCTATCAAAATGTGTTGGCAACTGCTGATTGTTTGTACAATTTTGGTTTCTTTACTGTACTTCACTGAACATTGCATGCAACAGGTGTATTCCTTACAGGCTGGTTAGAAATGATGAAGTTCAAAGCTTTGATCTGGAGAACACCATAGAGGTTCTAATGATATCTTCTCCAAATCGTGATGATCTGGTTTTTCCAAAAGTACCTAATTGCTCTCCCTTTGATAGAAGATTTAATCTCGCTAAGGGTGGAAGTGCTTTTTCATTTATATATTTGCCTTCTTCTAGCATGAAACTGATTGTCTAATTTTTTATATCACTTTATCGTCAGGGTGGATGGGAGGATGATGAAACTGTTGAGGAGGCTGCATGTCGTGAAGCTTTGGAAGAAGCAGGCGTAAGAGGAATCATCAAAGTAGGTTCTGGTTCCTGCTTGGACATCCATGCTCTGGCCCTTACTCTCATATTTTACCTGAATAGAAAGATTTGCAAAAAGATTTTATATGTTTTTTTAATTTAAATCTTTTTTATAATTACATTTTCTCACTTGCTTCAACATATTATCATGTTTAAACTCATATTCATTGTTGGAGATAGATTTAAAGGAATGCTTATAGGCTCTATAGTTTTATTGCCTTCAACTCAGACACGAAAGAAATAACATTAAATTAATCTGTATAAAAATCTTCATAAACTTACTAGCCTTGAACTCACTAGCTTTTCATCATCTTCTTCGGAGGATTATATTTTTCCTTCTACTTTTTCTTGGAGTGTGTACGTGTTTATATGGCATGATTATGAAACTACTTTCCACTTTATCTTAATGAGATTTGAAAACCTGAGATTTGTTTCCTGATTCTTATTTAGCCATACTTAGGCTACTGCTAACTCATAATGAGGTCAGGATTGTTTTAACACTTGAGAACTTCTCCCTCGTACTTCCATTGCGATACTATGATGAACTCATCACAAATTTCAAGTTTGGTTTACCATACTATTTTTCTCTCCGACCATTCTAACTGGATTAGTCTGGTTATGGGGGGGCTTTTCCCCGTGCCATGGTGGTGAATGCTGTTTTGACTTCTTGCAAATGTTAACTTTTCTAGGACTCACTAAACCATCTCACATTTTTCAGACATTTATACAATCTGATTTCCTTTGTTAGGGAGATTCCCTGGGAGATTGGAATTTTAGAAGCAAAAGCAAACAAGAGATCTGTAGCCTTGAAGGAGGCTGCAAGGTACACATGTTTGCACTGGAGGTGACTGAGGAGCTTGATACTTGGCCAGAGCAGGAAAACCATGACCGAAAATGGGTTAGTATGCATATTCGGATGTAGGAAATTATACAGTTGTACGCGATGAGTTATAATGGGGTCTCATTTTTGGTCACTTGCAGACGTGTCAGATTTCCTCTACTAACCCCATTGGTGATTCAGAGAACTTTGGAGTTGCTTAAGTCTTAACCCTCGAGTTTTTTGTTGTGTTTGATGCAGTTGTTGGTAAAAGAAGCATTTCAGCTCTGCCGCTATAAATGGATGAGTGATGCACTAGAAAAGTTTTTACAAGTGATGGCCACAGGCGAGAAACATGAAATGAGCAAAGACGTAGTAGTAGTAGTAGAGTCTCATCCGCCACCAATTTCAGAGGTGGTTTCAGAGTGTCCAATAATGTCAACTAACTGTCTTCCAAGCCTTCTGAGCCAAAAAAAGACGGTCTTCCAAGCCTTTGAGTGCCCAGCACCACAATGTTAGTCATACGAGCACATCCTTTGGCTTATGCTTACTGGTATTCTGCTTTGAGTTGCAGTTGACATGTCGTTCAGTTCATAAAAAAACACTCTCTAAGCGGTAGGATTTGTTATTAATTGTAGTTATGTTCTTACTCACATGAATTGTAGACTTAAAAGATCGAAACCTGAACTTGAAGACTGCTTTTTCTGTGTTCAGAAGTAAATTTGAATCATTGTCCATTTTTATCTATATGATGTGCATTGCCCGCCCGAATTTGGTAGTTAGAAATGCAGATGGATGCATCTTTTGGCCTGCAGCCTAAAAAATGCATGTATAGTTTGAGGTTCAACTTATGGAAGATGTTTCATATCATGATATCATGGATAGATTATGCTACTATCTTCAAAAATAAATTAGCTGACATCCAACTATAATAACATCAAATATTAAAAGAAATTTAGTCCATGTTTTTTATTAGCTAAAAAAGAAATTCTTAGTTGAAACATATCTCTCCCCTCACTTTATAATAAGAGATTTAAAAATAACTAAATTTTAAGTGTGTTTTCAGGGATGGCTTATAAGTTAAAATTTAAAATAATTTATAAGTTAGTTTAAGTGCTGAATTATAAATAAAAGTGTCACTATTTTGACTTATAAGTCAAAAATTAAGTTAAAATAAAATGAAAAGGTATTTGGCTAGAAGGATTTATAAATTAAAATGAAATGTAAAGATTATTAAAATAAGAACAAAATAGTTTTTACATTTAGTCAATATTTTTAATTTTAAAATGACTTATAAATTATTTTTTAAGAAATAAAAATTTATTACTTTTTAAAAATAACTTATAAATAAAAAAATAAATCAATTCTAAACATATAAAAATTAATTTATAAATTAGTTTGATAAATTTATAAGTTTTATCGAACAAGCCCTTGAGCGGAAAAATTATTCACTGGTCTACTTAAAAAATCTCCAAAATAAATAATTACTCGTCTCTGAGACTACTTAAAAAGTATCCAAAAAAGTTGCACTCAGCTATCAAATAACTGAAAATAAACCGGCCACGGTACGGAGTCGTTAGATTTCCCACGCCACTTGTGGAGCAAGGCCGCATTAGTCTCAACCGCCTATAATATCTTCTTCCTCATCACATAAACCCCTTCCTAAACCCCTCTCCTTTTTATCTTCTCTATCTCTAATCACCAATTCCCTTTTTTGTGCCTTAATCCTACTTTCAAACTCTCTAATTCACTTCCTTTATATGAAAATATAGCTAAAGATACTGCTATAGATAGATTGATTCAGATACACATTACAGTATAGATTACTGGTAGTTATTCTTAAGTTCACATTCCTTTCTCAGTAGAGTGAAGTAAAATAAAGGAAAAATGGCCATTTCCGCAAAACTTCTTCTTCTGGGTTCATCGTCCCAGTTTGCTTCTGCACACCCTCCCATTTTCCCCGTCTTCTCTTCTTCTCAAAACCTGGTTCTCCTCCTCCTGGTAGGCTTTGGAAAATCTGTTCTCCAAATTACAACAATTGCAAACAGCAATTATACTCTTCTTCTTCAATTTCACCTGCTAGAACCAAGATTTATGGCCTTTCAATCTCCGGCGCCGCTATCATTCCCACCAAATTGCCGCCGCCGCCGAGTCCAAGTCTCAGTCCTAGATACAGACGTAAAAGATTTCAGAGCCAGAAGGGGACCCAATATCTGTTCTGAACGAAAGGATAAGGCGGGATTTGGGAGGGAAGAGAGAGATTTCCAATTCCAACCGGAGTAAAGTTCTGGATTCGGAGGAGACATAAAAGTATATACAGATGGTGAAGCTGCAGCAGAGAGGGGCTTGCAGAAATTGAAGAGTAATAGGGAACCTTCAGCTGATAATTCTAATGGTGCTGCTTTTAGTTACAAGGTGGATCCTTATACTCTTATCCTGGTGACTATGTTGTCCATAAGAAGGTCGGGATTGGGCGTTTTGTTGCTATTAAATTCGATGTTCAGAGCAAAACCTATAAAAGACGGCCACCCCAATGGAGTATGTCTTCATTGAGTATGCTGATGGTATGGCCAAGCTCCCTGTTCATCGAGCCTCTCGTTTTCTCTACCACTACAATCTGTATGTGTACCCTCTTTCCTTACTATATAAATACACACATATAATCTTTTGTTCAGTTTGTTAGTTTTGATCTATTTGGTCTTTCACAGATGTTATAATTGCAAGCTATACCAAGCCTCCTTTGGTACAGTGGTCAATCACACTTCTTGAGCACTAGGAGATCTTGGAATCCATTCCTGCCAAAGGCAGGAATGTTAAATTTCTCCTAAATTACCAAAAAATAAATAAATAATTGCAAGCTACTACTATTTAAATTCCGGGGTCAGGACATTTTCATATATACCATCTAACTATGCTGGAGGCAAAGCACAAATTTGACCTTCTTGTAACTGTTGAGAATATAAGTGTTCCACATTGGTAAGTCGAGTCTTTTGACATAACATGCAAATCCTGAGGATTATCCACTCAATGCCAATTGATTTTGAGATGGATGCTTTAACAGTCATACATTCAGGTTGATTGTTTATTGGTTGATGTCTTGTTTGTTCTGCAGCCCAAATGAAACCAAGAGGCCTCGGACTTTGAGTAAATTAAGTGACTAGCACATGGGAGAAGAGAAGGATTAAGGGAAAAGTTGCAGTTTAGAAAATGGTTGTTGATTTGATGGAGTTGTATCTGCACTGCCTCAAACAAAGAAGGCCTCCCTATCCAACTCCAAGGACCCCTGCTATGTCTGAATTTGCTTCTCATTTTCATTATGAACCCACACCCAATCAAAAACTGGTGTTCATTTTTTATTTTGTTCTTTGCATCCCTTGATGGACGTTTCCCCATTTCCAATTGAAGAAGCTTTGTATATTGTCTTCAAGAAATGCCTTTGGATATAAATTAATTCTTTTTACTATACTTCACAAAGTAAATAGGTTTAACCTCAATGTTGGATGCTCCCGCATGACAGGCTATTATCGATGTTGAGAAGGATTTGACAGAGAGAGAAACTCCAATGGACAGACTTATTTGTGGAGATGTTGGTTTTGGTAAAATTGAAGTTACGCTACATGCCATCTTTTGTGTGGTCTCAGCAGGAAAACAAGCTATGATTTTAGCACCAACAATTGTTTTAGCCAAACAACATTTTGATATTATTTCCAAGAGGTTCTCTACATATCATGATGTCAAGGTTGGATTTCTTAGCAGGTTTCAGGTATAACATCCCTCTCTTGGACAAATAGATGGAGTAGTTGTTTAGGTGCAGTAGGATCAACTTTTAACTTGATAACATTCTCTTAATTGTTTACTGGCCAATTTTGTTTGTTATGGGTTTTAGTGTTTTAGTTAGTTATGCATGCAGTTTATGAGTTGTGAGGGTATGACTTAATCATTAAGTTTTTCATTTTTTTTCTCTTTTGTATAAGAAAATTAAATGCAGATCAGACTTTGTGGAGATCCAGCACTAAAGATTGTTGTTGGTATGCACCTTCTATCTAATGCAATATGAAAAGCAATATCAGATCAAAGTTATTATATTAATATGTCTGTTCAATTTAATATGAATGTGCAGTTTTGTTTATTAACTCACACAGATCATACATTAGCATATTTCTATAGATTTTTATTTATTTAGTATTTACTTATAAAGAAGATTTACCCATTGTCAGCTACACTTAACTTCCATTTCACTGTTTTCTCTGCTTTCTTTTGCTTGAATTTGCAACAGTTCTATACTTTATTTATGTTTTCTAGATATTCTCCACTTCCCTTAAAGCTTTTGCTTCTTTAAAAATGTTTATGGATTCAAGAATGTTTACATATATTTTCCTTCTTCTTTCATGTGGACCCTTTTCTTCAGGACCTCTGTTTAGTCCAATAATCCAAATTTTGAGAACAATGCAAAAGAGATAACCCAAAGGGATTGCTCATCTGGTAATGAGCATCATGATAAGTCCCTAGTACGTATAGGTCATGGGTTCAAAACTTGATATAGGCGCTTTTAAGGCCAGGGGCTACCCATTGCACACCCAAATTGGTAGTGGTTGTGGGTGTCTCCGCTAATTAAATAAATGAACAATGCAAAAGATCACAAGAGGCTTGCAATTTAGCAATCATAGTGGTCAATTATTTTGCGATTGTCTGTGTTGTAATTTTCTTTGGCATTGTTGTTCATTCCTCTGTACCCTCTCCTCTTGGACAGTATTATGAAAAGAAATTCAACTACTACCTTGTTGTGGAACTAACCTGTTACAGTATACAGACTAAATCAGTGAAAGAGGAGTATCTGGACATGATTAAACATGGGCATCTTAACAGTATTGTTCGGACTCACTCACTTCTTGGAAATCGTGTTGTATATAACAATTTAGGGCTTCTAGTGGTGGATGAGGAACAGGATTTCTTCCTTGCCTCTATCACTATGCTATCATCTGCATAAGAACCTCTGGTTGCTACCTGCATTATCACTTGCACATGTTTCTTCTTTTATGGTTTAATGAAATTCGATTATCATATGGTGTTATCAATTGGAGAACAATGAATTAACTTAATAATACTTTTGGTAGACGGGGAGTGTGATAAGGAAGAAAAATGGAGAAAGGAAAGGAAAGTGATGGATAGGGTTTTGTTTGTTTGGTAGGAGAGATTATCAGTAAGAATGGAAAGATGAAGGAACTCATTCCCTCTTGGCCCTCCATTTTCTTTTATCCAAAATGTGGAAGGAAAAGGAGAGTTTTTCTTGACCTCTTTGCTTTTTAAACATTATTTTCCTTTTATCTAAAATGTTACATGGTGAGGCAAGTTGATTGTCGTTTCATAACTTCCTGTTTTCTTTCCTATTCAACCAAGGATGACCGGAGTAAAGGTTTCTTGTTTTTGTATAATACCTCTTTCGTCCCTCTTACCTTCCCTTCCTTCCAGTTCCCCATAATCTTATCTAAAAGACTACAAGTGAGATTAAGAAAAAGAGAAGAAAGAAAAGTAAATGAAAACTTAACGTTCTTGATGAGGACCATTTAAGATTCCTGCAATTATTCTGATTTCAGGTGATATGTCTCTTTCATTTGCATCATCACCATCAGAAATGCAAAATTTGTTGCGTAATCCGTAGTGAACAAAACGAAAGCAGCTGCATTGTCCCTTAAGAATCTATGACAATCAAAATTTAAAAATTATTGACTAAAGATCTATGTGATACAAGGGTGCCAGTAAAATCCTTCCATTAAGGAACATGAGTCCTTAAAATAAACCTGGTGAAACCGTGAAAGATAAAAAAGAAAAATAATCCATGAAACATGATATTGTCCTCAGTGATGCTCTACTGCCAGGTCCAAACAAAGAAGATTCTACCGAACCCCTCAAACAGAAGGAGAAGATCGCTTCATTCAAAACTATGGTTGACGTTCTCACTCTTTCTGCAACACCAATACCAAGAACTCTTTATTTGGCATTGACTGAATTTCGTGACGCTAGGTAAAGTCAGAGCAGTGGAATTCGGGATACACATTGTACTTCAGTTTACCGTATGTTGTGCAGATTAGATCGTCTCACACGTTAATGTTCTACAGAGTACTGTAGATCCATATCTATAATTACTAGTAATAATACTCATGATATCCTATCTTAAAATTTCCCTTCTCATCTTCTTTTTCCTCCCAGTTTAATTTCAACACCACCTCCTGAAAGAGTTCCTACTAGAACCCATCTTTCAGCATACAGTAATGAAATAGTATTATCAGCAATCAAGTATGATCTGGACCATGGAGGCCAGGATTTCTATGTCTTGCCTCGTATCAAAGGTAATGTGATTTACCAAACCATTGGTTAATTTCTGAATAATATATTTATGTCCATTCCATTTTGCATAAGCCGATGACATATATTTATGGCCAAACCTGCATGTATTTAGTTTAAACTAGATTGTATATGCTAACATATAGAAGGTGTACACACACATTAGATCGATTATAGAAGTACAAAGTTCACATCCATTACCTGAGCATTGCGACTTTTTCCAAGTATGTTTGTTAATAATTATTCTTTTTCTGTTATATGGGCTTAACTACATCCACAGGGCTTGAAGAGGTTATGGAGTTTCTTGAACAGTCATTACCTAACGTTGAGATAGCTATTGCTCATGGAAAGGTAATTTCATAATATCTTAATGCATTTATTTGGCTGGCATATACAGTTTCCAAATTCCAACAGGGTACCTGCTGCTTTTGGACTGGTATTTATTACTTAAACTTGCTTTGTCATAAAATATTTTACCATGTACATGGCTCCCCTCCATGGTTCCATTACATGTTTCCTCCAATTCCATCCTATACACAATAGTTACATATCATCTTTGTTAATAATGGTTCAAATATGTAAATAGATAGTTCATTACATTAAGATCAATTCTGTAAAAAATTAGAATCATTAAAAGATTTTTATCGTTAAAAATGATTAAGAACTTTTAACCATTAAAATTTGATAAAAATGTGCACATGCTCATCAAATGGTGAAAAATGTCTGATTATTCACAAATTTATTGTAATGATATGACTAAATAACACAAATTCAATGATAGGTGTTGATTTCAATTATAATAACTAAAATATACTCCCTCCGTCCCTAAAAGGATGACTAAAGTGGGAAAAAAATTGTCCTCAAAAGCATGACGAAAGTAAACAAGTCAACTATAAAAATTTGTACATGGACTAATGTACCCAAGGATAGATTTGCAAGAAAATTTATACTCTCTCCTAATTTTTTTGACTATCTTAATTTGTGTGAAAATTGACCTTTTGTCATCCTTTTGGGGACGGAGGGAGTAAATATTTGGTATATTGGAGGGAATTTGTATTGGTAATCCAATTCCAATAAGATCACGTGAATAAATTGTTGCTCTCGGTTTTCATGATTTTAGAATTATATCTGCGTTCCTATATATACATATGCATAGACATATAGACAGACATTTATTAGACATGTGATAGCAAGTATCATGGTATTCACTTATTAATTCATTTTGGCAGCAATGCTCAAAACAACTTGAGGAAACCATGGAAAATTTTGCTCAAGATTCTTATATGCACAAATATAGTAGAAAGCAGACTGGACATCCAAAATGCAAATACTATCATAATCCAAGATGTTCGACAATTTGGCCTTGCACAACAGTCATCCTCATTTTAATTAATCCTTCTGGGAATTACAACGTCCTTGAGTGTGCTTTCCATCTTTAAAGTTGTGGTGGCTCTGTATTAACAAAAATGAAAATCCTGTCTGTGTAGTCTGTGCCTTACATATGTTGTGTCGGCTTTCTTTGAGAGATAAATGAAGATTTCCGAGAATTTAATATATAAGTAGTTTATCTTCCTTTCCTTAATTCTTCCTTTCTATTTTTTTTTATTACCTTTTTTGGGGTAGGGGTCATAAATTTGAGCCTTTAGTTTGATCAACTTTGCAGATTCAGACAAAAAGCATTTATGGGTTTGATCCAAGTATAATTTAGTGTTGAGCTAAAATTGTAGCTTTGATCTCACTTTTTTTGCTTCTCTCTCTCTCCCTCCCTCTCCCTCTCTCCCCCTCCCCCCCTCCCCCCTCCTGATATGCACACACACTGACACCCCCCTGTCCAGTCACCTTCGTGACTGTGTATGGTAAAGCTGCAACATATTTTTCCAGAAATCCAAATCATATCCTCTTTTAGTTATGTCTATCCAACTTAGTTTAGGTATTTTATGCTTAAACTGTTTGTACCCTTTTAAGTTGCCAATGTGTTCTGTTAATAGAAAAAACAGATATATGCATATTGAACGTTATATATTTTTTCTATCAATTATTTTTTTCTATTATTTCTTTGAATAGTTGCGTGGAAGGGTGGGGCGGACAGATAAGGAAGCTAATGCATATCTATTTTACCCTGACAAGTCCCTGCTTCCTGATCAAGCACTGGTATGTCTTTTCAAGTATACATGTATATTAGTTAAGCTTGCTCTAGCAAGTAAGAATACACCCATGAGATTCTCAGATCTGCTTAAAAATGTACAATTGTTTTATTAAGCTATTTCCTCTTTCTGACCAACTTATTATATCTAGTAATTCACTAATTCTGGAATCACCTATTTTCTTTGAATTTTGAGCGACTGTTTGTTGTTTCTTACTTGGCCTAAAGTGCTATCCACAACTGTGATAATTCAGGAGAGACTTGCTGCTCTAGAAGAGTGCCAAGACCTTGGCCAAGGATTCAACCTTGCTGAAAGAGACATGTATATCAGAGGATTTGGTAATATCTTCGGTGAGCAACAAACAGGGGATGTTGGATACGTGGGCATTTATCTTTTCTTTGAAATGCTTTTCAAGAGCTTGTCAAAGGTATATTTTGTTCCTTAATTTCATCTCTAGCTCTAGCTCTTACATCAAAGATGCATGTTTGTGTTGAATCATTTTTTAGCTCTTGATGTCCTTTTTCAGTGCAATTGTCTGGTTCTAGTCTCCCTTGTGCTCTCTTTCTAAGAAAGTTTATCATTACTATTGACTTTTTATTTTTATTTTGTGTGTGTGTGTATGAATTGTTTAACCAAGTATACTGGTTTGCTGCATGACCATGCAAATTTGATGTCCCCTTACAGGTTGAAGAACATCGTCTAACTTCAGTTCCATATCATTCAGTTGAGGTAATGACTTACTTTTGTGTAATTACAATAGAAGAAGTTACCTGAGCAATCCTCACATTAAAATTATATACAGGATGTTTTTATCGTATTGAAAGGTAAAACTCAGCCTGGCAACATGAATACCTGAAGAAAATTTAAACGAGGGCATTACAGTTACAGTTTTAGTTTTTTTATTTAGTTTTCAATGTCATAATATATTGGAAGATAAGTACAAAAGTTGGTAGGTTTTACTTGTTCAATAAAAACATGGTATCCGGATTTGAATGGGAATGGCTTTGCTTTGCCAATGTTTTGGGCATTTATGCTTGCTATATGTATGCAAATATGGGTTATCTGAACATGTAATTTAATATTATCTATCTGCATGTTACAAGCAAGAAGTGTAAATATAATGTCGAAAAACATTGTCAGATGTGCAATATATAAAAGTCAGCATTGTGTGTTTACTCCTACCATTTGTTTTCATTTCCTTATCTCAGCTTGATGTGAATGTAAACCCTCATCTCAGCTTCATTTGTTCTTATTAGCATCAGGTATTGCTTTTTTCTTCTGTATATGTTTACATATCCAGAAAAGGATGTAGTACTATACTATATATATATATATACATATACATATACGTATATTGACACACACTTCTGTCACGGAATACAATTTTTTTTTTTTTGCTAAATAGTCACGGAATACAATTAATTCTCTTTGATTTGTTTTACTTGTTGAAAGTGTTTATGGTAAAATGGTTTATTTCAACACCATTCCAATTGTCGAGGAAGAAGTTCCCATGTTGTCATTTAAAACTTTAATTTGGAAATACTAATAAAGGTTGGTATATTTAAAGGGATACTAATATGGCTAACTTTATAGCTAACTAACTAATTAATAAGAGATTAGGAAAATGCCCATAATTAAATACGGACTTACTTTAATACGAGGAAATCCACGTAGTTTGGATACTTTAGCAACTGTTTGGCGGGTAGAGTAATGCAAAGAGATGAAACAAGATAAAAAAAAAATTATAAAAAAACAACGAAGGAAAAATAATAAAAATTGACACAATTATAAAATATTTTAAAAAGTAAAAGATAATATTATACAAACAATCTATAATAAGAACTTTATTATTATTATTATTATTATTATTATTATTATTATCTTTCTAAAAAATTGAGGATAAAATTGTACATTTTTCTTCGATCAAAAGTACTTCTATGGAAAACATAATTTTTTTTATTTTTTCTCAAATATATCTCTAAATCAAAATTTCTTATTTACTAGAAGTATTTATTGAAAGACACAAAACACTAAAATGTCTGGTGTATTTGTTAGAGGAGGAAAAAATTGTTTTATAATTTTGAGGTATATTATGTGATGTTTTAATATCACTGAATAATTTTTCTAAAAGAGGAGGAGGAGTTCTATAAAAAAAATAATAAGGAAAACAAAACTAAATAATGTTGAAAAAAGATGGTTCCATTTCAAAACTTTGACCGAAAATAGAAAATTATTACTTCCTCAAATTGGGGAATTGGTCAATGGTCATACCATCTGCCTCTGGGGACGGATTAGTCTTTTTTGATTTGATTACATCCTCCTCCCACCGACGGCGACCGGACTGTCACGTACAAAACTACCAAAAAATAATTATTTTTTGAGAAGGAAAATATAAAATAGATAAATTTATTTTGAGAAAAAAAAACTAATATTAATTTTATTTATTACATATTTTTTAAATTTATGTTTAATAAAAAAAAATAAAAAAAAATGTATCTATAGCTCTTTACTTTATAACAAGCTTAGGTGTAATTTTATTTTGTATTGATCTTTGAAAATTAAAAAAAAAATTATTTAACATTAACTGCATGATATGATAACAAAATATAATATTACTTCATATTATTATCAATAAAAATATTGTATGTTTTTACTAAATAAAAAATTTAATATCCAAAAATTGTTTTATTTTCTTAAAAATTATTTAACATAAAGAATGATGACCTCTTTAAATATAACAATAAAATTTCACTACTATGTCATTATTATTAAAAATAATTCTTTTATTTTAAATTATAAAATTATTATTAATTTTTTTAAAAAAAAATTAAACTCAAAATTAATCGGGTTATAGTAATTTATTTGTAAGTACATGTTTATTATTATTATTATTATTATTATATCTATGTGGTCGAATTATATTATGGAATAGTTATACAGTCTTTTTCATTTCAAAATTACCCTTTTCGGTTTCTTTATTTCCCCCACCAATCCCCAGTTTCTTCTTCTTCGTCTTTCCTTGAATTGATTCTCCTCTCTCCTCTCTCCTCTCTCCTCTCTCCTCACCTTGTTACGCCACCAAGAAAAAAAGAAAAGTTTTTCTTCATCCATTAATATCAGTCAATTTAGGGTTCTGTATTAATTCAATTTTTTTTTAATTATCACTTTCCAAGCTCCTGATCACCTGCTATTCGTCTCCGTTCATCAACTATACTTGGAATAGTCTATTTTTATGGTTGCTCCGCCGCTGGTTTACAGGGTAAACTTCTTTCTCAGCTCCTCGTCCGATCGCTTCATTTCTGTAGAGGGAAATGAAGTAACGAGGAACAGTATTAATTTTCTCGATGTAGAAGATGTTCTAACCAATTATTATACCTGTAGCTTGGTTAATTTACGATTTAATGTACAGAATTTATGTTAGGTTATCTTTAAACCGATCAGATCAAGAACGCCCGCTTGTATTTGTTTCCTATTGTAATTTGTGACTTGCGTTTTAGCTTGTTCAAGGGAAGATGATCAATCCTTGTTTGATTTTAATTAAATTACCATATATGTTGACGACCCACCTAATGCTGTTGCCATTTGCTCTTGAATTTTCTTTTCCATTATTTTTGTTATCGTTATTGTTGGTAATGTATAATTTTTCATGTAATATTTTACTGGATAATCGTTGTTATTTTCTACATAATAATGGCATCAGGTGATTATTTTTTCTGAATACGTATATAAATCAGGGTACATTTGGTTTTTAGTTTAGTTTCCCCCCCCCCCCCCCCCCCCCCCCCACCCCCATTACACCCTTGATAACTTTTTAAATCTCTTACATTCATTTTGTTCCGCAGTTCTGATTGACCAGACGTTGAATATATGTTTATTAATGAAAGAGTAGAACTTTGCAGGTAATACACACGATGCTTTCATCAGTCAGCACTAAATTGTGTGTGAAGTGGGCTCTTTAGCCTTGGTGATGGGTGCTGGACAACTTGCTTATTACTATCTGTGAAAACCATTTACTTAACGTTGGGAGCTTCATCACATATTAACAGCACTTAAACTGTCTCCTGCCATATTTTATCCATGGGGGAGTGGGTTATTGGAGCCTTCATCAACATTTTTGGCAGCATTGCCATCAACTTTGGAACCAATCTTCTTAAATTAGGTCATGACGAGGTACTAATGAACTTACTTCTATTCCACCTTTTCCCTTTTCTTTTCTGGCGAAGACACCCGCAATCAGTATATAAGAATACGATGTTTTACAATTTGCTCCAAACATTTTAATTGGAGCATATCATTGGAACATCTCTTTGTGATTTCAATACGTGGAATCTTAGTCTTGCTACATATGGTTTTGTTGCTTGTTTAGGCTTCAATTTGGTGCTGCATGGTACTTGAAGTAGTGCCTTTGAAATTTTGTTTTGCATGCTAGAACAATCTATCTTAAGTGGGACATTTAAAGAATTTGTAAGCCCCTATTGGTACAAGAAACATTGAAATGTCATCCTATTCCCATGCTGACCTTAATTAAGTTTTGGATTTAAGTGACGTTTTATCAAACCTGTTACCTAAACTTGCAATCTTTTCCTATGAATCAACTGTTTCAAACCTCCAACAGCTATCTCAAATTCGCATTAGTCCCAAACTATTGGTACCTGTATAAACCGTACCTTTCAATACTCTCATCTACTGCTTAATATTGTGCTAAATCTATTGTGTAGAATAGCATTGCGACATCAATAACTTTGTTAGTAGTACTTCTTCTTCAGTCCTTGTGATCTTATTGATATCATTGCAGTGCTGATAAAGAAGCCACCAAGTAATTGATTATGAACCTTTCGGTATCAGGTTTTATTTTGTTATTTATTATAAGCTACTTAATGAGGGAGGTGTTCTGTAAATGGGTATAGAGAAAGAATACAACAATTCATTGACCAAGTAAAATATGTACCTCAGGGAAAACTGGCCTCTCCTACGCACCCATAGTCACAACAACAAGCTTTTCTGATGCTCACTTCCTTAATATTGTGCAAAACACAAGGTTCCATATCCGAATGAAATTATGGTGCTTTAGTTGGCATATCCTTTGGAGTTTTACCTAATATCACCATGTGCTCACCCTCAACCTTGATTTACGGGTTAATCCACAAAATAATTTCACATTGAGCGTACTGGCTGACACTCTGATTGTAACATCCTCTTCCCGAATAGAAAAGGGAGGTCACGTGCAAAACACACCAAACCTCAAAATAAGTAAACAAAGCACTAATAACTTCAAAATATTTAATAGTCTAAAATCCATAAATGAATTAAATAAATTTTTCAAAATTTACACAATAGTCAAAACTTATAATCAAATCAACCTAAATGGTCAAAGATAAGCTCTCTTCAAACAAGTTTGAATCACCCCCTGCAAACATGCCGGAAGAAAAATACAGTATGAGTCAAATGCCTAGTAGTCCAGAACAAATAAAGATATACAAAAAAAAATAACTAAAATACAGAATCAACTGGATAAAATACTGAGTAAGGTCTCAAGTAAAAAAAAAGTACTAATGGTAATATAATTTCCAAAGTCTGAACCGAATAAAACTGAATTAACGAACTAAAGCAGAAGGTTAAATCAAAGTGGTTACGTGGTTACGTAGTTATTTCATACCGAGCTCAGAACAAAACAAATATACCTTGTCACAAAAAGTCAAAATAATGTCACATAGGCAAATCATACATCGAGCCGCGAATCCAAATGCATGCAAAGTTAGAAGGTGTGTTTGACATAACATCACCAAACTGCAGAATATAACAGAAATCTAGGACATACCCATACGCATCCTGAACAAATATGTCAAATTGTCAAAACACACAAAAGGATACGCCGTGGACTGTTCACAAAGCCATGGATTGTTCACCTGTGGTACCCCTGCGTGTGATTATAGTTCAGGTATACCCTATCACTTATTCTACCAAAGATTTAGTGTCACAACACATGCGACACAATACCAACAAAAAGTGATCTAAACGTACATGATGAACCAAATCAAATTATAAACAAAATACCTTTTGGAATGTAACAACATACCGCCCTACAAATATTAACGAAGTTCTATGCATGAAGAACAAATTCAAAAGAGTACAAAAGATGAAGTTCGGAACATCTAGGCCAAAACAAAGGAAAATAAGAATTTGACTAGAAAACGAAACAATTAAGCGACTACCAAATTCCGAATGATTAGTAAAACAAACAAATCAGCATAATGAGAGTTGTTGAAAGAACTACGAAATCTATACAAATTATAATAAAAGGAAAAGAGTTCAAATTACAAAATAAAGTCAATGTATCAAAGATCAAACTTCTATTCAAAAGTGTCAATAGAAATATAAGGAAACAATCATAAATAACAAGATATAGAGAATACAACAATGATCAAAGGAGCGGAGTACGGAATCCGTACCTGATAACCAAATCCACTTATAACACACTTCACAAAATCTTAACCTCATACGCCAATGATATTCAATATAAAACCTTATTCATCACCTAAACATATTCACTTCAGCTTAAGTATACAATTCCACATACTAATTCTAAAACACTTTTTAAATTATTCAAGATGCCTTTAATTGTTCTTCTTAGATTATTATTAATACTTCCAAAGCATAAAAATTAATAGCAAAAGTTAATAAATCTAAAAATCCCAATGTCACAATTTTTTTTAAGACATTAGTCCACTGTATCGTAGATATCAATCTGATTTTATAATTATTTTTTAAATTAAATAATTTTAACAGAAACTAGACTTCAAATACTCCAATTTAGCCTCAAGAATCACTCAAATCGGATTTAAAATTATTAAGTAATGCATTTTTAAATATTACACCCTGTTGCTGAAAATTCTGCTACAAAAATTCCTGATCAGCCATTTCTTGAACTTCATAATAAATAAAATAATTAATTTTAACGATTCAAAATTGGTGAAAATATTCTCAACATATAAGTATAATATATCCAAAATTTATAACGATTCAACGGTCGGATTAGGAGATATAACCCACTAAAAATATAGATAGATTTTCTGATTTTACCGTTTACATTCAATCGAATTATTTTCCTTTATATAAATTTGTCTTCTCTTTTCAATTATCTTGATATCTAATTCTATGTTTATATTTTGTTTAAAAACAATCTCTAATTTAAAATCCGTATAACTAAACTTAAAATCAAAATACAAAATAATATTTACCTTTGTTTGTCTTCTTACAAATCGCAGCAGCAAACAATTTGAATTTTGAGTCTTCTAGAGTCTTCAAAATATCTTCATGTTTTTATGAAAGTTATAGCTCTCTAAAAGATATATGAAACAGGCTCAAGAATCATTCGATTCGGAGTTAATATGACTGAGTTACGAATTTTCAAAATTAGGACTGAAAACAGTGACGAGAATCATGACAGGTTGCGGTTTTCATCAATTTAAGGTAGAAAAACAGTGTCAAATAACAATTCTTTCTCTCAACATTAAAGAGGACGAAAAAACTGAAGGAATAGGTTTTGGATTCACTTAATTCCGATATCGGATGAATTAATTATGATTTTTCTAACAGGCTGTAGTGCACATAAATATTCTTCTACTCGAGAATTCAACTAATCAAGTTATAATAGGATTAAAGTTACATTGAATACTCTTTAAATACAACTAGGAAACAATATTTGAGTTACTAAAACTTCAATGGACTCTTTAATTTCAATTAAATCAATTATCTAATTATCTACTAAAAGAATTTAACTTTCCAAACGATATAAAAAAAATAATTAGTAACTTACCGTTTCAATTCAATTACCATTGTAGAAAAAATCAAATTAATATTTAATTATTAAAAAAATCTGGGCTATTACACTGATAGCACGATTGTTCACCTAAGTTGATGGAGTTGTTCTCTAACTCTCTAAGGTTACACCTGGCTCACTTTGTGGTATATTTGGTAGCATGACCTCTAAGATTTATATATATTCCGTAAATCCAATCTCATTTCTATTAATATCTATTGATTTCTTTCAGTTCTACATTTATTATATTTGATTAAATTCAGTTTCATTGCTGATTGGAGCAATTAATTTAGTGCACTTATATAGGAAAGTCACTTAGAACCAAAGTTACTTTTCTGCATTGTTCTATAACTAGCTTAATATATATAGTGTGTCATGGAGCAGTGGGAAAAATTTAGTAGTACCGGTGCCTTATCATTTGGCTTCAACTTCTAATTAGTACAAGTGTGGGGCTTATTTGCAGAGAGAAAGACATTCTGTGCTAGGAAGTGATGGAATAAATGGAAAGAACGTACTGAAACCCATCTTTCATTTTCAGACTTGGAGAATTGGTAAGCTTCACTTCCATTGTGTTTTTTTTCTGTTTGTTGCTAATCTCATTTAAATTCGTTATTCTTGGCGTGCAGGTATTTTGTTTTTTGCTTTTGGAAATTGTCTTAATTTCATCTCCTTTGGATATGCTGCTCAGGTCAGTCAAAAAACATGCATTTAGAGCCTTCTTGCACTGCAATGCATGAAGTTGCCATTGGAGCTTCCCATTTAATTTACTGATCATGATAATTTATACATGCTCTTTGGATTTTAGACAATATTATCCTTTTTAGCCTCGTCTTTTCTTCCACTTATTTCTTTTCTAAATTTCTTTTTCATTTTTCTAATTTGCAGTCACTTCTCGCAGCTCTGGGATCTATTCAATTTGTGTCAAACATTGCATTTGCTTACTTTGTTTTAAACAAGATGGTGACTGTCAAGTAGGCTAAAATCTGAATTCGGAAAAAAATTTTAGAATACTGACATTCATTTTGACGTAATATCTACTTAACTAGTATTATAAATATCTTTTTTACAGGGTACTGGTTGCCACGGCCTTTATTGTTCTTGGAAACATCTTTCTAGTCTTTTTCGGAAACCATCAGTCACCTGGTACATCACTTACAACGACTGATGTGCTTTAATTTCAACGTGCCTACCTGTATAAAGCATCAGTTCCTGAGCTATTAATAGTATTGATAATCTAATATTTATTAAGGAAACTTTTAGACATTGTATGGGAGAAGAAGGTTACATTTTATGTAGCAAAATACTTTGAAGAATTACAAACATTTTGCTACCCAATTGATCAGAAAGATGACGGAGCTACATGTGTAAAGTTTCAGCGGAGCCATTTATATGAGGCATATTTATGCTCAATGTTTAATGAACTTTTTATCCATTGACAAATACGCAGAGAATCTTATTAACTAGTTTGCAGTTCATGTTTGAGTACTTCATTACAGCGTTATTTGCAATTACAAAAGTAACATATAAAGATATGTGGCCCTCACAAGAATAAGCAGTTAGCTAAAATGGTCTTTTACAAAGTCATCTTGCATGTGCATGACTGCACCTCTATGCTTATTTCACATTTTCAATAAAATCGTAGAGTTGCCTATTTAATCAAGTCTAGTGGATATGTTCACCAATGGATAGATCAGTTATTACTGCCCCACGTGGCATTTAATCAATTCATTGTATCGGCCACACAGATTTTTCACCTATTCAAAATGTTCATTTTTTGAATTAAGAGACTTTGGATCCAAAAATTTATGTAAATGGTCCTTTCTGATTACGAAAGCATCATACTGTTCATTTATTGTCCTACTTGTGGTCGAAGGCAAGGATTTTTAAGTTTATCATATTATCTGTTTCCACATGAATGGTCTATTGGTATGATACATTAACTATATCACCTATTTTGCGCACAAATCCAAGTAGCATACAAGGACATGCCCCACTTGTTGTATCCCTATCGGTGGCAGTATATTCAATCAATGGGAATTTGAACCCGGCATTAGATTCTCATTTGAGAAGCATAAGTTGTGTTAAGTGAAAATTTTGTGTTGGTTTCTTGGTATCTGCTAGAGCTTTTATGTTCTCCGTTTCCCTTTACAGTTTACACACCGGAGCAGTTGGCGGAGAAGTTCAGCAACATTGCATTCCTTCTATACTGTATTGTTTTGGTCTTGGTTGTTGTCGTGCATCACTCCATATACAGGTGAGGAGTTCTATCTTATCCTACAGCTATAGGCTAGGATCTAACTAAATTACTGCATTTGTAGACGCCAACTGATTTGGCTTTCCTGATTCTACTACTCGTTTTTCCAATATAAATCATGAAATATAAAACTAAGGGCTCTCTCTCTCTCCCATTTCAATCAAATTGTAAATACAGGAAAGGAGAATTACTGATTTCAGTTCCTGGAAATGACCTCAAGTCCTATTGGCATATGCTCCTTCCTTTTTCCTATGCTATTGTTTCAGGTGCTGTTGGATCATGTTCAGTGTTATTTGCAAAATCTCTGTAAGTAGCTGCTTTTATTGCTCTCTTGGTGCATAATTTAAGTGTATCATTTTATCTAATGTAAGTTTTTCTGTTCATTGAAGCTCAAACCTGCTACGATTGTCCATGTCTAGTGACTATGAGTTGCATAGTTGGTTCACATACTCCATGCTTCTATTATTTCTAAGTACTGCTGGATTTTGGGTAACTTTAACCATATATCCACGTTTTTCTATATGATTGTTGGCAAAAGTTGCCAAGGCTACAAAGCACTCAAGAACTTCTGCTTACATCTGTTTTTGTTCTCAAAATTATTATGATTGCAGATGGCAAGGTTAAATGAAGGATTATCACTGTTCGATGCTATACTTATCGTCCCTATGTTTCAGATTGCTTGGACTTTTTTCTCCATTTGTACAGGAGTTGTTTACTTTCAGGAATATCAGGTTCTCTCTCTCTCTCTCTCTCTGTCTTTCTCTCTCATCTGCATGTTGTATCTAATTCTGGTTGAATCCTGAGCAGAGAGGAAAAGAGGCTCCAGAGATCAAATTTATTTATCTTTAGTTGATTTATGGATGTGCAAGGATGAGCTGAAATTCATTCATGCTCTTATCTAATATCTGTTTAATCGATATGCATGTGCAGTGGAAGCATGTCTTCTGCCATCCCTGATGGTTAACAAATTCAGTTCCTTTATTTAATATAGGGGATGTTAGAACCACTTTGGCCCACTTTATTTCAGTTTTGGTGCCGTGGAAAATTTACTGATTGTTATTTAAGCAGGTGTTCGATGCTCTGCGGACAACAATGTTCATACTAGGAATGGTTTCTGTATTCATAGGCATTTCATTGCTAGCACCAGATGAGCCCAGAGGTATGTTTGTGGTTGACAGATGTATTTGTTAATTCTGAATGCGAGGATAAGAAGGAAACTAATTGGAAATCTTTACAGGAGGGGAAGTCGGGGATAGCTCGTTAGCTTCTGTGACTTCTAGTGATTCAACTGATATGGATAGGTATTCTACATTTTTTTAGCTTTCCGAACACACCAAATTTGTAGAGTGAGAAATTGAGGAAAATATTTGGGTTTAAGCTGATCTAACCTTCTTAGGAGGAAAATTTTAAATGTAAAATAAATGAGTAAATAGAAACGTAACAAATTACAAATATTTCAAAAACGAAATAATGATATAATGGATATTGTTATGAACTTTTATATTTACATATATATGGTCTCTTTGTGCAGGCTGGTTCTGCCAACTGAAGATTCACACATCAAAGACATGAGATCGCTTGCACAAGCAATGCGGATCAAGGCTGTCAATGTGGTTGTCAGCGCAAAGGTTCTTAACTGGGGGTAACTCTCTTTTTTTCAACGAGGATGTCCTATAATGGTGACTTACACAAAACTTTTTTATTTTTTTCTTTTGGCCAGACTGCTTGTTCATTAACATTTGGTTTGGGAGAAGATTCAATTCACGCGTCTTCAGTTTTTGTGATGCCCATGGTTTCATCTAAAATGAACGGCTTCAGAGGAAATGGTTTAGATCGGGGTAAGTCTTTCTCCTGGAGGAGCCTTGGTAAGATTAGTAACATCTCGTTGGAAGAAGGCGGTGCAGAAATGCTGGAGACAACTTCAATGCTCCCCCATAGATGAAATAGGAGTAGAAATATTTGTGTCGTGTTTATCAAGAAGGATAGAAATATTTGTGTATACACACTTCTCTGCCTTTGGTATAGAAATTGTTTAGGACGCATTTGTCCATTCTTTAGTTATCTATTAGGAATTGTTGTAGTTTCTGGGTAGAGGTACACTTTGTATTGTATTATTTGTACACCATAACCACTTGAATGGAAATCTTACTTCTTCTTGAGCTTTGCAAAGAGATTTCTGCATACCTAGTGAGATATTTCTTCCTCCAACAAACCCAAAGAAAATAAAAATAAAATGCAGAAGTCATCTGAGATTTTCTAAGAATTAAATTAATTTGAAATTATAATTATTCAACGTACTCCAATTGGTTGCATCATCCTTGCATCGTTTTTTAATAAAAATTTCTGCTTTATTATTATTATTATTATTTTAAAAATAAGTTTATAAGCTTAGTTTTTAATAAAGTACGTTAAAACGTCCTCGCTTATTATCTTTTTTTAAGATATATTATTAATATCTGTAAATTTTATAGTAAACATGTTTTCTTTGGATCTGGCTCCCCTAACAAAGATGAAATTTTGATATACAAGCTCTATTTTTGTTTTACTTGGGGGTCGAAATTAAGATTAATAGAATAGTGGGTCTTATATTTGTATTTTACGATACTTACACTTTTGTATTCTCTTATATGAGAATATGAGTTATGTTGTATTTGTTTACGTTTGAATTCTGAATGTGTCTGAGACTCAGATCGAATAAGTTATTCAGACTGTTTGTTTTATATTTTTTTAAATCTGAATGCGTCTAAACGATTTAGCCAAAAAATTATAGCTAAAGCTTTTTATTTATATTTTCTCAATCAAATTTTGTTAGGTATAAATTATTTATAATTTTTCTTTAACAAATTAGTAACCAATTTAATTTATGTCGCTATAATTTTTTGATTTGATTTTATGGACAGATAAAATGTCATTAATATTTTTAGTTTTTTTCTTAAAATTATATTACAAATACTATACTCCATTAAAGATTGTTCAAAAAATTATATCTTTGTTTGAGTTCTAATTAAATTATATATGTTTGTTTTATTATTTATTTAAATGCATGCATGTGACGACCCCAAATCTGGGTCCACACAGCCCAAATTTGAGTTGTCAAAATACATAACAACTATTACAATACAGTATATCGTACAATAATACACAATTAAGTCTTCACTATTATTGTCACACAATTTTACAACATGTGAAGACTACTATAGCTATCTATCGGACTTTCACTTCATCCTTCGGCTAGATTCAGCTACGCTCTTATCTCCTGTTGAAAAATAATAGAACAAAAAAGAAAAGGTGAGCGCAAATAGTACAGTAAAGATTATCATGACTAATATAATGACGAATAAATTATCGTTAGCCTTCAACAGTTGAGTTTTTGATAGAATAATTTAAACAACAAATTTTAATTCAACAACTGCAGTTAAATTCTTCAACAAAGTTCAGATTAACGACTGCAGCAGAAAAACAACCATTAGAAAAATTATATGGACCATAATGTCCACTCGCTTCTCTTTTTAAAAAAAACATCATCAACTTTTATTATCTGAAATACTACTGGCCATGAGAATGCAAACTTACAGTTCCTAGTCATAATCATGCAAGTCAACAATTCATCTTTGCACTATGGCCAAAGATATTTAAATATAACACCAACAGTCATGATCATACCAGTCTTCAGCCTTTGGTCATAATTATACCAAACAATAGTTCATATTTGCACTACCGGCCAAAGAGAATATTCACCACGTGCCCTAAAAGACACTGTGACACCCTCAAATCTGGGTACCTTGAACCCTAGACTTGGTACGTCACGATACATCATCTTCATACATGTTCTATAACTAATGCGAAAAATATAAACATAAATTGTTTATTCTACAACATTTCCCAAGGCTTCTAACCTTAACTACATATATACCTTTAGATTCATAAAAAGGTTTACAAAATGACTTACATCATATAACAATTTTGTTATCATGCATAACACTATAATCTTGTCTTTTGCTTTTGTCTCCGTCTCTCCTCGGACATTCGCATTATTTTGAAATTTGTTATCATGATATAGCAAGAGTGAGTAACGACTTTGCTCAGCAAGTTTAAATACAATAACAATATATCATGATTGAAAGAAAAAATAAGCTTTTGGATTTTCAACAATATAATAATTGTGAAAGAGTACGAATCATAATTTCAATAATTGAATGACTGAATCAATTAATGTTGAGTGTCAATAACGACCATGAACAAATTTAACTGAACCTTATGG
Organism: Hedera helix; assembly: GCA_947179155.2. Taxonomy (NCBI): domain Eukaryota; kingdom Viridiplantae; phylum Streptophyta; class Magnoliopsida; order Apiales; family Araliaceae; genus Hedera; species Hedera helix. The sequence continues at coordinate 36,673,884 of OX359270.1, read as the reverse complement.
TAATAAAGGTGATCAGCCTTTCATACCTGATGAACACATGCAACATGCACTATGTGCGAATCAACAATTTAAAGAGGTGGAATAATTATACAAAATTAAACCACTAGCATGCTTGAAACATAATAACTTGAGTTTGAGTTAAGAACTTGAACAATAAAATAATATATCCTGCTCGAATATAAATTGAGTAGGGTTTAGGAAACTTGTCTGTCTGCTCAGCTACAATTAATGTCTAGCTTTAACTAACTGGCTTTGAAAGACCTAACATTAATAAAGTTGGTCTAATAATTAGTACAGTTTATTTGTACAACTATACGCTCACTCAGGAATTTATCTACCACACATAAGTACTAACACATAATTTACATTAGTCAAAACAATATTATGAACCTTATAGACCCTCAATCAAGTTAGGTTAATAATTTAATAAGTTAGAAAATATTTTTTCTCAAGTGTTGGACACTTATTAAACCCTTAAACAACTTATTACAATTGTTTAATTAAAACATAATTAAATTCAAATTATTTTATTAACTCAATCTCTATTTAATTACTATTTAATCTTGATTAAATAGAAATTAATTAATTATCTTTAGTTATTACTTAAAATAAATAATAATTAATTGTACTTACTTATTATTTAACAATAATTAAATAATAAATAATTATTGATTTAATTTTAACCTTCTTTAATTTCATATTAATCAACTAATACTTAACCAAGTAATTAACCTCACTTATTATTTAATTTAAGGAAATTAAATAATAGTTTACAAATTTTAATCCTCTTTAATTATTATTTAATGTCAATTAAATAATAATTAATTATTTAATTAATTTTAATTATTATTTAAGGTTAAATAATAATCAAATTATTCATCCATATTTATTATTTAAATTAAATAATTATTAATCTAATAACTTAATTTACATTAATCATTATTTAATGTTAATTAAATAATAATTAATTACTTAATTATCCTCATTTATTATTTAATAATATTTAAATAATAAATAATTAATTTATAAATTTTTATCTCTCTTTAATAATTATTTAATGGGAATTAAATAATAATTTCTAATTTATCACTTTTATTTATTATTAACATTTTAAATAACAAATAATTAATAAAATCTTTATTTATTTAACTTAACCATAAATTTAGCTAACTAGATTAATATTTAAAATATTTAAATATTAAACTTAATGAGAAATATCCTCCCCAATATCATTTTTATATTATTATTATTTTTGTTATAATTTTAAATTAATTTTTAAATATTTAAATTAATTAAAATTATCCAGAATGGCAAAATTGTAAATAACCTGAAAAACCGGACGGAGGGGCAATCTGGTAATTTTGCCGGAAATTTATTACCGCGCATTGCGCGCGTACCGAAAGAAATGGCCTAAAACGGTGCCGTTTTGAATAACCGAAAACGGCTTCCGCGCATTGCGCGCGGGTTAATTTTTTTTTTTATACGCTAAACGGCGTCGTTTGGCTCTGCGTCGGCTTATATAAATGGCTGGCGCGCATTGCGCGACCACCCTTTTTTTTTTCTCTTTCAGCAGCTTTTGAACAGTGCATACTTTAATTAAAATTATACTTTTAAGAAATCTTTTGTGACGACCCCGAATCCGGGTTCCTCGAACCTCGGATCCGGTTCAACACGAGTACAACATTTTCCTTATCTTTCGTGAATTTTAACAATATTATAATTGCTAAATAATCATTTATTTACAATTATATAACATCTCCTTTTATTCCAGAATCGAAATCTTTATACATTCCTAGTATGCCTCAATATCATACATGATACGACATTCTATTACAATCAATTTGAGTATTTAATACTCATATAACATACCAACTAAGTCTTATGCTACAGAATCATTTACCTGTCCAATTCGGACTGATATCTACAATAGATATTTAGATCTTCAACGGAAGTAATATATTTTCCTGTTCCTTGTTCTTTATCGAGAACTTCAGGTAACTAGCCTTATCTGAAAATGTTGGTTTAGGCAAGAGTGAGCACGACGGCTCAGCAAGTTCAACAGCTACACATAACACATTACATGCTTCACATAAAATTTACAATTTATACTAACATCATGTTTTTCATGCATTTCAGTTTATGATATACTGCTCATGCATATCATGCCTCGCTTTTAATCTATGCTTCATGTCTAACCTCTATCATGACATATAGTTCAATGCAGAACAATTGTCTTAAATCAACTACCGCATATCAACAGTTCAAATCAACTTATTGCACAAAGGCACATTAAAACATCTTTGCACATAACCACGTATGAGCACATCTCAGTTTAATAACAAACTTATAATTCATGCACATAATACAACACGTTCTGAAAAACTTGCCTGGACTTGTATAACCAGCTTACGTTAATCTTTGACGTTCCTTGCACCACCTACACGGTATGTGAGATCAACGGTGCACAATATCAGTCAAAGTTTGACTCAATACTAAATCTTATTTTAAATATATTTATTTCTTCTTATCATCCCCTTTATTTAATAAGGTTAATTTCATATTTTCGTCTCTCTTTGACTTGACTCAGTGTTTCATATTCAACACCATAAATCTTTTGTTCGAGACTATGCAATTCTGACATTTATTAATGTCACTGCATTAAAACTTGGACCCTATATTTATTTAGGTCGATCCACCAATTAATCACTAATGGACCATACCCTTGGTTTAACTTAATCACATCATTTATCTTGATACTTATCATAATATTACCCACCTTGGATAATATTTTAAATTTTACTATCAATTAGTAATAACTTATAATGTTATTTAATTGTTAAATAACACTTTAAATAATCATTACTATTATTAATTTATTTTTAATAATAGTTTACCTTAATCATTATTATTAATCTTTTAATAATAATTTAATTGTTTGCTAATATTATTACCCTTTAATAATATTTTAATTGACTTCTCATTATTATCAATCATTTTAATAACAATTTAATTGTTCATCAATATTATCAATCATTTAATAATATTTGAAATCCTCACGTATCATTAGTAATTATTTAATAACGATTCAACCCTTAACTATTATTACCCAATAGTTAATTACTTGTTAAACAATATTATTAATTCTTTAATAATATTCTAAATCTTTATTTATCATTATTATTTATTTAATAATGATTTAACTCTTAACTATTATTATTTAATAGTTAATTAAATGCTAAATAATATTATTAATCCTTTAATAATATTTTAAATTAATTACATATCATTATTAATTATTGAATAATGATTTAATTCTTAACTATTATCATTTAATAGTTAGTCAATAATATTATCAATATATTTTAATTACTTAATAATCTTCTTTCGATTAAGTAATAATTTATTCCACTTAATTACCATTTAATTATTATTTAATATGAATTAAATAATAATTAATTAACTAATTATCCGAACTCATTATTTAATATTAATTAAATAATAATTAATTAATTAATTAACCTTACTTATTATTTAATATTAATTCAATAATAAATAATTAGTTTATTAACCTTAATTATCCTTAAATTATTATTTAATATTAATTAAATAATAATTAATTACTTAATTAACCTTACTTATTATTTAATATTAATTAAATAATAAATAATTAGCTTTCTAACTTTAATATTCTTTAATTATTATTTAATATTAATTTAAATAATAATTAATTATTTATTTAACTTTACTTATTATTTAAGTGCAATTAAATAATAAATAACTAACTTATTCATCTTAACATCCTTTAATTATTATTTAATATTCATTAAATCATAATTAATTAATTACATAACTTCATATATTATTTAATATTTATTAAATAATATTTAATTAGATCATTAGCCTATTTATACACTAATAAATAGCTAATATATAGTGAATCACTCCAATAATTTCAAATTTTATTTTATAACACTTAACTAGCATGCCAATAGGTCAAATATTATTTTTCTGAAATTAAAAATAATTTTTTCATAATTATTAGCCATTTAGTAAGCTTTAATCCACTATTAATTCTAATAAATACCAAATTACAAAAAAATTCGGATTTTAAATTTTGATAATTTTCTTTATAAAATTATAAGCATTTTCTCTTTTGGAACCAACCCAAGAACCGGCCTAAAAATGCCCGAACCGGCCCTACCTAGAAATCATGAAAAACCGAAAAAAACCGAACCGGCCGGTTTTTTTAATAAAATAGGCAGATTACTTTCTTAGTTTTCCAGACTTGGGGTCTCCGACGGGAACTTGAATAAAATGAAATCCACAAGTCCGATTGAGGTCTATTAGGTATTGATGGATTCGTAACTTCCCGAACTACATGATTCTGTTATCAAACATCAAGTTTGGATTTGTTTTGGTCACTGAAAATAGCTATAAACCCGACTGTTATGCACAGCCCTAAAATTAGTGGGGTGTTTTGGTAGAAAATCCATATCTTGCTCATTTTAAATCGGATTTTAGTCATTCAACTTGGAGAATCTTCATATTTCATGGATCTATCACCCAAAATTGACGGATCATAAATTCGACTTACGGATCGTGAACAGTAATTCCGTGAATGGGCTGCTATGATTTTTGTTACTTGGTTTTCGTCGGTAAAAACTTATTTGATGATTTTGATGAAATTTTTCATCACAAACACATATAAAAACCCATGTTAAACCCATCAAACTATGAATATACATATATTACATAGTTAAAGACTTCTAGACCATCAAAACAAGTTTTGATCGGTTAAAAATATATTTTAACCGTTTAAAACTTATTTAAACAACAAAAATGAAATTAAAAAGGTTTGGAGTACTTTTTAACCTCTTAGACATGGATGATCTCCTTCCTCTTGCTAGGAGCTAGGCTTGTGACTCCACCTTGATCATTCTCTAGCAACTTTCCTTAGTGGATCATTCATTTCTCAAAGCTTGCTAGCTTTTCTCTAGAATACTCTCTCTTTCTCTCTAGGAGTTCTTGAAAACTAACTAACAAACATAACAAAATGTTGATGGATGCTATATATAGACCCTCCCTAATCACCATTAACCTTCACTAATCAACTAGTGTTGGTGAATTTAAGGGTTAACCAAGCTTACTATAGCTTGAATGACCTATTGAGTGACATTTTGATTGACCAATGGAATGACTAGGGTTGGTGGGGAGTTGTTGAGACATTTTACACTCCAAATTCACCAACAAGCAACCTTTCATGTGGGGCCCCCTCCAAAATTCGGGATTCCTCTTTTATTACATCACTTTAGCTTTATTTTTACATCTTATATCATTATATAAGTATTCATATATATATACACCAATGTATATATATTGACCACCACTTTGACTTCCATTTGGGCTCCACATTGGATCAAATTAATATTTCTATTGGGCTCATCAATTAAATTTGTTTGGGCTCAATTTAATTATTACATTGGGCTAATATTAATTACCCTATGTTACATTTAATTAAAACAAGCATTGGGCTTGGTTAATTATTACATAAATCAATGTTCAAATTAAATTATATGAACTACTAGGTTAATTTAATTTGACCTAGTTTCATACCTCAATTGGACTTATAATATAATCCAATTAGATTTGCTATAATTAATTCTACCACATTGGGTTACTTAATTAACCCATCCACGGTTAATTCTTAACCCCACATTTATTTATCTAGAAATTAACCAATGATTGGTTAATGCTATCTCTCTTGTCAACCAACTAGGGTTATTCAATTAACTAGACACTAGTTAATTCTCTACACTCAATCAATACTTGAAATGCTTCTCCCAACCATTGACCATCATTTGACTTTTAATGGTTTGGGCTACATAACTTACTTTTTATTGGCTCTCTTATTTAATTACCCATTTCATGCAAATATCTCCATATTGGGCTTACATCTATAACAACTTATTAATTAAGTAAATTACTTAATTAATTAACTTCTTAATATTGTCCTTCTAGGCAATATTCCACTTCCCTACTTGTTACTCATAACCTTAATTCATAACTTATATAATTAATTCAATTAATTATATTACATGACTTTTCTTTTTAATCCATACTAAAACTAATTAATTTATTAGTTTTATTAAGTATTTAATTTACTTCACACATCATCTTGTTTGACTAACAAACTCAACTATAGGTGTATATATATAAATATTCATATATTCACCTTCACTTCTCAATTGAATTTCTTTCTTAAATAAATTATCTACCTGCATCATTAAAATATTCTCACATTTAATTTCTAACAAATAATTTATGTTAAAAAAAAATGTTTACCCATTTTCTACACATCTTCCTTCTCACCTTCTAGGTTTAAACATTAACCTTTAATAAAATCAATTAAGATATTATTTAAAATCTTGAAATTATCTGGGATATTACATCTTTAACTCCTCAATAAAAATTCTAAAAAATTATCAATCATTTAATATCAATTTATAATATGAAAATTTAATTTTTCATGATTTAATATCATTTTTTCATAAAAACTATTATATCACATAAATTACTACAAATCATAACTTTTTGTGTATAACTCCATTTTGAGTGATCCAAACTTTGTTTTTCTCATGATTTAATGTTCTAAAATATTTTAACATTAAATCTAAATTTTATAAAAAATATTTTTGGGTCATTATTTTGAAACTTGTTTACACACCACCAAACACATGTTTTTAGCATATAAATTATACCAAAATACAAACCAAGCATATTAAACTCAAGTATGGCATAAATATTACTACTACACATTATTAACTATATTAACATTTTTATACTAACATTATGATTTATTTACTTTAAAAACAAAGCTTCATTTAAAATAACAATTACCTTGATTTAATGGCTATTTTCCTTTTTCTTCCAAAATAGTTGGTGAATGGCATGAACAAAACTAACTTCTCCTTCTTCCTCCTTAGTCTCTCAAATATTATGCTCTCACTAAACCTTTTCTCAAACTTTCTCTTTTGGACTTGAAGAAAAATAATGAAGTGCAATATCTACCAATTTCAAGTATACTTGTAAAATTCTTAGATACAAAAATTATATTTATAATTCATGATGCTCCTACTTGGATACTTGCACAAGAAAGTTAGCCCATAACTTAGTTGGTGAGAGTTTTGTGGGAAAAGACTCACAAAAAAATCAAAACAAGCAACCTAATTATTAAATAAATAAATAATAAAATAAACAATCAAACATTTCACTCTCTTTCTCTCCAACTTGCCGGCAATCATGTGAGCTTTATGTCCCAAAATGAATGTCACAAGTCACCTTTTTAATAAATAATAGATTACATAATTAAATTCCCAAATGGACTCAAGCTTTGGGCTTTATTTAAAATACCAATTGGGCTCTTATTAAATTGTTTGGACTACTAGTTTGTCAAATTTTATTATTCTTCACTTGGGCTACTAATTGATCCATGTTGGGCTAATTTAATAATTTACACATTAATTATTCAATCCATGATTAAATAAATAATTAGATTGAATAAATAATTAAATATACTAACCCATTAGTATTAAATTACTAAATGGACTAATAAATATTATTATTAATATTTCACATTATTTACATTAATTAATAATCATATTAATTAATTTATTATATTTAATTAACTCATTATATTCAATTTAATTAATAAGAAACTTATCAATTATTTTGATATTAAAACTTTAGAGTTTGTTCGCTAATAACAATATATATAATTTATATATATATATATATCATTTATACACATTACCTTACATCAAAAATAATTTCACAATAAATTATGAAATTAAAATAAATACAATATATAATTTAATATATATTATTTAGGCCATAAATTAAATTATTTAATACATTTACATTAAATAATTCATTTCTCATCAATTATGGAAATAAATCCATTTACCCGAAAATACATTAAAGTAATAATATATTTACCCAATTTCTTATTTAAATAATTTATTAAATTATTTAATTAATATTACACAAATAATTGTATAATTAAATTTCTCGCTCCCATAAATCATTTACAATGATTTATTTAATTATAGAATATATTCATTTAATATATTCAATTACTATTTAAAATTACTAAATTAATTTAATCCCTTTATATATATATAAATATATATGAAATTAAATATTGTACAATATATATAATTATTATTCTCCCTTTATTAATTCAACTACTTTATATAATCTATAATTATATAAATTACATAATTATTCCTCACAAATAATTTATCAATAATTAGAAAAAATATTGATTAATAAGTATAATCAATATATTAACTAAATTAGTTCCACAATAAACCTTTTAATTCAAATCGGATTAATTCAATATTAATCCATTTATTTACCATAATTTATCTAACCATTAAATTATGTTACTAAACATGCACATACATATATATTCATATAGATACATATTTAATTTACACGCAACCACGTCGTATAATTACATAACTCCACTAATTAATTTTCTTAATCTAATTAGACTTGCTATTAGTCAAGCTTATTGAATTATCACTTTACTTGCTAACTTATCAAAAAAATTTGATATCACCATATCTAAGTTAGTCCATTAAATTTAATTTGGACCTCTATTTATCTACCACTACTAGGTTATCAAACTCCAACCTTTATTAAATATTAGATATTTTATTTCTAATTCATTTAAATATCCAGGATATTACAGACACACAATCAAATATATCGCCTTTAACCTAACAACACCCTTATCCAACCTATGCTCCAGGCCACAGATATTAACAACAATTTGATTCTTGATTATTAGAATAACAACAGAGATATAATTGATGAACAGAATAAACATAAATAACAATAAATATCAGAAGTTTACAATTTTACTTTGTACAGATTCAAATAATGTTCAAATTGTTAACATGGCGTGAATTCAAATTCAAGAACGATATTCAAGATCCATATTTCAAACGAACAATTGAAGTTCAATAGAAAGGTCCAAGTAAATAGAAATGTTCAATTGAAAAGATATTAAATGAAGCGTAAACTATTAAGAAAATTATGATCATTTCAGAAGTTTTACCAAACAATATTTATCATAGTAAGTTTAAGAGTATAAAAGAAATGATATCTCTTACCGTAGTAAATTTGAATAATGGAAGATAAAAAAGATGATATCTCTTACCTTATCACGTGACTGGATATTGATAAAAATGAGTTTGATCAACCTATATATTTATAATATAATTAGTAATTACCACATATAAATTTCAAGGTGTATGATAACTCATATATTATGAACTATCAAAATTATTTATATAATATAATTTTTTATAGTGTAAAATAATAACTTCAAAAATAATAATAAATCTTTATAAGAAAACTTTTTAAAAATAAATCTTCTCAAAGAAGAGTCTTATAAAGGAAGATTTGTGAATACCGTGTAAAATAGGTATTTGTGCAATTACTACTCTTTAATAAAATACTTACTTAAAAAATTCATGCACTCCTCTTGGTTTACAAGCACTCAAAGTAACCTTACTACTCTCAGAGAAAACTCACAAAATACTTGCAGAAATTTTTTATATTTTATGTGTGATTTTTCTATTCGGCTGAGTAAGCTATTTATAAGATAGGGGAATGTACTGTGTAGGTGTGCTGCACGTCAGCTTAATTTTCAAAAGTGGCAGTGCATGTTGTCTGTCATTCTTCACCAATTCACATTCATTATTCATGTGGCCCCCACAGAGAGTACACATACTATTCACATATAATAATAATACCCACTAATAATACAATAATTAAGGTAATGTTACAACAGTGATAATAAAAATTCAACAATAATGTAAGAAACACGTTACTGACAATTATTAATTTAATAATATAATTTATTGTGTATTTGCTACTGTGTCAATTATTTGATTTAATACAGTGTAATAGCAATTATTGACTTGATGATATAAAATACAGTATAATGACAAATATTGAGCCAGTAATACAAAATACTGTGTATCATTAATTATTGGTGAATATTGTACAATAACCACGTTATCAAATCAATAATACGAGATACTGTGCAATACCGTGTGCTACTGTAGAATACCGTGTGCTACAATAAAATACCATAAGCTACTATTTTTTTTTGCCGATATTTTAACAGTTAGAAGTGATAACACTATTTTTATAAAGAAAATTACTTATGTCGTTTTTTATATCCGACAATATTTCGTTGTGGGCTCCACCAATTGTGACGCCCCCAAATCTAGGCCTACACAGCCCAATTTGAGACGCCATACAATACAAAATTTCTAATACAAATAGTACATGGAACAGAAATACAAACTCAATAATACACAACTAAGTCTTCACTATTATTGCCACACTATATACAACATGTGAAGACTACAATAGTTATCACTCGGACCGTCACTCCATTCCCCTGCTAGACCCGGCTACTTTATCATTTTCTGAAAAATAATGGAACAAAAGAAAGGGTGAGCTCAAATAGCCCAGTAAGAAATATCATGACTAAGATAATGACAAATAAATTATCATTAGTCTTCAACAGATGAGTTCTTAATTGAATATAATAGACAATAAGCTTTGTATCAATAATAGCAGCGGAAAGAACAATCTATTAGAAGAATAATGCAGACTATAATGTCCACTCGCTTCTATTTTTAGGAAAAACATCATCAACTTTTATCATCTTAAACACCGCTGGTCATGATAATATAAATTTTCAGTTCCTGATTATAGTCATGTCAGTCAATAGTTCATCTTTGCATTACGAGCCAAAGATATTCAAATATAACACCAATGGTAATGATTATACCAGTTTTCAGCCTTTGGTCATAATCATACCAACAACAGTTCATCTTTGCCCCAGGCCAAAGAGAATATTCACCACGTGCCCTAAAAGACACAATAATTATATCGTCTTTATCCTATCAACTGTGCCCCAGGCCACAGATATTCACAACAACATGGTTCTTGATGATTAGAGTAACCACCGTGATATAGATGATGAATCAGAAGAAACAGTATGATCAATAAATATCAAAAGTTTACGATTTTTCTTTGTGCAGATTCAATAATGTCCAAATTGCCAACATGATGTGGACTAAAATTCAAGAATGATATTTAAGATCCACAGTTCAGAATAACAGTTAAGGTTCAATAGAAAGATTTAGAAAAATAGGAAGGTTCAGTTGAAATGATATTAGATGAAGCGCAAACTATTTAAGAATATATATTCATTTCAGGAAACTTTACCAACAAGAGACAAGTAAGAAATGAATACAAAGAATAATTCACCAAACATGCGGTAATCCGCGTAGTCAGGTTATTCTCAAAGATTAATAAGGAATAAATACGAAATGTTATTCACCAACAGGCGGTAATCTGCGCTGTAAGGTTATTCCCACAATTTAATAAAAATTGTATACGAAGAGTTATTCACCAAACATGCGGTAATCCGCGCAGTAAGGTTATTCTCAGAGATTAATAAGGAATGAATACGAAAGGTTATTCACCAACAGGCGGTAATCCGCGCCGTAAGGTTATTCCCACAATTTAATACATGGAAATAAATGGCACATTTTATGAGGAAGAAACAATATTATTTTCGAGAATCAAATAATGATAATCCCTTACCATAGTAAGTTTGAATAATGGAAGATGAAAAAGATGGTATCCCTTACCGTAATAAATTTAAGAGTGTGAAAAGAATAATATTCCTTACCTTAACACGTGACTGAATATTGATTTAAATGAGGTTGATCAACCTATATATTTATAATAAAATTAGTAATTACCACATATAAATTTCAAAGTGTATGATAACTCGTATAATATGAACTATCAAAATTGTATATATTTAACATAATTTTTGTAGTATAATATAACTACTTTAAAATAGTTTTTAAAATAATATTCCAAAATAAATCTTCCAAAGAAAGTTTTTAAAAATGAATCTTCTCAAAGAAGAGTCTTCTAAAGGAAGATTTGTGAATACCGTGAAAAATAGGAATTTATGAAATTACTACTCTTTAATAAAAGACTTACTTGAAAAATTTCTGCACTCCTTTTGGCTTTCAAACACTCAAAATAGTCTTACTATTCTCAGAGAAAACTAATAAAATTCTTATAGAAAATTTTTATGTTTTAGGTGTGATTTTTCTATTCAGCTAAACAAGCTATTTATAGGAGAAAATAAGTACTATGCGTGGTTGTTGGCAGCACGCCAATGCTGAAATTGGCAGGAGAGACTGCGCAGACGAATTCAGCGAATTTTCAAATTTGGCACAGTACTTGCATAGTAACATCTGAATATAATAATATTTTTCTAATAAAACAAATAACTTTTTATTATTATATTGTCTAATAAAACAAACAACTTTATGAATATAATATAATAATCAATTTACCAAATAATACTATCATAGTAATAATTCATAATAATGCAACAACTACTGTGCCAATTATTAGGTTCAATAATTTTAAACTACAGTGCACCAACAATTATTGAGTCAATGATATGAAATACAATGTAACGACAATTATTGAATTAATAATGCAAAATACTGTGTAACAACAATTATTGAATTGTTAACATAAAATATTATGCAGTGACAATTATTAATGAAATGATGCGTAACAGTTACGGTGTCAATTATCAGACCAATAATATGAGACACTGTGCAATACCGTGTGCTACTGTAGAGTACCGTGTGCTACAGTAAAATACCATAAATTACCGTATGCTACTATTCTTTTATCACCGGTATTTTAACAGTTAACTATTTTTATTTAAAAAAAATTACTTCTGTCGTTTTCTATATCTGACAATTATTCCGTTGTGGGGTCCACCAATAATTAGTTATTTCGGCGCCGTCGTACGGCCCGAATATTCCCCGACAAAACAAATATTCCCCGACAAAACAAATATTCCCCGACAAAACAAATATTGTCCGACAAAATAAAATTTGCACATAACATCCTTAACTTTCAATTTCGTCAATTTAACCATTTACTGTTTCATGAAAAAAATATATATATATGAAGAAAAATTAAATTTTATATTTCATAAAATTCGGGGTCTTACACCAATGATTGACTATTTCGGCGCCGTCGTACGAATCGAATATTCCCTGACAAAACGAATATTGTCCAATATAATAAAATTTACACATAACATCCTTAACTTTTAACTTTGTCAATATAACCATTTACTGTTTCAGAAAAATATATATATGAAGAAAACTTAAATTTGTATTTCATAATTTTGGAGTCTTACAATGCACATGTGTTTTAATCCCGTTGTTGTTATTTGTGTTTATTATTTATTTAAATATATATATATGTATAAAAATTATTCTACTAATATGATTTGTTTATTATTTGTTATACCACTATGAAAGGTAAAAAATTACGACTAATTTTTTATTATTATAAAAGTAAAAATATTCATAAACAGAAGGGAAATAATTTGATATAAAGTATGAATATGAAAAAATAAACTAAACAATTTAAAATATAACCTCCACCTCAATATTTAAAAAAGTTAAGTATAATTTTTCTTATATATATTTTAAGTTAAAATAAAAAATATTATCATTCATTTATTTCAACAAATTAGTTAACAGATAGCTTCAAAAAAATTAATTAACAAATATTTTTTTTCATTCAATACTTAATTTTAATTAAATCTCTATTTTATTTAATTCGTTTAACTATTTAAATTTTTTTATTCAATTTTTATCGATATCAGACAACCTTAGTTGTAACGGGACCGGATGATATGACCTAGCTTAGGAATGAACAAACCGGACAAGAACGGAAGGAACCCGCGAAAGCGCATCAATCTCTTGTTAGAACATAATAATAAAAAATAAAGGAAAACGTGAAAAGGCGTTTGGTAATCTCTCTTCCTCTCTCTCAAATATCTTCCTCCATTTTTCTTTCTCTCCATATCTAATAGAAATCTATTGCCGAAGCTACCCTAAAAGATTAGCCAAGAGATCTCAAAAGTAATACCCATTTTGTTTCCTTAATTGATATAATCCATTTGTGTTTACCCAACAATTTGTTCATATTTGATTAGATTATTAGCATTTTATTTCTGCAAAAAGGTTGAATATGATCGTTTTTCAAGATGATCGGACCTTTGTAGGAGCCGGGTATTTTTTTAATTTGTTTGATATGATATGCTCTGCTGTTTTTGTATTCAAAGTTATGATCTTTGTTTCCTTGATTTAAGATTTTTTTTTTGTATAATTTGGATTGAATTATATGGTATGAGGTTTCTTGAAGTAAATTTGACTCAATGTGCGTGAGGTTTCTACTTGTGGATTTAATGTTGCAACTTTCAAGCACATACGACTGGTAGTAATTTCACTACTTTATTGATCTTCTCTGCTCTGGTTGATGGTGTTTTGATTACTTTTCAATAGTTTTGGAATTATTCTTGTATAGGTCTTGGTTGATTGTTTGGTAGCAAGATAATTCTAGATGTGTATCTGGATTTTCTGTTTTAATTTTAATTTTATTTTTTCTTTAGCCAGTTGTTTCTTGTACTGGGGTTGTGGGGTTTGGGCCTATTAATTGGATTGGAAATTCTGTTTTAAGAATATCCCTTATGCATTTTGGTCCACTTAATAGATGTCTTTAGGAACACTAGTCAACATGGTGGTTCTCCCTTCCCTGTTATTTGTTTCACAGTATTTTTATATTTATATATTTAGTAGGAATTTGAAAAGATATGGGCTGCAAATGGAGACAGAATGCTGAATTTCACTGCATAGGCAATATACAAATTTGTATACTAGCTGTCTGAGTTTTTCTCACCAGACACCTTTTTAGTGTTCTCCTAGAAGGTGCCAACTAATAAGTCCCAGTCCACTGGGAATGAGAAGGCTCTTCTATATATATTAGGATATCTTTAGACACCATTGATGGTGCAAAGACAGATTTTGACATTGAGATTTTATATTTTTCTATCGAAGTGTCATGATTAGTTGCTAGCATGGTGGTTCTACACCTTTACTAACAACTCATATCAAGAAGGACAAAGGTTATTATATGTTTCTAGCATTCATTTGATTAATAAACAGTGTCCTTTTTGAGTTGCTGTATAAAGTTCGATTCAGATGTTAGCATCCATGTTGTGGTTTAACATTCTCTCTTATTTTTTCAATTGACAGTATTTTTTGGTTGAGTGCTACAAGATACTGTATACTAGGGAGAAAAGATACATTATCATCTTGATTATGCCTTGAAATGTTACTCATATGCTGAAAGGTATTCACTTGCAGCAGATATTCATTCAGTGACTGTTCAGCACGTTAAGAAGCTCTAAGCTGTTACCTAGTTAAATGTTGAGAAATGGAACTCAAAGTGCTGGTGAATGTTCTAGTTCAACTTCAGCAAGCAGTCAGCAGGATATTGAGGATGACAGGATGATTGCTGTTCTACTAACTGAAGAGTATGCCCAGTTAGATGGTGCAGTTGGTCGACGGCTCTCCAATTTGGCACCTGTTCCTGTATGAAGCTTTATCATTTTTTTATTCTTATTATTTTAAGTGTTGTCTAAGAAATCTTCTTATGATGATAGTGATCATCTCAATGACCCGTCCTCTATTGTAACTAGTCTTTTTTGTCACTCACTATGTGTGTGCACTTAAAAAACTGTAAGGTAGTCTTTTGATGTAACTTCTTGTGTCAGTTAAATTTTGGGTAGAAAATATAGTAATGAGAGAGAATTAAGAGATAAAATAGGAATTGGACTACATCAGTAAATATTTTTATACCATAAACTATAACACAACAATCCCAAAAATAACTGCTCCCCAATTCTCTCCGTTTATTATTAGATAGATATTTTCTTTTAATAACATTTCTTCTTTTATCAAAAAAGATCATCTTCCTTCATGTCCTTATGGACTTCTCATGAAAATTCAAATTTTGTGCGTATATTAACTATATTTAACACTATTACACAGACATGAATGAAAGAAATCATTTATGTATAGTGGAATATCGTTAAATGTGATAAGTGATCATCTCTGTTCCCTTTACCTTTTGGGTTAGGTTTTCCACTCGTTCTCTTCTCTCTCCACCAAGAGGACTTGTCTAAAATCCAATGATAAGTGATTTTCTAGTTCATGCTGCTATTTCATCCTTGTGCTTGAGTAACTACACTATTAGCTGGAATAAAAGCTTAACTACCACCAATATCTCTTTGGGCTCACTGTGTGTGGGAACATTTGATGTATTATATGTAAAATTGGAATCCTTTTTAGTTGGTTTAGAAAGTTTTGAGGTATTTCCCATGTAGCCTAGTCATTAACCCTGACCTCATCAGCCATAGACAATCCACTGAGTTAAGCTGCTTCTGCTGCAATCTGCACTGCCAGAACGTCAAAATGTAGTACGTTGTAGCATAGCTAGTGCAATGCAGTACCGCCACACTACTCACATATTCACCAGTCATATGGCCTCACCATAGTGGTCTGAGACTGCTCGCCATGGCATTGTCGTGTTCCGGTGGCTGCCCTCCTGGTAGCCAGCATGTCCTTCTCAACATGGCTCTGGTCAAAAAGAAAATTTCTTTAGTTCTATGTGAAAGTCAATCTCTTCACAGTTCTTTGTTGGTGTAACAGGAGAATGAGTTCAATTAACGAGCTCTTTAAATAAGATGCCTAGAGCACTCCCCTTTTGACTAAGTAACACTTTGAAAAAAATATAAACTAACCACCTACCCCATCTAGTTTGGGATAAAAGGCTTTGTTGAGTTGAGATTAGTAAATTCATATATATTTTCATTAACATTTAATTATCTTATGTTTCAGCATATCCCCCGTATAAATACCTTCATTCCCAACATAAGTGATGCTAGTTTGGATCACCAAAGGCTACTCCAAAGGTATGTCTTTTAGCTGGTAGTTTGTTAGGCTGCAATCTTTATCTGTTGAAGGATATTTTTAGGAAACATAATATTCTTTATTTTCTTCACCTTCATTAGGTTTCGCTTTGTTGAAGAATGATTCGACATGTGTATCATGCTTTAATGGTGTTTACCAGGTCAAAAAGAATTAACATTATGGCCTTAGTGTATCCGCTGATTGCTCTATATAAGCATTTATGTAAATCACAGCTTACCCCTGTCCCCCCCCCCCCCCCCCCCCCCCCATCTATATTATTAAGGGAGAGAAAAATAGCCAACTCTGGAAGCTGTGCAATATTTTAACTTCTCTAAAAAAAATATTATTTTCTCTCCCCACTTATCAATCCCTAATTTTTCTCCACTATGTCTTTAACAGCACGCACATAGCGTGTGCCTGTAACACTAGTAACTAAATAAATCAAGACTGCACTCTACTGTTGAGATATTTTGTGAGTAAAGCAAGCATATATACACTCCTGTTTGGCAGGACCTAGCACCCGCATGCATGTGAACCGTTAATCCTTAGTATGATTTCTTAGAAATTCACATCATATTCTACGACTTTTTTCTCCATAAGCTCTTCATATTGGATACTGACGAGTGGTTTTTCTCGATATTACTTTATCTCAGGCTAAATGTTTATGGTTTATTTGAAGTGAAGGTCTCTGGGGATGGAAATTGTCAGGTTTGTTCATTTGCTTAGTAATATGATGTTATTACTCTACATATAGTAATTTTTAGTTCCTCTTTTCAGTTTCGCGCACTTTCAGACCAGCTCTATAGGTCGCCCAAGTATCACAAGCATGTTCGTAAGGACGTTGTGAAACAGGTTAATACCTTTCAATTGGTCCATAAACTTGTCTAAAGCATTGTGGTTAAGAAATCGAGGCCAAGATTGGTGTTAAGCCCTTAAATGCCAAGTTCATCTTCAGCTTACTACTTTAGCATATTTTATCATATTAAGCTAGATCTGTTAATGGACTTACTCGGGCTGTTCTGAGCCAAGACTGAGACTATGAGATTGGGTTGCTCAGTTTGATAAAACTGCTCCAGTTTCTTCCCAAGCCTTTGTGTTCAAGCTTGTCTTCTTTTATCCTTTAGCTTCACAATGGCTCAGCTCAACCTGGCTCAGTTTGTACTGTACAAAGTAAAGCGAGGCGTAGACACTTTGGATGAGATTATATTAGATCTGAAAACTTTTGAATTACATGAAAGCATCTTATAAGTTAAAATCATAAAAACTTGAGCTGTGCCTGATTGCATGAACTAACATAAAAGATTATTCAGCAATTGTAATTTGCATTTGTGCTTGTACCCATGTTTTTTTCTACTTAGCAGATGCCTTTGTGTCACTTGTTTATTTTGTCACATCGCGTGAGAGATTATTATCTAATAAAATTGATAGTTTCTCAGAATTGTTTTGCCCCTTATTCTCTTTCAGGCTGATGGAAATAACCCAAAGATAAATTTCCAAGGGAGAGGAGAAAAATTATGAGTTGGTTACAGTGTTAGATCCATGAATTCTTTGTAGAGGGGGTGAAATACCTAAGTTAGAAAGTTCACTAGAAAAATGATAAATATCAATTGTGATGAACCTCAATTATGTCTCATTACATATATAATTGATTATTATGAAATGACAAGCAAGATATAATTATACATAATAATTTCATCTTTCTAAAAAGTATTCAGGCAACCAAGAAGTCTTGTTCAGTTTTATGACTTTTTAGGCTACAAGGGATCATTATAAATTTTGAAGATCTTGTGGGGGGAAGTATTTATGGTTGGGCTGACTACAGAAATATCTCTCCCCCTTTTCCTTTTTTATAGATAATATCCCTCCTGTTTTCTTTGGTATCTTCTTTTTAGTTTGTGTGCGCTACATGTTCGAAAGAGGGGGGGGGGGGGGGGGGGGGGGGGTTGGGCTTGCATGAATATTAAATGTTATTGGAAACCATTGTTTGTCTTTGCTCATGTTGTATTACGTTTTCTTGATCCAGCTTAAAGACTGCCGTTCTTTGTATGAAAGCTATGTCCCAATGAAGTACAAGCAGTATTACAAGAAAATGGCTAAGTAGGGCACTTTCTTTGCAGTTGTTGCTTCAAGTTACTGATACATTATTTGCTTGTGTGGGTGTATGTATTTTTTCTTATGATTACTTCTTTGATATTTGCTTCTAAAGAGGTTGCTTTTTTTTATTGCGTTAGCATTATATCTTGATCTGCTGCTAAATCAGATTTCCGTTTCTGCCTCTGATTGATGGCACTTGCAGAAGTGGTGAATGGGGAGACCATGTTACGCTACAAGCAGCAGCTGATAAGGTCTTCTTGTATTTGCTTCATAGACATCTCTTCTGTATTCAATTTTCAATTTATCCCATTTCTCTTCTTTTAAGATGATAGTTGCATTAAATGTGCTTTGATAAACTTGGGCTGTGTGTTTGACTATTATTCATTTCATCTTTCTTACCTACTCAATGTAGCTTTTTATATTTTACAATTAGGTTCTACAGTGGTACTATAGGAGTAGAACATGTTCCATCTCCAGTTGGGTAATATATAAATAATTCCTCTATTAGGCCACATATACTTTGTAGATACATAAGAAATAGCTACCAAAATGTTTCTCCATTGAGTTGAATCCTGATGTTTAGTAACGATGCAGAGGGGAGTAATCTTGGTCTATGCTGCACACTATCTACAAACTTATTTGTTATTTATCCCTTGATGTAAATCCATTTTTCTCTCTCGCTACTAAAATAACACATTGTTATCTTCTTGACATAATATATACAACTTGTTTATTTGCAGTGTGCAGCAAAGATATGCCTTTTGACTTCATTCAGAGATACTTGTTTTATTGAAATTATTCCGCAATATCAGGAGCCTAAACGAGGTAGACTGTAGTTAATTTATATATTAATTTGTTTACTCTTTTGATTAACTTATTACTTTTGCATAAATGAAAAACAAAATGCAACTGCATAATCCAACAGTTAGATTGCTAAGTTATGAATTAGAGATACAGTCATTAAAGGTGTAAACTGTAAAAGCTCGTACTTGGCCCACAGGTGATTCCCGTGTCTATATATATTTTTAATCGTATATGCACAATTTTTAGTGTTAAGATTTGGCTGCTTGATTAATTCCTGACAGTGTGCTTCATCATTCTCTCAATAAAAGAAATTAAGTATACATAATGATTATTTTCATAATTCGTACAACTATACTAGTTGCTTGTGACTTCAAAAATAATAAGAAGCAGAATTGGGGTAATTGGGACTAGGCTGTCCAATAATATTAAATAGTTCAATTTTTGTGTGTGGAATGTATGTGTACTATTTGTTATTTACATAATTTTGGTTTGTACATCTAGTCTATGTCCTCATTTTCATACTTTTCCCCCCTTATGTAGAGCTGTGGTTGAGCTCCTGGTCTGAGGTGCATTACAACTCACTTTATGAGATCCAAGGTATGGTTTTACTGTTAACCTTATTCCTAGTGGCCTAGAAACAAAGTAACGAAATAAAAGATATTATTTGGAGCTTTGTCCCTTTTTCAGGTGCTCCGGTGCAGCCTAAGCCAAAGATGAAACATTGGTTGTTCTAGAGGGATAAGGCGAGCGGTTTTAAAGTTTATAAAGATTCTTTTTTGATACATGAAAAATATTTATTTTCATATATTTATTTGGAGTTTGTATTTTGCAACGATATTTTTATAACGTTGACATAGTTTAGTAGATATAAATTTGAAGTATCAAACAGGTAAAGGCAGTGTATCATATTAGTTGTTAGTTGTAACTCATTATACAGCAATTCTTTGTTTAGTCCTTTTTTGTTTGGTGAAACGAGGACATCTTGTATTTAGATGAATGCCAGTATACCTTTTATGTAGATAAAGCAGGTGTTTCTTTCTATATTCGTATTGAAAAGTGATGAGATATG
This sequence comes from Hedera helix, assembly GCA_947179155.2. Classification (NCBI taxonomy): domain Eukaryota; kingdom Viridiplantae; phylum Streptophyta; class Magnoliopsida; order Apiales; family Araliaceae; genus Hedera; species Hedera helix. Next base: position 36,652,953 of record OX359270.1, on the reverse strand, counting down.
CTTGTACAATTTGGCTTAACTAGTTAACCAAAAGATCATTTTTACATTAAATCCAATGGCGTTTCTGAACAATCACCATGTTAATCTAATTTGATGATGCTCGATCCGTAGGGTTGTCGTCTCTGGTTTGATCCCGGCTGCTTTAGACCTGCACAACACACTTCTCACGGTAGTTAATGGCGTTGGCCAGTTGTGCAAGTGTTCCAGTTTAAGTGTTGGTAAATGGAGGGAAAAAATAGAATATCAATGGGATTTTAAGTGTAAAGAGTGTCTAATCTACCCAAATGTTGTGGAAACGTTCTTTTTATAGAAATGGATAGTGGGATATGTGTTCTATCGACACATCTTATCAGTGAATAATTGGGACCAATTCATGTGAGTTGTACAGACACATGTCATTAGATAACAAGTATATTAGCCCAAGTCTTGTGCGGGTGACTAACTAGGCCCCAAGGGCTGCAACTTTAGCGTTCAATTGTTCATTGTCGAGTGGGTCCCTCAAGTCATGGACCTTGGACTCTCACTTTTGGACCTAGTGAATTGGCCTTAAGGGCCATTCCTAACACTAACCTAATTCTTTTTTTCCATCTATTTCTTGACATTTGCCTAAAAAAAAGGGAAGAAAAAAAAAACTATTTTAGATGGCTAATTTTGGACCTTTTCTTACTGTAACTTCTGTTTGGCATGTAATCCATCATACTCTAAATTTGAAAAGAATAATGTTATGGCATAAATTGTACACAAAAAGTTATACATAAATAGTATGACCCATGTATTATTTATCAATAGAAATATGTAAAATATTCAATAATAGAGTTCCAAATTTCTATTTTCTCTCTTTTATACTGTTTGTCGACAATTTTTTGTGTCCATAGCATTACGCATTTGAAAAACGAGAGGGAAATGAAAGGAAAACGGAAACAAAAACAATATGAAAAAAAAAATCTCTTAATAAACATAACTTTTTAAAAAGTATTTATACTTTAAAATAAATCCAATATCAATTACAGATTTTAAGAATAGTGATAAATGATTACTCAAATTCAAAAAATAAAATAGATTTTGTCCTTTTGACTTTTCATTTCTTTTACCCCTTATCTTATTTTTCAAATTTTAAACAGGCCTAAAGCATTGGTTGTGAAATTATCAAATTTGAAAATTTCTATGCTGGCATTATCAGAGAGATACGCACTTTTAAACATTAATTATTTAGCTTTAGCTCTAAGCAGACGACCTAAGTCTAATGAATTAAGCAATTTTTCCCTTGTGAGTTGAAGATAAAGACCCACTAACGTACTCCTTCAACAGGAAAAACAAAGCAAAGCAAAGAAAAGATTTTTCCTTTTATTACTGAATCTGTCCATGATAAAAGTCTTTTATGAACTTTTATAGTCAAATAATTATGTTTTAAATTAATAAATCTTATCTAAAAAAATCTTAAAATATTATAAATTATATATAATTTAATATTAATTTCAATATTAATTTTTTTTTAAATTTAAATATATATATTTAATTATTAATTTTAAAAACAGTCAATTTAACTGTAAAAGTCGATGATTTTTTTTTAATCTCAGGACGGATGATGAAGTATTTTACCATATTAAAGGACCACCCAAAAACTCCTTCAGCAGGAAAAAGAAATAGGAAAAATCTATCTTTTTTTTCCCTTTTTTGCTAAAATTAAAGTATATTAAAAGAGAACCAAAACATACATGGGAAGAGCTACTCCATAAATGCAAAGTTAATTCCAAAAAATGAGCACTCAACTCATAAATTATACTCTAACTAAGAAACAAGAACCACAATCTGAAGATTAGATTTTTGCAACCCCTAGACCCTAGAAAGGAGGTGGCTTAACCACTGTGGAAAAATGGAGATCTCTCTTTGTTGTATTCCCTGCAGGCACTACGTTTTTCCACAAAAGGGACTAAACCATATTCATTCATCTTGTCAAGTTCATAAAAAAGATAGAACTTTAGAACTGCATCGTTCGTTTCTCTTTCCAAAACTAATGATTGCAATTAGTTTGATCAATCCACCTGAAGGTTCTCATTCTCCATCTTCTCTTCCTAGTCACAAATACATATCAACTAGTCTAATAGTATCCAAACCACATAAACAACTAGTAGAAGAAGATTAAAGGCATAGAATGATGCCCCCAAATAAGCTATTTAAACAATTGGCACGTAGTAAAAGCTACAAGCAAGTACACCTATTTAATCAATCATTATAAACAAATAATCGTACGATTTCTACTAATACTACAGCTGACGAAATATGGGTCCTCGTTGTCAGTGAGAAGACTCCAGTTCAAATTTATAATCTTTAATCAAAAGAAAAGCAACAAAAATAATCTAATTATCATAAGTGAAAGGACTAAGCTGCACGAAGCTGTTATTCCACTTTTTGACCCTGTAAAAACGATGCTTGCAAACAATAATAATGTGAGATTTCGAATCATTCACTAAATTTTGATACCAAATGAAGTGGCACTCTACAGCATTCATTGATCAAATTTACCCATTAATATATTAAACATAATAAATATGGTTACATGGCAGAAAAGATGAAATAAGCATTTGTTGTAATAATCGTTCAAATAAAGGTAGAAAGTTGCATATTTTTGCTTTTTTAATCTGAAGCTGTCCTTAAAGGCTTTCCTGGTGGAACAAAACCATAATAAAAGCAGGCATAAGCATATATAATACAATATAGGAAAGGTCATTGAGCAAATTCCCCAGTTCTATATTTAACTCTATTTGGTTGGGACCTACGGATTATCTTTTGGTGTATATAAATACAACCAAATGTTCCAACAACTAGTGGTAAACAAAGCTCTCCTCTCCCTCTGATCTCTCATTTGAAGTTGTCCTGTTGCTTCAGGCCTCCTCCTCTGCATGGCAAAGGAAGGAGATTTAAAGGTGGACAGGCTTGATAATTCCCTATCTCAATCTTACTTTGGTTTTCCATTAATTTTCTGTACTCTAGTTTTCTTACTCAGTAGTTTGAAACCAAATTGCATGCCTTTTGTTCCAGAAGACTGAGCTAAAGGTTTCAGTTCATTGCTGTGACGGTTGCAAGAAGAAAGTTAAGAAGGCTTTGCGAAGTATAGAAGGTATGGAGGAATGGTTCGAAGATTTGTTTGGATTATTACGCTCATCTAATCACTCTAACTTTTCAATGGTCTTGACATACATCAGGGGTGTTCAAAACCGAAATCGATCCTTTGGAGCCCAAAGTGACTGTCCTAGGGAATGTGGAGCCACAAACTTTAATCAAGAAGCTACTGAAAGCAGGAAAACAAGCAGAACTATGGAGCTATGAGAATCAGAATGCAAGGAAAGAAAATAAGGAAACTAAATCAACGACTGTAAAGAGCGAGAAAGAAAATTCCACATCTGAGCGTGAGCAAGCAAAACCCTCAGAGACACAACTCACTAGCACTGAAAAACTTACCAAGAGTGCAGCCAATAAAGAGGGAGGAGGTAATAAAGCATCAAAAAAAGATACAGACTGCATGACAAATACTTCTGCTAACCCTGGAGTGGTAAAAAATGAAAATTCTATTACCCATCAGTCAGAAGCAAATTGCATCGTACATCCAAGTATTGTGCATGATACGACCAAAGTCAGGACAGAGACAGAAACACAATATTATTACATGGTGGAACCTCGCCCAGTTATCCTACCATATTGTGCAATATATCCTTTCAAAGCACCACCTCTTGTACCAACATATACTTGCAGCCAGGAAATCTACAACTATGCAGGGATAATATGTCAACCACCAGTTCAGGCACCAACAACACCCGCTGGAGATTATTTCAGTGATGAAAATACTGTTGGATGCCAGGTGATGTAAGATGACCAGTATACTACTGATCATACATCCATGTTTAACAAAAGAATCACTTCTCATGAAATTAAATGCCATGTAATTTTATAAATACTAGTTTCCCTCTTAAATGTGTTTTGTTCATCCTATTATATGACGAGAATCAATAATGATTCAGTGTTTTTTTAGCTAAAAATAATGGTTCACTGGAACCACCTTTCCTTTCCTTTTGTATCTTCAAAAAGAAAGCATAATAATGTCCAAAAGACATTGACTAACCCATCTAAGTTCTAAGCGCTATATTCTCTAATCAAATGTCTAAATTACACATAAAAATATTCTTGTAACAATCGGTTGATAAGAATAGTCTTGTAACAATTATATGCAGAGCAATCGATTGCTTGTAATTGATACTTAAGATAAATTAAATTACTTTTAACTTCTCCCTTTTAATTTATCACAAACTAAACAATAATTATGGGACACTCAATCACTTAAACTAAATAAATAAAAAAGCAAATGAAACTTAACATAATAAAAAACCACAATAAATTTTTAATATTTATCAATCTCTTGTATACATTATCAAAATTCTGTAATGTAAAAAATTATTAAAGGGAAACAAACTAGTTGTGTTAAAATATATATTAGTGTTTAAAAATATTACTAGTGTTATAATTATTAATGTTACAATATTTTTTAAATCAATATTTAATCAAAATACTGTAATATAAGAAAACAAATCAATATATATTAGTTTTTTATTTTATTTTATGTTTTAGTATAAATATTTGTACTATAATATAAAGGACAAAATAGACAAAGTCATCATATTTAACGTATAGGTGATATTTTGGAGTAGCGTGAAGTGACTTGTCAGAGGAAAAAGAAAAAAATCTGAAATTCCAATTTTTTTTTACAATCTAAAATTCTTTTTTATTAAAGTGGAAATTAGATACAATGTTATTATTATTATAACCCGTTTTGTATTTAATGTAGAACAATAATATTATCGTTTGAGTTAAATGATTAATTATTTTTTTCTTAAGATTATATTTTTTTCTTATTTTTGCTACACAGAGTTACTATGAATTAGTCTTTTAAGATAAGATAGACCCAAATTTTATTATATACTAGAATTTGTTATGTATAAATAAATTTAGTTCAAAACTATAAATGAGAAAGAAGAAATTTATAGCAAGAAATAATATTTTTTTAAGAACTTGAGAAGAATTTATTGAATTAATTGAAATAAGTAATTTGGGTAGATTTGCAACCAATTAATTAATTGGCATTCCAACTCCCAATTAACCGTTGGCAACTTCTCAATTCTGAAATTAACATTGGTTGAGGTTTTTGACCGTTGCAATGTTCGTTGGCATCTTTTAAAAAATAAATTATAAAAATATTGTTGTCATGACTTGAATCCCTTAACATTACAACTCTTCTCTCTTAATCAACTGAACCATTTCATTTGTTGATTATATAGACAGCATATAATATATTTACTATATACTTCATAGATATAAAAATATCCAACATTCAATTTTATGGAAAAATACACTAGTATAAGTTTAATAAAAATGTTACCCGTCCAACCCATTTTCAAATTTCAAGAACCATCCGATTATAAAAAATATGTGATATGTTAGTGGTTAGTTCCCTGCTTACCTTTCCCCACTGACATATTTTATTTTGTTCATTCATCAGGCTTTTAAGTTAATTTAGTTGAGAATCAAATTAAATGATAAAAATCATTATAATTATTGTAAATAACTTAAAAGTATGATTAATTAAGAAAGTTAAAGTAAGAACCGACATTTATACATATCCGCCAAACACACCCTAAACATATCTAAATCAAAGCGTCTAAAAATCAATTCTCTGGTCTAACATCTGTCTTGGAATTTTAATTTGAAGAAAAAAGAAAAAGAAAACTACAGGAAAAAAAAAAAAAAAGAGAGAGAGAGAGGGTGTCGGATTTTTTTAGTAGAAGAGTAAATAAAATTGAGGTGCGTCTTTGAAATTTCAACCTATATACTATACAGGGAACCGTATAAAGCTACTAAATAGATAAAGCAAATAATTTGTATTTAGTAATCACTACTGCCAGGATATTTAGATACACTACATGAAACTAGGTAAAATTTAAAATATCCAAAAGTGAAAAAGAGTCTCTGCCCCTTGTATAGAATTTCCCCGTCTTTTTTCCTCTAAAAGCTCATACTAGCTGAAACCGATGTAAGATCAAGCTACAAATGCTTGCCACCAACCTTCCATAAACATTTATAAAGCAAAGCTATTGTAGGCCAACTGGCCAAAGACGATAAATATCCGTTGTCAGAAGGACAAAAAAAAATAAAGAAAAAAGATAAGTAAAATCTATATAAGAGCAGTCTAATCTCTGATTTGCAATGAAATGTTTCCTTTTGTTGTATATGTTGCCAGTCTTGCACCCTATCCAGCCTCTGCCTGAAAAAAGAAAAAGAAAAACCCTTCCTGCACGACAAAAATAGAGCCAAATATGTTACAGTTTAAAGGTCTGAGAAAACTGGGGATACCGTACTGCCTTTGCTGAAAGATCAAACTACAGATGCATTGCAAGTAAGTTGAGGGGAACTTTGCTTGGAATGGTAGACCCCAAGATTGAACAGGCTTTAAAACATGCCATAAATCTACAACATGAGTTATACAAGTGCTGATAAGCCCGAACTTTGATTTTAATGCTCATGAAGCTGCAGGTGGAACAGCAACTTTAGCTGGACCAGCTGCTGTGATAAATGACCAATCAAATCCGATTGAAGTATTGTGGTGACTATCAGCAAGTCCTCAAACTATCATTAACTTCTCTTAGCCTTGCCACAATAACCAATCATACCAGATTTGAAACACTGCGATGACTATCAGCAAATTCTCGAATTAGCCGCTTCAGAACTCTTCCTCCTTTCCCTTGCATATGTGCACAATCATTCTTTCTTCCACTACAGTTTCTGCTCTCAAGGTAATCTGAAGCGGCAGAAGAAAGGGCCTTCAGCCATAATGGAACTAAGGTTTCTGCTTCCCCCTGTCTTAGGTACTCAGTTGGTAAACTCTGCACCTGCTATAAAATTAAGTCGTCAAATTATCTCAAGCTGAGAAAGAACATCAAAATTCAAATAGATGTGGTCTAAACTGTTCTCTCAGTACCCCTGTGGGTGCATGAGTAAGTCATGAGCTGAATTAACTGATGGGGAAAAGGCGCAGCAAATCTATTACGCGATTATGTCTGCACCATGAAAAATGGAAACAAGTGGAAAGACGCATTTCAATTGACTTGTGCCTTTTGGATATTACAGACAAACAAGGTCTTGTCAATCATGCATGCATAAATATTCATAATAAAGGTGTGCCTGCAGAGATAGAAAGAGACTGACCGCAGAGTGTAGCCATCCATGCAAGGACTCCCAACAAAGAATAGTCTTACATGCCGTTCTTTCAATTAAACTGCATATTGCTGCTAATTGTTGCAAGATCGTTGCTGATTTGTGCACCTATGAAGAGTATGAAAGAGTGCTTATGAATTAGAAGGATATATAACTTCAGTATGGGTAAAGAACAAGCAAAACATTAACGTAGCGTATGGATAAAGTAACAAATTTATCATGTGATCTTGATCCCTATAGCTTGTGATTTAGATTGTTTTATTCCTTAATATTGAAGCCTAAGAAGCATAGCCACTGCACAAGGTCTATGTTTCACTTTGGACATTAGTAAGACACCAATATCTGAGCAAACATTGTATTGAAACAAAAATAATACCTGAGAAAACTAGCTAAGGTAACTGGCAAGGGAAGGAAAGAGTAATCATGGTAAATATGTGCATATCAGTCACATATACATTATTAGTTACATTTCCATTGCATGAAATCATATATTGTTATATGATGGTAAATTTATATAATTAAAACTCAAAAAATAAGATAATTATGTTATTCTCATACGATATCATATTAACTTGTTACTAAAAATAGCTTTAATATAAATTTTAAATTCATATATCTTATAGATGTGTCAATATCCTACTATTAAATTATCATGCAGTATAGCTTTAAAAAAATATTTAAATTTATATACTCTCTCTGTTCTGAATTATAAGACTTCATAAAAATCAATTTAAAACATTTTCAAATTTAAAATTGACATAATTAATTTAAGTTTTGAAAATAATAATCTTACAAATAATAGTACTTTTTAGGTAGTTTATAATATTTATAATTGTATTGACATAAACTAAATGAATTCATGTCAATTTTGAGTTTGAAAATGTTTAAAATTGATTTTTAAAAGGTCAATAATGATCTTATAAATTGGAATGGGGGGAGTATCTTATTGATGTGTCAATATCCTACTATAAATTATCATGAGGTATGACCGTTTTGAGTTGTATGCAACATGTCCATTCCAAACAGTTTGGGAAAAATGAATTGAGATCTAATGTACATATTATTGGTGAATGAACAAAATATTCGAAGTATCAATTACTGTTATGAAAGGAAAAGATAAACGAAGTGGTGTCTTGATGAATAATTTGGTAAAATGACAGAAAAATGTTTTGATTTTGGCCGAGACTTGGAAAATTAAAGAATATGGATGTGCCTTTGGTTTCAACTGGTACGCCAGAAAACAATAAAATATTCTTTGTTTGCCTAAGCATTTTAATCTTAATCTGTACGACGATGAAGATGGATCCTGATGTAAGAAAATCCTTGTCAATATGTCACTGACAAGTAAATTAACTTGAGGCATCTTAGAAGAAAACAGAGCACTTTCAAGTTTTAACCATTAGATGTGTTCCAAATCCCACTACCAACAATGTAAACGTGTAACGATGCATTGGTTCCATATTATCATCAAAGATGTTACATATTATCAATTGCAATGACACTATCCCTACGTAAAGCACTCGCAAATCTATAGCTTATTCAAGATTTGATTTCTAGACACTCCCCTTGGGCTCCGTTTGTTTCAAGTAAAACATTTTCTGGAAAATATTTTCCGGATTTTTCAATGTTTGGCATGCCAAGGAAAACGAGGTCAATTGTAAAACAATTTCCGGTCAACAAAAAACTCTTCCTTTATTTTAGGAAAAGGACTTGCGGATTTGAGATCCGTAGTCCAACTATGTCTCCCAACAATAAACTTTACTTTTTATTCTTTTTTCGTCTCCCTTTAGCAAATTAATTCATTTTTTCCTAATTAATTCAATTACTCTTTTCATATCTATATCTCTTATTCATCTCTAAGCACTCAAATTTGGTAATATTGCTCTCCTTTCAATCCTATTTCGTCAGTTTTTTTTCTCTTAGAAAAAATTATAGATTTGGTAATATTTATTTATTTATTATAATGCAGCGTATACTAAAAAAAGAGACAAAATACCCTAAAAAAATTTATTTAATTAATTCAAATAGAGAAGATGGTGATCTTTTCCAGCTCCTTTTCAGTTTAGCAGCCAAACAAGAGAAAATAAGTCATTTTCATTGAAAACAATTTCCTTAGAAAACATTTTCTGGAAAAGGTTTTCCGTGAAACAAATGAAGCCTTAGTGTTCAAAATTTCCCTTATATTCCATCAACAAAGATATTTAAGGATCTTCTGCTTACCCTTGACATTGCAGAAACACCAAGTAATGTGTACACCACATGTGATACAAGTCCCTCCCCACTATGAGATATGACCTGAATAGCCATGGCTTCAAATGATCCTTCAGAGATACAAGTCATAGATTCCAATAGAGAAGTTAGGCCAACCTCCAAGAAACCTGCAAGGATCAATAAAATCAATAAAGTCAATATTGCATCACTTAGGCATAATTATTATTAAACCCTAATTAACAACCGTACTTGAATACATGTACAAAAGAAATATGAAGAGCAAAGTTCTTAACTCACAGGACATATATGACATTGCTGCTAATGCAGCTCCACGATGCATAGCCGTAGAACATATAGCTGCCTTCTGAAAGGATACTTCAAGAAGGGCACCAGAAGAAGCTAATACTTCCTGAAACATATCCATAGCAGGACAAGTCATTCTAGTTTGTTATCACAAAAATAACAGGAGTAGATTCTTGTCCGTAGTGTGTGTAAGAGAGAGAGAGAAGGTGGTGATTTGACCTTTGGAGAGCTGCAAATCAATATAGATGCAAAATTAGTGTAAGCCTCCGCTAGATTGGGCTCTTGGTCACATAAATATGAAGAATTAAGAGCCAGTATTGATGTCGCATATGTAAATCTTTCAAAAGTACTGATGAATAGAGGTCCAAATTCCTCTTTACTACCAAATTCCTCAATCGCCACAGCAGCTGGGGAAAAAGTAAGAAAGTCAACACATTGGTCATTGTTTATACTGCATAAACTACCATTTAGAATGAATTTTATTAAAAATAAGTCGTAAAACTGAATTTCGAAATCATAGACATCAATATAGTATGTGACAACATGCTGTGACATGACATGGGTTGGGTGATTTGCCCTATATTGGCCTCCCACTGTCATTGCTGAATAAATTAAGGAGACCCTTGAATTGCATTCCATATGTACAGTACCATACAACTGAAACCTTCAGCCTTTAAAGACCAAACCATTACAAACTCATCCTAATAAGCTGTCTTTCCGAGAAGCTTTGCGTCCACCTACCAAAGCAATAGAATTTCCTATGAAAGGAAGTTTTTCTATAATTTAAATATTAATTTCAAGGACAAAGGCAACAATAGAAAAGCTGCTAGCCTGCATGTTTATAAAATAAACCAGCTGTCTCATCTAATGTTTATGTACTACATGCTTCAACAAACATTTGACAGTTGTACACAAGAATATGCGACAAAACAAATTACTGCCTTATGCTGAGTGAATTTGGTTACAAGTGAGAACAATTTGGAGAAATTACAAATACTGTCAATAACTCACATTACAAAGTAATTGTCTTAAGGCAAAACCTAACCTGTTCTGATGTAGCATTCATGACTTCTGGATGACACGAACTTTGTTGATAGACAATCTAATAATTTTGGCAACAGTGTCGCAAAATGCTGGCCTGCAAATCAAACAAATTCAAATGGTTGAAAACATGTCACCTAGAAAATCTTGCATTGACCTGAACTCTGTCTACCAAACAGTAAAAGTATGAGAAAATAAACAAAAATGAAGCAATAATACCTGAGGACTGAATTGCTTGTGAAAGAGCCCTGCAAGCTGCCATGGATAAATTTGCATTCTCAGTGTGTTCCGAGCAGAAGAGCTTCTCAATCATCGGCCAGAACACTGCCATAAGGGCAAGGATAGAATCACCTAAAGTAGGATCAACTGAAGCGCGTGATGCAAGTTGGCTGAATACAGTTCCCACCCTGAAACCAAATAACCAGATATTGACCTAGAGAAGAGCAATTTTGATTTCTTATACAAGAAGATAATTGCTATGCAGCAAAGACGCCCATGAAAGTCAACATGAAACTTCAGAAATTAAAAAAGGACAATATTCTTTAACAAAAATAGATACTCCCTTCATTCCACAAAGAGTCTCATTTGTTAAAAAAAAAATAATAATAATTAGTTCCAAAAAAGAGTCTTTTTTTAATGATAGTATAAAATGACATAATGTCCTCAAGTATAGCAACACAATTTCATTATCATGCCGACACTAATAAACTAAACACACTATGTTTTGAGATAAACATGGAAGAAAAATATAATAATATATCTTACAATACGGAGGGAGTATAAAACATTAAACTAGTTTGATTGTTTCCAGAAAAGAAGCTAACTTCTGTAATCACTGCCAAATTTGATAACACCCACGTATGCAGTTATCAGCATATGAAATTGAATTAGATAACAACGTTCAAATTTCATACACAAGATTTAGAATATTAATTATTTTTAGCTAGGAATCAGTAGTCAGTATACAGATAACAAAGTAAGCTACAAAGCCATTTCAGGGCAAAGAACTCATCGAACCTGAGCAAACAACTCAGCTTAGTTGTTAGAACTACTTGCGTTTTAACGAGAAAAATTTGTGTCCAAACCAGAAGAAACTTCGGACAGACTTTACATTATACTAGTTAGCCATCATTCTAGCTAAAGAACAAACCTGTAAAACCCTCTTGCTGCAGAGTTGATTACTTGATTAATTGTAGCAGGATTCCTCATCAAAGAATGCTCACGATCTTCATCAATCTGAAATAGATTAAACAAAACCTTTCAGCGAAACAAGTTCAGGAACAAAAATCTATTTAATAACAAATATCTACGAGCTGTCACTCTCTTGCATATTTCTTTTATCCATTCCGAGAATCTCTATCCGAAAGGAAATCTTACAAGTTTCTCAATAGCCTCATAGCTAGGAGTAAGCAATCTAATCAACAAATTGTTCTTCAGTTCCTTGTTAGGAATAGTACCAAGTATCAAAGTGATCGCACTAACAATTTCTTCATCTTCTTCCTGAGGTAAATGACTCTTCTCTAATCCCTAAGAAATCCAAGATATATTAATAGAGAAATACAATGACAGGAAAGCTAAAACAAGAAAAAAGAGCATCTATACGGGATTAATTGAGGATCTCAGCTAGAAACATCTTTGCTGAATCATTTCCAAATAAATGAGTAGAGGATTTAATATTTGGCGAACATAAATGTGTTATATTCAGAAATCGAATTAGATTAATTCGATAATAGTAATACCACAAGAGACGGTCAAGAAAAGTAAAGAAAAAAACAAACCTCTCCTATCCAGATCAAAATTTCCAAGTTTGAATGTTCATACAATACTACGGTTGCCTCTTCACAAAACTTGCGCAAGGCAGACGCACAAGCATTTGAACACATTGGTTTTGAAATTCCTTCTGCAAAAAATAATCTGAAAGTAGCAAATCAGTCGAATACCAGGATCAACCCATAGTAGATGTCAAAAGGTAAGGGTTAAGGTTTTACTTATTATAGGAAAGGAAAGATTAAATAAAAATGTGCCATCAAATAAAGGCCTCGACTTTATCTGGAAAAGGACATAAAGCAGATATCCATGTAACATTATGCTGGCCTGAACATGATAACATTATTGACTGCAAAAATTAAAGAAGATGGTTCTTACAGTAATGATCTAGCATTAGTTTGGAAAGCAGATATCCGCTTGGAATAGGAACCAACAACATCAGCAAGAGATCTATATACCTAGAAGCGAAATTAAGTATTCAGAGCTAAAAGAGGTAAACCTAGAAAATAGGATTAATAAACAAGACAAATTAAAACAGACCCTTCTAAACCTAAGGGGCTACTAAGACATTATTTTTGGCAACTCATCAAAATAAGAGTAATTAAGAACGCAATAAAGATGTATGGCATACAATGCACGTAAAGCCCTTGAGTTCATCAGACTTGCTACTCGTCAAAATTGTTACCAAGTGCATAACCACAGAAAGATCAAAAGTTTGGCTCTCCTGCAAAACTACTTCAGCAACCTGAAACATGAAAATTGTACAAAATTAATTATAAAGAAGGATAAATCACATCATTCATAAAGGTGAAACTGGAATGTTAACCGTATTCAGCTGACAGAATAATATCACAAATAATTTAACTTGATACAATTTGCAAAACACTTTTCTTATCAGTGGTTCGCTGCTCCAAAAGTAGAGAGTCCCGTACATGTCAGCAATGAATTTTTAAGTAAATTTACAAATCAAGTAATTCTTAGGCAGACATGTATTCTATTAGCATCATATGCTAGGACAAGTTTGGCATATCATTCTCTCTGATATATATATAGGTATCTTCTCATCTAAAGAGTCTTTTTTTCGAATTTAAAAGTACTTATTAACCAAGTAGTTATATCTTTTAAATTTCAAATATTTATCCCATATTTGGTAACAGATATGGTTCAATAAATATTTGATTATCTTATTAAATATTATCCCTTTTTTTGTGTCCAAAATATTACAGGATGTGATACTAACTTCTGAAAAATATTATTTATTTTTAAAAGACCTTAATTTTATAATTAAAATATTTTTGGGGTATTACAATAAAAGGAAGCTGTAGATTATGAGAAACCAATTCTACAAATATCACCATAAAACATGATATTGTTCCATGAAATCCAAGTTAGTAAATACAGTAAAGTGCAAAGCTAAGTAAAACACAAAGAGAACGAAAATATTAAACAGGTTAGAATTATATTAAATTTCAATCACAGGTTGATAATTAGATGCTTCAAGCATGCATATGTGAAATGTCCAAAACCCTTGTCATTTTAGTTTCTATAGTTGGATATCTACATAAATATCTTGTTTCCTTGGAGCAAGCTTAGAGAAACAATTTTTATTTTTTTTTAAGATTGATTAAAAAAAATATTTGAAAATGCATATAAATATGAATACACTAGTTAACTGTACTAACCGCGTTAAGAACAAACAATTTGGTTTCCACCTCCTTCCACGAAATTTGCATATTTGAAGACACCAAACCACCAAGAAATATCTGAAAGAAGAATTTCGCGCAAAACGTATCACGACATAATTTCCAAGCCAGAAATTTTACGCACGAAAAGAAAATAATAACGCGCTTGAAATTAACAAATGCTTCTGCCTCCGTTGAAAACCCCCAAGAACTATAACAAAGCATACAAGAGAAACACCTAACCCTCTAGATACATCAAGCCAGCCATCTCAATTTAATGCTTTTTCTTTTTGAATAAAATCTATTGGATCAGCATAAACTAGAGACAAGTCAATCTCTATGCTATACTTGGGCATAAAGGACTTCTGTTATCCAACATAAAAGCATAAAACTCCTGGGGGGGAGGGCCAATGCAGAAATTTTAACACCACATGACTGCCTAAAACAAGCACCTTTTGTATAACTGGAGTAGATTTTAGAAGCTGACAAATATCCACCAAAACTTCCACTAGATTCATCCTAAACTGCAAAAGGCCATCAGGCAGTTCTACTGTTCCTCCAGCGTCATTAAATGTAGAATCATCCACCTGACAAAGACAATGTCCAAGTTAACTTGAGTACTTGTCATTTGAAGGCAAGCAATAAAACAACATAAAATAAACAATAGATAAACAAGTCAAAATACAAAATTATAAAAAAGGTAATAATGTCTTAAATTTACTTTAAAAATTTAATAAATACCTAATTACAAGATTATCTAAAGTCATCATTACAGGATTTTAATAGTATCAATAATCAATATAATAATGAATATTTAAAATGTATAAATGTACTACTAATTAAAAATCTTGTTATTTCATAACTTTTAATATATTTTATCAATTTTGAGATTAAAAATATTTTAAATTAACTTTCAAAAGTCAATAATTATCTTTTAATTTGGGACAAAGGAAGTACATAATTTCATACAATAAAAAGAAACAAATCGAACAAACGATAATTATCAATTAGACGTAATCAAATAAAAATTGAGAAGACAATCCCCAAAGTGGAAAAAAATTAAAAGTTAAATCTCTTAATTGAAAAAATTGATAAGACAATCCCCAAAGTAAAAAAAAATTAAAAGTTTAATCACTTAATTGAAAAAATTAAGGCTTCAATCCCCAAAGTGGAAAAACGTTAAAAGTTTAGGATATTAATCTATATTTAAGCCTTCATATAATGCAATTTTTGAAATATTGGATCAGCATTGCCTTGGCCTTTCATACAACTAGCAAAAGATTCATGTACTATCGAGAAAAGGAACAACACGCCATTTGATGGAGAGAATGATGGAGGAAAATATTATGTTTATATGAATTTGATTAATGTAATTTTAATTTTCAGATTTTTAGTAGTTAGAAATATTTTATGCATGATTCTAGGAATTAGTTTTTCAATTAGGAAGATTAGGCTTTATATTAGGGATTTAAAATTAGTATCAATTAGGTAGATTTTCAACATAATTTTAGGGATTTAAATTATGTTTTTGATTTTCATTTGACTTTCTTTTTGAGTTGTAATCAACCCTTCTTATAAAAGGGTCAACACTATTACATTGTAAGTTGGCTTTTCTGCCTTCAAGAATTGATTATCTAGACATTGAAGAGTTTAATGGCAATAGGAGATATTGGGACTTTAAGTACTTTATTGATCATTACGTCAATGACTTGGATAATTATTTTGATTATATGTCGATTCCAGTTGATAGTAAAGTACTGAATGCAGAGAACAAACTTGAGGAAATAGCAAAGAATTGGCTGGAAGGAGTGCAACAATCTATAATTTGTATCGGTTAACCTCTTATTTCTTCATGGCCTCTAATGGTGACAATAATGAAGCTACATTATTATCCCAAATTTGAATATTCTTTGAAATGCGAGTCTACTACAAATTGGGATGATATTATATATTATTCATGTGAAGCATCACAAAAAGAAAAGTTCATTCAAAAGGATTATAAGAACAAAGATTTATATTAATATGTTGATTTTGTTGGAGCTGAAAATTTTAATGTGATTACTTGTCCTGGGATGGCTCTCATGAAGAGATTGAAGGTTGAAGCTAACATGGTTATGGTTGTACTTGAGTGAAATTATTACCAAAGGAAACTAAAGAAGCAAATATATTCGAAATATCTTTATCTTTAGCATGGAAGATTTCAAGATCAAAATATAAACTTGAGGTCGAGTTTTCTTCAAGTGGAAGAGAATGATGGAGGAAGATATTATGTTTATTTGAATTTAATTAATGTAATTTACAATTTTCACATATTTAGTATTATGCATGATTATAGGAATTAGTTTATCAATTATGAAGATCGGGCTTTATATTAGGGATTTTAAATTAGTATCAATTAGGAAGATCTTCGGCATAATTTTAGTGATTTAAATTATGTATTTAATTTTTATTTGACTTTCCTTTTGAATTGTAATCAAACCTTCTTATAAAAGGGTCGGCACTATTATATTATCAGTTAGCTTTTAATGAATTAAATTTAAAAATATCTTTGGGGGTTTTTTCTCTCTTTGGTGGATTCCAGTTATTTTCCTTGTGGATTCTAGGGTTGTTTATCTAATGGATTCTAGGTTCGTCTATTAAAACGATATCTAGTATTGTTTTGTTGCTTCCATTCTACGTCAACATTGCCTTTATAAACCTTAATAAGCTACCCATTTGCCCCAAATAATAAACATGAATTACCTAATAATCGTATTTTAACCGTTTTTTCTTCTTTTTTCCAAGCTTCAAATATAAGTTTTTGATAGTGGTATGTGTTGTGGAAATCATTTTTGGATAGAAATGTGTAGCACCATTATGGAGATTTCGCCATAAAAAATCAAGCTATATTATGCTTTTAACCATGCAATATAAAAAATTGAACAAAGTAAAGATATTGATATTTAAAGCAACGAGAGTCTCAAGAAACCAATTTGGTTCCTGTCAGGATGGCTGGTGATGCGGATGGAAGCAAAAAAAAAATTAATATTATTGAGTTACTATTATATATTACTATTTAGACGATTTCAATATAATTAGTTTATTTAGTAGATAATATTAGAGTATATTTAATTATATTAGTTGAATATTCTAGAGTATTAATTATTTAAAGTAGTTGAGAATAATAATATTTTATTTCCTTATTTAATTAGGCTACTTAATATTTTACTTAGCCTCCAAGTATTATGATTTTTTCTATTCCTATATAAACAGATGTATCCAACAATATTATTAATTATTGAATAATTGATATTATTGAATTTTAAGCATTCTGCTTGTAACTTTTAGCCATTTATCTTCTTTGAATCCCCTTTATTCTTTCCATCTTTGTCATATATCATAATGGTATCAAGAGCAAAAAGTTCCTAATATTTTGATTTCAGCCAATTTTTTCCTACCTTTATTTTTCTGGCCTCCATAAATTATCGAAATCGCTAGAGTCAAAAATACTATCTGAGATGACTATGTAGTCTTAAATCTATCCCAAAACTTTTATCAAAAAAAAAATTTGCTATAATAGTACACGCTACAGTATTACTGTTCATCCGTGACAAAATTACATATTGGTACCCAAGGTTTCTAAAACTTTCAACTCAACTCCTAAAGTTCTGAAGTTTTCAACTTAGCCCCTGAAATTTTAGAAAAGTTCAAATCAGTCCCTAAGATTTCTACAAAGTTCAAATCAACCCTCAAATTTTAGTTTTGTCAATTTAGCATGGAACTGAATATCCCCAAACTTTGCACAGAGGATTCTTCAAAGCATGACACTACTTTTCATACTTATCTTAGTTATAGAGGAAAACAGTGTAAAATTATCATCGAAGAAGAATGTGCAGTCAATATTGTGTCTCCATGTGCGGTAGAAAAATTAAATCTTATTATTGAACCGCATCTGAAACCTTACACTATTCCTTAACTAGGTAATACTTCTTTTCATGTTACAAAAAGATGTTTAGTGACTTTAGCCCCATCCAGATGTCCATCTATTCTGATTTAGTATGGTGCAATGTTATACCCATGAATGTTGCACATATTTTATTGGGTTAAGATCGGATTAAATGCTTAAATGTGGATCATGAAGGTGATATATACTCTTTTAAACATAAGCATTATATTATCAAATTCATTTCATTCAAGTCTAAGGAGAAAGTTCAAAAAGATGTAGTGAAAGAGAGCCGAATGAAGAAATTATGCAAATCAATGACAAGTCACATGAAGATAAAGTTAAAATTGAAGATACGAGCAAGAGCGAGATTGAGCAGAAAGTCGATGATGTATTCCCAAAGCAACTTGACAGTCGATATTAAGGAACCAACGATCAAGTCATCGATTTCATAATCAACGAGAACTCCAACAAGATGTAATACAAGGAAGTTTACTCATTATTATTTTCTACATATCAATGTGTTTACAAGGAGAACAAAAAATTCTTACATATTTGGAGTCCGATTCCTGGACTATGAATTCTTTTATACTTCAAAACTCGGGAACGCGTTTTTTTCCAATGAGAGAAGAATGATGAGGATGGAAGCAATTTTTTTTTAATATTATTGAGTTATTATTATATATTATTATTCATAGATGATTTCAATGTAATTAGTTTATTTAATAGATAATATTAGGCTATATTTAATTATATTAGTAGAATATTCTAGAGTATTAATTATTTAAGGTGGTAGGGAATAATAAGATTTTATTTCCTTATTTAATTAGGTTACTTAATAGTTTACTTAACACCCAAATATTTGTGTTTTTTATTTTCCTATATAAACAGTTGTATCCATCATTATTATTAACTACTGAATGATTGATATTATTGAATTTTAAGCATTGTACTTGTGGTTTTAGCCTTTTATCTTCTTTGAATCCCCTTATTCTTTCTTCCATTCTTGTCCTACCTCAACTAGCAATAGAAGCTAATTACATAAGAAACACAATGGAAAAATTAGGTCATTATATGGCATGAATTGACCCACAAAAAAGGCCTCCAATAGGATCTCTAAGAAGATATTTAATTGGTCTAAAGAAAGAACTGGACAAAATATATATGTTACCATCAAGGACGTGTACAACTAAGTAAACTTGGGACATCTAATCAATGTAGACTTGCCTTAAGGTCACCATAAAATTTATGTTTCGGTAATGTTATCAGAAAAACTTTCTCAACATGTTCAATATGATATCTAATGGTGCATATCATTTGCCGCCTTTGCACGTTTAGAAAACAAAGGTGAAGTAGGAATTCACTAGAGTTGAGCATTATGAAGCACTCCGAAATCAAATCTTAATTTCCAAAAAGCTAGGGAAGAGATGCAGACAAACCAACATTTAGTGGCCATCAGGCATATGATGCATAAACAGAAAGCCAAATAAACCTTAAACTTTTCATCAACAAAATACTAGTTAAAAAAATACTCATCCCCTTGCCTAATTCCTAGATTTTTATTTAATGAAAAGTTACTAGAATTAATTTTATTACCTAGTGTAACTTAGCTCTATATAATGAAATAGCTTCGTGCAAGTGTTATAGGCCAAAGCCATAAATTCCAGTTATCTAGGGAAGGCACTTACCACTCTCATAACATCAGGTCATGTAATGAGGATCCTGATTCAAGGCAGGTGCAAATGGGCAGTCCATTTGGGGAGTCTATAGAAATAGGTTGCATCTTATATAGAAAGAGTTGCATTTTAGATGGCCACTATTATACAAGTATTATACAAATGCAACTCTCTGCTATCTAAAATGTAAAAAAAAATTCTATAAACTGCCTAAATGGACTGTCCATTTGAACTGTCTGGAATCAGGATCCACGAAATGAAGAGTTGTACAATGATTAATCAAAACCATGTACAAGAATTTGTAATATTCAACAGCACAAAAAGAAAAAGAAAATGAGATAGATTATCTACATCTAATCAGCTTAGACATAAAGGATAAACCTGTGCACGCAACAGTAGAGTGTCAAGTAATGTCGAGAATACAGAGAAAAACACATCTTCAACATGTTTCCTATTTTCACAATTTAGATCAAGCTCAAGTATACTTCTTGCAAGACTGCACCTGAAGAAAAGTAATACCAAGTAATCTCAAAGTTACAAAGCTTTGGATTCGAAACAAACTAGATTATCTAAATTAAACAGATCATGACAGCATGAATACATCTGCTATCTAGCATAAAACCAGTCATAAATACTAATACTCTAAATAAAATCTGAAATATTTAAATAACATATATATATAAATAATCCATCATCCACGTCGATGAAGCCATAAGGATTGATCCCCATCATCCATGCAGCTAGAGATTTAACATGTTTCAATTAGTTCACTAATTTCTAATGCAGCTCAATTTTTAAAATCTTCTCTTATAATTTGACAATGCAAAGGATATAAAGGATACCAGAACTGCAAAGTTGAATCTGCGATGTCCCAGTCTTCACTTAAAAATGCTACACAGCTGCCATTAATGTAGAAATGATAATTTTAAACCGGAACAAACATAATTCATATCCAAAAATGATGATAAAATTACAATCCAAACCTGGTTAAAACATTAAACAAGAGAAATAACTCCTAAACTGTGACATAGTTATTGCAACAGGAGCAGACTCAGAGATGCTTCAGAAGTTAGATGTACTTGGGGCAGTTTGATACAACTGAATAAAACGGTTACGAATGTTTAACTAATCTGAATGAAGCTAAATTCTGAATACTAAATAAAAAAAATTGTTTAATAAATTATATGTCTGAAACATCTGAATAACAGTTTTTTACTATTTTATCCCTCTGAATTCCATTACAAACTTAAGTAAAATTAAAATAATTATTTTATCATAATTATAACTAAATAAATATGTACTTCATTCAAATGTTTAACTTAATAATTAATTAAAATAACCTATAATATATAATTCAATATTTATTATTTAAATAAATATTAATAATATAATAACTACAATTATCTTCTGAAAATCTTAATTAATATTTATCTATTTACTAATATAATATAGATCAGAGTTTTTTCCCAATTGAAGAGAGAAATTTAGAGAGAGTAAAAATAAGAGCTCTGAGTCGCCGGCCTTTGCCTTTCCGTGGCAACTTTAGGTTATGCCGTATACCCTGGAGGTATCAAATTTATTTATTATTGTTGAAATAATTTGTGTTTTATATTCAGATCTGAATTGATTGATTTTTGTTTGATTTGAATTACTGCGGATTTAGGGTAAGAATTTTGTATGTTGTATGAATACCACTATCCTTTTGATCTGTATTGGCATCAGAGATTCGATCATTCTATGGTTTCAGTCGGTAAGGAATGAAGAGATGTTTTGGCATCAGAGATTCGGTCGTTTGATTTGCATTGTCAGGTGATGGTTTTGAAGAGATGTTTTACGGAAGAGGTTAGAGGAGAAAATGAAATAGATGAGATAGGATATGAAAATGGTGGAAGGATATTGAAGTAAAAAATTCATTCAGAAATTGGCTTCCCGAATCAGCTTAATTTTTTAGGCATACCGAATCGGTGCATCATTCAGAAATTGGTTAACCATTCAGTGCATCTAATTTTTTATCAAACAGATTTAATAGCTAACCGATTCAAATTCAGGTATACTCAGACCTATTAAGCGGTAAACAAACACCCCCTTAGAGTGAATGTATTCATTCCCAAAAGGCGAACTTAGATAAATTACAGTTTTTCAGTTGAGTGACTATCATTTCTAAATGCTGAAAAAAACAAAGTCCCATGCACACTTTTGCACACTATTCTGAAAGTACTGCATTAAAGCATGTCACAGTCACACCTTAAGGTTCTTTATATATTTTTGTAAGAGAATATTATGTTAAATGAGAAGATAGGAATAGAGGATATAAAAGACGAGGAGTAAGAGTCTTGCTAAACACAACAACAAAAACCCAAACAAATAATAAATCAACATTGAACAGCCTAACATTAGTGAACAGAACCGTCCCACGATAAATGTCCAGTATTGACTTTAATGGTCAAATTGACCATTTTAAAATTTAATAATTGGGAATATGTATTTATATTTTAAAAATCACAAACCTTGAGATTAGTAGTAAATTATGTTGTTTATCATAGTCACACTCTCTTCACATATATCTAAGAAAATAACACGATTTTATGGATTTTAAAAATGATCAATTTAACCATAAAAGATAATGGAGGGCATTTATCATGTGACAAAGGTAGTAGTATTCTGACTACCAATTATTAATGGTCCCAATGCTCTCTACAGGTCCCGAATAGATTGCATCAAGGATAAAAACTTTAGGACAATGCATAAGATGGTGTGTGTGGGTCTCACTGAGAGCCTAGCACAAAATATACCAATGTAGGGAAAGAGCCTTAGTACAGTCTTTGCCCCTCAGATTTTTAAGTTTTAGTTGGCCAAGGGAACCAGCTGAAAAAACTGAGAATGAACAAGGAATTCATAATGAAGAAGAAAACCAGCAAGAGTCTAGAACAGGTAAAACTGAGTCAAATATTCTGCCTCTCTATTGTTCAGAATCCTTAAGAAAAAGAAATTCAATGAAACAGAATCCACTTCCAAAAGATTTAAAAAATAAATAAATAGGTTAATCATGAGGAGGTGCATAACGGTATAGTCGAGGAAAGAACAAAACAAAAAGGAGCATTCCAATCGCCAAACTTTTGTGGACATTTGATGAAGCATGTTGAATAATCATTTCTAATATCTAACAATATCTTTTCAAGTGAAGTTTTGCCATAAAAAAGTATGAAGATTTTATCTAACCTTAAGAGTGAATCTGCAAGTGCAAGTGCTTCAGGACTTGCTTCTACTATCAGAGGCGGCGCCTAGTGTATGAAAGACAACAGACTTGTTTATGACAATTGACAAGAAATATCCCTCGCCTGGAATGTAATACAATAACCTTCGACAAAAGAAGGATGTGAAAAAATTATGAATGAATGTAACGTTACTTTCAAGTTGAACTCAAATACTTACGGCCTGGCCAATCTCTGACATCAAACATGCAATACCACCAATTACTTTCTCATCACCATTACTAAGAGCTGGAAGAAGAAGTACTTGTTTTAAAAATCCTACTCTGCATAGCAGAAGTTGTGGTAGCCCCTACAAAAGCAAGGACAAAAAAAGTAAAGATGAAACTATGTAAAGAATGAGTCCACCATATCCATGAATAAGATGACATAATAGGGGCAAAGAATATTTAGTTTAAAGCATGAGGTACACTCCTAGGCATGACAGAAAATTCCTGGGAATCATGTTTTACAAAAAAAATAGAAGTAACTTATACAACTTCCTCAGTACATTTATATCATTTAAGAGTCTTTAAAAATCCCTGGTGCAAGGCAAAATAGAATGCACAAGAAAACAATGGTATAAAAATTTTGGAACAATGGTTTGTGACACTATCCCAAGGCTGCACTAATTTGCACGCCAAGAACGTTCTTCCTCGTGAGGAATAGACCATGGCAGTATTTTCAGTGATCAATGGTTTGATGGTTTCCCTGTCATCTATTGTCGGATACAGTTACCTTTTTGGATTACTTGTGGACATCAGTCAAGGGTGATTCTGAAAAGATTGTTATCTTAATTACTCACTGGTATTAGAGTGCATTAGGATTTTCTGTATATTTCTCATTTTTGTTTTAACCAGAGGATTTCTCTTCCACCTTCCCGAATGAATCTTCATTCTCTTCTAATAAAATATCTTATATCTTCTTTCATCTATAGTGAAAATAGACAATGCCATCAGGCAACAAAACATAAGCTTCTTATTTGCTTAATTTTCTTTTCATAAAAAAAAAAAAAAGGAGTCTGGCTCTAATAATAATCACCCACAGTAAACTTTCAATGTTCAGATCGATTATGTGGAATATTTATAGAACCTAATACCCAAAACTAACCAATGTACCTGATAAATCCCATGTCCTCAAATCATATAAAATTCCAAACATAATATACACGCAGCTCACTCTTGACAATCTACTAGCAAGCATGTTGTGCATCTATCCAAGAAGAATTAAGACTCTAGGTCTTAACGTAAATAACCCCTAAAATGTTTGCATGATGCACTATTTGAATTCCTTACTAGTCAATTCTTAAAAACATGACACAACCTTAAACTTTATTTCAAGAAAATGCCACAATAAATTTAAACACCCCATATATGAATACTAATACAGTTTGTTTCTCTGGTTGATGAGTTGCTCAGTCGCTAGCCCAGAACACCAAATCAATAATATTTTAGTCTACATCAGTCTAACACCAGATATTAACATGTTACATCAGTCTACATTATTGAAACCTCAACCAAATGGAACCAAATTATCTCGACAAGAAAATGGGATAAGATAGACTCTCAAGGCACAAAATTTCAGACCATTGCTATCAATAAAGTTGCTGTCACATGCATGTGCATACCTCAAGGCGGGTCACAAGTTCAACAAGAACTTCAATAGCCAGATCAAATGACAAGGAAACCTACACAAGCAATGAGGATATAAATAGGGTATTTTGAGGGCATCAACCAAAACATACATCAAATGTCAATCACACTAGTAAAGGAAATTTACCTGCAAAGAGTTGAATACAAAATTAAGAAGCGGATGAGCTGGCAATGAGCCAGGTGGAATCTCTGAGAAGCACCCAGCTTGAACCTGCATGTAAGAAGGCAATATTAAAATACAAGAGATATATAACATCCCAAAACTACAAGAGGTGTAAAATCATACCATATGTAGACTACAGAAATTAAATTTCCATAAGTATAAAATGTGCAAACTAGAATAAATACAGCAGTCACATAATATAAGCGAAATATAACAGCACAACCAAATTATTGACTACAGAAAAGCATTCGCCGACTACAAGTTGTTCATTCCTTTCAAAGTAACAAAGTCACTGAACTTGTTCATGAAATAAGAGACCTTGACATATGATTATCTCACCCAACTCAGTAAGCAACGCAAAAGCTTCCTGTTCCTTTCATGCAGTTGGATGCCACCATCAAAAAACTTCTCAGATTGCTGCAGTAGGAATTCAAGAACCATAGGAGTATGTGACAAAAGCTGATCAAAAATGAGATAAGTATTAGTTACAGAGAATGTGAATATAAATGGCCAAATTAAATTTATTAACAAGTGAAGACGATAAGAAAATCCTGAACCTCTCTACCATACACGCATCGCCCATTTGAAATTATCTTAGAATTGTTACTTTGGTCTTCAACAACTTCTGGCAACACAGTGAGCATCTCCAAAACAGCAATATCGCCATTCTCCTGACTTTGCAGATTCTGGAGACTGTAGAAAAGCTTCTCAATAGGTTTGTTATGCTCTACGGCATGTAGTATAAGAGCAGATAGAGCAAGACAGATTTGTGTTAAGAGCTGTCATAAAGATAGAACAAACAATCAGCCAGAAGAAATTCAATGAAATTCCAAAAAGAAAACATGTGAATTTTTATATAAACAGTTGATTTCATATCAAACCATAGAAGAAACACCGATTGCAACATGATATGGCACAAGATTAAGCACTCATTGAAGTTTTTAGACAGACCATACTACATATAGCATCTGATTCAAGTTCCAGCGCCAGAAAAATCTATTGAGAGAGTTAGAGCACCTGTGGGGGACCAAAACTAAACTTTTTAGCAGCCACCAGAAGACCATTAAGAAGGGCATCTTTTGCTCCCAAATGCAAATAATTTCCTTCATTTTGGATCTGTAAATTGACAGAATAAACTTGTACTAAATTAGTGTAAGATATATAATAAAATAATACACTAAAGGATATATTGTTTCAAACCTAAGGAACAGATACTGTGCTGAAGCTTTTTTATGAGTACCACATGCAGAAGTTAATAGTTCAAACTTTTCGCAGTTTCGTAGTCCTCTTGGGAAATATGCTAGAATGACCCCTATGCCACTATGCTACAGAAAATGACAGATATTAATTCTGTATGTAGTTTCTTATGTATGTAAAAGTACAAGCTATAGTTAGTTGCCCCTAATATAAACTTCCAGCATCAGGCTTCCTTGGCTTTATTTTGTATTAGAAACTACTAACCAGCCTTTTCAAAAAGACAAACTAACAACAGCAAGTAGTTCCTAATCTTCATAGAATGGTATCCCACCGTCAATCAAAAGGAAAATCCATAAGAATACTAAATGCAGCTATATTCCATTAGTTTTGTAGCCTTCCAGTATAACAATTGAATTTTTTGTGAAACGAAGTCTGTTAAGTGCTTCAAATAAGATAAGGAATCTACTTTTAGCCAAAGGAACAAAGCCTAGTCAAATCTTGATTCCCCCTGTAATCACATTTATGAGTTGAAAACCCATGTTTCAGTCAACAATGTACTTACACCTGGCAGTCAGGTCTTTCCTTTTGTCTCATTCAAACTGACATTCAGGGGGTGTTTGATAAAAACTGAATGAAATAGTTTTAAGTAATCTGAATGAGCTGAATGAATTAGATTTCTGAATACTGAATGAAAAAAGTTATTTGATAAGTGACATATCTGAAACATCTGAATAACATGTTTTTACTATTTTACCCTTCTGAAAAAATTCAAAGTTGTTGTATAAATTTATTTAATATTACTTAATATAATATTTAAAAAAAAAATTTACTTCATTAAGCTGTGACTTAACCATTCAGCCAAAAAAATTAGACTTAGTCATTCAGCCCAAAAATCTGACAGATTCAGTCATTCAGACCTAAACAAACGCACTGAATGGCTGACCGATTCAGCTCCATTCAACTCTAAACAAACAGCCTCTCAGACTTCTTCTCTCTCAAGTACCAGCTAAGCTATTCAATTAAACCTACCCTAAGATGTACATTGGACTCAACACACTACACTGATAGACCTTAGAACATGCTAGAATTAAACTAATAACTACAGAATCTTAAAGCTACACGTTACCTATATTTTAGTGACTCGGTTGAAAGAACAAAAGATTTGACCGATTACTGATTTACCAGAGACCACATTTGGTGACCCAGTAAAAGACCGAGAGACACCTTTCATGCCCTTCTAGTGACTCCAAGAACATAATAAAACATAGACACAACTAAAATGAGCGATTTTAATTTATATATAATTTAAAATACAGCAACTAAACTTAGGGACAGTCTCGTAAAATCTTTCTATTGGAATCATTTTCCAAAATTTATTTCTTCCTTAACATTTAACTGCCTCCATCAGCCCTCCATCAAAGGAAGAAGATAAGACTGTTTGGAAATTATTTGAGTCTTAACTACTAATAGTTCACTTATCTTTTTCAGGTAGATATTCCAACTGTCAATCTATTTACAGTAGATCAATTGATTGCTAACGCTATCATTCACTAACTTACTAGTACTTAATAGTAGTATTTTGTAGAATGTAAATTAATTGATAAGTTATATTAACTGGAGTAGCATCAAGTTTAAATTTTTAAATTTAAAAAAAAAAAAAACCTTCTTTATTTACCACACTCAACAGATAGATTTTATAGTAGTTATTTTCCTTTACAGTAATTGCAACCATGTAATTATCAATAAATAAAAAGATGACAGGCCTTTCGTTTGAGAATCTGAGCGGCGAAGAACTCAGCTTCGAAATCGGAGACGAAAGGGAGATGGTGGTCGGAGGTGAGAATAGAGGTGGCGACCTCCCAAGCAGCATCAGTCTGCTGAAACTGAACCAGCCATTGATTTGCCGCAACTCGGTTGCAGGATTGAGCGTCATGATTCAACACGTGAACGGCCTGAGCTACCTTGATTTGTAACTCCATTCTGTTTCTGTCTCTTCGACTTCAAGTGATTCTAAAGGGAAAGCAAACAGAAAGAATCATTAAAAGAGAAACATAAGAGAACGACGCCAGTAATTCCTTCCCTCCGTAATTTCTTCTTGTTATTCGGGGCTCCGTTGATCGGACGGCTATTGGGTGAAGGAGGTGTTCCTTTACTGGTGGATTGGCATATAACGGAGGGGAGGGATAGGATAGGACCATGAATTTTATAGTGTACCTGTTTTCCCTAAAATATCAGTAGCCTACCCCCGCTCTCTTCACTTGGGAAAGTGACAAGTCAAACTATTCCCAAAAACTAAAGTATAAAGTAGCATGTCAATAACAAAAAAAGGGATTGATATTTAAGAAAAAATAAAATTTTTATAAAATTTTATTTACATAAATAATAAGTGAATATTATTTTTATATGAGTAAAATTTTGTATAAATATTAATTTTTTTTATAAAAATAACAATTTTCTAACAAATTTTTATACTTGAGTTACAAGTTAATGATTGTCTTACTACTAGCTCAAGTTAGGGATGATGGTTTTTAAGTTTAATTGAGTAAAATAATATTAAATTATATCACTAATAATATAACAAATAATTTTTAAAACTATAGTAAAAAAATTAAGATAGCATACAATATAAAATTTATACATTTCTTCATATATATATATATAGGGTCTCTATCCACAGCAAGTAGTTATTGTGGATGAGTTTTAGCAACTAATGCAGAGAGTATTTTTACTATAGATTTGTCATGCTGTTACTCCTTCTCTGGTTGTTGTGAATGGGTTTCAGCAACTAACGCGGAGGTATTTTTTATATGAATTTATCATGTCGCTACTCCTTACGACAAGTCATGTTGTTACTCCCTATTGCGACAAGCCAATTTATAATTAAAATTGCCCCTGCTACTCCTCCTTGTAACAAACTAATTTTTGCGTTAATTAATCTTGCTGTTATTTTCTCTTATGGCAGTCTAAATTTGATTGTTGTGAATAATTCTCCGTTTATATATATATAATATGTTGCACTGCGAATGCAATTTCCTAATTCGAATTTAAGGTATCAAGTCATTGACGATTTTTTGTTCGGCTCACCCCAATGGTCCCGAATTGTGACAACCTATGGCATATAGAATTAGGGCAAGGGATGAGATTATAGAAGGAAAAAAACCTGTCAAACATATACCACTAAAATATACCTTATACATATTTATTTCATCTCGCCCGTATTTTGTATAAAAAATATATGAATAATTAAGTTTAGTTAAGTTTGATATAAGATATGTCATTTTTAACAATTAATAGTTATAAATTTTCCCCTTCTACAATTACAAATAAATTCTTTTACTTTTATTAAAATATATTTAATTATCATAAAAAAATAATTGGTGAGCAGTAACAATATTGTGAAAACAGGATGAAATAAAGTATATTAGATGATTTTAATTGTGGAGAAAAATTGTCACTGTGATCATATTATATCTACTTCGTGTATATTTTAAATAATAACATCCACATTCAAAATGGCACAATTTTTTAGAATTTTTGCTCTCCTAAATTAATTAGAAGTGAAATAAACTATCCTTTATTTATTTATTAATGAAATAAAACTCAGACATAAAAGTTAAATATAAAATAGCGTAGATGGGGCCATCAGTAACATCAACTGGTTTGGACTCTTTGGGCCTTATTAACCGACCCAAGAATACAACTGTCAAAATAAAATTAAATGTAAAAGAAAGACCACAAAATTCAGGTTGATTACCAGTCCAAAAAAATGAAAGACTGAAACCAGAGCTGCCTGATCGGAATGTTTTCCGGAAGACGATCGGATTCTTTAGCCGATATTTATACATTTCCGCCGAGGCCGAACCCATTTCCCTCCTCCTGAAAAAGCATTCAAATTCGAGCTCAAATGCTGAGTGTAAACAAATCCATTCAAAGCTCATAACCTCACAATCCATCTCAGAAATCTACGTAACTAACACCCTGTTGAACTTTTACTCGAACAATGAAGATTCATATAGTGCACGAAAACTGTTTGATCAAACGCCTCACAGGAATGTAGTATCATGGACATCCATGATTTCATCTTATGTACATTATGGGTCGTCTGGAACTGCATTCCAATTATTCAAGAAAATGCTTGAATCAAATGAGAGACCAAATCAATACACATTATCAATTGCAGTTCGTGCTTGCACAAGTTATGGTTTTGTCAAATTGGATAAGCAAATTCATGGTCTAATTGTTCGTTTTGGGCTTGAAAGGGATGAATTTGCTGGGAGTTCTCTTGTGGGATTTTACTTTAAACTTGGGGGTAATATCATTGATGCGTGTCAGGTTTTTGATGGGTTGTATAGAAGAGATTCTGTTACGTGGAATGCTATGATTTCTGGATATGCAGAGGTTGGTGATATGATACTGGGGGAGTTTTTTGGTTACTTTCAGAAATGCAGGTAGTCTATGGATTGAAACCCAATGATTTTACGATTACCAGTTTGCTCAAGTGTTGTTGTTTGTTGAGAGAGGTACAGCAAATTCATGGGCTTGCTTTAAAGGCTGGGTATGAAGTTAATATAGTGGTTGGCAATGCTTTGCAAGATTCATTCAGAAAGTGCGGGGACATAAGTTCAAGTGGCGAACTATTTGATTCGATGGAGGTGAAAGATAATTTTGTTTGGAGCTCCATCATATCTGGTCATGGGAGAACTGGCAGTGGAGAGGAAGCTATCACTTTGTTTAAGTATATGTGTAGGCAGGCAGGGAATGAAGCCTGATCAACATGCATTGTCTAGTGCTTTAGGAGCTTGTGTAGAGATTAGGAACTTGAAGGTAGGAACCCAAGTTCATAACCAGATGATAAAAAATGGATTTCAACGCGATTGTTTCATTGCTAGTGTTCTTTTAACACTTTATGCAGACACCGGCATTGGTGAGGCAGAAAAGTTGTTTAGAAGGATTGATGATGTAGATATAGTAGCTTGGAATTCAATGATAATGGGTTATGCCCAGATGGAAGAGGGATCCACCTCTTATTGTATCAGTGCTTTTCAGAAACTATGTAGAACAACTGCCTTGAAACCTGATGGAGTCACTTATATTGCCCTTCTAAAGTCTTGCCATACAATTTCTGATCTAGTTGTAGGTGTTCAAATCCATGCGGTGATTCTGAAATTAAATCTAAGTTGTCAGACTCCAATTGGTAATGCAGTAATCAACATGTATTCTAACATTGGGGCTGTTGATGATGCTTCTAAAGCTTTTGATGACATTTTGAACAAAGATGAAATCTCGTGGGGTTCTATAATTGGAAATTATCAACAGAATGGATTTGAACTAGAAGCTTTGAGGTTGTGCAAAGAGATGTTGGCAAAGGGGGTCAATTTGACAAGTTTTAGCCTTCCCTTGTGCATTACGGCTTCTGCAGAACTTGCAGCTATTGATTTGGGCGAACAGTTTCACACATTCTGTTTAAAGTATGGTTTCAATAGAGATGTTTTTGTTGAGAGCTCCATCATAGATATGTATGCTAAATGTGGAAACATCACAGACTCCCTGATAGCTTTTGAAGACCTAGAAAATCCAAATGAAGTAGCCTTTAACGCCCTGGTTTCTGGATTTGCACAACATGGAAAAGCCATAGAGGCAATTGGAATATTTAAAAATATGAAAAATATGAGCTTAGTTCCCAACGGAATCACCTTCTTGGCTGTTTTATCAGCTTGTAGTCATGCAGGTCTGATTGAAGAGAGTTTATTTTTCTTCGATTTGATGCATAAGAAATACAATATAAAGCCAGAATCTGAGCATTATGCTTGCTTGGTTGATGTGTTTGGTCGTGCTGGAAGGCTTGAGGTGGCATACCAAATTATGGAAAAGAATGCTAGTGTTCAAGCATGGAGAACGCTGTTAAGTGCTTGTAGGAATTATGGTAACTTGGAAATTGCGGAGAAATGTGCCATCAAGGTGATGAAACTTAATCCTGATGCTCATGCCTCGTATGATGTTCTATCGAACCTTTACTCTGGAGTGGGAAAATGGGAAGAAGCTCTTAATTTAAGGCAGAAAATGGTTGATATTGGAGTGAAGAAGAATCCGGGAAGTAGCAGGATATTTAGAGATGGCGTTCACGAGTTTGACCAACACATTGAGCCGACATATTAGAAAACCTCGGTTCTGGGAAGTAAGTTTTGATGATTTCATTGATCAGATTTGTACTACCTTGGAAACAGTATTAGCAACAGTAATCAGGACAAGTAAACCAAATCAATTTTTTTGATAATGATTTTCATTGCCCTGAGGATATCACTGGTGCCCAAACCGACGGCATTCAGTCCTAGTAGGCAACGGGTAATAGACAAACTCAAGACATATCGGATTTGATTGATGGAATTCAAGAATAATTGTACGCTAAACTGAATTTACCAAACAGTACAAGTAAAGGCTGGGTGAGAAGCTCTCCTGTACATGGTATAAACCACATAACATGGGTGGGTGTAGCTAATACACGTTACGAGTTTTGTCCATAAAACAACGAATCCAGTGCACATGGAGAAATTGGATTTTTTAGCTCGAGGTTCTTCATGTCCTGTCACCCCTTCTCAAGGTAAGGAATTTCCTTGCTTAATATTACACGAGCTTATAGATTATATCATCAGGTTGTATCACAGAAAGTGGTTTTAGTAGATGAGGCTTTTCAAGTTGTAAAAGAGAGTTTCTTTTTCCCGAAAACGATAGATACAATGTTATGTGCTAGAGCTACATTAGTAACTACACAACGCTTCACCAATCAAGAAGATGTAGCTATGCGGAACTAGTTCAAACAGAATGAAAACCAAGATGAGGCTACTCACAGAAACAGTATCCAATTGTGAAAGATATAGAAAGAGAAAAGTCCTTGGTTTTCAACAGGGTCAAAAGAGTATTGTTCAGGACGCAAAAGGTGGGAATTTTCACAATGGAATTTTTCAAACAAATGTTATAAATAACATGCCCGGTTGCATAGTCCAAAGTTGAATCCAATGTTGAAGCAGCTCCAGAGAACACAAGTGTAAAAAGTTATAGCTACAGTGGAATGAATTTTATCGAAGGAAAGGCGTAGCAGTTTCAGTGAAGGATTATCCCGAGATTCAAGTGCATTGCTTGTAAAACTGGGTAGTTTGAAATGATTGAAACATGCAGGGATATTTGCTCTCAGTTTTTTGACAGTGGAAGGAGACTATAATTAACTGGTCCCTTGCGAGAAAGATGTTTGCTTTTGCACGAGTGTAATCCATGTTGAAGCCTGTATATAGTTGAACAAGACTGTTGAATTAGCACAAGCTGGATGTTTTTGTTAATGACTTCAATTGAAGGCTCTCTGAAGCATTTCATTCGGGCAGTGATTAAAAATCCATGTGATGATACAGCTTGCCTCACATTGAAGCTTAGATGTCATCGTAGTCTTATTCCTATAGAATTACAGAATTACCAACTGTTATGGTTAGTTCTGATGAATGTACATATACTACTGATGAAACCAAATTCAGTTTTTGACAGGCTAAGAAATTGTGATGTAGCATGAGTCAATAGTATACTGTACTAAGTTAATAATGTAACTCGGGGAGGATAAATTAACTTCATAGAAACCACTCAAACCAGTAAATATACCAAGGATGAATTTCCAGGATTCCAGCCATATCTACTTACAGACATCAACTGCTCTTCAATTCATTCAACAATCCACTGGATTTTACATTTTGGGTTCACAGCGGGGATAATAAATCAAAATAAAGCCAGCTCAAGCATACCAACGTACAGTTCAACCAAGAGGGATGTCAACTTGATCCTCAGCACAATACTAAACTAGGGTCACATTAATTCAATGTGAAAGAAAGGCAAAAGTGCAAATGTACCCAAATGTAAGGTTTCAAACCCCAGTAAAATGAATGATGTAACAAGCTTTGTAGTTTATATAATTTCACGAAAGATACAGGTACAAAGAGAACTTACACCTAAGATACAAAACATTCTATTACACAAGGTTAGCCAAATAATCTTGTTTTCTTCTTTTCCTAAAAAGTACAAGTGACAGGTAACAGTGATCACACATTCAAACTATTGCGGTAAGAACTTGAAGCTAGGTGTTTTACTCTCATGTGATGGATGGATGTATGGGTAAAGTAAAATAACATAAACTAAGAGTTCATTCGCAAAATACATCTGGAATTGTTAAACATGGTCCAAGTTATAAGGAAGCATGCCAATAAGATAGCAATACATCTATCGCATGCACAAACTGCTGCTCTCAAGTCCATCCTTTCTATTTTTTCGTTTTTGTGATGAGTACTTTTGGCCCCAAGGGTGGACGCAGAGCGGAAGCAGCCCATCGATATTTCTTTCAGTTCCTGAGCCACATACGGTGGATGGTAAAAAAATACATGTAGCTTCGTCTCATGCTCAGGCAAATAAGTGGTAAACAGTCAAAAAACTAGTACAAGGACTCTGTATCAATCCCACCATCATCCTCAGGCTTATCATCAGACGAGGTCGTCTCTGGGAAGAATTCTTCACTAGGATACATCTTCTGAAATAACTGTGCCATATATATATGGCACAAAAACCAAATCCATTGAGCACTAAATAATAGGAGTAGAAATGATTCTAAGCTTGTCAACAAGCAAGAGAAAGAGACTACATGGAAATAGAAGCAATAAGGAACTATAAAAATTATAGGAAAGGAAAGAATTACTTCTGAGAGATATACCTTTGCAGTGGCATGTAAAGCATCATTGTAATTCAGATTCACATCTGGCATAGGCATAGAACTGACAGATCCAAATGAGCCCTGAACCAACAATCCCAGAGATATTATTTATTTAGATAAAACAGTGGCATAGATATTAAAATGGCATCAAATCTAAAAAGTTAAATTATCTCAATATATATTGAATACTGTCAAATAAGTTTACAAGGCTCCAAGTCCAAGGCTTGTTAATTCTGCTACCACACGATCATATTAAAAGGATCATTAATGATCTTGCACAATATTCAGGAGGCCTAAATATATAGCCACGACAAGTAGAAGAAAAATGTCGAATACAATCAGTGCATGAAGTGATAAGTTTGAAATCTCCCCAATATATGTGAGAAGTCAGAAAATTTCCTGTCCATTAAGGAAGAGGACTATTTAAGGAACCACCAAAAGAGTAGGCATTACTATAAATAAATAAAAATTAATAAATAAAGCATGTACAACATCCCCCCACTCCACCACTAAACAGGGAAAAAATAAGAGAAAAAGATAATCATAACTCCTTCAAACTGAAACTAGACCCGAAAAATGACATACTATTATAAAGAAATGAGATTCAGAATTAAGTGCCTACACAAGGAAAACAACCACCATAGAAAAAACAGAGAGAGAGAGAGAGGCAAACCATAGTCAGCTCCTGTATATACAGGACACCCCAAAGTAAAGTGGGCTTGACTTCTTCTGAATTCTCACTTTGCTCTGTGCAAATACTTTCCGGGCTTCCAGAAATAGGAATTGAAAAAAGATAATTTACAGCTGCCTTGAGTAACTTTTCCCCTTCAATTGCATCCTCACACAAAGCTGAAATATAGAACACAAACCTGAACAAAACAGTATAACTTAACTAACTTGACTAGTAAAAGTGATAATCCAAATGAGAATTGTGCATTCTCTCCAAGTCATTTAGCACGTTAAGAGCTCCAGTTCACATATCTTTAGTACGGTATGAGAGAGAGAGAGGAAAAAGTAACGTACATGCCAGAAGGACAAACAGCTAAACTGCTAGCTAGCTGCAGAACTCGGAGAGATGCCACCTGCCCAGGGTATAGAGCTAG
Organism: Hedera helix; assembly: GCA_947179155.2. NCBI lineage: Eukaryota > Viridiplantae > Streptophyta > Magnoliopsida > Apiales > Araliaceae > Hedera > Hedera helix. Next base: position 36,616,991 of record OX359270.1, on the reverse strand, counting down.
AGAGAAACAAAGTCAAAAGATAAGCCATCCTAAGTTTCAAATAAGCTAAAGGGGTATATAGGACAATGCTCTCACATCTAGGAGGTAAAAACACCAAACAACTGGATAAATCTGGCTTTAATGGAGTCTTTGTAATGCATATTCCTCTAGCCACCTTTCCTTTAACAGCTCTCAGGGCAAAATCAGGAGAACTATCGTCAAGATAATCTGAGGAAGAATTTTCCATTGGTGATGGAATTGTAAATGATGGATCTAGGACCAGTTTTTGGCTGAACAATTCCTGTCCACAAGCTAACTTAACACCTTTGTAACTCTCACTACCCTGCAAAATTTCAAGATGATAATTACGGATCCTGTATACCTCACAGGCAGCGATTATTTCTGTCAATGCAAGTTGCAGAAAATAAATAAGAATCAGATACATATACATATATATAACACCTTGTCTACAAGCAGAGCAATCACGGGCATTCGCAAAACCTGTACGAAAGAAGGTCAAAATGTGGATCAATATTAAAAGCTGGCAAAGTTACAGCAAAAGCATTTCTAAACCCAAAAGTTGTGGGAATATCACAAGGCAATAGAGCTAACTACAGAAATGCAGTAGAACTACACAAAAAGATTTCCCCCTCCCTCAAGCCACCAAAAAAATAATGAGAGCGAGAACAATGCACAATGGAACTTACATAAAGACAACCTTTGACTGCAGCACGACGGCAGAAGGCTTGTGGTAGTTCTCCTTGGCCATAAATGGGGTAAATCAAAGCCCCAAGTGCATTGGGAAACCTGAAGGTTGAAACCATATAGGATTAAAGAAATGTAAAGATCATCAAACATAAAATATTAAGACATAATAGCAACTCATCTCACAAGAAAACTATCAAACAAGATGAAGCATGGAGATAGTATATTTATATTAGAATGGCTTTTGCATTATCAATCAGCCACAAAGCAAAGGAACATTTTGAAATTTCTAAAATAACACAAATGGCATTCAACCTCAGTACATCTTTAGAGTCAATATTAACATGAATCACTTTGTAGATTTAATATTAACATCAACCACTTTGACAGCATTCCATCACTCACCGTTTCACTCCCTCTCTGTTTGTTTTTTGAGATCGCGTTTTACTTTTCAAATACTTTAAATGACCAGTTTCGGAAAAAAATAAAGCAAGGGTGAAAAACTATTACTCCTGGATAACTATTGAACTGTGAAACAAGAAGAGCAAGAAAATAACCTGCCAATTGACGAGTGGTAAAGTGCTAAACGATTGATTCCATCTTTTGTCTTAAGAAGATCTTTACAGACTTCTGCATTGTCTTGATCATAATCTGCCATGGCTATTGCATACAGAATTATCCTACATGGAAAATGATTACAACTTAATTTTTGCTCTGATTCTTGAAAATTAGAAACCAACAAACATTTGACAGTATGAAGCCCTAGCGACTAGATACGAGCTTTCTTACAAGAGTACCCCTATCAAAAATAAAGAAATCAAGATACTTAGCAGTATTCTATGCTGTTTAATAGTATATATAATTTTGAGAAAGGAAAGAACAGCATAAAGCTCAGCCAGAAACTTCAGTGCAGATGTATGCACAAACTCTTATAGATTTCATAATGAAGTCTCAAATGAAATTTATGTCTCTAATAGATAGCCACCAACTAAAAGATGAAAATCTAATGACTAACTGCATCTTAACAAGATTTCGATCTTGGCGCATACTGGAATAAGTTTTTATATAGATAAAATGCTCAAATAAGGTTTTAAACCACCATGTTCCCTAATTATAAGGAAGGGAAAATGATATACATAACATAATGGCAAGAATTGAGGTCTCTAACATTCTCTACCTGAGAATTAGACAAAAGAATTAACTTTTAGTTTCTCAAAATACAATTAAACAAAGGGAGTAAGATTTAATCTAAATTCCCAAAGAAACTCATCAAATAATTACCATTATTTAAAATAATCCCTCCACTTTCAAAAGCAAATACCCTAATTTAATAAGAGCAGAAGCTAGCTAACTTGTTTACCTCTACCATTTGAAAGTAATAATACCCAGTCTAATTTTCAAAAGTGTTTAACTTTGTATAAGAAATCTTGAGCTGAAAACAAATTATCTATCAGTTAAAACTTATAAGGATTCCAGGAAAAGGACATACTTACATAAGAAAGGACATAACATCATTAAAGAGAGCATAGAAAAAAATTCACAAGCTATCATAAGATCAGTGAAAAATATGAAAAAAAGAAGATTTTGTAGTAACAGAGAAATGGAGGCAATTGAAGTTGTACGATTTTATCTTAGGTGGCAATCGCATTTTGTTCAAGAACTCAGCAAACGGACTCTCCAAATCCTCCTCCGAAATTTTTTCATTGCTCTCAGAAGAATTAACAGCTTCTAAATGCCCCTGCACCAGCTTAAAGAAACTCATCAACTGATTCTTCTCACTCCAAGCAAGGGTTTTATCCTTAAATATCGCGCTCCTCGAATCAGGCACACTCCTCAATTTACCATTTTCATCGCAAATCAAGCTACCATCGATGTTTTTAAACTCCATGTACTGATTGGCGTTTGATTTCAGCATTAAGTCAACTGCGGAGTCAGCGCAGAACAAAACCCTAGGTCCAGCCAAGTCCAAATTGAACTTTCGAGAGTGTTGTTCATCAAGAGGTTCGGAGGAGAGAGAAGGGAAATCAACGATGGAGTATAAGGGGCGAGTGGTGAGATTGATAATGGAGAAGGAGGATGAATCATCTGAGCCGTCAGATGATGGAGGGTGGGGATTAGGGTCGGGGTTTAGGGAGTTGGATTTGAGGAAAGAGAGGAGGTCGTGGAGGGGGAGAGAGGAGAAGTGACTGCCATAAAAGGGGTTTGGGTCGAGGTGGAGCACGGTCTTCCCGGCGGTGGAGGCCGCGGCGGCGACGACGGATTCAGGGAGGCCGGTGCCGACGACGATCAGGTCGAAGGTGGTGGGTTCGATCGGTGGGTAAGACATGGTCTCGGCCATGACGGAGAAACAGATCACACCGAAGATATCATGAAGATCGCGATGGGCCTGTTCGGCAAAAGACTTATTTTAAATTGAGTTAAACTTAAAATATAAGTCGATTTAAAATTTAAATATAAGTTAATTTATAAATAGAAGCGTTCGACAATAATTTAATTAATAAGTCATAAATTAAATTAAAAGGGTTATAAATATATTTGGCTAATAATAATTTATAAATTAAAATTTAATATAAAAATTATTAAAAATATCATTAATAAAAAAATACATTGATTTAATATCATCTCATAATAATTATCTACAATTTCATTGATTTTAACACTTTTGTAAGTTTGGAACGATACAGAGAATAATGAAACATCGTCTCATGTAGCTCAATAATAATATTTATTTCAGAGTAATTATGAAACTGAGGGTGTTAATATTTTTTTAAACTAATAATATTTATTTTGCATTCCAAAAAAATTGAATATTTCAATAATAAAAAACAAATAGTACATAAAATTTATATTTATTTGAAAATAAGAAGTAGAGTAAAAATAGATAAATACTACTTGGATAAAAAAATTAAAAGGCACAAATAGCATAAGGAGTTCTATTGTTCTTTTTGTTTAATTTTTTGGAGGTGATAATATTTGTGAAAGAATAAGCATGTTGTAATTCTATGTATGTACATTTGTAAGGAGTTGAACAGGTATTTACACTTAAAACGATAAATGAGGGCAAATTAAATTTTTTTTATAATCAAAATGAATTCAAATAAGTTATTCTGTCTACTTTAAATGATATTTTTATTTGGTTACTATCTCGACATGATATCTTGTCTGCTTTAGGTGATATTCATCTTTAGTTACTATCAAGACATGATACACTGTCTCCTTTAGATAAAGTTATAAATTGATATGCAGTTATAACTTTAAAACTAAGTATGAACAATATTAGGATGCAGAATAAATCAAATTATACAAAATAAACAGCAAATTAAAGACAATTTTTTTTTTACGTGGTTCAACACTGTTCATAAATTATAAAAATTCATTATGCGTGAGAAAAGTAGGACTATTTGCTAGGAATAGAATAATAGAGTAAGTAATTTAGAATAATATGTTAGGTGCATAATGGACATTTGATATACTTTGACAAATTTAAGAAACATAACTTGTAAGTCATTCTAAAATAAGTACCAATATGTTACTCTCTATTTTTTGGCTTATAAACCAACTTACAAGTAAAAAAAAGTCATTGTCATTGATGTCAAGAAGGGTTGATCAATTGGGAATCTAAGAAGAAGAACAAATTCATGGATAAGGTGCTATTGAGGAAAGTTGATTTGAAGATGGAGGCTGTTACCAGTAGAATTGAGCTGTTGAAGATGATTAATGAACAAAATCAAAACCAGACTAGTGGAATGGGCGTGGGATTTGGGACAATTCAGGAAGAGATTAATCAGGGGAGTGCCCCTTTTTATGAAGAGGATGATGGACTTCATGAAGAAATTGATGTGATGAATCTTTCTGGCTTTTGTACCACTAGAAGCATGGGCTGAGAGTCAGCAATGGCTATTGCCACAACTGTTTTTTGTTTTATTCTTACATTACCTACTCAGATACTCCTACTGATTATAAAAAAAGAAAGTCTCAATTTGCGATTTTCTAAATTTAGATATACATCTTTATCTTATAGTTTTTAGATAATTTATAATATTTAAAATTTTATTGGCTAAATAATTTTTATTTGCTTTGAATTTTAAATTTTTGTGAATTGATTGCAATTCCAAATATTTTGTTTTGAATTAGATGGAACATTTAAATATATTGTGGAGTATTACATTAATAAAGAAGTAAGCTAATTTATATATCATGTTTAAAGTTCATCATTTATAAACAAATTTCGAATATTTTATATTTTAAGTTAATATTTTAATAATTATATTATAAAATATGATCAATTAGAAATATTTCTATTAATTGAAAAAATAGTTGGCTTAATATAGCAGTTGAGTTTCATATACAGTTGAAGATCAAGTTTTGCAATAGCAACATTTTGTTGATGTATAATAAATTTAAAGGCAAAGTGAAGTTTTATATATATTAAGAAAAATCAAATTTTCTGTCCAAAAATTCAGCCTTTCGCTGATAAATACACAGTTTTCACAAGAGGCAATTTTGCCAAACCAGCAAAAAATATGAACTTAGAACCAATAAATACAAGAATAAGAATGTCTAATGCTACAGCAGGCAAAAAATAGGTTTCTCTAAATCCTTGGTGGCTTCAGTCCTTCCTTTCACTTGAAGATTTTTCTCCTTCTTACTTGAAGATTTTTCGACAAACGAATTTTCCAACCCTGGTAGACACTATCAACCAAGGTATGATCCCAACCTGCAATTACAACAAAAAAATGGATCAGTGGATTCACACAAGTAATACCTTCTTGCGCCACATTTCACTTTGTCGACTATCTCATCAAAATAGTTAAATAGTACCCTTAACCATATTATAATCACAGAATATAATCAATCCGTAAAAAGATCAGTGCATTGCAAATTTTCATATGCCCTCATCTACAACTGGGAACTTTGGGGCTGAGGAGGAAGAAAAGCAGAATAGGAGTGTGTCCCATCTCTTGAGTAAGGTCCTCTAATAAAAGAAGTGGCTAGCTGAATCATTGAAAAATACAAACTCTAGTTCTATTTACCATAACATTGTTATTCGAAGGACCTCCAGCTCTCCAAGATAGAACCCTCCCTGCCAAAAAAGAAGAAGGAAGAAGATGGATTCAGTTAGATCAGTACAACTGCAGTATTTTTCTCAACTATTTTCTCCATTTATCAAAAAATCACAACTTTGGTTTTCCTACTCTGTAGTGCCTGACAACTATGTTAGGTTCATCAGTTGTCAAACAGATCGAAGTATTACAGTCACAAGGTGGTGAGCAATATATATTTGGACAAGAGATCAAAAATGGTAGTAACACGTATCTAAGCAGAACAGAAGCAGTCTCAGTAAAAAACTAAAAAAAACAGAGAGAGACAGTTAAGTATTACCAAAGGGCTGCACAAGCTGCTCAGATATGGCAGCAACAGGAAACCACCAAAACCACAAAATAAGCACAGAATATATACAGACCTGTACCATAATTAGATGGATCAATTTCTCAAACCTTAACAAAGAATTATGTAACATTCTAAAGTGACAAAATGTTCCGGAAATCACCTTTAGCATCATGAGTCCTTTTACATGTGAATCATATGTCAACTTCATCTCCTTGCTGAGCAATTCTTGATCTGCATGTCATGAACTTGTTAGAGATTTTGCCTACACTGAGCACATCCAAATTGCATAAGCAAATAAAAAACAACAGGAATATTATGCGTTATGTAAATTCATGGAGTCTGTTAGTCCGATTAAGTGATCAAGGAATGGGCATACTAATGTAACACAACATATTACGCCGCCATAGAAAGCATACACATGTATACCTACCATAACTCTCAATATTTTACAATGAGTTACCTTTTGATATGATAATATTTATCAATGTACGAACTAACACTACATTTAAATTAATATGATGACTATTTAATGACCGGAACTCAATTTTTTTTTAGTTTTATATAAAAAAAAGAAGGTAATAAATACACAAGAAGGAAGGACTCAGGTCCTTTCGGCACAAAAAGAAACCCATTTTAAATAATCTCCATAATACCCGAGCTGTACTTTGGGTTCCAAGGTGCCTTAGAAAGTTAGAATGATAATCTCTCATTAAGATAGTGCATCGAGATTCTAGCCATTCTCTCGAGGTTAAAGTACAGCCTAACAATTATAAAATTTTAATATCCTCTTTTAACTTCAAATTTTATTTACACGAGTCTATTTCATTTCTCCCAAATTTTAGAGTTAAAGTTAACTATCATTAATTTTTTCTCTAATCTTTTATCAATTATCCATAAATGGTTAATTACTTAGTTTTAATTCTTATTAATTTTTATGCATTATGCTAATTAGTTCATCCACACATACTCTTTAACTTTACATTGTTTACAATATATATTGAAGTTTTTGGCATGTGTCACTAGATGTTGAATTTAAATCAATAAAGGCATAAATTGTGAATATATAATTTTGATTAAAAACTAAAGGGTGTTTAACTTATTCCTGTTATTAATTTTTTTTTACTTTGCATTTATTATTTTGTGAATTTGTATTTAATATTTTGAATCAATATATTGAAGAAATTTTTCAAGATCTGATCTGAATCTTTTTCCTATTTAATATATCTACTCAAGAGTCAATTAGTTCTCAGTCCAAGAGCAACCTAGTGAAACTATTTCTTCACAAAAAAGATGTATTTGATACCATTAAAAATAAAGCGTTTATAAAATAATTTCAAGAAATAAAATCCCGAAGAATGATTTTGAATTGAATTTTATGTGTTTTAAATTGAAATTTATATTTGGTTAATTTTACTATTATTTTTTAAAATTTAATTATAAAAGTGTCCACCCTTAAAAAAATACTGCGTCCGCCCCTAGTTAAAGGAGACACCTCTAGAGGACTTCGTAAGTGGAGAAACAGAATATTCAATCAGTAATACTAATTCAAAAACATAAAGGAAATATGGATGGGAGCTAACAAGTAGTATTTGTTACTAACACCCAAACAACTGGCAAAGAGATGAATTTCTAACCAAAGCTATAGATGTCGGAGTTGAAAACTTATGTTGGTACAGCAGAGTAATATAACTCTGCCTCATACTCCCTCCTGTTTGGCCCTAATTCGGGTGTCATCACATATACTTTCAGGAGTGTCATCACACATACTTTCAGGAAAGGTAATCCTAAGTATGTAAATTACATCACATAGTAGATCCCGAAGACTTAATCTCTCACATTACTTAGCCATGACATTCATTTTTGAGTCGTCCAAATATGGAAATAATGGCACTCAAAATTGGGTAGTAAGGAATATTAGGTTATATACACTTAGTTGACTTTTAGATCGCAGAAATATCTAAAAAATATCTAAATTCTCACAAATTTTTTAAATATGCTTAAGGAAAAGCCTCAGCCTCAACCTCATATATAAACTTGTTCAATAAAGTACCATACTTTTGGCAAGTTCTTTCTCCTTAGCTGTTGCCATCCTCCTTAGTTTGGCGGCTTGTGCAAATGTTGAAGGTCTGCAATTAACAAAGAATCACAGAGTTGTTACATGTGCTATAATGTGCAATGAGATAATATATGACAAGCCATTTCACAATTACGATATGTAGTATTTAGATCACTGAAGTGTAAAACAAATTATGTTACCATCTATATCCAAGGAGTTTAGTGAAGTCTTAGAGGTCAAAAAAAGACTTTCACTAGTATCTATGGTACATATTTCAACAAGCTTTACCAACATTGCTGGTGTGTTATGTTGAAGGAGTTTCATGAGCAAAATGCAGTGGTACTTCTAAATTTTTAAAGTAAAAATATGCCTGAACGTACGCTCCATAACCAACAATAATCCTAATAATAACTACAAAACATATTTTCAAAAAAAATATTCCTTTGGAGATAATAGAAGTTTATAAACACCGTAATAATATGATGGTAGGATGTTGGTCGATGAGATGAGTACACACATACGCAAGGAAATAGGTTTGTTCTGGAAATGAATGTTCCCATGAGAACTTAAATGAATTGCTTATATGCAACTAGTTACGAATCAAAATATAAAGGACACAGTCACAAGTCACACCTGAAGCAAGGTAAGAACAAAGATGATGAGAGTTTAGGTGGATATCAAAACCCCAATTGACACATAGATTAAAACATAATGACACCACTTTAGCAATATAGGATCATTGTAAACCCAGATAGTTAATTGAGTTGACTTCAAACAAGTTCAAGTGACTAGTCATATGTTCACGAGATCACCTTTTAAAAACCTTAAAATTAAACAAACAACAACAGATTAAATCATTATTAATAGTGATCTGCCGATTGACGTCCACATAATATTGTTGATAGAAAATGCATTCACTTTGATATTAAAAGAGAAAGGAAATAGGAGAAAACTTTGGTATCTCCAATCTATAATTTATTCACACGCAAAAATTGCCAAAGACTGCTGCAGAAGTACCAGCAATGGGTACTCAAGATTTCTTTGCATTTAACAGACACGGATAATTGGAAATCTCTAAATTCATAAAAACGCACATGCATCCAACTAGAGCAGAGCTAAACTTACACCAAAATAAAACTTGTGCATGAAAAGATTAAAATATATTGGAATCAAATAAGTAAAGATCACTCACTGTGAAAACAAGCTCGCCTCTTTCAACAGTTGTTTAATCTCTGCACGCAACTGAACATCTGTAGCGCTCATTGATAATTTCTGGAAATAAAAGTATGGGTTACAACTTACAAATGCAACTAACTTAAAGATTAACCATCAACAGATTCAACTAATTAGATAATCATACATGCCATTGAAGTTATTTCAATAAGTAACAAGAACAAAAGGATATTATCAAACCAAAGTAGTGCCAACAGTATCCATTATGCTCATCCAGTATCGTACTATACCATCATTGACATCCATTTATATCTTGAATGTGTTTAAATGTAATTAGCTCAGGAAATGATGACATGCAGGGCCAATAAAGGAGCAAAACTGATCAAATCATGGTATCATATGCAAAAGTTGATACAAAATTCAGATTTAACCATCAAAAGCAATGGTCACCAAATAAAATAAAAACTCAATGTTCGGTATATAGTTGTGTTTAACTTCTAAAGAGGAATCTCCGGGAATAATTTAATTTCAAATTGAGAGCGAATTCAGATCATAATTCGGCTATGAATTACTGAAGGTATGAATTGCGAAATGGAATACCTTCTTCGTGTTTTCTAAGTATCCGGAGATAAACTGAAAAGCAACGACAATAATGAAGATGATTGGAGCTGCAAGTGATTTTCCATGTTCGTCAAGGGTTTCTTCCATTCTTCTTCGCTCTCTCTCTATTTATATGTATATGTGTGTAAATATATATACAATTTGTAAACTTCTCCGCTGGATTTCAATTCCTGATCTGTTGTTTAGCTTTATCGTCGTCTTCGTTCTCACTTCATCGCAGGAAAACCTGTTAAAAAAATTTAACTCCTACATTTTCCGGGTTGGATTAGGTGTCCGGCAGCCCACACTCAAACACCAAGGAAAGCTGGGACCATGTATGAATATTGTAATCGGGCCCAACCCAGCCAGATCGGTCTCGAACAGGGAAAAGTGGATTTCATAATTTCATTTATCTTTATCATTTTTTGGAGGAAGAAATTACCATTTCAACACAGGTAGTAATTTTCTAAAATAGCCCAACTAATTGATTTTTCTAAAAAAAATAAAAATTCATAAAACTGGAGTCAAGAGTTTTTGAAAAATGACAAGGTCAAAAAAATTTAAAAATAACACTCGTGACTTCAAAAATTATCGTTCATAATTTCAATTCAATCACTACTTAAATGTAAAAATTATGTGTGTTTAATATTACTTGCCACATTGGGAGGGTTAAAAGTTTAGATATATAAAAAAAAAAAAAATATATATATATATATATATATATATATTTAAAAATTATAATTCATATATTACACAAAAATATGTTCATTTCACTGCCACACTAGTCACGTATAATGTCAAAGTAATTTAGGTTTCTTCTCTTGCATCCCTTTTCAAATAATAAAACATTTTTTAATTTATTTAGTAAGCAAACAAAAACAAATCATGAAAATGAAGAAAATCTAACTTCATGTTTTTAATTGACTAAATTTTAAATTGTACTCTAAACTTTAATTCTAAAATCGATTTGTATTCTAAATTTTATTTTGAATTCAACGCATTTTATACTTTTAGTGTAAAAACAAATGCATTATATGCACCAATTTTTTGTCAAATATTCATTGAAAGTCTAATTACATTATTAAAATATGAATAATATGGTCTAAACACTAAAATTTAAAAGGGTTATTTTAAATATATACTCGTCCATATTGTCGTTTAAAAATATATATTAAAATTTTAGTATTTAAACTATATTATCCTTATTTTAATGACATAATAAGATTTTGGATAAATATTTGTCAAAAAATAAGGCAAATACTGTATTTTATTTTCTCGATAAAAATATAAAGTGTATTTAATTTAAAATAAAATTTAAGGTTAAAGTGTATAATGCAAATTTGATTTTAGTCTTCTTAATCTAACTTAAGTTATCTCTCATAATCGGTGAACAAGTAGTTATCACATTTTAACCAAAAAGTTATCATAATTTTAGAAAACGACAATAATAATGTTTTAGTTTTGGCTACCATGGAAATGTGGAATGGACAGGAAGGACCTAAAACAAATCGTGACCAAACCGAGATCTAACCCAATCTTTAAGAAATTTTCAACCCCTGCTTTACCATTTTAAATTTAGTAATGCAGTCGAACTTCAGTATTCTCATATTAAACTAATTATATATATATATATATATATATATATATATATATATATATATATATATATATATATATATATATATATATATATATATATATATATATATAAAATAAATTATCAAGTACATAATTACATTTTATATGATTTTTTTTTAAATTAAATGTATGAATTGAATTTAAAACTTCCATTGTGTTTATGAATTTTAAAAAATGAGACAAAAGAAAAGTGAAGGAATTTTTTTAGAGAAGATGTTAAAAGTCTATTATATTTTTTTTTTAGTATAAAAAAAAAAGAGAAGGAGATAATTTTAAACAAATTTTCTCCCACAAAAATATTCAGATTTAAGAGATAATTTTATTTAATAGTTAGATGAGATTTTAAAATGTAAGAAAATATTTGTATAATGGTTCTCAAATATAATCCTTTAAGGATAATATTCTTTTAAGTTAAATTTTTCTCTCAAAACGCAATAAAAAAAAAATCTCTCCCTAAATTTTAATATATATAATGATGTATACACAAGATACAATTCCGCCCAATCTATTATATATACTAAAATGCAGTACATGACACTGTTGCTTGATAAGTGTCTTTCTCACAATGAAACACATGTCTTACATATTTAATACCCTCATTCCTTACTACGATTTTAGAAATTTACTCCACTTTTTGTAATTTTATAATATTATACATAATTACTAACCATAATTACCCATTAAATCTGACTTTTGAAATTTTAAAATATTATATACTATTTATAATATTATATTTTACATTATATCATACATATTATTATTAAATAAATAATAACAAAATTGAGCTGAACCATTACTCCTACTTTTCGTATTTTATAATATTATACTACACATTATACCTTAAACAAGTAAAAAAATACAATTTACTAACCATTATATACCATTTATAATATTATACCACACACAAATAATAACAAAATTATTTTTATAATGTATGGTATAATCTACACGATCACTACAGATCTAAATTTAATTATGTTCAAACATAATTATTATATCCTAAAAATAAAATCAGTACATATCTAAACTGTTTTGATAATCTCAAGTGCTCTGTTAATCTCAACTGCAAAAATGTTATCATTACTAATTTAATTATATTATAACATAATATTATACCATTTATTTACACTTATATAACACATTAATTATATTACAGCGTAATATTATACCATTTATCTCAATCTCACGTTAAATCTAAACTTAATTCGATATACATATCACATCTCACAATTGGATATTTCTATATTTTTTCGGCTTTCAAAAATCAGACCATACTCACCATAAAAATAATTATTTTTACATTCAGACTATTCTCACAGACAATAAAATTATTTTAACTCATACAATTCACGCCCATGTATTAAACTTTTAAAAATTAATTTTATCTCACAAAAAAATAATATTAATTCCATAATTACACAATAAAATTGTAATATAGCCAATAAATATGTTGCGATTACAAAATTGCATCAAATCCATGTGTATGACTGTCATGCAACAATTTCTAATTTTTTTTACATATAATATTAATTATCTGATAATATTATTAGATCCCCAACTTCTGGCAACTCTCCCAACCAAAAATAAAACTTCTTCGTAAATATTGCATTAGGATTCGAAACTAAATCCATAATTACTTTATCCAATACATTCGGATTTGTACATATAATATTATTATTTTTTACCTCCCAAAGTTGTTGCAAATAACTCTACCACAAAAAATATTGCATAATTTAAGCAATCTCAATTTGATCTTATCAAATTAATTCAGTTTATAATATTATCCAATTAAAATCCCATTAATTTTAGCAATCTCAAATCCTTAAATCCCATTAATATAATCTTAACAAATCAGACTACTATCATAAAAAAATAGAATGTAACATATAAATATGACTGTCATTCAATAATTCTAAATTGTTGCAAATAAAACTATTACCTAAAAATATTGCATAATTTAAGCAATCTCAATTTGATCTTATCAAATTAATTCAGTTTTGAATATTATCCAATTAAAATTTCATTAATTTAAGCAATCTCAAATTGAATATAACACAATCGAATATTATCCAATAAATTGAAAATTCAATATTATCCCACTAAAATATATAAGTATAACACAAAAAAATAATATTAATTTTTGTTGTCACAAATCATATAAAATTGCAAAATTATAGAAATACCAAATAAATAATAATCCAATTTTATGTATGGTTGGTCTACACAATTTTTATAATAATCATATAAATATATACCACCTATTTCATTTTAAATCACACCACATAACAGTTTTCTTCTTCATATATTTTGCTTCTATATGGTAAGCTTATTTTTCTTTTGTTATTGCTCTTTTTCTATTTCTATTACATTCTGTTTCTTTGCCTCATCATGAATCAAACTTCAAATTTTTTTTCTACTTCTACTTCATTCTGAACCTTTGTCTCACCACGAATCTGACTTCAACTTTTTTGTTGTTTGATTATTTAGCTGGATCAACTACTAAATACAATTGTATTACTAACATCAGTCCTGTAAAAAGAAACGTGGAAAATTAAGGCACAAATAACTAAACTCTGGAATATGCCTTGCTTCTATAAAGGTGACTACATAAACAGTATTAAGATGATATTGTTGAATAAGAAGATATATATACATACATAAACTTTACCTTTATTATAACAACTTAACATATACAAATTGTTTACCTTTATTATAACAACTTAACATCTACAAGTTATTCCTTCGTAGGATGACATAATACAAGCCAATATCAAAAGAACACTTTAAAATAAATTTCAACCATTGGTCAAGGAAAACAAAGTTTTTATTATCACCAATTTTGTTGTTAGTCAGAACGGTGGTTCTTTTAAAACTACCAAACATCCATATAAGATTAATTTCGTATATTCCACCTCATTGTAAGAGTCAGATGATGCTTCAATTCATACATATGGACTCCAATTCAGTCTATTTGATCAAATACTAGCTAGCACGATTGATGATTCCTACTTAGTTGGTATGTTTCACAATGATTTTGAAGCCATCTTTTTCATACAAATTTTATTATTTAACTGTATAATTGTAATGTTTTGTGTTTAGATGTTATTGCTCAACTAATTGCAATTGGAGATTTACAACTTAGCACAAACAATGGGAAACAAAGTAAGAGAGTTAATATTGAATTAACTGATAACATGTAAACTATACATATTGCTCAAAACTACAATTATACAATAGATTCGTATGAATTTTTTGTTCTAATGTTGTATTCATATACCAGTCAAATTATATTGACTTGCCGCAATTTCAAATTGATATTATCTAATAATTTAATTTTTGAATTATTTTATTATCTCATTTTTTGCTAATAACTCACACACATAAATATATGATATTATCCTATAATTTGAATTTTTAATTTTTTTAAAAATAATTCTCAAGCAAAAAAATATGTAATATTATCCCATCATTGGCCTTTAGAACTTTATTTATAAAAATAATTCATGCATAATTTTAAAAAATTTTAAATTCCTTAATCAGACAAAAAAAATTAATATTATCTCATAAATACAAATCTAAACTGATATTATATCCCAAAATTATATCAATTCTAAATTGATATTATATCCCATAATTTTATTTTTATATTATCTCAAATTGATTGGTGATTAATCTAAATAATTTTTAATTTTTAATTTTTTTTTAATAAAACGAATAATTCCGCCGCAACGCGCGGGTTTGTATCTAGTTAATTGCATGAAATATCAGTTTACAGCTTATGGCTATAGGGTTATGTCTTATGGTGGTGGTGGTAGTAGTGGTCTTAGAGGTGGTGATCGAAGTAGTGGCGGCGGCGAAGACGATGACAGCGGTGGTGAACAAATAGTGGTGGTAATGGCATTCGTAACGGCGATGGGTCTATGCATTTGTGTTGCTATTTCTTAGACTTGACAATTTTAGCCCAAGCTTGCGGGTTAGTCGGCCGTCAAAAAGCGGGCTTTGGGTCTTCAAAATGTAACCCAAGAAAATCTGGGCTATTTTTGGCCTGGTCCACGAGCTAATTTTTATTTATTTATTTATTATTGTTTGACATTGTTGACAAAAAAAAATGTTAACTTAGAAAATGAATCAAATAGAGAATTATAAATAATATAAGAATAAATTTTAACATGTGATCTTAAATAATAATATAAAAAAGTATTACGAATAAGATATATATCACCTTTAATCTTCTTTCTTTTATACTTTTACTCTCTTATATTTAATAATTAATATTATATATATTTATCAATTAATTAATCACAAGATTAGTTATATTTTATATATTTTAATTTATAAGAGTATAAAATATCTATAAAATTATTGATTGTTTTATTTTATTTACTAATAATATTAAATAATTATATAAAAAAAATTAATTATGTGTCATAATTATAAATAATTAGTGTTAGTAATTATTTTAAATTATAAGTCATAATTAAAAAAAAATAAAATTATTCAAATGACCCACGGGCTTAACTTTTTCAACCTGCGAAAAGTTGGGCCATTTTTGACTTGACTCGTAGAAAGTTCGACTCGTTTGTCAAGTCTACTACTGCTCATGTTTTCTGGTAATTAAAGTCATTATATATATTTAGTTTATCTAATTTAATCTAATATTATTTAATTTTGCTATAATTTATTTATAATATTCAACTCAGTCTTAATTAATTTAAATTTATCGTTAATGATTATTTAACTATAAAATTAAATACGATGGATTAATTAGTCATTGAGTTTGTCTAATTTGGACGAAATTGGTTTGTTTCTTTTTAAGGGAATGAGTTTTTATTTTATGGAGGAAAATGAGTGTACGTATGTTGAATTATACAGTAAAATATGATATAAATTAGTTAAACATTTTTTCTAAGTTAAATCGTATTTCATGTGACTAATTAATCGGAACAGGAAAAAAAGAATATTATTGTATTTTAAAAATTAAATAAGGGTTTAATTGTTTATTTATAAATATGTGAAATTGTGAATTAAAAACGAAGAAGATGATAACTAAGGGGTAAATTTTTGTTATTTACCTTTTTTTTAAGGGTCTGTTTAATGTGTGTCCTAAGAGCATCTCCAACAATAGCTTTTTAGACTATATTTAGTCTAAGATTTATTTTTCCGCTCCAGCAGATGGATTAAATATAGTCCATGACTATATTTGATATTCTCAAAAGACTATATCTATGAATGAGATAGTCCATGGACTATAAATTTACTAATATTTAAATAGAAAAGTAGAAAGATGATAGGAGTTTTGTTGAATTTATTAATTATTTTAATCTTTTTATATTATAATCCATGAGATAGTCCATCTGCTGGAATGATGAAAGACTAAAGGACATTTGCTGATGTCAAATGGACTAAATATAGTCCATAGGATAATCCATCTGTTGGAGATAGCCTAAGGACACACACTAAGTGCAAAAAATAAGAGACGAAACCCGTTAAAAATTATTTATTTATATAGTTGCACTGAATTCAATACATGGAGTTTATTAGTATATTATTTTTTTATACATTGAATTCAGTACGTTTACATAAATAAATAATATTATATATTATTTTTTGCGCTTAATGTGTGCCCTAAAAACACACATTAAGAAAATTCTTTTTTTAAATATCAATGTACTATCATATATTCATATCATCATTACACTCTCACAGGAATAAAATTGAACCTGCTTACGGCAGAAGTGGTTGACCGCTGAACCAACCCTTATCCTCTGCTCCAAAGTATTTAAAGGCAAAGATATTTTTTGAAGCAAGAAGATGTAGGTCAACAAGTATTGTTGGATTTGGCCATTATTGCCATGATATGTCCTCTTCGGTAATCTTCCTATCGAATCTTGTATAAAATCTTACATTTAGCTCTAATTGAAGAATATGAAAAAGACCAATAGATTAAGAAATTTACAAAATTACCCCAAATATGTGCCTCGCTCAATTATTCATGTTACCGGCTCCCAATCGTCATAATATACAAAAGGTTAACTTTGTCATTACAGCACATTACCAATACACGTGTGCGTCAAGCCAAACTCCTCAAGATCTCGGCACGTCTCGGTACTATTCAGCCACCCAGTTCAACAAGGGCGGAGATGAGATAAAAGAAGAAACACATAGAAAACACAAAGGAAAAAGACCACAAAGACGAGAGAGAAAGCCAATGAAAAGAAGTCACACGGATAGATGACGTGGCAAAAGCTATTTGAAATCCCGCCAAAACCCGGACTTCAATTTATTGGGTGAATTCAATTTTTAATTTTTCTGTCCTTATTTCTCTCCTTTTCGCAAAACGCACCTCACCCCCACGCACAACGCAAGCACTTCACTACACCCAAACAAAGCAGCATATCTATATTATTCTCTCTTGCGTTTTCTCTCTCTCCACACAAACTAAATCTAAAGGTACCGAAAACTTTCGCTCCCACCATTGAGTCGCCGAGTTAGGTTCATTCTGGCCGAGTGTGGACTGATTCTCACCGATTTTGCTTCATTTTTTGCAGAAGGAATTATGAAAGGAGGTAGATCGAAAAGTGAAGCGAAAAATGGTGATAGTAGGTTAGTTTTTTTAATTTTTTATGAAATGTTTTTTTTTTGTATGAATTAATGTATGTGATTTTTTGTTTTTTCTTATGTTGATTGATGTTGTATCGTTTGGTTTGGTTTTAGGCTGGCCGTGAAGAAAAGAGGTGCCGCCGGAGGTGATAGAGCCGGCAAAAAGCCGGCGAAGAAAGGCAAGGTTGAGAAGGATCCTAACAAGCCGAAGAGGCCTGCAAGTGCTTTCTTCGTTTTCATGTACAGATTGTTGACCTAAAACTTTTTTATAATCCTTTTCAGATTTTTGTTTCTTTATATATATGCACGAATTATTGACCTAGTTATTTTTATGTTTATTTAATTTTTGATGAATAAAGGGAGGACTTCAGGAAAACCTACAAAGAGAAGCATCCTAACAACAAATCCGTCTCTGTTGTAAGTTTTTTTCATAATGATTGGATCGGCGGAATTGATTTCGAGTTTTTTAAATTCTGGATCTGTTTCCCAAGTCTCTAAATATAGCCATGGATCTATTAGGTCGGTAAAGCCGGTGGTGACAAATGGAAATCGATGTCCGAAGCTGTGAGTTATTTATTAGAATTGGATTTATTCAAGTTTTTTTTTTCCAATTGTTTTTTACCTGTAGATTTCTTTTTTATATGCTAATTTAATCGTTTTTATTTATCTCTTTGCGGAGATCAGGAGAAAGCTCCTTTTGTAGCAAAGGCTGAGAAAAGGAAAGCTGATTATGAAAAAACCCTCCAGGCCTACAATAACAAGAAAGAGGTAATTTCATTTTATTTTCTGTTAAGGAAGGTTGACTGTGTTGTATTAGATATCGACAGTTATTATTTGATTTGAATTTTAGGACGAGGAAAAAGAAGCAGCTGATGAAGAAGAGTCTGACAAGTCGAGATCAGAAGTTCATGATGACGATGAAGTCGGCGATGAGAGCGAAGAGGTTTGTATAATTCTGTTTTGTTTTTTAATTTTTGAAATTAAGAATGTTGAATTCATTATTATTATTCACAGATGGTATTAAGTATTTTGTGGATATTTGCAGGATGATGATGATGATGACGAGTAAACAAAACAGATGCAGCTGGGGGCGGGAAATTTGGGACGATCTGCGTAGGATTTCTACAAATTGTTTAACCAGCCTTGAGACTAGGCTTTATCCTTAATCCTGATAAATAGTTCCTTTTTATTTTTTTTTCTTTTCTTTGCCCTTTTCAGGGGAACAACTTATGATATGTTTAGAGGGAAAAATGAAATTACTTTCAGTAGTATGTATCTGAAGCTTATATCCTTCTTTATCCTTCTTAATAAGGGCATGTTCGTCGGGGTGATTTATTTTAAAATAATTTATAAGTCATTTTAAGCGATAATTTAAGAATAAAAGTGTTTTTTTTTAATTTATAAATTAAAAATTAAATTAAAATAAAATGTGAAAGGATTTGTAATCCTAAGTTAAAATAGGATATAAAAGTTACTAAAATAAGAGTAAAGTTTTTATATTTGGTTAAATTTATTTATTTTAAAATATTTTTTAAAAAGTAAGAAATTATTATTATTTTTTAAAAATTATTTATAAAGTAAAAATGAGTCGCAATGAAATATTTTAATAATAAAAAATAACTTATAAGTTGTGGCCAAATATGAGCTTTCTCGACGGTAATTTAGCTAGGTTTAAGTTTTTGTTGTGTTTAATATCATCTGAATGGTTGAGTGTTCATTGTTGCACCTCTTTGATTGGAGATTTTGGGAGTCTTTGTTTGATATCCGACGAGTAGATAATTTTTACGGGAGAAATCTTGTTGACATATTTTGGATTTGTTATTTTCGCTAGTATAATTGAGCATTTTTAAAAGGAAATGGATGTGACAAGTGCTATCCAATATTATTAACTAATACGAAGAGAGAATTGTTTCTTAATATAATTCGGAGTAAATTCTTTATATACTGTAAAATCTTTAGTTTTCCCTGTTAGCTATAAATATTATTAAAGGGATTAAGAAATAAAATTATAGTAACAGGTTGTATAATTATCTAATCTGTTAAATTCCATGCATTGATGCTCTTTAAAATCTTTGATTTTCTTTTAAATATTGATTTGTTATATTGCAATCGGATATTATAAAATTGAATATATCTCCTATCAACTCAAAGTTGATAATTAGGGATGATAATTTGTTCCGTTTTCACGGTGATTTTCACGCTCCACTCTAAATGGGGATGGTGATTTTGATCCTGAGCGAGAATGGAGTCGGGATGGGAAATTCTCGAATATTATTTATAGAGATAGGATGATATTTGTTTTCCTTGCTTCAATTTTCGTCCTAAACCTGCTCCGAATAGTTATATACTAATTAATATTTATATTATTATATATTACATAATTATACTATGTCCTTGTGTGTTTATATATATTATTATTATTTAATTTTTCTTAATTTTATCATCTATGTGCTAAAATATAATTAATTTTTATGTATGTATTATTATAAATATAACTAAAATTGATTTTTTTTATTTAAAAAATTCACAAAATATTAATCTTAACAGTGATGTAAATTTCCCTTGGGAGTTTAATTTCGGTGAGGATGAAAATAATTGTTAAATTTTAATCTTCGTGAGAAATGGGACAAATATGATTTTTTTTTATTATAAAAGGACATGAATGAGATGTGTAATCCACGTTTTAGGAGGGTGTATTCAATTAAGATTTGTAAGGACTTGTAAAGATTTTAAAAATTTAGTTGTATTCAATCAAAACATTTAAAAAGTTTATAAAAGTTTAGTGATATTCAATTACAACTTTTCTAATCTCTTTAAAAGTTATGTGGTATTGAATTAAGACTTTTACAAAGTCTATAAAAGTATTTCGGTATTCAAAAATTTATAGATTTTAAATATTTCTATCAAATGATGGAGTTTGATAGACTTTAAAACAAGATTTATTCATATTCAAAGTCTTCCAAAGTCTGGCCTCATTCCCAAAAACTTTCAAATATTTGTCAAAAACTTTCAAATATTTGAGAAAATGAGAAGATAAAAATAATATAAAATAAATACAAATAAAATTAATAAAAACACATAATAATAAATAATTTTCCTAAAACAATAAAAATACTAAAAAACTAACAAATAAAAATAGTATAAAATAACATAAAATAATATAAATTAATTGAAAACTCACAAAAATATATCAAAATCAAATTAAAATAAATATTAATACATTTAAGTACAAAATAATTACAAAAATTTAGCATTTAGGGAATAAAAATATAGCATAGTTCATCCTCATCAGCTGTGTAAGCTTACATGTTAGTGTTGATTTAATATATTTTGGGTGTCATTTATACTGGTGATTTAAAAATGTCTCCTATAAAACTTTTGATAAATAATGATATACTAAGTAAACTGTCTAATAGAATTGTTCACATTTTAGCAACTGTTTCTATAGAGAATTTTCATGAATAACCTCTATTTTCATTTGGTAGCGAATGTCATTTTATGTTGTTGAGTTAAAATTGTAATTACAATATTTAGGTACTAGTAGTAAAAAAATAATAGAAAATTTTAAAGTTTTATGTGGTTTATAAACTTTTTCCATTATAGGGCAGTGTGTAATTTTCTCTAAATCAATTATGCCCTTAATTTTTTATCCATTTGTGATCATTGGATTATGTGATACTCAATTATGTCAAAGGTGTAAATATGAGAATGCTTCCAGACCAAATCAATCTATCAAGTTCATCATTTCTATAGTTTTCTTCAAAGTATATTGTCCGACATCTTCAACAAAATGTTTAATGATGTAAGCTACAAAATATATTAAAAGTATATAAAAGTCTATCAAAGTATTTAGTAAAAAGTCTATAAAAATATGTCACTTATTTCATGGAGTTTTTAAAAATTATTTTAAAAGTCTTTAAAGTCATTAAAAATCAATAAACTCTACAAAAATCTATCACTTAAAAACAGTCTTTAAATTTTTTTAAAAATTTTAATTGAATACACCCCAGTGTCATTCCTATCGACAATAGAATGGATGAAATGTTGGGAATATTCTTGGCGGATATTCATAATATGAATTCTGTTTAGTTAACCTTTCGTTAAAGATTGAACAAGTATTATTATTATTATTATTCCTTAGTAGGCTAATAATTGAGGCATTAATATTGCTAACAACTGCCAACATCAACGAGAGACACCGAAAACTTTAATCAGTGGGAGGATTTATGGGGTAATGGTCTATCTTAATTTAAGGTTTTTTTTTTGTCCGAAATAAAATTATGTATTTATTGGGGGCGAAGTAAGAGTATAGTAGCATCCTGCGAAAATGGCAGCTCCGGGGAAATGCTTCCTCGTCACCGGTCCTCCGGTAATTATTCTCTCTCATTCACAATCTTGTACTGATTCTATCTAATTTAGAAAGGGAGACTGAAATTAGTGGTGGAATGGAATTGTTTCTCAGGGTGTGGGTAAAACGACGCTGGTTATGAAAGTATTGGAGAGCCTTAAGAAATCAAACCCTAACTTAAAGGTTCAGGGTTTCTACACTGGTACCATCTCTCTCTATATATACACATATATGTATATTTATGTATGTATTCACCAATACATGTTTTCTTATGAAAAATTGATCATTTTGGGGAATAATTGATTTGATGGAATTTATGTTGATGAATTAGTGGAGGTTAGAGAAGGAACTGAGAGGGTTGGCTTTGATGCGATTACTTTGGATGGTCGCAAAGCCCCACTAGCTTCCACCAAGTATTCAAAGTAACTCCTCCCTCTCACTGTCTTGAGTAAATTGCTGCTGGTGTTTGACATTCGTAGTTCTTTGTCAGATAGATGTTTAATGAACGTTCATGAATGTAAATAGATTTCTTTTTTAGATGAATTAACGATTTGAAAATGCTAAGTTACTTGATCACCAGTCATGTAGCATACATTATAAGGTTTTTGTGCCTGGCCTATCCTCCTGTGTAATGACAGGTAGAACGCTTGGCAAGATAGTATACGTTAACATTGAACCTCTTCTTTAACTACCTATGTGTTTTCATTTTTTTAATATATGTTTTGTTATTTTAAGTAAGAAAATAATTAGTCAAAATAAGATATACAAGTAAAAGAAGTTACATTATTTGTGGGCCGCATAACATGTTATTTCTTTCTATTCCTCACATGGTGATGTAAAGGCAAATTTGTTGAATGCTTAACAGAGAAACACACATGTTGGTGCGACCACGACAGTCAATAACTAAATCTTCGCTTTGTGCTTTGTTGTACAGAAGATAATTATTCGAGTTTTAAGCACCTGATGATTTTATACCATAAGCTGAAATTGTGCTTCTATAGGTAGAGGATATATGAGAAGTAAGACATGCCTCTTACCCTAATAGAAACTTTAGATTTCAATAGACATTAACTATGTAAGAAACTGGTTGCAGTTGGAGATAAATAACCTGCAGCTTTGGCTTCTCAATAAAATTGGACAGAGCATTGCACTATGTACCATAAACTAGTAGTATCTGAGTTTCACTAAAATCAAACTGTGAATTAGTAATTTGAGTAGGTCTTATCCCCCTATGGTGTTTCCCCCCTTATTATTTTCTTAATAATAATTACTTATCAAATAAAAGAATAAACATTGTTTAGAAGGGCATCAGACTCGTAAAGGAAGCCTTCAGCTGAGGAGCTGGGCTTGGAAAAATCCTGATAGCCTCTGCTTGATTACTGGGGCTTTAAGTAGGCGAGTGCATAAAGCCTTAACAAGAAGTGTAGAGGAAAGTTCCCTTCAAATTTCGATAAAATCAACCAGTGACTGTGTCGTAGATAATATAATTAAAAAGTATGACTTTTCATATGGACTGTTCTCATACTGTTTAGTTTGCAGGCTATTGAAAGAATTCAAAGTCTTCTTTGTGAGATAAGAAAAACATTGCTTCATTCAAGAAGTGCAAATAAATATCATACAAGGACAGTTGAATATTCTACAAGGAATAACCAATGCAGAGTATTATTAAAAAGTTTAGTGATAAGAAAAATAACTTTGTCTAGTGTCAAGAAACTTATATCAAACAAAAGCCTTAAGAATTCTGGAGCAATTTTTGAATCAATGAAGGGCCTGCATAATAGCTCTTTGGAAATAAACTCAAGCGCCTATGCTGGTATGCACTAGTGCAAAGAAGTATTGTTCTTCTCCTTGCATAGCATTATAAATTTACCAAGATGGGAGTCTTACCTTCAGTTATGAGTTCAGTATCATAAATTAAAGCAGCGGGCAGTCTTTTTTCATTTGGATATTTGAAGCTGTATTCTTTTTGCCTTAAGCTGATGGTTTTGACATTATCTTACTGACATTCACTGATATTAACTGAAAACTTGTTTGATATGGCAGCCCAGAGTCTATCAGATGGCCAACTGTCGGGAGGTACAGAGTAGATGTAGCATCATTTGAGTCGTTGGTGTTACCTGAGTTGCAGGTGGGTCAAATTGTTAATCTTTATTAAGGTACACGATTTGTGATCTAAAGTTTGCATGACGGGGATACTAGGTTTCTCATTTTGGTCGTACATTAGAGACGGTGGTAGGGTAAGTTGTAAGGGTAGGGGTTCAAGAACCTGTGGAGAGGGAGGGAAGAACCTTTTTTCTTTGTCCTTTAGAAAAACCTTGTTTGAATGTGAACTCAAGTGAGATCATTTTCCTGTCTCCTTTTGTCATGCTGGAACAAGCACAAGAATGGTAGAAAACAATTTCCTTCCTTTCCATTGTTACATCCACCCACCAAATGCACCATGATTTTCATGTGGCAGATAAGGGAATCAGTTCTCTATGCAGACTCTAGAGTGTGTAAACTGGTTTATATTACATAAATAGATAATCCATGTAAAATCTAGACAACTATAAATATCATTTGACATGTTTGTATTGAACTAGAGATCTTCTATCTTCGATTAAAGTCTCAGATTCATATATTCCAATATTCAGATATTGGTACATGTATGTCTTAAGATTAACAAGTTATGTAGTGGATATACAAAGACAAGGTTCTGATACTTTTAATCATCCTGTATGAGATATGTATGAGGGATGTGAGGTCTTTTTTCTTCATTCAGATGACACAGGGTGCGGACAGTAGCCATCTTTCCACCCCAACACCCATGACCTATGTTGTATTAATATGACTCACCCAGTCAAGCTGTCTCACCTTGGATGAATTACTGAAAATAAAGCTCTATTAACTTTAAGTTACTCCCGGTTCGTCTGCCTCATCCATTCGAGAAGCTTTAATTGTTGAATACCTTAAAATGATTGAGTTCACACACAAATTACCATGTCCTTTTCAATTTTAGAGGTGGGAAGTTGATGCACAACTTCTTCTCAGGTGAAGAAAGATACTGATCTTTTCATCATCGATGAAGTCGGTAAGATGGAGCTGTACAGTTCATTCTTCCCGGCAGTACTGAGAGTTCTTGAATCTAATATTCCAGTCTTGGCTACCATTCCCATTCCTAAATCTGGCCGAGATATACCTGGAGGTACATATTTGTCCACTGCATTACTTAATGCCATTATATTTTTTATTTTCTACAAGAAAGTAATGATTTTTTTTTTCTCTTTTCTCCTTTTTCTTTCATTAATTCAAATTCAAGATTGCAAAATTTTCTGCTCTAACAGTATATGTTTGTCTATGTATACATATAAAGAAGTAAATCATGTGACCTGAAATGAAAAGGATAACTCATTGTGATTAATTGAATTTTGTAATATGTCCAATGACTTAACCACACAGGGCCGGCCCTATGTTATACCAAAAAAAGCAGGGGCTTTAGGCCTCATTTGAAATAAGGCCCCAAAATTTTAAATACCATAAATAATTTATATAAAAAATATTTTATAAAAATATAAGCTCAATCAATTCTTTAGGACCTATAGTCCAATTCAAATATTAAATACGTAAAAAAAAATTAACTATATAAAAAAATCTCATTTAAATAAAAAATATTAATACTCTATCCGTCTCAAAAATAAAAGTTCTCAATTGATTTTTGTAGTCAAATTTGACAAATTTTAAAATTAAAAATTAAACATATATAATTAGATTTTAAAAAAAATAAATATTAAGATTAGTACTAAATTTTATGTAATTTATAATGTTTATAGGCTTTATATATATATATATATATATATATATATATTAAATAATAATAAGATATAGTAATTTGAAAAATGGTCAATTTGACCATAAAAATCAATAAAAGATGTACCAAAAATAGAAGGACTCATTTAAAAATATCGCTTTAGGCCTCAAAATGTCTTGAGCCACCCCTGTAACCACAGAATTTATTTTGTTGAATTTTGATATGCTGTGAAGTTCAATGTGTTAATATATGTGATCCTGGTGGCTGCAGTTGCAAGGTTGAGAAATCATCCAGGTGCAACCATTTTTACACTGACGACAAGCAATAGGGATGCCAATAAGGAGAGAATCTACTCTCACTTGTTCGACTCACTTCATACACACTAGCTTGATAGAAAACTTAAGCTCTTCCAAATCATAAATTTCCTTGTTCATTAGCTGGTGAAAGGGAGGGACGAAGCTACATGTTATGTTGTGGTTCAATTGATCTTACTGAAAATAAAATAAAATTATTTTATATTGTAGGGTAAATTTTAAAATATTATATATAAATTGATTTCACTCAAATTTTATAATTTTTTTTTATTATACGAGGTCAAATCGAAAATTTATAATTTTGTCAATTAAATTTTAACCACGTATGATTCATATTTTATCAATATATATCTCTCTTTATAATATTTTAAAACTAAATAGTAATTTAATTTATATTATTTTTTAAAATAATTAATGAATTAATTATTTATAAATAATTGTGATTAAAAAAATTTATTATGAGTCAATAATATATATATATATATATATATTATATTATTAGTTATTATATTGTTATTGTAATATGGTATATATATGTGTGACCCAAAAGTCTAAAAATATTGATTCGGAGGCGTTAACGCCGAACTCTTACCAATTATTTATAATTTAGTAATAATTTTAATCCTACTAAAAAACAGTCGCGACTTCTTTTGGTTGTAGCAGAAAGAGCTCTTTGTACCGGAAAGAAATTGCTACTACTTGCTGTAAATATGATTTGTATTAATAAATCTGTTAGTTTTAGGTAAATATGATTTGTATTAATTAAGCAGTTAGTTTTAGTTATAAATGTCTAATCGGTGTTGAGGTTTTACGATGTTCGTGTTTCTCACCTTGTCGGAGTATTTTTTTGGTTTTGGAATGCTGTCATTCCATCTGTATTGGGTGGGCCCAAAAAGGAAATTATTTGGTTTATTCTCTAAGCGACCAAATAATTTCCCTAATTACAATTTGTAGTGGCTGCTGATTAAGTCAAAATTCCAAAATCCAAATACTAGTCCATTTTTTATTTTTTTGGCCGGACTATCCTCCCTAAAAAGCCAGTACGAATTGAGAGATTAATTTATGTATGTTGGTTACACCAAGAAAATGAAACTAGTATTAGTATGGTTGATATCGTTACCATTGCACAGCCACATAGGCTGGTTCAGGGTTGTGTGGGCATTGGTCCCCAATTTGTGGTACAATAATTGGAATAATAAAAATCAAAATCAAAATCAAATACATGCAGCACTACACTCATTACGGCCAGTCGAAGGGAACTGCGGGAGGGCTTTTTCCCTTGGGCTCACATGATTGATACATGTTCTCAACATCATTTGATTATGGACCGACGGCTTTACAACAACTAATAAGGCCCCACCCCTACACAGCCCCCCAGTCCCCTTTTCATTAGCTTTATGAACGCCGCTTTTATTCATTGCCCTATGTAGTACCCATGCAATTATAGACTCCTCTCTCTCTCTCTCTCTCTCTCTCTCTCTCTCTCTCTCTATATATATATATGGAAAATGATCTATAATAAATATTTGTTATGGATACTATTCCAACAAATGCATATTGAACTGTTAAAATAATAATTTTAATAGATGAGATAACGGGTAGAAAAAAACAAAAAAAATCTCACTCAACCCGTTAACTTAGTTAGCGCGGGTGGAGTGATTTTTTTTATTTTAAAAAACAAACTTTAACAATGAAGAAAAAAAAAATTCCTCCAACCTGTTAACTTTATTAGCGGGTGGAGTAATTTTTTTTTTAATTATTTAAAACTAACTTTAACAAAAAAAAAACAAAAAAAATTCTCTAATCTGTTAACATAGTTAACTGGTGGAGTGAATATTTTTTTTTTAAACTAACTTTAACAAAAAAAATAAAAAAATTCCTCCACTCAGCATCTTAGTTAGCGGGTGGAGTGTAATTTTTTAAAACTAAGTTTAACAAAAAAAAAACAAACAAACAAACAAACAAAAACAAAAAATTTCCTCCGCCCGATATCTTAGTTAGCGGGTGGAGTGATTTTTTTTTTTAAATTAAGTTTAACAACAAAAAAATAAAAAATTCATCCACCCGACATTTTAGTTAACTGATGGAGTAAATTTTTATTTTTTTTTAAAAACTAAGTTTAGCAACAAAAATAAATAAATAAATAAATAACAAAAAATTTCCTCCACCCGGCATCTTAGTTAGCGGGTGGAGTGAATTTTTTTTTTGGTTGTTAAACTTAGTTTAAAAAAAAAAAATCACTCCACCCACTAACTAAGATGTCGGGTGGAGATTTTTTTTTGTTTTTTGTTGTTAAACTTAGTTTAAAATATATATATATATATATATTTCACTCCACCCGCTAACTAATATGCCGGGTGGAGGAATTTTTTTGTTGTTGTTAAACTTAGTTTGAAAAAAAAAAAAAAAAACCACTCCACCCGTAACTAAGTTAGCGGGTGAAGGAATTTTTTTTTTTTTTTTGTTAAAGTTAGTTTAAAATAAATAAATAAAAAAAAATTACTCCACCCGTTAACTAAGTTATCGGGTTGGAGGATTTTTTGTTTTTGTTTTTGTTAAAGTTAGTTTAAAATAAATAAATAAAATAATTCAATCTACCTACTAACTAAGTTAACGGGTTGGAGGAATTTTTTTTTCTTTGTTGTTAAAGTTAGTTTAAAATTTTTTTAAAAAAAAATCACTCTACCTGTTAACGGGTTGATTGAGATTTTTTTTTTTTTTTATCCATTATTTTAGATAACGGGTGTGACTCATCTTATCCATTAAAATCATTATTTCAACGATTGAAGTTGCATTTGTTGGAATAGTGTACATAGCAAACATTTGCTATGAATCACTCCTATATATATATATATATATATATATATACTAGTAATTATCCGTACCTTAAGGAATATTATTGTTATTACTAATGAAAAATTAGATTAAAATTCAAAAAATAAAAATATTATTATTATCTATATTATTATGAAGGAAATTATAAAATATAAAAATTATAAATACCATTATTATTATTATTATTATTATTATTATTATTATCAGTATTATTATTATTATTAGCATTATTATTATTAATGTTATTATTATTACAATTATTATATTAAAATTATATAATACCTATAATAATAATATTTATATTTTATAATTTTTTTAATAATAATACAGATAATAAAAAGGCATTATATATTTCCATATATATATATATATATATATATATATAATTTTTTTTTTTTTTATTTTTTTTTTGGAGCAGAATTTTAAACTATGATCCCTAGAACTGAGACGGGCACCAATTTAATTCAGTTGAAAAGTGAAATATTTTAGTACAAAAAAAAAAAGAGGAACATTAACACTTCTGAAGGAAATATTTCTAAAGAAAGGAAATATTTTAGAAAATCGATCAAAATTTGTAAATATTGGTTATAACTGTAGGTGGGTTCAGTTTTTGAAGAATAGCTTGATTTTTAATCTTTAACACTTCTGAGTTTTAAAATGGATGGATAAGAAAAGAAAATGTATACTTTTCCCCCCAATTATCTACAGAAAAGAAATAGATGAAAATTTTAACTACTTTTTTTGTTGAAGTTTTTTTTGTCTAAATACAACTTTCAGTCCAAAATTGAACATTTTGGTCTGAAAACAAAATTATTGTAAAGCAAAAATAATAATTATATATATATATATATATATATTTTATAAACTCAAGTAACAAAATATATAAAAAGACCTACAAATCTTTATTCTGTTATTTTAATTTAATTTTTCACTCCCTCTGGTCCAAAACTCAAAAAAACAGTCTAAGATGCTTCCAAGTTCGGCTGATTTGGGCATAATATGGCTTAGTCCAAGAGAAAAGGGGTTACCTCACTTTTATGCTACATTTGAATTTCACGAATCAAGGTAAAAATAAAATAATTTATTTTTATAAAATAAAAAAAATTATATTTAGTTATTTTATTAAAATAAAATTAACTATTCTTATTCTATTCGAACCAAATTTATGAATTTTATTTTTTGAGAGATAATACAGAATAACTCATCACAGTCAAAAACAGAATAAATCATTTCACTCACCGTTTTATTTTCTTATGTATTTTATTCTTTTATTAATTTTATTTTCTCAATTCAAATATAGCATTAAATGCTTTAATTTTTGTTTCAGATTCCTCAACTATAATGTGGTCCAATTAAATCAAACTCTTAATAATACTTCTGTAATAATATGGTCAACGAGTCGACAAATCCTTTGAGCTTCTTATTTTGTCTACTCTACAGCTTCTCTTCTAGCAAGGCAGTTGGTTTTTTCATTTATTGATTTTTAATTAATGCTAATTAAATTCATAAGAAAAAGTACTCCAATAAAACAATGCAATAATAGATCAAACATAAAACTCTGTGAGGTGGCAGTTGTGGTCAGGCCCCCCAAGAGTTTATGAAATTTTAATTAGCTCCCATCTAATTTTGGATACTTTACATATGAGTCCCAAAAAATAAAGAGCTAAAAGTTCTGGGTAAAACGTCTTTTAATCATGTTGGAGGGAAGAGATATAGATGTCATGTCAACAATGGAGGGCAAAAAGGTTGAATTATCATTGAAGGGACAGTGACAGTGTCATTTTTTGTAAATTTATTTTGCTGGCCTACCATCTTTCTTACTCAATCCATGACAGGGTAAAGATTGGTTGCATTCGAGATGTAATTAAAATTTTCATAATTTAAAAATACTATATTCATTTCATATTTAAAAATAAAATAAATTATGAATGTATTTTTGTTGTATATTTATTTTATATTAACGATAATTTTTGTTAGTATAATAATGATGATGTGATAAAACAAGTATGTAACAAATTTTAATATATTGTGTTATTTTTTAACTATTATAAATAATAACAAAAAGAATTATCTTTTCGTAAAATAATAAAATAAAATGACTTATTTCTATAGAATGAAAAAAATTATGTTTGATTATTCTATTAGAATATAATGAATTATTTTTATCTCTCATAAATTTATGAATTTTACTATTTAGAAAAAAATATAGAATGACTCATTCCAGCTAGAATAAAATAAATCATTTCACACTTTATTCTATTTTCTTTTTTATTTTAACCGTAATTCTTATTTTATCCTTTTAACTTTAATTTTATTTATTTTTTTATTTAACTTTAAGTTTAAATATTTTATTATTTGATCCTCAATTTTAACTTTTTGAAATTAATAAAACAATATAAATTACACATGCAGCAGGTTAAAAGAACTAATGCTTGTTTTATATAAAAAGAAAAAAAAAGACTAAGTAAAATTTTACGGTGGACAAATGAATAATTTTACCTGCCGCAAAAAGGAATGGTCGGTAGTGTCCCCCCTCTTAACTAGCAAGAGACGGCTTTGCGCGAAATTATTTGACTAATTGCTCAAGACCACCTACGTTACGTTCAGTGGTCCATCGTCTACTGGATTCTTAGCTACACCACCCTTTTCTTTTTCACAGCTAAACTGCATCCCAAAAACCTTCACTTTCTGGTTGTATTATTCCAGCGATGGAGGCTCTTTCTTTCTCATCCGAAAAAGCATACCCTTTTTCTCTCTCTCATTATTATAATTTATAATTTATGAGGCTCAGTCTCACCAGCTTTGAATTTTCCACTTTCCTGCTGCTACTCTCTCTTCTGTCAATCCAGTTACATTTTCTCTCTCTTCATCAAATTCTTCACCAATTTGCTGTTGAAGTTTGGATTTATTCATCAAAGTTCGAGAATTGTACATGGTCTTTATACGATTTCCTTAAGGGTACGTTGAGAACTGTGATCCTTCGTATATTACAATGTAATGTTTTTGTTGTTTTTTTCACTTGCTGTTCAATTTGTCATTAGACTGAACCAATTTGTTTTAAGATCTCTGTTCTTGTGAATGTAAATTTGTTTTTTTTCCGATTTATTTATTAATCATTATTCTATGATTGGTTCCAGATTGTGGAATTCTGTAATCCCAAAATTTTTAACTGAATTGAGGAACTTCTTTAATTATGTTGTTTAAAGTATATGGGTGGTTGAATATTTAAATCTTGAATATGATCCTCGAGTAGTTGACCATATTGACCTGAAAGCTTTGGCTGATGATTTTTTCGTTTTCTGGGGTTGATATCGTAATTTTTTTCCCTTTTGGATACAGAATTGTTTTTGAAGATTAATCGAGCTGCATTTGTCAGTTTGTCATTCCTCTCTTTAATTTGTTGTTGAATGTTTATGAGTTTGATTATGATAGAAATTAGCTGGTCTTTCTTATGTCATAATTATTAATTTATTATGAAATTTAGATGTTTCTGTACATCACTTTCTAGGGGACCTTTGAATTCAATTATATGGAGGCATGCTATTCTATAAAAATTTAATACTTGAACAATTTATATTGATTCCCTAGTATACTGAATGTTATTGTGTTATTTTAGAGAAGAAAAGATAGAGTGCAGCAATTGTCAACAGTGCTTGACTCCGATGGACCAACTTAATTAGTACTGTGTTATTAAAAATCGAAAGTACATCATGCTCTCTCTCTCTCTCTCTCTCTGTGGTCTACACACACATGCACATACATTGTTTACATATGTTGTATGAGACATTCTGATCGAATAATTTGCTGAACTATCATGGGTACTAAATTATATGTGGAGAGAAAAATAAAATAATCAACAGAAGAATGGATAATGATGATTACAGGTTTGTAGTGTTGAGTTTTGGAAATACTGACTAATAGGTTTCCTTATCCCCTTTTCCTGTAACATTTTAACGTATGATGTGCTTTTACTATCTCTGGTGCAGCTGATTGACGCTACTTTTATCTTTGTTTAGTTGCTTTTGTCCTGTCTATTTATATCCTTCTTTAC
Organism: Hedera helix; assembly: GCA_947179155.2. Classification (NCBI taxonomy): domain Eukaryota; kingdom Viridiplantae; phylum Streptophyta; class Magnoliopsida; order Apiales; family Araliaceae; genus Hedera; species Hedera helix. The sequence continues at coordinate 36,583,514 of OX359270.1, read as the reverse complement.
TGAATTTAAAGTTAAAGTGATTCCTTTTATGAAAGGAGACTTTTATAGCATACTTCTATTTGCAGTATCAGAAGCATTGCTTGTCTCAATATTGCAAAGTTTCATGTACCTTGAAAAATGTATGAGTGATCTGATTTGTGGCTCTGCAGGGTTTGAATCACGTTTTACTTGTGGATGACATACAATTGCTTCAGGTTTCATGGGGGCAAGAAAGAGATGTACTGATAACGGTATTACAAACTCTGGGCGGAGCCACTGCTTAAATGGGAGATTTATTACACCTTACTAACTTAAATCAGGGGAGGATGGCTAAGAAAATTATTACACAAAACAGACATGTCGCTGGTAGGTATCATTAATTTTTAGGTGCATCGGGAAAGAATGATATATCATTCGGTTCATGCTTACTACATGATAATAGAAAGTCAAACCGTTTTATTATATAATGCTTTTTGTATGTGGACTGTATCTTATGACTTTCAAATCCATTGTAAGTTTTTCTAAATCCTTTTGTGAATTCATAAAAAAAATACTTTTCTTTATTCTCTTATCAATATGGTTAAGATTTAAGTATTAGAATACTAATACTGATCCTTTTTTTAATAATCAGAATTCTTTTTCTTTTGTTTCCTGTCCAAACATAATTTGGGAAGACAAACTAGATACCTAGTCTATTTTGTATATAATTAAAGACGAGTCAAACTTGTTCTTGAAAATTGGTCACATGATCGTATGATACATTGCCACCAGTGTGCATTTTGAAATCCTTGTCACACTGTTCAAACCAGTATTAGAATGACATCTCATTTAAATAAATGTGGGAGATCAAATCAACAAATTATAATTTTTATCAAGTAAAAGTTAAGTTGAATTATGTATAATGTATTGATTTCCAATCTTTCCTAACCACCAAAAAGTACAATCAACTATGTTGCAGGTGTAGAGGCTCCTCGGAACAGCTTGGAGTTACCAGTTGAAATTTGCCAGAGCTATGATGCTGTAGGAGACAATGTACCGGTAATATTATCACTAACAACCCTGTTCTAGACTCGTAGCATTTTCTGGTGTTTCTCAATTCTTGTTGTGTGGAATCATACTTCACATTTTTGAGTCCTTTTACTCATTGGCATTGCTTATGGATTGGAAAGACAGGAGTTGGCTTTTATATAATAGAGTTCCTCAAGTTTTTTAACCAGGGGTAGGGTTTTTTCAGTAGCAGGTCTTCTTGCTTTGCTTTTTCAGTAGCAGGTTTTCTTTGTTCGACTTTTTGGCATATTTGGAGGTTAATGAACAATTGAACACCATTTCTTCCTTGCAAATCTCATTATCTTGAAGAGATAAAGTCTCTGTAATAGACTAATAGGCGTTCTTCTGGTTGAAGAACCTATTTTAGAGGAACTAGGATTCTTTTCATTATGATCACAAATTTTATTTGTGAAGGTTACAAAATCTTAGTTTAGGTGCCGCAGGATCACGCAAACTAGACCTTTTCTATTTTATGTCATCCTTTACCAAATTGATTGGTTCAATCCTAGAAGTCCTGAGTCTTGCTGTGTTCTTATAATGTTATGAAACAGGTGCTTCTAATATTTTGATTGTTCCAATCATTTTTCATAATCAGTGTGTCCTTGTTTGTGTATGTCTGTATGATGCTCTTGCACTTGTGTGGTAGTCTGTTTTGACATAATCACTTTTAATTAACAGTACACATATCATGCGGCTCAGGACTGGTCCGGTAAGAACTGTTTTCCAACTGAAGCTCCGATGAAGAAGTTGATCAGTGAGGAGATAACCAAAAGGACAAAGACCAAAGGCAATGCACCAAGCATCGTGGCTCGTCTAATGGGAGTGGATATGCTACCGTTAGATGCAAAACCAGTAGCTCAGAAAGTGGAGAAAACGGACAACCCCATAACTAAATTCTCAAAAGAAAAACAGACAAAAAGCGGGTCAGTTGGCCATGTGGACCTCTTTCCCACAAAGTCTTCTAGACAGAAAATGTTTGATTCCTTCCACCATGAGAGTGATAGAGATTCTGATGATTCGAATGACAGCACGAAGCTAAACAAACCTAGGCCTCGAGAGCATCCTCAAGAGGAGGAACTGCAGAAGTTCAAAAAAGAATTTGAAGCATGGCAAGCAGCAAGGTTTAAAGAATGTGCTAAGGTTGTTGAACTTGGGACCATCCCTAGCCAGTGGATGGCTCAAGAGAACCTCAACAAAGAAAAGATGGTTCGCGATTCTGGAAGAATGAGAACGGGTGAGAAGCCTAGCAAACTTGAGTCTCATGTTGTAAAAGGAAATTCACTTGAATCAGGTGGTTTACAAAATCATGTGCATAAAACAGATCTTTTCCCAGCTGAAAAAAGGGACTCAGTTTCTTCAAGGAGCAGAAAGTCAAGCAGAGATTTTGAGTGGTCACCTGGGGCAATTCCTGAACAGAAGCCACCTATTCCTTCTGCTCCAACAAAGATAGTGATCCTGAGGCCTGGCCTTGATAGTATTGGAAATTATGAAGAGTCCTGGGACAGATCTTCAGGAAATACAGAGGTGAGGGATAATATAGAAGATTTTCTTGAGGAGGTAAAAGAAAGGCTGAAGCGTGAGTTGCAAGGAAAAACTAGTAAAAGGGGTATTATGGTTCGTGGAGGTGGAATTGAGACCCCTTATAGTGAAAAGCCATCAGACCCGAAACAGATAGCTCAACGCATAACCAAACAAGTTAGAGAAAGTGTTACTAGGGACCTTGGAGTGAATTTGGTCCGATCTGAATCCACAAGATCTTATAGAAGTGAAATTCAGTATAATGGAACATGTTCCCCCGAGTTCATTAGCAGAGATACCAGAATTTTTTTGTCAGAGAGGCTGAGGAATGTTCTGAAGAGAGAAACCCATCCGGATATTCCTATGGTTGATCATAACAGCTCAAGATCATCAATGTTAAATAATGAAAGAGACAGACTAGAGAAGTCAAGGGATATCTTGATTTCTGGAAGTAAGATGAGCCAGTGGGATAGTGTGAAAAATGAACAAGATATGAAAAGCAAATCTTTCAGATGCCGGCCTGATGACGAGATAGTGGTCCACAAGGACCTGTCCCCTAGGAATCTTATTAGATCTTTGTCAGCTCCTGTATCAGGAACGTCATTTGGAAAGCTTTTACTAGAGGACCGCCATATATTAACTGGGGCTCACATCAGGAGGAAGCATGAAGTAATTGAGAATGTAGCAGTGAAGGTGAAAAAACAGAAGAAAGAAAAGTTCAATTTTAAAAAAAAAGTTTCTAGTTTTAAATACAGTTTCACCCTTAGAGGGAAGCTGTTTAGCAGAAAGATTCAATCTGCAGAGGAACTCAATATCAATGAACGCAACTTTATGAAAGATATCATGAGTGGACCAACAGTTGTGATGAACTTTTGTGACCGACATGTAAGTTTCGCTTTTTTTCATATTTCTTTCTTTGGTCAAAGTGATTCAGTATTTGTCATACTGAGTTCGTTTCTGACAATTTCTTGTCTTATGAATCTAGGAGAATTTCACTGAGGTGCCGCCAAGCCCTGCATCCGTCTGCAGCAGTGGCTATGATGAGTTCTGCAGGACAGGAGAATATCACAGCTCGACTGCAACATCAGAGCTACATCTGTTAGAGGATAATGCTTTGCCAAATGTCTTTAGAGAGATCAGCTCTAACCTGAATGGTAAAAATATAGTACTTTTTAAAATGGAAATATTGTACATGCTCTATGTTACTGATCAAGTAACAAAAAGAAATTTAGTAACCTAAGTTGGTTTGTGTAGAATTAGAAATACGGCACTTTTGGTGTCTCCATCCAAGTTTTTGACATTGGGATAAACTGTTTCCAACCATATATGTCTGGCTTTCCTGAATCACATCTATCCTGAACAAAAGAAATCCAAAAAATAACATAGACAATTACGTAGAGCTTCAAATCTATTGGAGAAATTGATGATGATATTTGGAATTTGATCATGCAGAGCTTCGGAGGAAACTCAATCAACTTGATACTGCTGATTCTGAGGAGATCGTAATTGAAGAGCAGCCATTGGAAGCTGAAATGGTGTTGTTAGACGACCAAGCAGAAGCTTACGTAAGAGATTTGCTTGTTGCTTCTGGTTTATATGATGGTTCATCTGATAAATTTTTATCTAGATGGGACCCATTTGCAAAGCCTATTACCAGCAACGTCTTTGAAGAAGTGGAAGAGGCTTACAGGAAAAGAACCAAGGATAATGAAGAGTCTATGGATCAGGTGGAAAAGAAGATAGATCACAAGGTGCTACTGGACTTGTTGAATGAAGCACTATCAACTATACTTGGACCGCCTGTGACGATGTCCAAATTTAGGAAAAAGGCAATCGGTACCATGCTGAGACCTCCCTACGGAAGGAAGTTACTGAATCAAGTGTGGGATATTATGCGCATACATGTCTACCCTGTGACAGACAAATCGTATTACTCACTCGAAGGCATGGTAGCTCAAGATTTGCAGTCGACCCCATGGTCAGGATTGATAAACGACGATGTTGATGCTGTGGGAAAGGAAATGGAATGTTGGATTGTCGGAGATCTGATCGAAGAAATAGTTAAGGATATTCATTCTTCGTGACCTTAATCTCATTGTTCAAGGGGCCTGGGAGGTGTAGAAAGTTTTGAACTTTCATCAACGGCATCAAATAGAATTGTGTACATAGGAGTGAATTATACACACACACATACATTTTAATTCATGCCCAGAACTGGGTATTGCCTGATATTTTGGATAGTATTGGCAAAGGTTAACACGAGATTGTTCGTGCATGTTTTGTGTAATGGCTTTTTGTGGTATAGGATTTTGTATTATTCAGAAATGGTTGTGGTAGAGGACTTGAGTAGGTTTCGGATTTTTAAGTGTAAATTACTTCATGTATTAAGTTAAGTTATACTTCTATAGAATGATTTGTATCAACTTTTTGCATATTTATTGGTTTTGTTTGAATAAAATACAAGCTCGAGAAACCCTGATTGGATCTTTTGAAAAATGAGCATTTGGTCTTTTTGGTTATTGTTTGGAAACTTGAAGGAAAAGAAAAAGAAAAAGAAATTCACAATTTTATTAGAGTACTTTTATTCATTTTTTAGGTTATGCTTTGGTATTATTCTTTATACAAGTTTATTAAAGTAATGTTTGTTTGTAAAAAATATGTTTGAAATTGAATTATTTTATTTTAATTTAATATTACTTTAGACTATTTAATTATTTGGCGAGGGATGACTATAATAAAGTCATTTGATAGATTAAACTGGGAGGATTATTAATATCTTACATCTATCGTAGAATTATATAATTTCTCATAAATAACTTTAAGAATAATTATAAAAAAAAACCCATATGAGATTATTAATCTTTATCATGAGATAAAATAGTTTAAAATAATACCAAGTTAAGACAAATAACTCAAACATGATTTTTGTAAACAAACATGAGCTAAGAGTATAGGTATAAATGGTTAAATTTAGGAAACTGATATTTCAATACTATTTTTTGATATTTTCACACAGTGGACTCCACAAAAAGTGTCACTATAGATGTATAACGACGGTTAACAGTCGCTATAAATTATACATGTGAAGTTTACCGTGTAAAAATATCAAAAAATAATGTAAAAATATCAATTCTTAAATTTATTGTCGTCAAGATAATTTTTTTTTCTTTTATTTTTCATTTTTACAAACTCATAAACACGGTGATATGGTGGAAAAGTGTTGAAGTGATACAAACTAAAATGCAAAAGTAATTATTTAATTTGTATTATTTTTACAAAATTCACTCTCTAACTTTTATATTTATAAAACTCTCTATTCTAGATGTATTAATTGTGCAAAATTCACTTTTTGTTTCTCGAACACAAGATCCATATTAAAATATCAATCTTATTCCTGATTTTTAACATGTGCCATCATCATAAAATATTTTGTTAAACATTACGAAAAAATGAATTATATGAATTAAATAAAAATGCATCAAAGACAACAAATTCAAAATAAAATAATAATTGATTGAAATATAGCAGAGATAAAAAGTGAGATGTATGGATTAGATAATCTAATGTTGTAAATATATTTGTTGGTATTATGGGTTTTTTTTTTGTTAATTGAAAGTCGTTTGAGTGAAATAAAAAAAATATTTTAAAAGTTAGATTCTTTAAGTGATGAATTAAAATGAAATAATCTGATATTTTTAATAAAAAAGTACATAAATAATAAGTTTTGCATAATTTATATATCTCAAAGGAGTTTTGCACAATTCATGCATCTCGAATGGAGAGTTTAAGTTATAGGGGGAGTTTTGCAAGAGAGGTACCAACAGGAAGATACTTTTGCATTTTAGTCCAGTGATACACGAGTTTTTCGAGCGTAAGCCCTTCCTAAACGAAAAAAGAGCTCATGGGATTTGCAGAATTCCGAAGTAGCATCAGGTAATTTTCCCTCTCCCTCCATGAAGTCTCTGTCTCTTGATTTTGGGTTCTCAATTTTATTTAATTCTTCTCATTCAAATTGGAAAAAACCTTTTTTTTTTTTTTTTTGCTAAATGGAAAAACCCTTTTCACTACAGATCTATAATTTGTGATGGAATTAGGTATAAACGATGATTATAATCTTGATTTCTTTTCGAAATGGTGGAGGCCATCATTACAAACGCGAGCTATACGTACATACATGATGACAGAGGTCCTCTTCAAGCCCTCGACACTCACCATGTTGTTGTTCGACGAAATGCCGCAATCGGGGTCATTGGAAACCTTTCTGGTCCTCTTCTTGTAGCAAATCCCGTTATTCTATTGCTCACCAAGGTAAAGTTAGGCCCAATTTTGATATTGATTGCATTATTTTAAGAGGTGCCTTTCACATGTATGCAAATAGTTTTAGATTATATGCCATCATTTCTCCAACTCATAATGAAGTTATAAAAGTAAGCATAACTACTACTTGCATATCACAGGACAAGTCAACTACTATTCTTCTTTGGAGCCTACTTGTAGTGGCATTACTCATAAAATTGTTGTTCTGGAAGCCCGTTGAGAAAGGTGAGGATCTGAATCCGAAAGTCTTTACTTTGAAGTTGTGTGATTTGATATATGCATATTCTTTATATTGAAACATATTAACCGTGTTTATGACATTTTTTTTTGTTTTTTTTACATTTTGTATATGTATTTTGTCACAGATGCTACTTATTATTACAACTAATTGCATTCATGATTGTGGAAACTCTTTGACATATGCTTCATGTTTCAAAATTAGTTTTGTTATAATTAAGCTAATGGCTTGTTTTTAAACATATGTCAAAATCAATGATAAAAAGCTATTTATTGGTAAAAGTTATTCAAAAATTAAAACCATTCCTTAACTAAACGTTTAGTTTTAGAATTTTACTATGTTGTTTTACTTTCTCATACTCTTACTTTATCCACCAATAATGAACATGGCTGAAAACAGAATTCAGTACATGCAAAGTTTTTAAATGTGATAGATTGAAATTGTATAGAATTTAATGAAGCTTAAACTAGTGTCTAATGATATTTATTAGCTCAATTAAATTAAAAGGCGTAACCGTAAGCTATTCTTAGGACAAGTCTTACAGTTTGTGCTACTTGTTATATTAGTGAGTCTCAAGAGTTGTCTATTAAATATTAGTGTGTTGTTTTACTTTCTCTTTCTTTTCTGTTTTCCCTTCTCTTGTATTGTTAAAACATGAAGAGTGGCGCAGAACGAGTCGTGTCCTGATACAGCATTCACGTATTCATTTCAAAAAATTTATTTGAATGTCCCAGAGTCGGTTGTAATTATGCCAACTTTTGGAGTCCAGCTTGAAACTCATTATGGAAGGTACTTTACAATCCTTTTTTATTTTTTAGAGTTTCCATTCATTGTAAAGGTGAGTGTAGAATCTATTTGCAATGCATTTCAGTTGTGCCCATGCTGAGGAAAAGTAAAGGTATGTAGAATGTATTTGCAATGAATGTTCAATTGTGCCCATACTGAGGAAAAAAAGCTGCTTACGATAGAGCACATTTGTCTTGTTATTATATCAAGTAATTTGAATAGGGTAAAATTCAGATGAACACTTGAGATTTATTCAAAATCTCACATCATCTCCTATATTTTAAAAGTGAACACTTACACACCGATGGTTTTGAGGTAAAGTGAAAAAACACTTCTTGTTTTAACTCTCTGTTAGCTAAAAGCGTACAAAGAAATTTATGCCCTTCTTTAAAATTCTTCTCTTTTCTTAATCTATCAATGTCTCTTCCCTATCTTGTTGAGACATATTTTTAAGCACTTGGTTTGCAAAGTTAGTGTCCAATACTGAGCTGCAATCTTCTTCATCCATTCATGACAAAATCTATTCCGTATTCGTGCTCTCATAGTCGTTTCGGAGTACGGTATTCTCTTTCACTATATCCGTCTCTCTGTATCTCTATCTTCCTCAATCTCCATCTCTTCCTTTCTTTCGGTTTATATATAAGCAATTAGGGGGCATAATGGCAATCAGCTCCAATGTGAGCTTAGTCTCAAATTTTCTCTATTTCTGTTTCAGTTTTGACCCATTCCGATATTAAATCTTAAATTCATTACCTTAACTTCAGGAATATAATTCACTTATTTCATTCTTATATTGTAGGACTGTTAAGATTCATGATGGGTTATGGGATATCATGTCATGAATCTTAACAGTCATACAAATTATACAATACCAAATTCATCAAGCTTCCCATTTTAATAAGGGAAATTAATTACCTTAATTTTTATGAATGTAAGACACTTGTCTCATGGGAATCTAGAAGATGAGAAGATTATTGTAGAGGGATACAACAATTTAAACATGATTTACTGAACTTATGCAAATTGGATAAAACATATAATAATATATTTGTATCCCATTCATGGAAATATCTGTATTTTGGAAATATCATTTCCAAATTGATGAGAAGAAAAGACCTGCTTCAGAGTTCCAAGGAGGATGATTTAAAATAAGAACAGAGAAGGTTAATTTGTTAGGGAGTGATTTGAGGGCATTCTGGACATTTTCAGATGGGTTATGTTGGTTTTTAGACATGTCCACACTCTTTTGGAGAGGGAACAACACGCCCAGTTAATTTAAACAGAAAAATGTAACAGTGTCACTTTACCTCTTAACTGTAAGTGTTTATATGTTCACTTTCAAAACTTAGGCGGTGATGTGAGAATTTGTGTAAACCTCAAGTTGTCATTTGAATTTTATCCATTTGAAGGGTAAAGATGTTCCAAAGAGAGTTGGGATTGGAAACTTTCTTGATAACAGGTAATCTTTAGAAGTCTCTTGTTTTAACTGTAGATCTAACTAAATAGGTGTCTTCCTTGTGTAAATTTAGAGATTTTTTGGAAAATGCTATGATTGGATCATTTGGATGTAACAAAAAATGTTGCAAGTCATGCACTGTGATTGTGACCAAATTTTATAAAATTTCTCCCTATCCTTTCCAAATAGACGGTTGAAAATGTTTACGCCCATCATTCATCATACACATGAGTATGACAGATCATTTTCTAGTCCACCCTTTATCATTTTCTAGTATATTACAATTTAATTTTCATGGACTTCTTTTATCAGCTATATTCCTCTAATCCGTCTTCAGGGCCCTATCATTCAATTCTTAATTTTCTAAATTTCTCCAAGAACTCGAGGCATCTTTCACAATGGCCCTTGGGCTAAAAGTTCAGTTACTGAGCAGACTATGCTTGTGAGCTCTGTCAAATCAATAAATTGTTAAAGAATCTCATGCTTGCTTTACTTGCCTCTCTAATCACAAGCTCTTCTAACAGATTCACTTATTTTACTTTTCCCTAATATAGTGGAAGAAAGATCCGGCAGTTTATTCCAATGAGCAAAATCTTGAAACCAGTGCTGAATGAATGTGTGACCCCTGTTACATGCTATTGGAGCTTATCTCTAATTGTAAGAGGTGAAGAGGAACTCATGCTAGTTTTCAAGGTAAATGATTTGGTTTTATGGTCTCATGCTAAATCTGTCTTATTATTGCAAATAGGTGGCACTTTTTAAGTGTAGCAACTTGAACTAGTTCAGTATGATGAGCTCCATATTTTAAACTAAAATAAAACAAATGAGATATCCTAGAGAATTTCTTTTCAATCTTTAACCCTGTTTCATAAAAAACAAAGGGGATGTCTGAGTGGATTTCTTTTCAATCTTTAACCCCACCCTACCCCGTCTCTGTGGCTCACATAGTGTGGAAGTTTTTTGTTCAGGAATTACGCCCGCCTGTGAGAATGTTAGTTCCCATCTGGAAGGCTTTGTGCGCGGCTGTAGATACTAGAGAAAATGCTGGCTCATCTACAAGAGACGATGAATGAAATTAAATAATCTTTGGGATCAAGAGTTGTGATGTTTCAGTTCGGCTAGGATAATTTATGGATTTTGTACTTAACATCGAGGTTATTACGTGAGTGGTAGCGATGCATTTCTAGCAAACAGATGTCTTGTACATAATTAATTTAGCTTATGCGCATTACAAAAGGAGACGGTTGTTCACACATGATATATTCAGTCACTTGATATTTCCTAAATCTAAACTTTATTCTTTTTTCTCGTGTTAAATGTTTACCCCAATTAAGAAGCAAAATATGAATAGTTCACCAATAATTTCATTTATTTATTTTTTAAAGTTATATTGTCATACTACAATAACAAACCTCTATATCCTTAATAATTTATTTATTTTTTCCTTTTTTTGTGATGATTTTTTAATTAAAAAAAATGTCCTATTTATAGATATTGTTCAATTGGTACATAATTTGTATACATATTTAACTTTTGTATGCGTCCACCTATTATGGATGTGTACCCCTTCTTCTAGCAAAAGGTATCATGTAGTATGTATTAGTATAAAATAATTCATCTCATAGCGGATATCAACACATATATATATCTATTGTAAAAAGGGGGGAAATTTTTTAAGTAAGACAGGTGTTTTAGGAGTATTTAATAATTTTTCGATATGATAATAGATCTTAATCCTCTGATTGGTGCAAGAATTATAATTAGAACACTACATCAAACACTACATAATATATTTATCTACATTATTAAAAAGTAGGATATTACATGGATTTTAATGTTATGTTTTACTTTTTAATGGTGTAGATGAATATAGTATTTGATTGTTATGTGTTTATATTTATTCCGTCAATTGTAATGCATATCTGAAACCAAAGAAGGGAATGAATCACAATTAAGTTAAACAAAATCTTTTTATAAATTGATATTCGTCAATTTATTCAAAAGATATTATACCATTATGTATTTTGCAACCCTATCTTCAAGTGTGTCAAAAGATCTAAAAATAAATTGTCAAATGGAAAAATATAAATAAAAAATAACAGAAAATAGATTTTTTTTAATTTAATTTTCTCACCCAAGATGCTATGACTATCCAATGAAAACTCCACCTCTTGGGTAGTTTTAAGACGAGCCAAAGAATGCACGGCAGGTGTGAGAAAAATTGTACAAGTTTAATTTTCAATGGTGTCAACACATTATAAGATGAAAAAGAGTTTAATATTTAAATAACTCACAAAATATGATGCTGATGTACATGCAAGTCCTCCAAAGAATCCTAATAAGCCCCCCAAAAATGGAATGCATATTCCAACAAAGTATGTGAGAACTAGATAACGTTTGCAGCGTTAGTGATCAAATGTGATTGATTATACGGATATGAAAAATAACTTAATTCATCTATAAATGGGCTAAACTTCTATAGACATAACCAGAAAACAAATAACTGCATATATTAGGGTACACAAATTGTTTGTGACAAATTTTATTGTATAGCTTATTATTTGTGATGAATTTTATTCCTGTTGATTGCATTGTCATTTTGAGGTTATATTTCATGCATACTACACCGTTATATTTTCTTTTTATAATCATTGTCAATAATAGAGGTAGTTTTTAACAAAACAAAAAAAAATACTTACCCACATACATACCACGTGCAATTAGATGCAAAGGTCGTCATGGAGTAAAGTTTCACGTTTGTACTAGATAAGAACATATTGAAATACAGACATTGCAAAAACCTAAATAGCATAAAATAAGGATTAAAGTTTGTTTAAATTGAAATTTATTCTAATGAAATAAACTCGACTACATTTTTTTTTAGCTACACAAGTTGTAGTTGACACAAATATTATATTCAACGACACAATAAAATTCGTTGTAAATGATAATGTCGTCACGTGTATATTAAGAAATTGGAGGATAAGTATAACGGAGGTATATATTAATTACCTGATAACTTCCAAGGACATGGATGAACACCATGAATTTTGCGACAATAATAAGTCAGTTAGACCTTTCTAGAGATACGAGTACATCATCTTGGACAAGATCACCGAAAACCCAAAATCCTGAAATTGCAACGGTGAAGTAACAAATTGCTACAACTATGTAGGCGGCAATGACACCTCGCCACATTGGCTTTTTAGACGGCCTTCGTGGAGTTGAGGGGAGTGTGGCTTGCATCTCTAAAGAAACGCTATGTCCTGCAAAAGCAAATGCTATGGTACCAAGTCTACTGAAAACATCAAAAACTATTCCAGCAGTTGTATAAGGTCTAACACCGGATCTAGTGTACTGATGCTGAGTAGGGAAACTGATATTTTCACGTGAAATATTAATATTTTTACATATAAAGTCTATAGCGATAGTTTAATCGTCGTTATATATCTATAACAACGTTTTTGATAGAGTTTCTCATGTGGAACTATCAGTTTTCTTCCTTTAATTACTGATGCAATGAATGTTATCCTTGAATAACTGCACAATGAAGATTGATGCTTACATATAATTAATTGTATGAGTATAAAATCTGCATGTAATCATGAAATTTACAACCAAAAAAATGAAAACTGGCATCGTTTTTATGTAAGCCTTTGATTAGTTCTTAGAATCTAATTATTATTCATATTTCAACATTTTATAGTTATATGAATTCAAATAATTTTTCATATTATTTGAAATTATAATAACAGCGTAATAATCCAAATTTGCAAATATTATTAAGAGATTTAAAGCAAAGTTAATTGACTTTTACATAGAAAATGAAGAAAACAATGAATATAAACTTAATTATATATCGGAAACGATCCATAACCTACACTGGCTATGAATCTTTTTACGATCAACCCACCCAATAATTTTATTTTATATTTAATTTTCAGTTTCATCTTTTTATCTTCCAAATCAAAATTTTAATTTTAAAATTAATAATTTTATGAAAATTACATAGGCAGTGTTTGACTCGGGAACTAGTACATATAATCAACCTTTAATATTATGTAAAATAGAAAGTAAATTAAATTAAAGAATTATGTACCTAAAAGACATCACAGCCGCTGTCCATGACACTATCTTCAGGGGATGAAAATCCGGAACTTGGGACAATATTAACTAACAGAGTGCAAATACCACGATGAAATAAGTTTGTCGAAGCCCAACGAACCGTGAATTCAACATATCACAACTCCCCGGTCACCATATATACTATGTCTGAGGCCACTTGAACAATTAACTGTTGTGGCATAACCACCCAATATCCCAGTACCCTAACTATAATTAAAAACACAAAAAATATATACTTTGTAACAAAGATTCAAATCAAGGAAGAAAAAAATCTTTCTCGTTTCAAATATGAGTTCAGCACGTCTTTTGGAATCGATTTTCATTTTGTTTTTAGATATGTAATACACAACAGTTATGAAAATTATAAATTATCTAAAAAGTATTACTAAATACAAAAAAATAAAATAAAATAATAGTTTCACATGTCAAATGATCAGTCCATCAAATTTGAATTTAAAATAATTTATATTAACTTTGAAAATTCAAATTTAATCTTAGATTTGAGGAACATATATAGTATTCTCTCTATATTGTCCTCACAATAATTGCAAAGGTTCATCTTTTTCTTTTATCAGGAGGTTAGACAAAAATTGATCAGAGAGATAGATACATTATTAACATATCATGCAACCAATATTTATAAAGAATTAGAAGGAAAAAATACAATATTCACCATTGCAGTAAATTTAACAGTTTGTTTATATTTTCGCCATGAGATGATCAAGACCGACGGTGAGTAGAAAGATAAACACAATTACAATGACATGTTTTGTCTATGTCTTTCATCACGAGATTTAGACATATGATGATCAGAAAAATACACACTGTAATCAAAATAGGAGGTAGCAATCAAGCCACCGCACCAGCCAAGTTGGGAAAATGCGAATGGTAAGCCGAGTACGCCTGCGCCCACCACAGCGGTTACATTATGGAAGGTAGCACACCACCATTTTGCTTTTCGGGTCATTGTTATCGGTAGCCAGCTGTTAATGTCCGCCAATTCTTGCTCAGTTCTCGGCGGCCTACTTGTACTTGAACTGTTGTTGTCATTGTTCTGCTGCTTTTGATTTAAACATAATCATAGATTTAGTAAAATATGAATTTCTCCACATCAATATTAATTCTGCATGGAGATCATTAACAATTTTACATACAGATACAAGGTAATAGATTCTAGGTTGGACATTTTTAATTTCTTTAATAATTCTTTAATTACAAGTACACAGATGAGAGATGTTTTTTTTTAGAACAGTTAGAAAAGATATGTTAAATCTTCTTTACGGCGGTTAGTTCAGTTATGTCAGTTTGAGGAAGTTTGTTAACAACCTAATTTAGGTTTTTAGGTTTATACAGAGAGATCCAAATTTCTGGGGTTTCTTGAATTAGTCTTAGAATTTCAGCCATGGTATATTAAGACACGTGACACTTTGTTTGAGACTGACAAGGAATGTTAGATAAGCTTATCCACTAAATAATCCAACATAAATATCTACTTCCAGTTATTTCCTAATAAAATGGCATTTCAATAGTATATGTGTCCATCCCTCCTAAAGAAATATTATTATTACAATGAATACAGAAATAAATATTTTCAATAGTAGCTAAAGAAATTGCTTTATTTCTTGGAGGCACTTATTTCAATAGTAGGACCTTATTTTATTAAAGCTCGAGGTGAGTATTATTTTTCTTTTTGGTCTTCTTACCTTAAATATTTTCCCCCATAACTACTGTTACCAAATTGTACCATGATTTTCATGTAAACATGATTGCACTACTATAATACTCCCTCCGTCCTCAAAAGAATAACTAAAGATACAATTTTTTTTGTTCTTAAAAGAATGAGCTAAGGTACATAAGTTAAAGGGTAAGTATATCATTTAGTAAGGTCCATTAATATAAAAAAAAAATACTTATTACTTTATGTAATCTTGTGGGGCTACTAAGGATAAATTTATAATTTTTTTTACTCTCTTTTCTCTACTTTACTTTTCTTAGTATGTGTGAAAATGTATTTTGCTCATCTTTTTTAGGACGGAGAGAGTAATATATAGGAAACAATTATGTAACAATTCATTATTAGTATTATTCTACCAATAAAAATGGAATGAATTCCCTCTCAACCTGTTGAAGAACTTTGGTATCCTTGAGGCAGCTCTTACTAATGTATTTGTTGAATATCATATAGAAAATAGAGCAAAGTTGGAGTCTGATTGTAAAGATATTTTCTCATTGCTCAATCAATATCAAACAAGTTTTACCAAGAGTTTGCGACAGAGTTGCCTCAGAATCATGTTGTAGAGGTAGAGGTTTTGCTCCCCCTGTTCGCATTTTATGAATATTATTCATGTCTCATGCATCTTCAAATCTGATCTGTAAACAATGCCAAAGCAAATTTAATGATTCAACATCCAATAACTAAAGGTAGATAATGAAATACTTAAAATATACTCTCTCTGTCCAGGATAAAAATCATCCATTGACTTTTATGGTCAAATTGATCATTTTTCAAATCAATATATAGTATTATTCTTTTATATATATATGGAAAAAGTCTATAAATATTATAAACTACATACAATTTAGTACTAATCTCAATGTTTATTTTTTTTTTAAATCTAAATATATATGTTTAATTGTTAATTTTAAAAATGGTCAATTTAACCACAAAAGTCAATAGAAGACTTTTATCTTGGGACAGAGGGAGTAATAACTAGCATTATTTAATGGGTCATTCACAGAGCATGGCCTTAAAGATCGATGGCATACACAAAATTATTGTTGAAGATGCTTCAATTTGCAAGTTCCTGCACAAAATGTAGGCATATGTATTAGGCTTTCATATTACTTTATCTAAAAGTTCCAGAGGTGACTTGTAGTACCACCCTCGAGTAATGGCATCATAGATAGAAGCTAAATGGGATTTTCCTACTTCCACATTCGAACAGCCATAACAGGCTAAGAACTTCTTCCCTCCATAAAATGGTGGAACAGAGAGTGGCTTCTTCTCCGCCTTTTCTCATATCCATGTGATCAACTAAGCCCGTTTGAGCCCTTCAATCATAAACCTCATCAACATAATTTGACTTCCTGAAATATTGTCCTAATAAGATCCGGTGTTTTGAGCCACATTTTTTGAAAAAGGTTACTCGGGTCAGGTGGAAGACAGAATGGGAATCTCACTTTCAGTCTCACTACCAGTAGTCCCCACATGTACAAGATCCTTCTCTGAAACGATGGAAACGAATAGAGTCTCTTAGAATTATCTCTCGCTTTTCAATCTTTGAGAAAAGCTTCATTGCTGCATGGCAGTCCAAGCAAACTCTCAGGTTCTTCATCACCCTAATGGGAGCTGATGGAGGCAAACTGATTATCCCAAAAGTCACCGCTAACTTTTCACTGTGGTGGTTAACTGCTGAGCTAAACCTCTCCTCTAGCTCAAAGGCATCAAAAACTAGCCTCTCATTAGTATAACCTATTTTCTTAATCTTTTCTAGCATTTCTTCCAATCTTGCATATATTATTTCACTTCTAGGGTGAGATGTATCACCAACCAAAAACGAGTGCACTCTGTTCCCCACCTCGATCCAACTGACACCAGGTTCCTTCTTAACTCCACGTCCTTTCATTAAATTTCTAATTTCTGTCGCGGGTGTTTCCATTCCAGCATCAGTATAGATGTTATAAAGAAGCACATAAGATGCAGCTGCTTCAGGCTCTAGTTCTATCACTCGCTCTGCAACGCGCTTCCCAGCTACAGTGTCTTTATGAAGCCTACAAGCACTCAAAAGGGATCGCCACATTACAGGAGCATCAATAAATTCTGAGTCCATGATGAAATTTTCAGCATCGGCTAGTCTTCCACAGCGACCCAAAAGATCAACAATACAGGCGCAATGCTTTTCATTAGGAGTCATGCAATGATCTCTCTTCATGCTTTCAAAATATTGGAATCCTTCCTCAATGAGTCCCCCATGACTACAGGCAGTCAGAGCTCCCAGAAATGTTATGTCGTTAGGTGCAATCCCACTGCCCTTCATCAACTCAAAGAGGCGCAGAGCCTCCTTTGCACATCCATGTTGTGCAGTGCTACATATCATCACAGACCAAGACACGGTGTCAGGTTTAGCTGTTGCTTGGAAGTTCAGATTTGCAGAATCGATGTCTCCTGACTTTGCATACATGTAAGTCACTGAATTTTCAACTACAGTAAACTTCCCGATTCCACTTTTGATTGCATAACCTTGAATCTGCTCACCAGATCTGGCTGCAGCCAAATTTGCACAAGCACTCAACATGGTGGATAATGTAAACTCATCTGGTTTTGCTCCAGTTGCCAGGAGTTCGCAAAATAGAGCCAGTGCACTTTCAAATTGCCCATTTTGAGCATGACCTACTATCATGGATGTCCACGTAACAATATCTTGCTTAGTTGTTGAATTAAAACATTTTCTGCCTTCCTCAGTTAATCCCAACAAAGAGTAGAACTCAACAAGTGCACTGCCAATGTACTCATCAGACTGAAGGTTGTTCTTGCAAATATGCGCATGAATCTGTTTTCCAAACTCAAACTCTTGGTGTGCAACACAAGCTTTGATTATAGTTGAGAAAGTAAAGTTTGAGGGCTCTATCCCATGCCTTTGCATAATTGAGAACAGATCTAACGCTTTCGTAGCAAATTCATCAGTAGTGCTTTCCATTCTAGAAAGCCCTGCAATCATGGCATTATACATTACAGCATTCTTTTTGGACAGAAGTTTGAAAAGTAGAGTTGCATCACTCAAATCCCCAATTTTAGCATACATGTCAAGCAATGCAGTCCCAACAACAACATCTGAATCCCACCCAAGTTTGACTGCACACCCGTGAAGCATCCTTCCACATTCCTCAGAACCACTAAAGTTTGAGCAACATGCCCTTAGAACACTTCCCAAAACAAAGCTACTAAAAATCATTCCTGCTCGATGCATTTGAACCAAAATTTGCAACATTTCATCATACAGACCACTTTCGACATAACCTGCAATCAAGGAATTCCAAGAAACATCATCCAACTCATCAGATTTATCAAACACAACCCTAGCTAGATCTATTCTCCCGCATTTTGAGTACATATCCACAAGGGAATTGGTCAAAAATACTTGGGCCCCCAACTCACTTACAAGAATCAACCTATGAATCATCCTCCCCAATTCCAAATTCCCAGTTTGAGCACAAATGCTCAACATACTAGCATACGTATATTTATTAAGTTCTAAGTTCAAATCTCTAGCCTCACTAAAAACCCCAACAGCCTTAGAATATAGACCCATCCGAGTGTACCCAGAAATCATCGAATTCCAAGAAACAACATTACGTTCAGGCATTTTATCAAACACTCGTTGCGCCGTGTCCATTTCACCACACCTGAAATACATGTTAATAAGAGTATTTTGCAGAAACAAACATGGGTCGAAAGCAGTTTTTAGCATGTGGGCATGTGCAAGCTTGCCATTGATCAAAGACCCGGAAGTAATGGAGGCTTGGAGCAGTTTGGTGTATGTAATTTTGTCTAGAGATTGACGAGCTAGTTGTTGATATTTTTTTGGTGGATTTTCTTCCAAAGGTTGGACCAATTTTGAGCAGGTGTTCACTGGGGGTTTCTTTGGAATACATAATGCCGCTGGCAACTCAATAATGCTTTCAAGGGATTTGATTTTGGCGGGCATTATCTAAGATGCAAGTTATCCAACTACTTCGCAAGTAATTCCTCCATATAATTGAATATTGTTTTTGTTATTTATTTATTTGTTTATTTTTGAATATTATACTTTACAAATGACATATTTTCTTTTAATATTTTTTTCTTTAATACTAAAGTTTATTTTTACAATTTCATTATGATGTTTAGCAATCTTAATAAATATGCGTTCATTTGCATGAACAAACAATTTAACCAATAACATATATAGTTAAAAAAATAATAAAACATAAGAATATTATTTAATTATTATTAATTTTTTAAAATCAACTTAAGAGATTTTTAAACTCAAAATTGATATAGATTCTTTTAATTTTAATCAATACAATAATGAATATTATAAATTATTTAAAATATATTATTTATAGTAAGTTTTATTGTTTCATAATTTTTAATAATTTTAAGTTTAAAAATATTTTAAATTAACTTTCAAAAATTAATAATTATGATATAATTTAGAACAAGTAACTATTATATTCCAAAATTTACGTCTAAAAATTTCAATATTCAAAAGTTAAACCACTCTCAAGAACTTAAAAATGACTAAAAAGGTATAGTCATACAATAGCTTTAAGGAAAAAAATAAGTAGCCACAATTATATATTTCACGTATAAAATTGTTACTCTCTTTGTCTAATAAAAGTCTTTATTCGACTTTTATAGTTAAATAAATTATTTTTCACATTATATTTTATTATTTTTTATATAAATATAAAAAAATTGTAAACTGCATACAATTTAGTACTAATATCAATATTTGACTTTATAAGAATTTAGATATATATGTTTAATTATAAATTTAAAAAATAATCAATTTGATCACGAAAATTAATAAAAAAAAAATTATCTTGAAATAGATGGAGTATATTTTAAATGGTCTATCTAACATATTTGTGGAGCTTAATATTATTCATATTATTTCCGTGTACGTAAAAATATCGGTGAGAAAAAAAATTAATGTTTTTGTATGTGTTTTTAATACTTTTAAACAATCATTTCTCACATGACTACATGAGAATGAAATAATTTTAAAAATACACGTAAAAATAATATTCTAAAAAAAGAACCATACGAAGATTATCCGGAGGAAAAATTATCAGGCATTAAATTTTAGTTTAGTTAACTTGTTTGGGTTTTTGAATACTCTCTCTCCTAATTTTCTTTTTGTTGGATGTTATAACTCCCTTCGTACCCGAGAAAAAAAGTTTTATCACAAAAAAATAAGACAAAAGCGAAGATGACATATATTATATGAGTTATCATACAAAAATTATGTAAATGTTTGTGTACAAAATGACATTTTGAAACTTTTTAAAATAATATTTATTACTATAAGGGACAGTTCACACAAAAACACGAGGTCTCTCACCCTCCCAAAATAATTATTAAAAAAATCACTTTTAATGATAATAATATAAAATATTGCAATGTCTATTAATTTAATAGTATGAATTTTATTATCATCTCGTACTATTAAGTTAACAATATATTATTTTTAGAGGCATACATAGAATAAAAATATATCATTAATAATCGTAAATTGTGTAAAAAAAAATTATGGGAAAAAATGAATATATAATATACAATATGTTGGGAGAGGTATGTTTTACTATTTAATACTTATATTTATGTTTATTTTTTATTTGATTTAATGATGACAAAAAAAAATAACAATATATATTTGTATGAACAATGAAGAAGTGTACAGTATTTGTGAAGAGATTATATATAAAATAATTTAGGGATTAAATTTGTTAGATTAATCTAATTCATAGAGTTAAGTTATGTAATAGCCAAGTTGTCTAATATTGTCGAGTAGAAGACACAGTCACTCTGAGATTGCAGAGTAAATTAAGACAGTATGACAGATCGTAAAGTAAAAGATGATGATACTTTGAGATCGTAGAGTGATATCATACGTAGAGCAGAATTGTAGAGCCACTACAATCGTAAAGTAAAAAGAGTAGAGTTAACGTTACTCTACTAAATAAGGATTGACTCTATGATCTTTTATTAACAATATCGTAGAATATCAATTCCTGACATGGAAGTGATAGGTAATGACAAAGATTGAAAGTTTAATCTCACAACTACTCTCTGTTGATCCTCAGATGTGTTTGGTGACAAATTTGAGACAAATCACATTTATCCAAACGATTATAATAGTAGAGTCAAATAACACGCGTCTGCTAATATACTAGATAACATACGTTGAAAGAAACTCTGGATAGTCCAACAAACAATAATGCAAAATCAAATAAAGTAAAAGATAACAAGTGTCATAGACTAAGTGAGGCAACAATAACTTTGCAACGAACAAATCTCAAAGAGATAATATAAAAGGATTTCTACTTCAAACGGAAAAAGATTGATCAAAATAACTAAAAAACTTGAGTGTTAAAACTGTTTCGCTCTATGATCAAAAGTTTCACTCTACGATTTTAAAGAAAATCGATCAAGCTGCTAAGTCATTCAGAGAAGAATGTAAAGCCACTTAACAATACCCTAAACAAACATCATTTTTAGTAATTCAAGATCTTAGTAATCTTTCTGAGTCAAATCTTAGTGACTTGCTTGATTCTAAATCAATCAAATTAAGCAAAATCAAGTTTTGGTGACTTGTTTGTTTCTTAGTGATTCACTTAGTTCTATTGGTTTTAGTGAACATTTGATTTTTGTAACCAATCTATCCTTTTTGAATCATCCTTGCACTCAAAGTGGAAGAGAGAACTAAGAGATTTTTGAGTTCTGAACATTTTAAAACTTGTTGTATGTATTTACTACTTTATAACTACTTTTCTAATTGAAATATAATTAATGTGGCTTCTTTCCCTATACCACTAAATTTAGAATCGTAGACTTTAATATAATATTTAAATTGTATTTATAAATTACATATTATGTTGTACTTAATAACTGAACAAGTTAATTGATTAATCAATTTGATAAATAATTTTAATCTGAAATTTTAAAAAATCTATTTAACCTCTTTTCTAGATCTCTTTTGTATCATTTGAAAATAAACAGTATGTAGATATGGTATTTTGTTTCTTTTTCATAATATTTTGTTAAATTTCTATTACATGCTTACTTTACTCGTGGAGTAAGTTCAAGATCACGTTAAGAACATACTGATTCGAACGGAGAAAAAACATTATTGGTGAAAATAAAAACATTTTAATTTGGGGTGAGAAATTTTGTGTGTATACATTGAGGTACAATTTCTATTTAAATTTAATTTAACAATTTTAGATGATAAATATTTACATATTATCATTTTGGTTCAGTAGGATAACGATTTAACTTGGTATATTATTACATAACTAAATGCACAATATGCAATGTACAAATTATAGTTTTTGAATAAATTTTAAGACATTGTTAGTGTAAAAAGAAAATTACATTACCGGTTAGTTATAAGGTTATGACCTCGTTAGTTTAAAAAAATATTGTTCTGATTAAGATGTTTTATGTTAAATTATAGGTTGCTAATATCTAATGATAAATGTGCCACCAAATTAGTTAATTTGATTATATAATCCAAACTTTACTAGAATTGATATTTTTACAAATAAAGTTTGATATTTTTATAAATTATCTCTCATATGAGTGTGTGACTCATTTATTATTTAGGTGAAAAAGATCTTGAAGAATTATTATTTTTACTTGTAAAAATATCAATTCCTAACTTTAAATAGTAAATTTGTTAATTAGTTTATGTTTTTAAGTACTCTCTTTGTTCTAAAAAAGAGTCGCATATGAATATTGTTTTAGTTAATTTATAATTTTAATATTTAAATTATAATGTAAATTTATTTTAATTTTTTAAATAGTAATTCTATATTTAATAGTAGTTTTAAGTTGTTTATATTACTAATTATTACATTAATTAAATTCAAACAAATTTACGTTAATTTTGAATTTTAAAAATTAAATAAAACTCTTTTTATTTGAAATATATATATATAGCTACTTGAATATATTTAGATGTGTTACTAAGGTGTCTTGCATACGATGTATCCTCTAAGTTTTTATTTTGTAGATATCAAAAACTTAAATTTGTAGACATCGAAATAAAAGAATGTCCACGTCAACAATGAGGGAGAGATTATGATGATCTTCAACTATTTTTTTCTCTTTCCTCTTTCTAACTAGTTTGCAGACCATTTTGTTCCATATATATATCTCTCTTTAAAAACCCTAATTTCTTCCTCTCTCTCTCTCTCTTTGAAAACCCTAATTCTAACTTCCCTCCTCTTCCCTTCTTTTTCTATAAGATGGCATGATCAGGTATTGCATCTTCCCCATTTCAGCAAATTATAGCTGGTTTTCTATTTCCTTAGCTTATTGAATTATAATTACAATGACGCCCTAGCTTGATTGGATTTGCATAATTCTCTTGAATCAAACTGGTAATTCTGTAGATTTTTGTGAATTATAATCAAATTATTTGTTTATGATGTACATAGTGTTGGGGAATTCACCATTTCTTGTGTTTTGTCTGTTTATTGTTTTAGATACTGAATTGAGACGCTGTTACTTCATGCTAATTCAGTTTTGGGGAAGTGATGTGATTGATGTGATGCTTGGTTATTTAGATAAAGTAGCAATTTTTTTGATGGGTTTTGAATATAATTGGTGAGTATAGTTTTGAATATCATTCTTAAGTTGTGATTTGTTTCTTGTTCTTTTTTATAGTGTGAATGTCGTCGAATCAATTGATTTATGCCTTCTTGTAAAGAACAATGGAAGCTAATAAATGTGACATTAATCATTTGGATGCCGATGTCCTTTTACCTCCTCGAAAGCGGCTTTTGGCCGGATTGAAGAAACAGAATGATGGCAGATCATATATGCCATCAACTTCCAGTAATGTGGGTCATTTTGATTCCCAGCTTAATAATTATTTGAAATCTCATGTCAATAAATCTCCTGAGAAGATAGTGGAGGCTGCAAGATCAGCAGCTGAAGCAGCAGTTAAGGTTGCGAAGGCTGCAAGAGCTGCAGCAGAAGAGAAGGCTGTGGTAGCAGCCAGGGCTATGGCTGCTGCCAAAAGGGCTTTGGATTTGGTTGAAATTTTTTCTGAGGAGACAGATAGCGACGAAAAATATTTGAAGAAGAATAAGATGAAGAGGCGTGTTCCTGTTCAGATGTTGTACAATAAGAAACAAAGGGTTGACACAGATGAAGAATTAGCACGTAACTTACACCGGGCAATCAATAGCTCTCCAAGAATTACTAAGAACTCTTCAACTTCTGAGTTGAAGAGCCATAAACATAAGAGGCTCTTGAAACGTTTTTCTTTTCCAGAAAAACTGAAGTTTTATTACGGAGGTATAATGCAGGATGGAAACCACCCCTCTACGAGCAATGGGATTGGTACAGAAGGCAAGCTGGATACTGGATGTTCTACCCAGGTGGAATATGTGGTTAGAGTTGATGAAAACACATTGAAATTGAATAAAATTGATCCATTGAAGATGGAAAATGGGGAAGCAGTAACAACTCACCCAAAGGGGAAAGTGGGGGAAGCATTGGAGGATCCATTTAACTTTGGTAGGAAGAGGGGAAGAATCAAGCAGAAAAAGTTGCCTTTGAGCATTTGTAACATTAGGGATCAAGTAAATCCCAAGGATGAGCTGAAACGTAGAAGCTTGTCATTGACTGAACGGAATGTGAGCAAAGATACTGCAGGCAATAAGCCCTTGTTTTCTGTAGGGTCTTCTAGCAGTACTGTGATGCCAATTGAGAGGACATCAACATGGAAGTGCAAGGTATTCAAGGCACCCGCTTGTGTTAAACAAAATAAAGTCACGCAGTCATAGTGGTCATAGTTTTTTTTGCAACTACAGGTGGCTATCACAATTTAAATCTTTGGCTGAGGTAGTTTTCACTTCTACTTTCCTATAGTATATAAATATGGTCATGTTTCTTCATTTATCCTTTTGCTTCTCAATAGCATGTAGTTATTTGAACTTTCCCAATTTTATATTTTACTGTTAGT
The DNA here is from genome assembly GCA_947179155.2 of Hedera helix. Lineage (NCBI taxonomy): Eukaryota > Viridiplantae > Streptophyta > Magnoliopsida > Apiales > Araliaceae > Hedera > Hedera helix. Next base: position 36,558,307 of record OX359270.1, on the reverse strand, counting down.
TATTCACATCTGAATCTCATTGTTTGTCTTTATTTGGTATCAAACCTTAAACTGATGATTTGTCAGCAATGTGTTAGGTCGAATAAAAATTTTGCAATATCACAAATTTTATTGATCTAGCATAAAGCTTTATTAGAACTTCCACTATTATACCTTGTAGCAACCTGATTCCTCTTAATTATTGATCATTATTTGTCTGAACTCCGACATAAGATACTTTTTTGAGATTGTGGTTCTATATATGCTGTTATATCCTCCTAGTGATTGAAAATGAAACTGAGAAGAAAGAAGGATACGCAAGTGTTACTTGTTTAAAGGTTGAAAGTAGGACTCATGGTTTCACCATACATCATTAGTCTCAAATAATCTGTCATTATAGTTGGATGAAACAAAAGCAGTGTCAAATGCCCCTTTTCATCATAGTTCACACTCACAGCTAAAGAGTTATTAGATGTCAGGGACAGATGCATATACACTTGAGCGAATTACATTTTCCTTTTCTTTCTTTTTTTGGTTGATCTTCATTGTTCCCGCATGTACCATGTAAATTTTGAATATTTATATATTTCTTATATTGGAGGTCTAGCTTAATGATTTAACTTCATTTTGGATTTTACTTATCCTAATTCCAATATGATGGATGCACTACTCTTCTATAATAAGCTACCAAGCTTTCTGTTGTGTTGTAAACGACGGCTTTTTGAATCTTTTCTGCAGTGACAGGCTTCATGTAAAGTTGAGGGAACTGTTGCTTGGTGATTTTGTTAGTTGTTTGCTCTTTGGAGATTGCCAGTAACATGAAGTTTAGATTGGTGGTCAAGCTGTTGCAGTTATGGCTTTCCTTTAATTACTCAAGGTCTTTCACTGAGTTTGATATAGTAATGTGAAGACAACATAATTTTTTTCCCTTGTGAAATAATAAAGACTTCCTTTATAGCATTGATTTTATTTTATTCACAATATTTCATTTTATTTACAATAGTAATTATTTCATTTTGTTTACAATATTTTGTTTTTATATATTATCTTTTTTGACTCAAACCCATTTGCAACTAACTTTATCACTGCGGTGAGGTAACTGTATATGGAAGTAAGAGCGTCAAGGCCCAGGTCATACCCAACAAAAACATAACCCACATGGAGGGCCTCCAAGGGTTTGGTTTATGGTGCAATCCAATCCAAAATTCAATATTCTGAAATAGGAGATCAAATTGACCTTTTAAAGTTAATTTAAAATATTTGAAAATTTAAAAGTAATCTAAATTAATTTAATTTTTATTAATATAATTATAAATGTTATAAATTATTTAAAAATAATATTAATTATTATTTTTAAAGTTTAAATAAATCAACTTTAATTGATTTTTTTATTTTTATTTTATCAAATATTAATCATTAGTGATACTCTTAGTCTCGCGATGTAGTTGAGGTTATGCACTACAAGTTTGTTATCCATAATATTGTTAAAATATAAAATAGTACAGGTATTTTGTTACAATCCATATAATGGAGTCTAGGGACCGATTTAGGGAGGGTAATTTTTAACACGACATAGTAATTTAATACAAATACGATATAAAATAAAAGAATTAGTATTGAGTATAAATAATTTTTATGTTACAAATCGATATTTTTAACACAAAATTAAAATGGGTCAAACACGTATAATTAACGAGTTGATAGGATTATATACGTTTATTTAAAATAATATAACTTTATAATCTACCTTAAATATTGAGTTTTAGTTATTTTTCTAAGCACGTTATCTTACATTTTGTTAATTAAATTTTATTGCGATGAATAAATTACAGTATTCAATAAATAAGTTAATGATGTTTATTTATTTTTAAAAACAAAATAATTTATATAGTAAACGGGTAAAATAGATCAACATATTAATACAATTAATAAATAAGTTAATTTTAGTATTGAATATGTTGACATAAATAATTAATTAAATAATATTAATATTAATTTATTTATTACCTGACAAATACGACTTCGCCTTACACAATATGATCGACACTATTCTTCCAAAACAAATCTAACAAGCTAAGCAATAACAACAATATTAAATGCCAAAAGTTTGATGTTATTACATAAATTTATAAACATACTTTTATGACCTTCTCGCCGCCAGGCCCCTCGACCGACCCACCCAATAGTGCACCTTTCCTTCTATCTCTCGCATGCAGAATTTAGCTTCTGTTAATAAAACAGAAGATTATTACATATTATATTATATATATAGAGAGAGAGATCCCCTCTCCACCAGCTTTTTCCTCATCTGTGTATCTTACATTATACAGACAGACAGCTACATTCCTTAGCTTCAAGGATAATGGTAGTTTCTACTCATGCACCATCAACCCTACAATAACCAAATACAGTTGGAGAAAGGTGCACTTTTCTATTTCTCTTTTCTTTTCTTACCCCCTTATTAATTTATTTTCGATTAAATTCTTGACAAATAAACATCCAACTGATCCAAGTAAAGCCTCTGATTTATTTTTTTATTTTTTATTTTTTTAATATAAACATCAGAATCTTAGATAATCAAGCCTGGAGGCATAAATCTTTCCCATTTTGTAGTGCTACTAAAGTCGGCGTGCTTGTGGCCAGCATGCGATGGCAGTGCCATGCAACTTCACATCTACGAAAGTGGGAAATCCAGAGTGGAGCCGAGCAAGGGATCCGGATCACCTCTATTATAATTTTCACCCAACTTTTCTCTCCATGTATATTTTTCTCTATTTTTATTAACATAATTATAAATTATCGTTAATACTTATGTCACAACTGTCGTCATTGAAATTAATAATTTGGAAGAAAAAATACATAAAAACTGTGACGGAGAGTATCCTTGTTTTAGGTTCTTCGTTATAAAAAGCTCTTAAAACACGGTTTCTTCTGTTCAATGCAGTGAAAATGATTGCCATGAAGGCCCAGGGTTTCTTCGATGTAGCATGCATCAAAGTTGGTATTAAACAGCACCGGTATCATTTCCTCGTAGTAATTGTTCTATATTACATTTTGAGTTAATCAAATATTAATAAGACTTCAAACAAATCAAAAAATAATTTTCGATCGCACAGGTGGAGAGAGGGATGTATAGAGGTACCCCTGCAGATCCCTTCTTTACTTACCCACCTTGATCTGAAGGTTGTTCATGGCAAGATTCACCTTTCCTACACTAGATTCATTCTTCACCTCATTATGGGTCAAATTCGTTGTATTGAGCCACGGGTGATGCAAACACTGCTCGGCAGTTGGTCGCTTCTCTGGTGCAAAATTGAGGATGGGACAGAGAAAGTCTGCAAACTCACGTGCATCAGGTTCGGAGAACTTGAATTTGTCGACTAGGAATCTATCAAGTGACCAATATCTCAGCCTTCGTATCCTCTTAAGATCCCCATGTCTGTCAAAGTAGTCTTTGGATCGAAGTCCCCCTATGGCTATCTGTTTCACCAAAATATGAAACATGGGCATCACAGAAAGCTTTGAAGGAACCAGAAAAGAAGGGGGACCAACGTGCTTACCTTCCGAGGCATCTTCCCAAGGAGTTCCATCATTCGAGCAAGGTGGTCCTGCACTCAACCAAATGAGATCTTTTACAATGAAAATTTAAAAGATAAATAGACATGTATACTGCATTAAATTTCAGGGGAATTATTAGTCTGTCCCACTTTTACCTACTAAAGCAGATCATATCCCGTCTTCCAACATGCATTGAATTAAAAATAATCTCAGCAATTAAGGAGCCTAATATAAGCATTCAACCGCATCAAGTATATAAAGCACAGCACTATTCAAATGTTACAAGGCACTAAATTAAGGTAGGGCAAAGGAAAAACTGTACTACCTCATCCTCACTGAAACTTTGTGCAGCCTTGGGGGCGAACATCATCTCACCAGTAGCAAGCTCAAAGGCTGTGCAAGCAAATGACCACATATCAGCAGAGAAAGAGTAGCCAGACTGCAATATAACTTCAGGAGCTCTATATTGTCTTGTTTGAATTTCTTCAGCAAACTGCTTAGTTTCCCAACATGCATTTCCAAAATCCACAACTTTGCACCTCATATCAATCTCATCCAAGCATCTATCGGGCTTTGGAGGGGGCACGAGACCTCCCATTGAACTTCGTCTTCCAGATATCTTAGCCACTGCTCTCCTAGCCCTCTGCTTTAGCTTTTTCTCAATAGTACTCATTGTAACACCACCATTCGGAATACCTTCTGGCTTTTCAAGAATGGGGGTCATCCCTGATCTAATTGGGTCTTTGGCAGGATTGATGGTGGAACAGAGAAGGATATTTTCAGGTTTTAAGTCCGTGTGTATAATCCCAAGTTCTCTATGCAAATAATCCAAACCAGTCAATATGCATTTGCATATCTCCCTAACTTTATTCAATTCAATGCCTTTATAACGGTTATATCTAATTAGCCGAAGTATACTATCACCAAGAAATTCAAGAACCATGCACAAATGCTGTCCATTTGGGCCTACGTGCTTAAAATGGTCAATTAACCGTATAACATGTTTACTACTTGAGGGGTCACCAACAGCTATAGCGGATAGGACTTCAATTTCATGGAGAGCAGATTGAGCAAATTCTGGTGCACTTTTCTGAATCTTAAGAGCTACAAAATTCTGTGAGAATAAAAAAGCAGCAAGACATTGTTAAAACTAGGATTTAAGAGAAGAAGAAAAAAAGGTGGCTGTAAACTTAAAAAGTTAGACAAGAAAAGGAATAACCATTTATTCCGGTATCTAAAAAATCCAATTATTAGTTAACAAATGAAAATGCTTGCCAACAATTACGCTTTACTATTACTACCTAAACAGGAGTCCTATTTGTTAAGGAGCATTTCAAGAAGATAAAATAGACAAAGGCTAATTGACTAATAGTTTGAATGGCTTTTCTAAATAAACACGGGACATCATTTGTAAACTAGGACCGATTGGGTTCAGTTAACATCATTATTTTTTATTATAATAACTCATCATCTCAACAAAATCTGCAGATTAGTCTTCAACAGTCAAATGTATCCGTAACTCTTAGTCCTCACCTATATGGAGATAATAAGTTATTGTACAACAAAAAAAGATTGTTTAACATAAAACAGGATGTCAGATTAGGATTTTCTAATTTAGGTAACTGGCCCAAGAAATTGGGACAATTGAACGAGGCATAAAAGTATCGAGTGACAGGGCTTAGCCATCATATAAAAACAAAGAAAATTCAACCAAAAATAAATATTGTGATCTGTAGCAATAACAACGTAAACGAAAGGAGGTGCACTCAAATTTTGCTGTTATTTTTGTTTAGGAAAAAAAAACACAATATACTCGATGCTCATTCTCAACAAATTTAAAAGAAGTTGAAGGGAAACCAAGATCACACGAGAAAGAATAAAAAAAATGTCACAGATAGGCCCTAAAGGCTCTTGAAGAAAACCATGAATAAGTTCCTTAACCTCAAAACCTGATGTCTACAAAAATTAATCATCTAAAATAAAGGTCACTGAGTGATGTCTACATAAATGAACATGTGCAGGTCTATGAAAACATATATGCGGAAGGGTATCGCACAATGACTGTCACACCCAATAATTTCTCTCAACTCAGAGGTTGGCAAGAGCTTATTATGTTTGGTGGCTTGATATAAAATATCAAGCATTTCACACCATACATTCTGATGCAACAAACTTTTAAACTACTGGCCATTAATACAAACAAAAAATCTCAAAAAAATTGCTGACAATCTTTACGATAATTCAAGTTGATTCATCCAAATAAAACGTACCATTTGTGAAAAAAATTGTTCCAAAAAAAAGTCCCATAATTTTTATGGTAAAATAAATCACAATGTCCTCGACTTTATCATTACAATTTCATTATCATGATTCAACTAAACAACTCAACACGGAATATTACATCATTAAACTTGTAAGTTTTGTGAATGGGGCTCTTTTTTGTTGTCCAGAAGGAGTATACTATTAATAACTAAATATAGAAACAAGAACAAAAACCGTAAATAAAAACTTAACATTTAATAGAAACTGATCCAAGATCAGCAATCATTGTTAAATCAATCTTACTGTGTGATCACAAATTGATGATTAGATTACCCTAAAAAATACTCCACTAACTAAGATCTCCAACGTGTAACCATAAATCTCACATCTTTACATCACTAATCAATACAATACATAAAAATGGAGCCTTTATCACATAGACTACGCATTAATGTCCAAAAAAAGAAGGAGAAGAAGAAGAAGCACAAATAAGCTAAGAATAAACAAAAAAGGAACATACCGATGTTTGGGTATCGTAAGCTAGCCAAACAGTGGAAAACTGGCCCCAACCGAGCTTTCTCTGAGCGATGTAACGGCCGGTGGCGAACGTATCGCCGACTCTCACCGCGTGGTAACCTCCTTTCCGGTAGGAATCGATGCCCTCGTCCTCCTCCTCCGACGCCGACGAAGAAGAACACGACATGATGATATGATGATCACTTATTCGAATCAAAATAAATTCTTTTACTGTTTCTTCTGAATTTGTTAGAGAGAGAAAATGGATTTGATATATACGAATTTAGGAGAGAGAAAGATGTATGAACTGTTGATATATGTTACAATGGTGGTGGAGTCTATGTGTGGCCTTTAACACAAGACTCTCCACTTTTTTCTCCTTTTCTGTTATTTTCCTTCTTTTCTTCCTTGTGGTTATTTCAAACCTCTTTCTTTATTTTTAAATGTGGGGTTGGTTTGCTTTCTCTCTTTAGCCTTTTTGCTAATGTGCGCATTGACGAGGTTGGGGTTAGTTAAGGTTAGGTGAGTTAGACTAACAAACTCATCATACTCGAGCGAATAATTTATTATATTATTAAATAAATAAATATGAATTAAAATATTATAAAAATAATTAAATTATTAAATATTTATTTAAATAATAAATATTGAATTATATATTATATATTATTTCAATTAATTATTAAGTTAAATATTTGAATAGAGTACATATTTATCTAACTATGATTATGAGAAAATAGTTATTTAAGTTTGTAATGGAATTCTAATTAGTGTTTATATTGACAAATTTAATTGAAATTTGAATCCATGTAGAAGTATGAAACTCAAGTTCTAATAAATTTTAGTTTAGTTAAGACAAGTAGTTACTAACGAATTCACTATAATTTTTTAACTAATTTTACAGTTATTATATTTTTAAGAAATCATATATATTATTAATACAATTAATCGTGTAATTTGATTAATGAATTTGGGTTATATATAATATAATATGTTATGTTGTCTTAATTAATTACATAAAAATTTGATAAAAATTTGCAATTAAATTGGTAAAATTATGTTTTGATTAGTGAAATAAGAGCGAGTCCGTTGGAATGATAAAAATATTGCCTGATTTGTTTATTTGGTACGTAATGATGTATTCCTACAGGAATACTAGTCAACTTAAAATTATAATTTTCATTCATGGAGGGGGGTCCTAAATAAATCGTTATATCCATTATTTTTAAGTAATTAATAAATATACAAAGTAAATCTATAATAGGGTTTTACGGGTTTCATACTCAATCGATTGATTTATTTATTTATTGAGAATGGCGAGAGTTAAGGAGTCAATGAGAGAATATGACAAAGCACAAATCTCCAATCGATTAATCTACGACATTCCTTAGTTGAGATTGGTACATGATCACGCCACAAATCTCTTAACATCAACCAAACATGCACATAGAATCTTTAAAAATTATTTAATTCTTTTCTCTATTTTATTCTCTGATTTATTTCATTCATTCAATCAAACGTAACGTAACATAAAAGTAAAATTTATTTTAGATATTACTTTTTTTAATTAAATGTTGGTTGAGTTTCTTTGAATAATATATATTTAATTATTATCAAATTATACAATACTTATACTAATTTGAATAATAAAGAAAATGATCTTCTTTTTTTATTTGTATAAGAAATAGAAATTTTGTAAAATTTGGATAGTATTTAATTAATACAAATTTGGATACTACTTATGTCAATAAAAATGGGAAAGCTGAATCAAAAATTAAAAAATTAAAATGAAATTTGTGCTTTTAATTATATAGTTGATTAATGATTAGTTATATAATAATTTTAAAAGCATTTTCTTTAAGATAATAAATTATATATGGTTAGTATGTAAAATTATAGTTTTACCCCCTCCAATAACATGTCATCTGGATTCAAAAGAAAAATTATTTGAATTATGCTAATAGATTTTGTGTTATTATTTACCATGGTAAACTTGTGACATCCTAAAATTTGGGTCTACATAACCCAATTTGAATCGCCAAAATACATAAAAATTATTGCAATATAGTACATAGTACAAAAATACAGAGCTCAATAATACATAATTAAGTTTTCACTGTTATTACCACACAATTTTACAACATGTGAAGATTATTACAGCTATCACTCGGATCTTCACTCCATTCTCCGACTAATCTCAACTACACTTTGGTGAGCTCAAATAGTACAATAAAGAAATATCATGATCAAGACAACGATGGGTAAATTATCATTAACATTAAACGGTTGAGTTCTTTTTAAAATATAATAAACAATAATTTTTAGATCAATAATAGCAGCGAAATGAGCAATCCATTAGAATAATCATGTAAACTATGATGTCCACTTGCTTATTTTTTCAGAAAAATATCATCAACTTTTATCATCTGAAACACCATTGGTTATGATCATACCAACAACAATTCTTCTTTACCCCAGACCAAAGAGAACATTTGTTACGTGCTCTAAAAGAAACATCACCATTATATTGTCTTTATCTTATCATTTGTACCACAGACCATAGATATTCATATATTATATTATTTTTATACCCAGGCTAAAGATATTCACAACAACTTAATTGTTGATGATTAAAAAAACAACACAGATATAAATGAGAAACAGAATAAATAGAATAACAGGATAAACAATAGCTATCGAAAGTTTATAATTTTACTTAGTCCAGAATTAAATAATGTCCAAATTGTCAACATAATATGAACTCAAATTAAAGAATGATATTCAAGATTCATAATTCAAAATAACGTTCGAAGTAAAAAGGTTCACGTGAAATGGTATTAAATAAAACGCAAACTGTTAAGAAACATATAATAATTTCAGAAAGTTTTACCGAACAATACTTACCATAGTAAGTTTAAAAGTATGGAAAAAAAATGATATCATTAACTTAACACGTGACTGAATATTAATTTTACATGAAGTTGATCAACTTATATATTTATAATTTAATTAGTAACTACTACGTATAAATTTCATGATGTATACCAATTCGTATAAAATCATCAAAAGTGATTTGATAGAATAAAGTAGAATAATTTCAATATAGTTTTTGAAAAAAATACTATTTCAAAATAAAATATTCCAAATGAAGCTTTTCAACATAAATTTTCTAAAGAAAGAGTCTTCTAAAAGTAGATTTATAAACGTTATGTGATGTGTGTGGGTGCTTATATAACTTTCATAAAAACTTACTTGTACTCTTGCTGATCTTCACAAATACTCGCAATATCTTAAGCACACTTGGAGATAACTTACAAAAAGTAATATTTAAATAGTGAAATAAATAATAAGTAAGGCAGTTATGAAATTTTCTTAAGTTAAGGCTTCTATTTATAGTTAGTTTTTTTTTTATTTTTATCATAATTCAATATTTTTTAATTTAATCTGAACCGTACAATTCAAGATAATATTTAATTCGTACCACACATTTTGTCTTTTAAGATTAATTTAATTTAAATCATTCATTCAATTTTTTTTAATCTATACCATTTCTTTCATATTTTAATAAAATAACTAATTTTATATATAAAATAATTAACTTTATATAAATTAATTAAATTTATATATAAAACAATTAACTTTATATAAAGTGTTTAGAACAAATAACTTTATAAATTTATTCAACAATAATTCACCAATTATTCATTATTATAACAAGTTATTGTAAATGCAGTGTAGTTAACTTTATGAGTTAGAGATTCATGATATTAGTAGAAATATCAACTAATAATTAAATACAACAGTTAAATCAACATCACAACAGTGATACCAATAATGCAAAAAAATAAATAGAAAAAATAGCACGCTACTGTGTAATGACAATTATTGATTCAGTAATATGAATTACTGTGTATATGCTACTGTGACAATTATCAGCTCAATAATATAAATTATTGTGCATGTAACAATTATTAGTTCAATAAAGTCAATATTGTACAATAGCAACTCTATCAGTTCAATAATATGAAATAATGTGTAATATCGTGTACTACTGTATAATATTGTATGTTACTGTGTAATATTATGTTCTACTATTCATTTACCACCAAGTAAAACTGATAGTACCGTTGACCATTTTTATTTAAAAAAGTTACTACTGTCGTTTTCTATATCCGCAATATTTCATTGTGGGGTCTACTAATGTTTGGATATTTCGACGCCATTATACGAATCAAATATTATTCGATAAAATAAAATTTACAAAATATTATTAATTTTAATTTTTGTCAATTTATCCATTTACCGTTACAGAAAAACATATATATATATATAAATTGTATTTCATAAAAGTCGAGATCTTACGAAACGGTTTAACTAATTATATTAGATTTCAAATCCCTTATATTTTTTTCTAAAATTCCTACATGACATATTATTATTAATGGGTGTAAAACTCTAATTTTTATAGGTCGTTTGTATATAATTTATTCTTTTTTTTAAGAAATACTAAATACGTACAGTAGTATTTATTCTCTTTTCTTAATATTAAAAGTCTCTATTAGAGTATGTGTTAGTAATTCTGATTTTATGCTCTTAATTATAATTATTTTAAAAAAAAAAGTAATTTGTATTTGATAAATACAAATAAGTTAAACTAGTAAAGAATATTTAGTATTAAAAAAATGAATATCACGTATTTCAAGTGTCAAAATTTTTAAAACATGCTTGGATAAGCATATATATATATAAGCCTTTTTAAATAAAGTTATCAAACACTTTTTTCTTTGTTAAAACTAATTACAACTAAATTTGATTGATTATAAGTGATCTCAAACACCTTCTTATTATTTTTTTAGTGGAGCGATATTTTTGTGATAATATGATGCAATTTTTATCTTTCAAAAATACTTTCATACAAACTTTAAAATCGCTTTTTAAGTACGGAGTTTTACTAAATGTTTTATAACTTAAAATGAAAAAAAAAATTACACATAATTGCAGGGTGCTTACTTTTGTTTTATTTTTTCAAAAATTTAATGACTAAATTATAAATCGTATTTATGTCAAAATTATAATTAAAAAAAATCTTTCACAAAATGTCTAAAATTATATATAAGTGTTTCTAAATAGCCACCAAATGCTAAAAAAAGTAGTTTAAATTTAAAAATACTTTTAGTCCAACGCATTATTCAGCCAGAAGAACTCTAAATCATGTCCACCAAACTCCAAAGTATGAAATATGATTTATACAAATTTAGGATGTCATATTATACAAATGTAGGATATAAGTTACAACTTTCTATTTACATTTGATTATAATATAATATTAATTGAACTCATATATTTCAGCACAATACAAAGTGCTGTAGGATTTTTCTCATATTGCAATATCAACTCGCGTGTATAAGTGGACAATATATATAGGAAATTTGTGACGCCCCTAAATCCGGGTCCCTTGAACCTCGGGTTCGGTGCTCACTATTCAACACTTGTCAAACATTCATAAAATATAACTTCAATAACTCGCGGAAATCATACATCATTTTATTACAAAACGTACCTTCAATCCCAGGTTCCACTAACCTTAATACATCATCATTACCTTATAATACAAAAGGTTTACACAAAAAGTACGGACTAACTACGTCTATTCGTTCATCTGTCCTTTGCCGTGATACTCCTTAGATAACTCGGCTTAACTGAAAATAGTTCATGATATAGCAATGGTGAACAACTACTTTGCTCAGCAAGTTTAAATACACAATAAAAGGTATATCATGAATGAAAAAGATTTAGCTCTGGAAAACTTCAACAATATACAATAATTGTGAAGACATGCAACTTTGAATAATATAATTCAATTGATATAACATACTGCTTCATCGTGCTGAAAGGGTCACAAGACCATGAACACACGTTTTGAGTATTTACAATACCCTGTAGACAGTAAACTGTCAGTTCGTTTTGAATATTAACAATCATTTCGATTGACATATCCGGTGATGGGTACTCTAGGTGATCAGCCTATCGTACGTTTATAGAGTGCACAATATAACCATCTAGTTCGTTTTGATCGGGAATGTTCCATCCGACCGTAAGCTTATCTGCTTACTTTGCTCTGTTCATTTCAGCTTATCCCATTAGATTCCGCACCACAAGAATATGGTTTGGCCTAACTTCAATAATATTCAGATTAATGAATTTAAAACGTACATGGTCTAGCCAAAACAATTGGCATAGAACCCTCACTTAGAACAGTTCATAACAAGAACAGTCATAATATCACATGCATTATCTAGCTGAAACAAATAGCATAGATATTTCTCTTTAAACAGTTCATAACGTGAACAGTCATGCAAATGCACCTAAGTGCGATTGTCAATAACAATATAGATATGAAATAATTCTCAATAATTATTTCATCATGCATTAGAAATAAATTCCAATTTCTACATAAATAACTTGTCAAATAAATACAAGTTAAGGTTCAGAGAAACTTGCCTGTTCTGCTGACTACTGCTATTCAACTTAAAAATACTTCCTTTGGGGGACCTAATATTCAACAATATTGATCCTCCAATTAGCATAACACATATAGGTTTATTTAACATTAATAACCTTACCATATATGTGTTAATCATCTATCACTTAATCATAACCTTAAATCTCTTAATAATATTATAAATCCCTTGATAATATTTTAAATCACATAACTATCACTTCATTGCTTTATAATATTATCACCTTTGATAATATATAATACCACAAATAATATTATTAATCGTATAATAATATTTTAACCATTTATTATTTCAATAATAAATCATCCAGTTCCTTAATATTATTAACCATCTAATAATCATCTTAATCTCTTCATTATCTCAACACTTATTAACATTATTAATAACTAAATAATGTTTTACACTATTCCCAAGGATATTATTTATCAAATAATATCTTAATCATTTATAAATATTATTAACCATTTAATAATATTTTATCATCTTACTAATATTATTATTCCTTTAATAATATCTTCTTCTCTCATTAATATTATTAACCATTTAATAATATTTTAATCATTTATTAATATTATTAATCATTTAATAATATTCTACTACCTTACTAATATTATTAACCATTTAATAATATTTTATTAACTCACTAATATTATTAATCATTTAATAATATTTTATTCCCTTTATAATATCATTAATCATTTAATAATATTCTTCTCATAATCTAATATTATTAACTATTTAATAATATTTTATTCATATTGTAATATTATTAACCATTTAATAATATTTTAATCCTTTATTAATATTATTAATCATTTAATAATATTTTATTAACTTACTAATATTATTCACCATTTAATAATATATTAATCCTTTATTAATATTATTAATCATTTAATAATATTTTATTAACTTACTAATATTATTAACTATTTAATAATATTTTAATTATTTATTAATATTATTAATCATTTAATAATATTTTATTAACATACTAATATTATTAACCATTTAATAATATTTTATTCATTATCTAATATTATTAACTATTTAATAATATTTTATTAATTATCTAATATTATTAATTATTTAATAATATTTTATTTATTAACTAATATTATTAATCCTTTAAATAATATTTTATTTATTTAATATTATTAACTCTTTAATAATATTTTACTCACTTTATAATATTATTATACATTTAATAATATTTCAATGATTTTCTAATATTATTATATTAATAATAATATTTTATTAACTTAATTATATTATTAAACCTTTAATAATATTTAACTCTTTTTATCTATTAAATCACTTATATTTAATTTTAAAAAATATATTTGTTAAGTCCAAAAATAATAAAATGATTTTTGGGACGTTTTTCATTTTCGGATCCGTACGGACCCGACCCGACCCGGTCCGGCCAGATTCAGTTTTTTTTTTTTTTTTTTTCCAGGAACTGTGGACTGCGCCCCGGCGCAGTGTGGCAGAATGTTTTGCCATTTTTCATTTTTGAGACAGTTTTGATACTCTTTGATCAAACCTTGATTAAATGAAATCTACACATCCAAATGACACCAAATCAGTGTTGATGTGTTCCTAACTTCTTGTTTTACAATATTCCATGGTTCGATCGTCTTTTTGAAAACGTTTTACACGAAAATTACGGATCGAACCATCTAGGGTCTAAAAACGACATCATTTTCGGTAAAAGCTATAACTTCTTCGTTATTCAATATTTTTGAAAGGTTCCAAAAGGGTTTGTCTTTAAAACTCATAGATCTAGCTTTCTAGACTTTTAGATCACAAAAATAACTTGTACATCTTAAATCATAAATCAACAACCTAAACATTTAACTAGGGCTTTAAAATCAAACATGTTCATACTACCATTTCTTCCATCATCTTTCATACCAAACATGTTAGAACACTCATCTAGCATATTTAACCATATATCTTAATATGTAATCAAGATCCAACATCACATGGGGTTTTTATTTCTTACATAACAAGTTAAGATTCAAAGAAACTTTTAAACCTTTAATGAAGATCTTCTTCTTGGAAATGGTTCTAGCTCTTCTTTGATCTTCTTGTATGGACCAAAAATCACCCACACTTGATAACACTCAAGGTGTTTGCTCTCTAGAACTCTCACAATTGCTCTAGCTTCTCTCTACAACCTTCTCTCTCTAAATTTTGGTGAATGGAGCAAATGAACCAACATTTGCACAAGTGTTGGTCATTTCTATTTATAACACTCTAGGATTTTACCATTAGTTCTACTAATCAACTAACATTGGTTGATTAAGGCTCTAATCTTACTTACTATGCATGGAATGACCACTTGATGGATATTTTGATTGACCAATTGATTGACTAGGGTGGTTGGGGAGTTGTTGGACCAAAATACACTCAAAATTCATCCAACAAGTTAGCTTCACCTCCATGTGGCCCCCAAAATTCGGGATTTAGCATTTTATTTCACCAATTTGGCTTTATTTTTAAGTCCTATATAATTATATAAGTATCTATATATATATATATACACCAATATATGCATACATATTCACCTATACAAACTTGTTGGGCTTCACTTTGGATCTTAGAATTAAATTCTATTGGGCTCATTCAATTAAATTGTTTGGGCTCATTTTATATCACACATTGGACTAGCATTTACATAACCATGCTACCTTTAATTAAAATAAGCATTGGGTTTATTTAATAAATTACATGGACTAGTAATTAATTTAATTACATAGGCTACTAGGTATACTTAATTGACCTAGTTTAACAACTCATTTGGATTTAAAATAGGGTCCTTTACATAAGTATACAACTTTTAAAAAATAATTACAAAAATAGTGCACTACAAAAATAATTACAAAAAGAATGCAAATGAGAGAGAAAGAAAAAACAGAGGAGAGGGAAAAGAGGACACCTGTCCCTCCCTCCCTCCCTCCCGCCCGCCTCCCCCTTCCCCTTCCCCCCCGCTCCCGCACCTGCCTCCCGCTTCCATCTGCCTCCTCCCCTCCTCCGTCCCCCATCCCCCTCCCCCTGCCACCTCCTTCCTCCCTCTCCGCCTGCCTCCGTCCCCCCTCCAGCCTGCCTCCTCCTTCTCCCTCCCCGCCTCCCTCCTCCGTCCCCCCTCCCCTTCCCGCCTGCCTCTTCCTCCCTCCCCCCTCCCCCCTCCCCGCCTCTCTCTTCCCTCCTCCGTCCCCCGTCCCCCCTCCCCACCTCCATCCTCCTCCGTACCCCCTCACCGCCTGCCTCACCCCTCCCCGCCTCCCTCCCTCCGCCTCGTCCATACAAAGGTAACCAACCATGTAATACAAAGGTAACCAAACCTTAATACATAAGGTAACAAACCTTTAATACAAAGGTAATCAAAATTTAATACAAGGTAACCAATCCTTAGTACATAGGTAACCAATCTTTAATACACAGGTAACCAAACCCCTAATACAAAAGGTATCCAACCTTAAAACAAAAGAAACCAACATTTAATACAAAGGTAACCAAACCTTAATACAATGGTAACCAATCTTTAATACAAAGGTAACCAAACTTTAATATAAAGGTAATCAACCCTTAATACAAAAAGGTAACCAAACCTTAATACATACGTAACCAACTTTTAATACAACGGTAACCAAAAAGTAGGCGAAGGAGGCGGGGGGAGGGGGTGGCCACCACGATCAGATCTGGAGCCACCACGAGGGGAGGAGGAGGGGCGGAGTCAGGGGGATGAGGGGCGGGTATGGGGGGAGGAGGTGCGGGGGTGGGGAGAGGAAGGGGAGGAGGAACGGGGCCGGGGACGGGGGCGGGGGGGTGTCGGAGGGGCTGGGGTGGGGGTGGGGGTGGGGGTGGTGGTCGGGGGGAGGAGGGGTGAAGGCGGGAGGAGGCGGGAGGAGAAGGGAGAAGGCGGGAGAAGGAGGTGCGGGCGTGGGGACGGGGGGAGGCGGGCGGAGGGGATGGGGTGGGGGTTGGGCGGAGGAGTGGCGGGCGCGGGGAGGAGGAGTGGCGCCACTAATTATGGAGAAGAAAGAAGATGGAGGAGATAAAATGGAGGAGAGAGAAATGAATAAAAATCATCTAATTTGGATTTTGAAATTTGAAACCAACTAACTACCCATTAAATCACTTACCTAAATTAAAGGAATAAAAATGCACTAATTTATAAATTAAATATTGAAGATGTACTAATTTTGTAAATATTTTATGTATGCAATTTTATTGTAATATTTTAAAAAAATGTATTGGTAAATGTAAATCTCCCTTTAAAATATAATCCAATTAGATTTGTTAATTATAAGTCCATTGGACTCCTTAATTAAATTAGCTTACATAACACTATCAATTGTCAATTCTTGGGTTTGTTTTAATAAAACCCTAATACATATTAATACAAGTACATTGAACTTGATTAATTTAATTCATTCACTAACCCCTATCATCAAATTGGGTTTATAAAATAGTTAACCGTACACAAACAATTATTTCCACATTGGATTATCTCAAATAATTCACTTGCTTCTTCTTTCGCATTATTCATACAAGTAATTAACTTGCTTAATAAAAATCTTCTTAATTGCCATACAAGGCCAATATTCAAGCTTTGTGATTTTATCACATAAGCTTCTCTTGCAATCTTTTTCCTTCTTTAGTTAATTAATTTAATTAACTAATTTAATACATCTCATCATACCACTTATCACATATACACATACTTCATACCTCATATTTTCTTATGGATATAATTAAATAAATAAAAAAAATTGGGTTCGTAATTTTCTCGGTCATTTCAAAATTGATAAATTTATACGATTTTTTGATAAATTTATATAATAGATTTTATAAAAATATCGTTATAGATATATAACAGTAGTTAAATCGTCGTTATCGACACTTTTGTACAGTCCACTATATAAATTTATCAACAAATCTTGTGAAAATATCAATTTCCTATTTATAGAGAATTAATATTTTCAAAATAAGTATAAACGCACAACAATTAAACACTATATCAAATATTATATTATTAAAAAGTAGAGCATGGTATTCCACAAATTAATTTAATATTTTTACAAGTGAGTTCCATTTAATATTGGGAAAATATTAAATTAACTTGTGAAAATATCAATTCTCTATTTATAAATATTAAAAATATATTTTTATTTTGTGTTATCTTTAAAAAATATATAATATTTCTTTAATAGCAGTGATATAAATACAAAATTAAAATGGCAAATATAAAAATATTGTGTGAGATAATATTGTAATGAATAAAAATAGCACTCTCACTGAAAAAATAAATTGAAAAAGAAGATTCTTTTTGTGAAAACTAGAACATACATTAAAAAGAAAAAACTTAAATGACCAAAAGATAAAATAAATTTAATTCTATAGAGTTACAAAGTTGTAACCTCTGGTGACGCTGGCATCACCAACTCAGCGATCCAGACAAACGGATGGAAATAATTAACACGGCCAATGTCGAAGAACCCTCTTAAAACTCGGACGTGACTCTCTAATCATATTATCCATATTTCTCCCAAATCGACCCGCCAATCTCTAGATCCCACGAATCAAACCCTCTCTCTCTTGCACACAAAATACACACAGAAATCCCAACACAACGCCTCAGATCTTCTGTATATCCTCTTCAATAATTATTCCACAGCGTTCGAGCTCCTAGATCTTTTATAATTGATATTGGGTCTCATGTCGATCTTGGATTTGGACTTGGATAACTCGTCGATTCGTCCTTAGCTTTGTTAACTGGTAGGTAGTGAAAATGGCGGGGCAGAACCAGGGGCCGAATATGGATCAATTCGAATTGTATTTCAGAAAAGCGGATTTGGATCAGGACGGCCGGATCACCGGCCCTGAAGCCGTTTCCTTCTTTCAAGCCACCAATTTACCCAAACAAGTCCTTGCTCAGGTACTTCTACTTCTACTTATTATTATTTTTATCTCCAATCTAGTCATTCAGTTTGGTTTTTCAATGTTCCGAAGTTGAATGCCGGTTCCATACACAGACACAAACACTAGGTCTATATATACCCGAAATCCCAAACTTCCTTGAGGTGACCTTTTTCAGATATTATTTTTGGATGTTAATGTGTAGTCTAGTGTAGTATATGCTTATTAGTGGTAACTTGGAGGACTACAAGCCTAAGAGAAGGTGTTTTTGAGGAACTAATTAAGGAACCTGGTTGACTTTTTTTAGGATATGTCTAGACATTTCTCCAAGGTGGCTGAATTTAACAACTAGGGTGTATAATCGAAATAAATTTGATAAATCATGTGTCTTTATATTTCTCCTTAGGGCTGATGTTTTATTGCCAAGAGTAGGCTCTTTCTAGCAGGAACCATAATTAGTACAGACTGGCTATGTTTGATTGGAGGAACGTTTGAGAATTATTCAATTGCTTGATTATAGTAAGGTCAGTAATCATAGGATAAAGCTCTTTGAAGAATACAGTCCAATCCTTTCAAATAGTGCAATGGTAATTGACCCACTTAAGTTCTGCTACTGTTATCCCGAATCTAAGTCAATTGGGTTGGTGTCTTGGTGACAGTTTCATTAAAAAAAATCCCCTTTGCTTACATGTCCTCTAGCTTTGTCCTAATAGTTGTACGCAACGTTTAGTGATCTGGTTGCATGATTGCATCTCAAGTGCCAAAGATTTAACCAACAGTTATCTTTTTCTAATACAGATAGACATGCAAATGTATCATGCCCACTTCTCTTAGTACTAGTTTTTAAAAAAGTTGTGATCTATATATACTTCTTTTTACTCATCTAAAGAAATAAGTATTTTAAAACGTACTTCTCAAATCATTATTTTCAATTTGTTCTGAAAGTCCCTACTATGAAGTCGTTCTTGTGGCTCTTTGCAGATATGGACTCATGCAGATCAAAATCGAACTGGTTTTCTTGGTCGAACGGAGTTTTATAATGCTCTTAAACTTGTCACGGTGGCACAAAGTAAGCGAGATCTGACTCCGGATATTGTGAGGGCAGCATTATATGGGCCCGCTTCAGCTAAAATCCCTGCCCCCCAGATAAATCTTGCTGCTTTACCTACGCCTTTGCCAAATACAAGGATGGGTGCACCCAATCCACAGTTTAGTGGAGCTGTTCCAACAGCATCTCAAGCTACTGGTATTATAGGGTCACAGGGTTTACCACCTCAGCAAAATCAGTTGAGACCACCGCGTCCCTCACCTCCCAATAACGCATTTCATTCACATCATGGTGTTGCGAGTCAAGGAATGCATGGGGTAGGTACTACGCCAGCTTCTGGTCCTCCTTCGAGTTCAAGCATTTCCTCTGGTTGGCTTGGAGGAGGGACAGGTGGTTCGCCAGCTGTAGTAACTTCTCAAGTTCCTTCCACAACTCGGGATGGATTTGGGCTGGCAACATCAGGATTAACAACCTCAGCACAACCTAGACTGGAGGCAACAACTGCCATAACACAGCCTGCTGCACCCAAACCAAATGATGCAACTTTAGTGGCTAACCAGGCTGGAGCTAAAGATTCTAAAGCATTGGCAGTTTCAGGAAATGGTCTTGCATCAGACCCAATCTTTGGAGATGTCTTTTCTGAAACCTCCGTAGAGCAAAAGTCCATGGTCCCTGCTTCCTCTGCCGGTAGTGTACCTGTTTCGTTAGCCATTGTTCCTGCCTCTGTTGGGCCTCAAACTATAGTTAAGCCAAGCCCGCTTGGGCCTTTGCAAAGCACTCAGCAACCTACGGGCAGTCAGCACCAACAACTTCAGGCAGCTGTTAAACAAAATCAGCTAGTTCCAGGTCAAAGTTCCAACACATATCCTGGTGGAGCTGTAAATTCTGCTTCTGGCCAGCCCCATTTACCATGGCCAAAGATGACTCATTCTGCTGTTCAGAAGTACAACAAAGTATTTGTGGAAGTAGACACTGACAGAGATGGAAAAATCACCGGAGAACAGGCGCGCAGTCTATTTTTAAGTTGGAAGTTACCACGAGGTAAGACTTCTTAATTAAAACTATTCTTTAAGCCTTCTTTTCTGGTAGTGAAATACACTTTTGTCATTTATAATTTACTTCTATTTTCACTTTGGACCTCCATGGTTTCAAAATGATGTTTATTGTCACTTGATCTAAATTTTTATGCCCCCGCAAAGAAAAAAGAAATATTTCTCGTCTAAAGTGCATGTAACTTGCAACTAAGGGTATACATTTAATCCTTGTGTGGCATTAGCGAATCATATTAAAATCAACTATACAGCCAATTAGCCATTTTGAAACAATCTGCCCATTTGGAAAATACCAATAACTAAGTGGTGCAGTTTGTGTACTTTTCGGGAGAGTTTGCTTTAGGAGCTTAGTGTAGGTATCTCTTTTTGGGAGGTTCATTTTTGTAGGGTAGGGTTGGTTTTCTTGGAGAATAGGTGTACTTTTTATTTCCTCTGTACTTTTGTATGATAAGGTGTACCTCTAAATTCTAATCACCCACTTGTGACGCTTATAGTGGATTAACCTATCAAACAGAATAAAAAAGAACAGAACAGATTGTCCTTTGTATTATGTTTTTTGGGTTTTCTTGTCAAACAGGGAAAAAAAAAGAAGGAAAAAAGAAGCTTTTGAATTATGTTTGCTGGACCTTCTTTCTTGACTCAGGCGGAAACATGAGAGGGTGGGATATTATTACGACCTAAATTTCTTAAGGGAATACCTTGTAAAGATGGCTGAATATGCAAAACTCTAAAGTTTTGAGAAGAAGTTAAGAAACTGAAGGCAATGTCTTCATTAGTGTATCAAAAGTTCCTTGCAAAACTCTCAATACTACTATTTATAAGATAACATGACACTAGACCTTTAAATAATTAAATCCTAACCATGCCAGAGTACGATTAACCTCTGGATTTGAAATCACTGCATATCTTAATCTCTCGCTTGATGGTGCCCCTCTCGATGATTTGTTGTTGAAAGATATGAAAGATCTCCCTTCAAGTCGTACATATGACTTTTCCATTGTATCTAGTCTAATCCAAGCATATTAATGTAACTAACAAACTCAAAAAGTACTAAAAAATCACAATTAATATAACTATGCATGAATGTAGCTCTGCTATATTATCCGCTACAATATTTGCTACAATAACTTCTAAAAGTTTCAATTGCTGCCACCTTGTCCATATTCTGTGAAGATAGATGGAATGATAGTTAGTACTGGCCTTTAGCATTTGGGGTAGCTTGTTTTTGCAGAGAGGTGATCAATTCATTTTGTTTCTTCTTGGATCTACGTATACATTGGCTGGAAACTAGTGGAGTTAAGTATTATACCAACGCGGCTTGATAGCTCATTTACTCTTTACAGCACGTTCGATGACAGAGTCATCCAGTTATGTTCAATATAGAGTATGTGCTTAAACATTTGTAGGAAAAAGGATGTTGACTCAACTACAATCCTATTCAATTGACCTGTTAAAATCTTAAAATCTAAACTCTTCCCTTCCCAGAACACAGCTACTTTAATAGCAAAACTATTGAAATATTTTTCTTTTATCTAAACAGAAATTTATATTTTAATTTTAAGAAAAACTGAACAGAGAAAGAAAAAAAAATCCACATGCATCCACTGATTGAGACACTATTTCTAGCGACTACCTCCTCGGTCTCAAATTTAGACTCGGGTCTGAGCATTGGTCTCGCTTAAAGTACTGCATACATTGTATTCATGTGGAATGGACTGGTTCATGTCCCTAAATCATATTATGCTTATTCTTGCTGTGCCAGAGGTCTTAAAGCAGGTTTGGGACTTGTCTGATCAAGATAATGATAGCATGCTTTCTTTGAGAGAATTTTGTATTGCTCTCTATCTCATGGAACGGTATAGGGAAGGCAGCTCTCTTCCTCGAGTGCTCCCAAGTAATATATTTGAAGAGACACAGTTGCCTGCCTCAGGTCAACATGGTGCTGCATATGCAAATGCAACTTGGAGACATAATCTAGGTATATATATAGTTTGACATTAGGTTCATCTTTCATTCCTTTATTTTAATTTTGTTTGTATATTTTTAATTACCGTCATCATCTTTCAAACTTTGATTAGGTTTGCAACAAATGCAAGGTATGCCGGGTCCACGGCCAGTTACTCCTGCTGCTGGAGGGAAGCCACCAAGACCTATTTCAATTCCGCAACCAGATGAAGAAAGCGTGCAGCGCAGTCAACAAAAGCCCAGAGTTCCAGTACTGGAGAAGCTTCTTGTGGACCAACTTAGTACAGAGGAGCAGAATTCACTGAACTCGAAGTTTAAGGAGTTAACAGAGGCAGATAAAAAGGTTATTATTATATTTCCAGTTTAATTATCAGTTATTCCTTGGGGTGCCTGAAGAACATTTCTGATTTTATGGATTAGAGAGAAAACAGAAACCGTCACCATATTAATCCTTCACACACAATAACCTATCTAAAATTTATGCTCAATACAATATTTTATAAAAAGAGAAAAGCAAGAAAACATATGTAAATACTTGGGATATGATCTTTGTGGTAACCCTCTATGTTATTTTTTTGATATGCTGCTTGTACGTGGATTACCCCGTCGGCAGTTTTCATTTTATGCAATTGAGGACGTCTCTGATAATAAAAATAAACTCATAATTCTGCCTTAGACAAATCATTTGAATATCCTATGGTATAATATCTCCTACTTTTGTCTCTAATTTGGGGTTATCCATCTTATTTTGATCTTATTTTTAAGAAAATTTTAGTCAAGAGATATTAAAATTTCATTGTTACTCTATTGCTAGTGGGGATCACATTGTCGATGATTAATGTGTAGATTAAGGTAAAAGTTGGGTTCATCACAATTAAATGGTAGTTTATTGTTAGATGATCATGAAAGCCTCGTGGAAAGTTATGTCTATCTGACTCCTCTCTTTTTTTTCTTCTTTTTTTTCACATGCAGGTATCTGAACTGGAAAAGGAGATATTGGATTCTAAAGAGAAAATTGAGTTTTACCGTTCCAAGATGCAGGAACTTGTGAGTATCCACGTTCCATTTGAAGTTTACTTATTTCTTTGTGCTCTTACTGAGTTTCTAGCACTTTTAGGGAAATAAATTACTAAAATCTATAACTTTTGGATGCAATTTAGCACTGAACAATGTTAAAATTGTCTACTGTAACAGTAGTAAGTTGGATGGCTCTAACCTTACTACAAGTTTTTATTTTTTTTTATTTTTAAACTCTTAGCCTTTCGCTGTGTTTTAATAGGCCTTCTTGGGCATGACTTATGCCTTAAGATTGCCTTAAGGTGCTAGAAAATGGAGAGCATGTAAATTGTTACTTGTTAAGACAGTGAGTTGCACACCTGTTGTGTCTTCTGTGTTTCCATCGGTGATAACTTGATAAGTAGGCCTTACCCGTTTATGGGTGTTTATTTTACAACTTTCTTTATAAGTCCTTATTTACAACTCTTTATCAGTCCTTATCAAACCTTAAACACTTGTATCTTTCCTTCATGATGATCCAGAGATGCAAAGACATTCTTGAGGCTAGATTATTCTGCAGTTTGATGTACTGCATCACAAGTCTTTGCATTCATATATGTAGGTCCCTCAGACCTCACCAACGCTTAATTAGTGGTTGTTTTAGAAGTATTGGAGACCTATATCCAATAAATTGAAAGCATTTAATTGCTGTATACATGCGTAGATTTATCAGATCTAATTCTAGGACTTCAACTCCCTTTTTGAATGCTAAAATAGTTATTATTGACAAATATGAACCAAATTATAACTTAATCTAATTTATCAGTCTAGAACCCTTGTTAGAACCTGTGTTCATAAAACATAAAATACTCAAAATACATCTTAATTTTATAAATTGAGGTATGTCACATCTGTACTAAAAATTTCCAGATGGTTTTCTGACCTGAAAGTAAGCATTAAACACCGGAAAGGACCTTATTTTATGCTGAGCCAAATAACAAAGGTAGTTTCATCTTTTATTTACCCGTTCTTGAGCTTCTTTTGGCTTCATGTCTGCATCACATTGTCCATTAAGAAATCCAGCTGCCTTGGCTTCAGTTTTGGTTCTTTTGGAAACTTGTCAGGTAAAGAGACTAGTCCAGTGTACAATCCTGCTTACTTGACTGGGCACAAGCGTGGCCCTGGATGTCATGCATAAGTCAAATCCACACTTTCAAGTTTGTCTGTTTGAATTTTTATTTATGAACAAACAACTCATTGTCAGCCAATTCGTTTAAAACACACACACACACATAACAACAACTCAAGGATAAAGGACATTCTATTATATTTTGTTGCCTCAGTTATATGGGGGAAATTCTATATTTTTGGTGATTCATATTGCATGAGATTCCCCCTCCCCCCAAAAAAAAAATTTGGTGTTGATTTGGGTCTTCATTAGTTTTTACTTTTCACCGCCAAGTATGTGATGTTAAGGTATGTTTACATTTTATTACTCTAATATATTTTGCCATTTTGAGACAGATTTTATACAAAAGTAGATGTGACAACCGAGTAAATGAGATCACTGAAAGGGTTTCTGCTGATAAACGTGAGGTGACTGATCTTTTTGAGTATATTCCGGATTACAAATTTATATTACACATTAATTTACGACTTTGTGTTCTACATGTACTCACTGGAGCTACTTGTGCTTAGGTTGAGACTCTGGCAAAGAAGTATGAAGACAAATACAAGCAATCTGGAGATGTAGCCTCTAAATTAACTATTGAGGAGGCCACTTTTCGAGATATTCAGGTATATCGCGTGCTTCCTTTTGGTTGAATGGTGAATAGAAAATTCTGTACATTTTTTCTCCGGGTCTTTTGTCAGATGATATGAAATTGCACTTGATCATTTTTAGGATAAAAAAATGGAGCTATATCGAGCAATTGTCAAGTTGGAGCAAGAGGGTAGTGCCGATAAGATTCAGGTATATTGTACCCACAAAATGATTTGGCAAACACTTTGGATCTTTTAAGTCCAATCATCTTGGTTGCCCAGGTTCTCGCTGATCGCATCCAGTTGGATCTTGAAGAGCAAGTAAAAGTCTTGAATGAACGTTGCAAAACTTATGGATTACGTGCCAAACCAACTACACTGGTTGAGCTTCCATTTGGTATTTCCTTTACCATCTATCCTAATCCTTAGGTGTAATTATACCAAATATGCATCTATAGTTGTGGTTCTTTTCTCTTTTCTCTTATTTCTTTTCAAGCTCACAAAGAAGTCCACTTTGGATTGGGTGAATTGGTTCAGTTATCAGAATTAAGAGGGGTTTAGTGTAGCTTTTGCGTCGGTGTTTGGACTTTTCTATAGCATGAGAAGAGAATTTACTTGTTCACGGTCTCATTGATAACTTAATCCCTGTAGTGCGCTCCGCTATATTCATGATATTCGCTTCGAAATTGTAGTTCAATAGCTAATTTGATTTAACATTTATATGAATTTTGATTGAACTATACAACATGAGATTCGAGATATTGTGAAATGAGGCAATTAGGAAATACTGGTTCGTCAATAATTTTTCTCTCAATCTACATCAGTTACAAATAACTGTTCTTTTCTTTGAACCTAGTAAGTGAATGGAGAAGCTTATATTTTCATTGATTTGAAGTTCCATAACTCTCTCTCTCTCTCTCTCTCTCTGTGGCATGCCCTTTATCCTATGTAAGTGAATGGAAGGTTCCATCTGTGAAAATGTTTTCATATTGGCATTATGGTAGCTATAGCCTATATGAATAGTTGGCATGGTTTCATAATAACTCACTAAGAAAAAGTGAGATCGCCTTTAAGTTTTCACTTAGCTAACAGAATCATTTTTGCCTTACCCTGAAGTTATCTTTCATTGTCGTAATTTCATTTTTTTTGATTCTCATGTCTTTTCTTGTTATGAACTTGTAAAGGTTGGCAACCTGGCATCCAAGAAGGAGCAGCTGATTGGGATGAAGAGTGGGATAGGTTTGAAGATGAAGGTATAAATAATTATTACCTGTAGGATTGAGTTACTGACCTAGAATCTTATAAGTAAGAGGCATCCAATATAATGATCTTTAAAATTCTTACGGCTTGTTTCTTAGTGGTGCTCAGCTTAAGACTCTGAAATGTGCCTACTGAATCCTTTCTATTGCAAGTAACTGTATTGTAAATGGAAGTTGTTGTGGCCTCCTATGAAATTTTCAGACACGTGTAAGCTTTAGTTTCCCAGTAATTCTAATGTTCTTGGCTTTTCCAGGATTCATCTTTGTCAAAGAGCTCACTGTTGATGTGCAAAATGTTATAGCCCCTCCCAAAACCAAAACCTCATTGGTTCAAAAAGAAATTTCTTCCTCGGGTGAGTGTGTAACTGTTTCATCCTCTAATGTTGATGGTAAGTCAGAGAATCTACCAGGTGACGGTGAAAAGAACCCTGAACATGAGTTGGAAAATACCCATAAAGAGGAGGGTGTAGCAAGAAGTCCACCCGCTAGTCCAGCTAGTAGGAATGTCATCGAAAGCCCATCTAAAAAGTTCCAGGACTCCCCATCTAAGAAGAGTATCGAGTCAGATGGTTCACCCCGTGCTTTAGAAAACCAGAGGTTGATTTCATTTGTGTTTACTTATTTTTTTTCTTTCTGCTTTGAGATTTTCATATCATCCTGATGAGCAGAACCTTAGTATCATTTTCAGGCATATGATAAAAGGGTTTAAGCTCCCATTACTACTCTCTTGCTGTTGCCGTTTGGTGGGTTTTTTTCCCAAATAAGAAAGTGATATATCTTCTTTGTGATTACTAATGCAGTGAGCATGGGGGTGCTGAATCTGTGCTGTCTGAGGATAGACGTTTTGATGAACCAGCCTGGGGCTCATTTGACACTCACTATGATACAGATGCAGGCTGGGACTTTAGCGCTGATACAGCGAAGGTATGTGACAGGCTGACAGCTACCTTATGCGTGTTACAAAATAATTTTTGCATTGTGTATAAAATAGATGTAGTTTTTTTGGCACCCAGAAGTTCTTAACAATTTTTCAATATTAGAGTTTTGGGGACATTCGTTAATTATAGTTTCTTTGATTCTGCAAATCAATGCGATGGAATATCAAATTTCTAAACCATTTTCCCCTTTATATGAAAATTAGAAATGAAACAGTAAGAAGAGAGTAGAGAGAGCAGCCCTTTGAGATAGACCCTGTTAAGATAGTGTGGAAGACATTGTAATTATATATTAGAACATGGAAACTTAGGGCAATGTGCAACTTGTGAATTCTTGAATATCACTGTCAATGTGATTAGTGGTCACTAGAAGGTATGAAGAGGTTAATCTGTCTATCCAAAAAAGAGAGGTTAATATGTTGTTATTCCTCGTCTCAATTTAAGACTTGTTTTTGTTTTCTTTCTTTTAATAGGTAAGTTTAGAGATGTTCTTGTCTTCGATGACATTGTTACTATAGTTTGTAACTTATATTGCTTGAAATGCGGATATGAAGCATGAATTTTAGTAACTGTTGGTTTGGAGAGATTTAAGTGTTTCAAGTTTCAACTGAGACGTATATGATCCTCAGCTGTAGTTATATATTTTTATGTTATTTTTGTTGTTGATATTTTAGATTCGATTTGAAATATCTACAAGGTTGCCGTTTCAGTGATGATATATTCATGTATCAGGCATCGACATGTCAACTCTCAAATGTTTGTAATATATATATATATTTATGTGTGTGTGTATGTACATGTGTATTAATTGTAAACATTTACATCTATTTAGGAAGTCAAACATATATTTCATGCATTCGGAACCAGGAGTTAGTCTCATATATGTGCTATGGGTCATTGCTTGGTGCCATTATAGTGCTTAGGCTGGAGCCTCGGTGTGAGAAATTTTGAGGGCAGCAAATTTATGCAGATGATGTCATTGTTTAGGATTATTCTTGGTGTAATCATTCAGATGCTCTATCATGGAATAACTTTGGTAGTGTCTTTTATTTTGATCTACATTTGAAATGGTATAGATAGTTGAACCCATTTGGTTCTCTGGCTCAGCTGTCAGTTGTAGACACTTGCTAGACACTCACTTAATCTCTTCTAGAAATTATGATAGTATTTTAATATGTCAAAAATGTATCTATCATCACTACCAAGCAAAATAAGAGAGATCTAATTAACATGCATGATAAGGAATGAGTTCTTATTTTAATAACATGTATCAAGTGTACCTGTACTATTGTAGTTACATATCAAAAATCTACATTCGCATGTTTTACATTTCTTACCATTTAACAAACATGGTATTTATTGATTCTTATGGTTCATCAATAAGTATCGCATGATACTATTTTTATAAGACTGTCACATTGATAATTGATTTACCTTTTACAAAACTGATTTTGTTAGTGATATGACGTTACTTCTCAGTGTCTTATTTTTTAATTTATTTTAATGATCTACTGTGTCAGCATTTATGTATCTTGTCGTATCTATTATGCCTTGTGTACTTGTAGACACTTCATTAATGTCTGATCTCCTTAGACCTGACAAAAGTGGCCCAGGCCCGCGGGCCGGGCCGGGCCGCCCGTTTTTGGGCGGGCGTTGGGCTGAAGAAAAATAACACTTAAAAAACTGGGCCGTTTTGGCCCGGCCCAAAAATGGCCCGGCCCGGATATTATTATTATTATTTTTTTTTACATTTTTTTTTATTGTTCATTATTGATAAAAAAAATAAAATATTAACTTAAAAAATGAATCAAATAACAAATTATGAAAAATATAAGAGTAAATTCTAATATGTAATCTTAAATAATAATATATATGACTATAAAATTACTATAAATCACAAGATTAGTTATATTTTAATATATATGACTATAAAATTATTGATTATTTTATTTACTAATACTATTAAATGATTATGTATAAATTATATGTTATAATTGTAAATAATTAGAGTTAGTATTTATTTTAAATTATGTATTATAGTTGTAAATATATATATATATATTTTTAAAAAATTAATTTTTTTTTTTAAAAAAAAAACTCAAAAAGCCCGCGGGCCGGCCCATACGGGCCACGGGCTCAACATTTTCAGTCCGGCAAAACCTGGGCCGTTTTGGCCCGGCCCAAAAATGGCCCGGCCCGCCCAATTGCCAGGTCTAGATCTCCTATATATATGAACTGTCTAAAACCTGAATGGAAATAGCACATGAATAAAAGAGAGAAATGTTATAGGTATAGGCTTAAACCCATATAAGTACATTATTCATTATGTTGTCTCTTCTATATATTTTGGTTCTGTAATTGGACTAGTAAATTTTGGAGTTGTTGATATTGGAATGTAACTTCCATATTGGGAATTTTATCCATTTTCTCCTTGTTTTGTCAATACACATCACACAGTAAGATTTACTTATTTATATTTTTTTTGGTATGTATAAATGGACATTTGTAATATTGGACTGACATCATGTTACTTTAGTTGCACCACTCATTGGTTCAAACTACTGTTCCTGTAGTATATGGATAATGACGGGCACAGTGAAGCTTCATTATTTGGTCCTGATAACTGGGGTCTAAGCCCTATAAGAACAGAGTCAACACAAACAGATAACCTGTTCCAGAAGAAAAGCACCTATGCTTTTGCAGATTCTGTTCCTAGCACGCCCATGTCCAGTTATGGAACCACACCCCATGCAGATAACATGTTCCAGAATAAGGGCCCATTTACTTTTGTGGATTCTGTTCCGAGCACTCCTATGTCCAGTTATGGTACCTCACTCTTTGCAGATAACACATTCCAAAAGAAAAGCCCATTAGGTTTTGCAGATTCTGTTCCAAGCACCCCCATGTACAATTCTGGCAACTCTCCGCAAAGGTTTAATGCAGGATCAGAAGATCACTCGTTTGACAACCTCTCGAGATTTGATTCCTTTAATATGCATGACAATGAACTCTTTCCGCCCCGCGAGTTCTCAAGGTTTGATTCTATGCGCAGCACTACAGACTATGATAATGATCACGGTTCCTTCCCACCGCTAGAGTCTTTCACAAGATTTGATTCCTTCCGAAGCACCGCAGATTCTGATTATAATCCGGTCTTTCCACCTCGTGACTCCTTCACAAGGTTTGATTCCATCAGCAGCACTAGAGATTCTGACTATAGTCACGGTTTTCCATCTTTTGATGACACAGATCCATTTGGGTCAGGCGATCCGTTTAAGACATCGGTTGCGAGTGAAACTCCTAGGGGAGATTTTGATAGTTGGAAAGCTTTTTAGTCTGGTAAATCATTATCTCGTTCATATATTCTCTCGTGTTCCTGTTGTGAGGTTTGTCGGTATAGGTATATGGTCATAATGTTCTTTGATTTGATATTGAATCATGTGACAGTAGATCAGGTCCCGAGAAGTGGAATTAGTCCACTTGTAATTTTAGACGTCGGATTTTTTTTCCTTTTCCTTTTTGTTAGATAAATATAGATATGGATTTTGGTGTTGTTTTCCTGTACTCATTTCTTTTTTCTTTACCCCCAGATTTGTAAAAATATACAATACCATGATTATTATTATTTGTTAAAGTTGGTGTTTGGAGTTGGATTGTTTTGTTCAAATGAGGCATTTGAACTTCAGACTTCTGTTCAAGTTTTATCGACATCTTTTTCCTGTTTGATAATTGTCTTTGTGATTTCTTCATCTTATCCGCGTGGAATTATTAAATGATTGGAAGATATTTATTTGTGTATTTTTTTAATAAATATTTTGGATAGTATTTCCGTCTATTTGTGCTTTGCGGTAACTGGCAAATGCTTACTAGTCCTAATTAAGATCTGGTGGTATGAAAATTGAGGTGGGTGCAGTTCCTTATCTGCCTTGCCTGGAGGACAAATTAGACAGACTGCTTTTAGGTAGTGACTTATGCCTGCTTCTTTCAATTGGATTCACCTCTTCATTCTTCTACAATACATCTTCGATTGGGATCATCTACATTGCATCTTTGACTGGATTGCAGGTACTTAGGTTGTTTGGATATCTACAGGATGGACAAAGCTTTTATTTAATTTTTATGCCAAGAAAAAATTCATTCATAATAAACCCATCGAGGCTAATGGCTTAACTATAAAACTGATCATTCAAGTTTCAGAGTCTTGTAAAATTAGCCCCGAAGTTCATTCCTCTTCCTCTTTAACCTTTTAAAATTGTCCCACCTCTTCCTTTTACCTGTGCAGTTAAAAAAACTTTTAACTGAATCGGTCATTCGTTGATCACGACAGATTTAAAAAGTTACTCTTCTGTTTCAAAAAATGGGATTAGTGTTGATTTTTCATAGTTAATTAGAGATATTTTTATATTCATAATTAATACGAATTGACTATCGGGGTCAATTTGTGCAAAAGTCTGAAACTTGAAACTTTGAGAAGCAATTTGCAGTTAAACCCTTTTATAATGGAGAAAGATGAAGCAGTTGGAATGCATAAATCACTTGTCAAATTAAATATACATATCCTTCCTCGAGTATAAGGATGAACTCGATGCTGGGGAAGTTCTAACAGGAATGCTGTTAAATGGCAGACAATCTCGTACGCATTTTGGTAAAACCCAATAGCCAGATCGGGAAAGAAAAATGATATAAACTAATGTCGATATCAACTGTTATTTATGATATAAACAAATAAAATATAGACCACACACAATACATTTTGGCAAACATAATTAATATATATACTAGTACTATATAAAGTAAGGCACATTTATTGGTCAAGCCTTGGCTGCAAATATCTCTAATAAGGAAGACCATGTTCCAAAAACTGCAATAACCAAACCTATAGCCACAATTGCCCCATTCAACATTCATCCTAACCAACCCAAGTCTTTTTTATGCACCGTCCAGTGAAACAAAGCAGGCATCACAACACACACACTGCTCACCACAAGTGACAAGAAATCTGCAAAATTAGGCACCAAAAGCGCCACCAAGCTCACCACCAGAACCACCGCCCATCTCAGCCACAAGGTGTACCTCCCTTCACAGATTCTCCTCTCCACCGCCTCATAAACTGGGTTCATCATAAATGAAATGTGAAAAGGAGGTTTATAGCAAGCCCCAGCTGAACCAAACTGCTCACCCATCCTGTCCCGATTATATCTTTGGTGTCTTCACCAAATGCAAAGTACTCCGTAACTCCAAATGCTCCTAACATTAAGGAAATGAATGCCATTGACAAGCCAAGGTTTTCCCAAACTTGGATTTGTCTCTCATTTCTGATTCTAATGGTAATATCATTCCAATCCCTTCAAATTCATAAACTGCCACACCCAAACCATATAACAAAACAGAGAAACCTCCAAATGCTTGCAAAACAGGACTTTTCTGCAAGTAAATCGTTACATCTTCAACCAATAGCACACCCATAGCTCCAAGATCAACCACATCAACAAAAATGCTCAGAGGGGCTAAATGGGTCGGTGTTGGAATTGCATTTAAATGTAAATGGATTTAGCTGAAAACCCCAAGATTTTGGGGCTGGGATTGTTTATGAGTAACCCAGAAAATCACCGACCCGACCGAACTCGCCGACTACCACCTCCGCAAGCGCAAAGGATTCGAGGACGCAATCCGCCGAGTTCCATGGAGCAAAAGCGTAAACTGGGAACAATCTCAAAACGACATTAAGCGAGCTCGTTCCGTTTTGGAACGAGCCCTAGCTGTTGATTACAGAGACCCCGCATTGTGGGTAAAATTAGCCCATGTGGAAATGAAGAACAGATTTATTAACCGTGCCAGAAACGCATGGAATAGAGCCGTTAAATTATTGCCCAGGGTTGATCAATTGCGGTATAAATACATTCACATGGAGGAGACTTTGGGGAATGTAGCTAGTGCTAGTTATGTTTTTGGAAGATGGATGAATTTGGAACCAGACCGGCAGGCTTGGCGTTGTTACATTAAATTTGAGCTAAGATACAATGAAATTGAACGAACTAGGGTGATTTTCAAACGGTTTGTGCAGTGTCGTCCCAAAGTTAGTTCATGGATTAGGTTTGCGAAGTTTGAGATGGAGAAGGGGGAAATTAGAAGGGCGAGGAATTGTTATGAGAGGGCAATTGATAAGTTGCTGGAGGCCGAGGATTTGTTTGTTCCTTTTGCAGAGTTTGAGGAGAAGTGTGAGGAGAGGGAGAGGGCGAAATGTATTTATAAGTTTGCTCTTGATCATGTACCAAAGTTATGTGCTGAAAATTTGTATAGGAAATTTGTTGAGTTTGAAAAGCAGTATGATGACGAGGAGGGGATAGAGGATACTATTGTGGGGAAGAGGAGATTTCAATATGAGGAAGAATCCGTGGATTGCGAAAATGTTGGGAATACGGAGAGGATTAGGGAGGTTTATGGAATAGCAATTGCTAATGTTCCTCCAGCTGAAGAGAAGCGATATTGGCAGAGGTATATTTATCTATGGATTAATTCTGCTTTATATGAGGAACTTGTTATGCAGGACATGGAGCGAGCAAGGGCTGTGTGCAGGGAGTGTCTTAAGTTGATTCCCCATTGTCGATTTTCCTTTGCAAAAATCTTGTTGTTGGTTGCACAGCAAGGGTGCCCGACTAATCCATGGACAGGGAAGGCCCCTAAAGATAAGATTTTTAGGAAGTACATTGAGATTGTGCTTCAACTTGGTAACATATGACCAAGTACTTGGAGTGGTCGCCCGGAAATTGCTATGCTTGGAGCAAGTTTGCAGAGTTGGAAGGATCTTTGAGTGAAACTGAGCAAGCTAGAGGTATTTTTGAGCTTGCAATTTCTCAACCTGCATTAGATATGCCAGAATTGTTATGGAAGGCCTATATTGACTTTGAGATATCAGAGGGTGAATTTGGAACTTTACCAGAGGCTTTTAGAAGGTGTGGATTAGTTTTCTGCTATGTTAGAGGATGAGCATGCTGGGCTCTCAGGAATCTCCTGGTAAACAGAAGATGCAATGCCTTGAGAATGCTAGAGGGGTTGGTTTTTGAGGATGCCATTAATTACTTGATAATAACAGAAGCAGGTGGGCAATTTGCCTCCTTCATTTTTGGAGGAACTGGTTTTAGTAGATTTAGAAATATTAATTTTTTTTTCAAAAAATAAAAAAGGTCCAAATAAATTTTGCTTTAGGTCACTAGACAGTAGACACCAAATATTTCGATTTAATTAAGGCAGCCAAAACATTTTACTGCAACGCTTTTTTCAGGTGAAGAGATAGGATTTTGATTGGTACAGAAACTGGATCGGTTAAAGAATTTTAACATGTCATTTCACGCACTAGCTTCTTACTTCCCTCGGCTTTAAATAAGAATAAAAATATATATATATATATATATATATATATTCTTTACAATTTTTTCTTTTAAAAAAATGAGCCTTTTTTTTATATATTAATATAAAATAATACTATATTATTAAATCTATCATCATCATTTTATCATCACAAATGTATCAAATATTTAATAATAGATATAAAGTAATAAAACAAAACTACACTCTTAAAATTTACGAGTACAGGACACAAACGTTGGTCCAGTGATGTAACTCGCCAGCCCCCCTTACCTTTGGTATGGTTCAAGTCCTACTCTTCCGTAATGTGATATTTTACTGGAATTAAAAATATCTTTTGAATATATATAAAAATAATAATAAAAATATTTTTATAAATTAATTTAATATTTTTATAAATTAATTTTATTTAATTTTATAAAAATATTAAATTAATTCATAAAAAATTAATATTTTCACGAGACTATGAGCCACAAAAGTTTGTACCCATTCGGACAAGCACGATTTTTTCATGATTTTGTCCATTTATGTCGGTGTCAGGTTATTAAGTAGGGACCACCTCTTTTGGTGGGTCTTTCACTCCGATTCTCGTACCCTCCTAAGTCCCTATGTTCACATTCCTATTAGGATAATTTTATTAAAAAAATATTTTATAAAGAATTTTCTTAATATGTATCCTAAGACACATGTTAAGCGCGAAAAATAAAAGACGGGATTCACTAAATATTATTTATTTATATATTTGTACTGAATTCAATGCATAAAAAAATAATATACTAGTGGATTTCATGTATTGAATTCAGTACAAATATATAAACAAATAAAATTTAACATTATTTTTCGCACTTAGCATGCATGTGTCTAAGAGGACCCTTTTATAAATACTATCATACTAATATTTAAAATTCAAGGTGATATAATAATATTTAATTAACTTAAACTATAATTAATAATATATAAGGAAATTTATATTATTTTAAAATCTAAAACTAACAGTTTATCTCCACTGGTGGTTAAAAAAAATTATTTATTAAATTTAAAAATGGTGTGGGGGACATTGATTATGATACATGTAAATACAAGTTTATACACACGAGTTGCAGAAACAATTCTCTGTAAATTAACAAGCATATTGTCACCATAGGGTCCATATGGATGAGAATTTAGGAGGCAGTTCCATTAAAGAGCTCATTTAATATAAGTTGTATAATTCTAAAAATATCTTTCAAGGGGCAAGCAGTTTGGACCTCCCGCATCTTTCAGATGCCTTAAGTTCCTCTTTGGGTTACAGTGAAGGCTAATCAGGGCTCTATATTCTGTAAGTTCTCTCTCTTCTCACATTTATTTATTCTTAACTTTCCAAAAAAGTGTTTTTTTTATATATTTAATTCTCAAACAGTGTTTTTTGTGGTTGGTGATGTCTTTCTCTTCCATTTTAGTAATCTAGTTGTTCTTTTCTCCATTAATTTCGATATAAAATGAGCTTGTTTCAACTCTCATCTGCTAATATTATTGTGGGTTGCTCTTATTTTGAAGCTTTTCTCAAGTATCAGTTTGTGTTTGGATGTATGATGGGTTTTGGTTACAGAGCTGAACATAGTAGCTTTTGCTAATTAGGGTTTTGATGATTTATTTATTTTTCTTATGGTGTTTTTTCCCCAGTTTACCATGTTGTGAAAGGCCGAGTCTTCAAATTACTCTTTATACTTTTTTCCCCTTTTAAGTCATGTTTACATTTGTTTTCATAAATATTAAAGATTATATTATAATTAAGGAGTTCTTCATGAATAAGCTGTTTAGTATTCTTTACAGGATAGGGTGAATTTGGGATTTATGATCCGAAAATCTGTCATGAGTCTAGCTTGGGTTGTTGTGTTGATTGTACTATACAATGGATATCATTCTAATGGCGTTGGTACAAATGTTACGAAAAGACCTGATGTTGTGGAAATTGGATCTATTTTCGCTTTTGAATCTATAATCGGCAAAGTTGCAAAATTTGCTTTAGAAGCTGCAGTAGAAGATGTAAATTCCAGTCCAGATATTCTTGGAGGAACCATGCTGAAACTCACAATGCACGACTCTAACTCTAGTGGGTTTTTGGGCATTATTGAGGGTAAACCCTTTTTCTTGTCTATCAATACTACATAAACAATTTTATATTTTTTCTTCATTCATATAAGTTTTATTTGAATATTAATTAGATTGTAATCCAGTCATTACTGATAAACAGCTTTAGAATTCATGGAGGGTGAAACCATTGCCATAATTGGCCCGCAATCTTCTGTCGTAGCTCATGTAATTTCTCATGTCGCGAATGAGCTTCAAGTTCCTCTACTGTCTTTCTCAGCAACAGATCCCACCCTCTCTTCACTTCAGTACCCATATTTCATTAGAACAACACAAAGTGATCTGTTCCAGATGGTTGCAATAGCAGATATAATTGAGTACTATCAATGGAGAAAAGTCATTGCAATATATATTGATGATGATCATGGGAGGAATGGAATAGCTGCATTGGCAGATGAACTAGCTGCAAGACGCTGTGAGATCTCTTACAAAGTACCTTTAGAGGCTAAAGCAACCCGAGCTGACATCAGAGATGCCTTGGTCAATGTGGCTTTGATGGAGTCCCGGATTCTTGTTGTTCACACTTATGCTGATAAGGGTCTAGATATACTTGCTGTGGCACAATATCTTCAGATGATGGACAGTGGATATGTGTGGTTTCTTACAAATTGGCTATCTACTCTCTTGGATTCCAGAGTCCCCCTCTCATCGGAGGCATCAAATAGTATCCAAGGTGTCATCACGTTGCGAATATACACACCAGATTCAGAACCGAAAAGAAACTTTGTCTCTAGATGGAGCAACTTGACAAGTAAGGACACCATGAGTGGCCCTGTTGCTGTTGGGTTGAGTACTTATGGTCTATATGCATACGACACTGTTTGGCTGCTTGCTCATGCTATTGATGCATTTTTCAATCAAGGTGGAAATATTTCATTTTCTAGTGATTCTAGGTTAAAAGGGCTACGTGGAAGGAGTTTGCAACTTGATGCTATGACCATCTTTAATGGAGGGAACTTATTGCGTGAAATCATTTTACAGGTCAATATGACAGGTATAACAGGACCAATCAAGTTTACAGAGGATAAAAACCTTATTCGGCCCGCCTTTGAGATTATTAATGTGATTGGAACAGGAGTTAGGAAAATTGGATATTGGTCAAATTACTCGGGTCTATCAGTTGTGCCTCCTGACATACTCTACATGAAGCCTCCAAACCGTTCAACATCATCTCAAAAACTTTACGATGTAATCTGGCCTGGTCAAACAACACAGAAACCCCGTGGATGGGTTTTTCCACAAAGTGGAAGGCAATTACGGATTGCAGTCACAAATCGAGCTAGCTACCGTGAATTTGTTACAGAAGAAAGGGGGGGAACTAATATGTTCAAAGGGTACTGCATTGATGTTTTCATTGCTGCCCTGAACTTGTTGCCATATGCTGTCCCTTATAAATTAATCCCCTTTGGAGATGGTCATAAGAACCCAAACAGTACTGAGCTTGTGCGCTTGATCACAACTGGTGTGAGTATAAAATGTCAACTTTATATCATAACATGAAAAGGTTGTGCGATTTTCTCAATTTTTTGATCATCTTCCCACACAGGTTTATGACGCGGTTGTAGGTGACATTGCAATCACCACGACACGAACAAGAATGGCTGATTTCACACAGCCATATATGGAGTCTGGGCTAGTTGTTGTGGTACCGGTTAAGAAGTCAAATTCAGGTACTTGGGCTTTTCTAAAGCCATTTACCGGTAAGATGTGGTGTGTCACTGGACTATCTTTCCTGGTTGTTGGAGTAGTTGTTTGGATTTTGGAGCATAGGATTAACGATGATTTTCGTGGTCCTCCAAGAAAACAAGTTGTGACAATTCTATGGTATGTGCCTATGAAATACTTCTTTCTGTGATATGAGGAATCCTAGGCAACTTTTATTACTCTGAGGTGCAAACAATCAATAATGGTGCACTTCTGCTACTAGAGGATGTTCCTTCCATCAGTAGCATTTCCTTAATCTGTAAAAAAGATTATGTACGGCATTTGAGTTGTAATCTGTAGATGACAAAATTCTAAAAACCACCACTAGAAGATTGCACCAGAATTGTTTTGTGTCCCTCTCTTGCTTATCTTGTGCTTTCACTTTGCAGGTTTAGCTTTTCAACTATGTTTTACTCACATAGTAAGTGATATGACATTGATTTAACATTTTGTCAACTTGCCAGCAAAAAGAGACCTGTTAAATACCTGATTTACTGATTAATGCAGGAGAAAATACAGTCAGTACCCTTGGTCGCATTATACTTATCCTTTGGCTTTTTGTGGTTCTAATAATCAATTCAAGCTATACAGCAAGTCTCACCTCAATACTTACAGTGCAGAAGCTTTCTTCGCCAATTAAAGGGATACAAACTTTAGTAACGAGCGATGACCCTATTGGTTACCAACAGGGTTCTTTTTCCCGAAATTATCTAATTAGTGAATTTGGCATTCATGAGTCGAGACTTATTCCTCTCATCACACCGGATCACTATGTAGAAGCCTTAAAACGTGGTCCCAAGAACGGCGGTGTTGCTGCAGTGATTGACGAACGTGCATATATTGAACTCTTCCTCTCAACCCGTTGTGAATTCAGTATTGTAGGTCAAGAGTTCACCAAAACTGGCTGGGGATTTGTAAGTAATTCTTTAACGATGCTTGGTTTTTCACTCTTTCCTTTTATACATCTTTTTTATGGTTTAGTCAAAATTCAAATTTATTGAGCACTGTTGCAGATTTTAAATGGACGATGCTTAAAAAAATAAAATAAGAACTGATGGTAGCGGATTACTATATTTTTATTCCACGGATTTTGAAATGCCCTTCTTTTTCAACATGATGATCATTCATAATAGTCCTACGTATTGTGACAAGTTTGTGTCAAATTACAATTGCGAAAGAAATCAATACTTGGGGGTCCCACTTATTACACATTTCTCCAAAAAGGTTACACTAATATTTATCCAGGTAACTGGCAATTAAAAAGTCGATATAAACATTTGCAATATATATCATTTTCCTTAATAATAATTCCATAATAAAGCTAGATCAGCTGGCTTCTCCTTTTGGCTTGCTTATGTTTGACCCTAAACATGCATACAAGAAATATACTACCCCTGTTCCAAAAAACAGAGTCATGTGTTTCTTTTTTGAAGTCAATTTGCAATAATTTTTCGAATTCAAAATTGCTATGAGTACGTTTGATTTTAGTCAATCATAATTATTGTAAACTGTATAAAAAGTACTATTAATTACAAAATCGTTAATTTTCAAAATTTAAATAAATTTACGTAAACTTTAAATTTCAAAATTTCATGTTACTTCAAAAGTCAAAATGGCATTAATTATCTGGAATGGAGGGAGTAGTCTTAAATTACCTCATCCCGTTTTCCTGTGTACATTCAGTCATTTGTATGTGTCTTAGACTCTTAGTTCATGCTTATGCATCCCTGCACAAGTTCTTGTGCTATTCTTTTACAAAAGAAAACTTCATTATTTTAACGCAGTGTGGGAGAGATTTAACTATTTGAAAGATTTTTGCGAAACTTACCATTGAATCAAATTATTTGATCTATAAATCACTCCATTAGTATCTGAATAAGAGAAGGAAAATTTAAAGATCCAAGCTATGCAACAAGTAAGACCATGTTTGGATAGTAGGCATGGAAGCTATTACTGGTACATAATGAGATTCTCGCTATTAGATTTCTAGTGTTCTTATTTCCACTGAAATTAGAAGGAAAAACTTTCCCTTCCTAACCCTTCCCTCTAAAACAAAACTAAAAGAAAAATTTATCGAATTCTTCATCATTGACGTAACTATATTATTCTTTGTCACTACAGGCTTTTCCACGGGACTCCCCTCTAGCAGTTGATCTGTCAACTGCCATTCTGAAGCTATCTGAGAATGGGGACCTCCAAAGGATCCACGACAAATGGTTATTGAGCAGCGCTTGTATTTCACAAGGCACGCAGCTCGAAGTGGACAGGCTTCCTCTAAAAAGTTTCTACGGACTATTTGCCATATGTGGATTAGCATGTTTTCTCGCTCTCTTTGTGTATTTCGTGCTGACAATACGCCAGTTCATTCGACATTACCCCGAGGAGTCTGAGTCAAGTGGTGGAAGTTCGAGGTCAGCACGTCTTCAGACCT
Source organism: Hedera helix (assembly GCA_947179155.2). Classification (NCBI taxonomy): domain Eukaryota; kingdom Viridiplantae; phylum Streptophyta; class Magnoliopsida; order Apiales; family Araliaceae; genus Hedera; species Hedera helix. Next base: position 36,516,897 of record OX359270.1, on the reverse strand, counting down.
TCCTCTCTTTTGCTGATGAAAAGGAAGAGGTATCAAAGTCTAAATCCAAGCGAAGACAAATGGAAGGGGCTTCAAACAGAAGCATCGATGAAGAAGCATCAGTAGACGGGACCAACAAAAGCCATAGGGCTTCAAACAGTAGTATTAGTCTTGAAGGTGCAACTCAATCAGTCTAACGTTGATGCAAGTTTTTATATGTATACCATAATATCTGATTTTGCATTATAGTAACTGTAACTGCACTGCAATAGCCGGTCATGTTAAAATGTCGCCTATAACGTTATTACATAGATATATGTGTGAAAAGTGTATCTACACGAAGCATCACACAGATTTGTAATCTGGGATTAAATTTGCTGGGCTTGCTGGCATGTATTATTGAAGGAAATTATGGTTATTTTTCACCATATAGAAAGCTCTGATGTGCCTTTCCAATTGAAGTGTTGCTTAATTCTTTTTTTCTTTTCTTTTTATAAAAAATAATAAGTGTGATCATCTTCCTTTTTGCTTTTTTTTTTTTGCTAAATAATGATCATCTTCCTCTGCCCAGAACCTGGCTCATCATTTTTGAAATTCAATCTGATTAACTATCGGGCGTAGTTGAGGCTTTTTTTTTCCCTCTCGAATTTAGAGTTCATTGTTGGCTGAAGACAAGGATAATAGAGATCTTCATATGCCTATCATTTGTATTAATTTAATATTATTTTGAACTATTTTTTATTCCATGATGGAGGATTAATAGTTCTTTAAATAGTCTTATAGACTATTTTTTTTATCATTCTTAAGGTAAGGCTATTTATGAGATAATCCCATGAAAAATATGAGATTAATAGTTTCCTTATTTTAAGCTATTAAATGATTTTATAAGACTAATAGTCTACATTAAGAGACTAAAAAATCCTTGTCAAATGATTAAATAGTGTAAAATAATATTAAATTAAAATAAATAATCTAATTTTAAGTATATTTTTTATAAACAAATATAATCTTAGTGAAGCACTGCATATATAATTATATTACTGTATCTATTTTGATGTTTTGATTACTCAAGTTCCTAGACTCGACCTCTCTCAATGTATGTCTGCATATATAATTATATTACTGTATCTATTTTGATGTCTTGATTACTCAAGTTCCTAGACTCGACCTCTCTCAATGTATGTTTTAACTCGGGGAAAAAGAAAGAAAAAAGGAAAATAAAGTATTATAAATCTGTGCATTGTTTGGAATTCCCAAAAGCAAGAGGAAAATAAAATTCTATGATTCTCTTTTCCAACCTATGAGATTACTGCTGACCTTTTAAAAGTTTATATGAGATATTTTTGAAAGAACCTTATTAACAGCACCTTTTAGATGATTAATAATATTTGTAATGAGAAAAATTATATGTATTCATGTTAATTTTAAATTTAAAAATATTTTAAATTAACTTTTAAAAATTTTGATCTTATATTTTGAAGCTTATCTTAGCAAACATAAGCTTTTTTATTTATATGTTCTAGAAAAAATCTAATATCTAGTATAATATTAACACTGAAATCTGTCGATGAATATCCAATAATCTCTACTATTGGCATTTCCTTTCCTACAATCCTACCCACAGACAGGCCAACAGGTTCCCCGGGATTAAAAGAAGTGATTTTTAGTTTTGTCATGTTGTGTTCATAATGCATCATATCTCCAAATGTTTTGAAACTCTTATTATTTCAAATAACATGTGTACATATTTCAGAAGCTCGAATAACTAAAAACAAAGTATAATCGGAATATATAAATATACACGCTACTTGATAATAGTCCGTCGGATATAAATCAAGATGTGTTTCACACATTCAATATGTTACAGCCACAGTCACATTTACATATATGTACACAGCCTGCAGATGCCGGTTGATAGATCAACAACATGATAAATATATCGTCCATCACTCCGACACCTGATGCCAACCGTCGCTTTTCTGAGTCATGAATCAGTAAAACAGACCGAATAGCATGAGTCATACAATATTACTGTTGGAGTACTTGCGAAACCACTCATCATCCTTACAGTACTTGTGCATGGCATTATACACTTTAATCAAGAGTTTGGGGAATCGACTTCCGAAATAGTCATCAAACCCTTCAGGTACAGGTCCCAAAAGTTCCTGTAATAACCCGACATAAATGTAATTAGTGTGGTCATCGAAATTAACTGGAATATCACCCTAGGAAGGTACATGAACAACAATATATTTACCAAATTGTTTTGAACATCTGAAAAGGTAAATATAATTACTTCATAATTTCATTTGTAAACTCTACACGGAAGAGCTGAACAGAGCATAAAATTTCAACTTGGTAAGACTGGACAAATGAATTTAGCATTAGGAGGCATCTTGGGTTCGGTTCAACTAGACATAGGATGCAAATAAAACAAAAAGTATACTGTAATGAACTCCAGTTCTAAACCAAACAAAACTCTCTCCCGGAGATGTCTAGTAGCTGTGCATACATTCGGTGAGCAACTATTAAGAAACAAATAGAAAAATGAGAATTCAACAAGTAGTTGTTTTGGCAAGAAAACAAACCTGAATATCCTTTGGCAGTTCCCTATAATGATTTAACTTGTTTCGCATCACTCTCAGCAGATCTCGAACACTGTCAAACTTGTAACGCCTGTAACGTCCGATATTAGCAATAAATGCAGGCTCCATCTTTTCATCCCATTTTCCACCTAAAGCCACTGGTGCTACACTTTCTAATGATCTCAAAATATCAGAGTTGATTTCCCTATCTTCCAATTCTACCCTGTCACTAGTATCACGGAGAAATGCCAGTCGCATCTCAGAGTTCCAAAACAAAGGATGGTGCAAGACGTCCAATGCCTTTGGCCTGATAACAAATTAGCGTTTCAACAATTAAGTTTCATCTGGAAACTGCCAAGCAAAAAATCTAATAATCTCCTAACAAGATTGTTGTACTAAATACAGAAATAAACAATTCAACATCCGTGTTTGGTTGGTGGGAATGTAATGGAATGAGCTGGGAATGGAATGACCATTCCTTCCGGAATGACTAAAAACATGTTTGGTTAGTCAATTGGAATGGGCATTCCATTCTTTTAGTTATTCCCAAACTTATCTTAATGCTATTTTTCATTCTTTTTTAAATAGGTGGGTTTATTGCATTCCTTTCAGCTTGATTAAAAACCACCATATACTACTTATGAGTTCTCTGTCACTTACTTATTATAAACACTATTTTCACATTATATAGTTTTTATTACTCTATAATCGCAATATTTTTAATCTATAATTATTTCATAAAAATAAAATTTAAATGTACCAACAAAAAATAACGTTAAAACTATGTAATAATAATAATGTACCAACAAAAAAGTTCGACTTTATTCTACATTCCTCTTTATTATATGGTGTAATTCTACCTAATATTTTACGAATAATTCTTTAAGTTTATAACTAATAAAAAAAAAAGAAATTTAAAAAAAAATCAACAAGACAGATTTGTTTTGTGAATGGCCAATAAAAAGAAAGGAAAATCTGTTTGGACAATTTGACCCTAGGCTTGTAATTACGGAGATAAATATATTGTTAAAACTAACATTGCAATTAACGTTGTAACGAAAATCACAGCTGCTGCATCAAAATTTTGGGTATATGACCTTAATTTTTTTTTATAATTTCTTTGTTTTTATCAATCAGCTACACTTTTTTTTACTTTAAACAAAAAATATAGGAAAGAGATTATATTTTTCTTTTCTTGGTATGAACAAAATCGAAAAATTGCACCAATTACACGAACGTTTGAGGCAGATACTACAAAACTAGATGATCTTGAGATGGCTTTGATTGACAAAACCAACCACGCAATTATTTTCTTATTTAGAAAAACTAATTTAAAGACAAAAATCAGATATCCACTGCACCCTCTCATTTGTAATTCTCTCCAAAAATACAAATTAATAATATCCCATAAATGAAGATCCACCACAATTTAATTATTATTATTATTATTATTGTTCTGAACTTATATTTCCTCTCGATTTGCTCCATTTTTTTTTTTTGCTAGTTCCTCTCTGCTCCATTTCCTATAACTATTAGTAGTAGTAGTAGTAATAGTAGTAGTGAAGATGTTGTTTTAGTTCTATTTTATTTATTTTTTCATTTATTTTATAAGTTCATAGTATATAAAAAACGAAAAAGATCATTTCACATTTCATTTATGGTGATTCTATTCTTGATGGAATGAATAAACAAACCAAACATAAAAATAAGGAATGACCATTCCATTCCATTCCTTAAACCATTCCATTCCTTACGTGCCAAGGAATGGGAACCAAACATAGTATTATGTCACATCTGAGTTGAAGATCTTGCCATTGGAAACAAAATTTTGAAACAAACAATTTAATGGTTTTTATATGCCCTTCTTGATATACATTATTTATTTTCTGCATTCTGTTAATTAAAAATGTGATTTGTGCCTCCAAAATCTAATTTCTGATATTTATTAAGGGCGTGTTTGGAACTTGGAAAATGTGGAGAAAGGAAAAGGAAAACAAATATATATATGTAAAAAGGAAAAAAACTATCTTAATAAACATAAGTCTAAATATCTATGCTTCCTAGAAATTAATATCAAGAATAATGTTAAAATATAGTGTAATGAATGATTAAGCAAGCCAAGGAATTTGTTAGATCTCATTCCCTTTCCTTTCTTTCTCAAGTTTTCTAAGTTGCACACATACTGACCATCTAACAAAAACTACGAAATCATTCCATGTTTATGATTTTAAAATTCCACCTAAATAACAGCAGAAAGAGGCAATCAAGTAACATAACAACCATTTTGGTTGCAATGGCATGAAGTACAATTAAAGCATGTGCTCAATATTAAGTAACCCAATTTCTTACCTAAGTTCAGCAAGAGGGTCTAATAAGCGTGAAAAGAGATCAACAGCTTCTGGGATATACTCCACTAAGAAGAGGTCCACTTTGTTCTTCGTAATATTGACATCACGTTCTAGTGGGTCACCAAATGGATGCCTACCACCGGTAATGCAGAAAAAGAGTACACACCCTAAACTAAACAAATCAACTGCACGTGTTTGGCGCCCATGGAGAAGCTGTTCAGGTGCTTGCCATCCTGAGCTTCCATACCCTGCCATAATTGGTCAATAAGTACTAAATTCAGAGAAAATAAATATATAAAGAATAGACTCTGTAAAGAATGATTTTCAGTATCTGAACAATACATGGAGTTATCTATCCTGGGGTCACCATTGATAACTTTCATGATACTTTGAAACGGTATATCCAATTATTTTTTTGTTAAATTGTCTTTGTTACGTGTTCATTATTTGAATTAATTACTCATTATTTCTATCAAAATTAAATTATGAACAATGCCATGCCATATGATGTTACCAGCATTATTCTTTAGTATTTGGTATCTTAATAAGATCTGATGATTCTGTGTGTAAGAGTCTTTTTTAAATATAGCAATAATCTAGATGTTCTCTAGCTGCTGGCCTATTCACAGCCATCTAAGTAACATCACTTAGGAAGTCTAAGCAAGTTTCTTTATCTAGGCAGTTGACCACACTAATACCATAAATTTTGCAACTAGAACTCAACAGTGTTACATAGTACATGCCAATATATATTTGATGAATTTTTACCGCCAAGTTGTAAGCTGCAATTTAGATTGTGGCATAAATTTGCAGTGGAAACTCTCATAATTGCTAATAGTGTCATAAAAGTAGTTCAAAGTACTTGCCAGAGGCATGATGACCCAAAGAAGACATATCCCCAACAAGGCGCTTGCTAATGCCCATATCAGAAAGCTTTGCACTTAAAGATCTTTCCTTGACTATCAAAACATTTTGAGGCTTCAAGTCTCTATGAATTATTCCCAATTCATGCAAATGTGCAAGCCCAGAAACGAAATTCCTGTATTACAGATTCAGAGCAATATATTAAGAAAATGCTACACTTTTGTCCTCTCGAGTTGTGTGTCCCTTGACCCAGCCACATAGACTAGCTCCTCCAACTCCTTAACCCAGAAATTGCTGAACTAAATCCATTGAAACCAGTATTGAAGTATGCCGACATGTACAAGAGGTACAAAAGTATCTAGACTATAACGATAATCACATAGGTCTAAAATGGACATAAAATTACATCACTTCAGACGCTCAGAATTTGTACTACCATTTAATGGCTATTTTTAATACTAAATATTAATTTGAGCATAAACTGTGGCAAGACAGGACTTAAAAATTATAGGTAATTACTAAGGAAATATACAAATAATGGGGCCACTCTAACAATTATTTGCTAGATGTCCCCTATGTCGCAAATTAGAGAGGAAGTAGTTGATGAGTTCCAAGAATTGCTCCTCCACATGCAATAAAATATTCGCTTTTAAGTGTGCTACGGTGTTGTTACCAAAAAAAGGTTGTGCTACAGTCTAAATATACCGTGCCTAATTGCAAATTTCATGTAAGTAATGGTCTGCTTCAGTAGGAAGTCTAAGTGAAATAAAAAAGAATTAGTATATCATCATAGTTGGGACCTGGCCCCATTGTGTGAGGCTATAGGAAGAAACCAGCGCTTAATGATGAATTGTTACTCATATTTGATCAGTTCTGAATTTTGAACAATCATAAGATTTCCATCCTAGGATGAAATCACTTCAATGGCACATGTCATGTGAGATGGTAACAGATTTTATAGTTGCATCATGAAAACTAACCTCATCAATTTTAAGAGCATAGGTGAAGGATAGCCGTTTGCTTTCCACAACTCAATATCCTGTAAAATACCTTTCACTGAATCCAAGTGGACTTTATACTCTGTCATAGCTCTAGAAGCTTGGGCCCCTGTATATTCTGACTTTTTGTGATGATCGGAGTACAGCTGAATTAAATCATTTAAGCTGCAAGTACAACGTTCAAGTGAAAGATAAACAAAATCTTGATCATATTCCACACCATACCATCTTACAATATTTGAATGTTGATCAGATGCAATAAGATTTTGAATTTCTTTAAAGGCCACATCATGATGAGCCTTGACAAGGCGTTTCACAGCAACAGGACGACCTTCATAAACTCCTTCAAGGACAACGGTGCCATTGCTTCCCTTAGCAATTTCTTTATTAATCACAAATAATTTACCAATTTTACGCCCATCTATGCAATCATCAGTTAGTTGGTTGAAATTCAAAAACAGTTTCTTATCACTCTCAATGGTTGAATATCCGTCCTCAAGATCAGACAAGGTTCGTTTATCCTTTTTCTCAACACTGCCACCATTCTTTAATGATTTCCGATTTTTCTTCCTTTTAGAAGAAACATCATTTGTATTTATATTTTTAATCGACTCCCCATGGAGTAGAGCAGAGAAGTAGATTAAAATGCCCACAACGATGAGAAGGAAAGAAATGAGGGAAAATACACCTCTATAGGAATTTTTCACAGCTGAACCAGAGATTTCCAATTTATTAGTCAGTTCAGATAAAGAAAGCAGAGGTCCAGCACCATTCTTGTGATGAAAGTCTAGACTTTTACCAACCTTGGGCTGTGAAGGAGGCATAGGATCTGGAGAGGGTGTTGGTAGCATCACATCTTCATGATAACCTAGCTCTCGCCAATCCGGTCCGGAAAAATATTCTGAGACATTACCACTGCGTAACCGTGCCACAATAGCTTTTGACTGGCATGGCAACGGCATATTAAATTGAACAGGAGGTTTAGAAGGAAGTTCATGTCCAGAATTCATACGAGAACCACTAATTGAATTCTCAATATCTTGACAAAGAAATGTAGCCCCAATTTCAGAAACTGTCACATTCCACATATCTTTTGCTGAAGCAAATGACAATATATAATCTGTCCTTGTGATGTGAAGCGGCAGCTCATCTGTCTTCAGATTCACGAAACCACTTTGTTCTGATTCGTCAGATTCATTTGCCCCGTAAGTGTGTATTTGCCTTCCAGTATTCGCATCAAGTATAAACACAGTAGTTTTCATAGCTCCATTCATAATTCCTCCATCCTCTGACACATGCGGCGTATTAACAACAAATTCTCTAATACTCCTATCAAGTTTCTGTGAATGATAATTATTAGTAGCATGAGGTAACTGATGTGATGATATAAAGAGAGAAGTACATAAATGAAAACCTGTTACATGAACCATTGCATACATGACAAAGATAAATCTTAGCAGACTTTTATATGCAGAGAATTATAGTCTTCTTCCATAAAAATGTGGAAATTTCCGCAAGTGTTTTTTCCCACATAACCAAAATTAAGCTTGGGAAGGAATCTTAAAATTCAAAAAAGAAAACACATAGAAGATGTTTACTAATGTGTAATAAAGCTTTTCACGATTCGAAATTTCTGATGACACAAATTACAGAAACAGACCCTTAATGGGAAGCAACTAAAGGTATATTTGGAACTTGGAGAAGTCGAGAAAAAATAAGGCAAAGAAAAGGGAGATAAAATCTAACAATTTATTGGATCTTTCTTAACTAGTCATTGTACTACAATTTAGAATTGTTCTGATTTTGAGATTATTTAGAAGTATAATAATTAGAGTCACTAGACTTATGTTTATTAAGATAGTCTTTTTCATTTTTAACATTTATTTTTGTTTTCCTTTTCTTTTCTTTTTTTCCAAATTCCAAACATAGCCTAAATAAAAGAGTAAAAAGAAATCTTATAAGGTCAAAAGAAATTGTTGCATTATATTTATATATGTAAACACACACACACACACACACACACACACACACACACATACATATATCCATAGTCAACGTTGGATGGATCCAACGGTCTGCACAATTGTTGTGTGGACAATAATTAACACTAGCTGTCCACACAAAAATATTGTGGACCAGAGAGTAATCATTGTCTACACAAAAAAACAGTGTAGAGAGTTGGATCAATCCAACATTCGCAATGGAACATCTCAGTAGTTGATGTCTGCATCAAACGAGACTATGATATGTTCATCAAGTTAAAACAAGCAAGGCTAACGATTTTCCGCAGCTCAGAAACATAACGAGCAGCAACTTGGGGCGCCAGGACCAAGCTCACGCTCAGCAGACAAGGCGCGTGCAGGGGAGTGCGGCAATAGTCAGCAACAATCGGCAGTGTGCGACAACCATCGGGATTGGGCACCAAGTAGCAGAGGCGCGCACTAGACAGGCCATCAGCAGTGCGCGCGTGCTTGGGTCAAGGCCTCGACAACCCATGACAGCGGCCATAAGGTCTCAACAGTTCCTGCAAGTTTGGGCAGTTAAGCCCAACAACTCTTGGTAGGTTCAATGCAAGGGATTTTGGGCCTTAAAATCAATCTAATTCAACAGTCTAGCAAGGGAAAACTCAATACTAACAAGCCCAATAGGTCCAAGTAGATTATAAACTTGCTAAATTGTAGGGGCAAGGCATGGCAAAGCAAAAGTCCAATCTAAGCTAAACATCAGCAAACTCCAGCAATCTTAACCTCGGCAGGAACCTTTAAGCAATTCATGGCAATTTAGTTTCCAACCTCGACAAGGTTTCACCAAGCTTTCACGCGGCAAACCTTTTAGTTTCCAAACCTCAACAACTTGTTTTCCCAATTCCTAAATTACCGTGGCAATCAACAATCAAGGAAGCTTCAAATTGCAGCAACTGTTACTCCAATTCACGGAAGGGGAGGATTTATACAAGTCCAAGGCTAATCAGAATTCTTGGCAGCTAATTTTCCAACAAGGCATATTACAATTCCAATAGGAGCAAGGAAATGCGTCATATAGAAGCAAGGATTATATAATTCAATTGTAATTATGATTTTTGTTTCCATACTTAATTATAATTAGTTTCCCAATTGTATTTAGGAATTTTAATGTCATTAGGGATTTTAGAATTTTCTTTTGAATACTATAAATAGGATACATAGCTGAACATTGTATATAAGTTTCATATTAATAAAAATTGTGAGAGTTTTCTCTTTTTGGTTCTTTACAAACTATTTAAACTTATCAGAATAATTTGTGGCGTTCAACTTATTGACTTATCAATCAATAGCCCAAAATTAATTGTGGCGTCATTCAACCATACATCAATCGTCGATTTTACCAAGGTTCGCGCTTTAATATAAACGAAGGATTGAGGTATCGTTGGTGTTTCCATACAATTTATGCCAAAACGATCCGGGCAGCGTTCCACCTCACATAAGCATGCCGTGGCATCTATCAAAATTGCCCGTGAATGCGTTAACAATTGCAACTAATGAAGGGTTAAATTTTGAGATGGCGAACTTCTTGTCTTCCTCGTGAAGTTAGCATGACAATTGGATGCTTGTAGGTTAAGCTATCAAAGTTGATAATAAGTTTAAAAAATTTGACAGTATAATACAGGTTAGTAATTATAGATTCTAAATCCTAGAGCTAACCCATCTGGGTTTGACCACAAGTGAAAAACATCGAACTGATTATTAGAGGTGAGACTCGCAAACATACCATTTTGCCCACCTCAGTGTATGCATACAACATCCAGTCATCTCCACAATCTACATAGTAAAGAGCTCCAGGTACAGATGTTTTATGGTTGACAGGAGTGTGGTATGATGAATAAATTGGAGCTCCTGTTGCGTGAGACCATAGAACTTTCTCGGAAATAAGATCCACTAAATTGATTGTACCATCCAATGTAGCAACTAGAGTGGTAGCACGTTCGCTGCTTTAAGAAATGATGGAATCGATGATCAAAAAATAAATGCTAGAACTGAAAAGGAAATGGAGTACGATGAATTAATTTTAAACAATATCAGACAAGGAAATATATACTACCTCCGTTCCAAAATATAACATCAATTTAACTTTTTAATAGTCACTTTGAGAAATTTTTCAAATTCAAAAGTGATATTAATTCATTTCATTTTTAGACAACACATTTATCAAAAAATAAGTGAATTCATTAAAGTTTGAATTACAGAGCAAATACTGATTGATCTTAGCACATAATGCATGTGTAATGTAGCTATGCCACTCAAAGCCAAATCTGACCCTGGAACTTTTAGATGGAATAAAGCATTCCCTTTTTATGGAAAATTAAGTGAATTACAAAAAATTTACTTGAAAAATAAGGTATTATAAAAAATTACATACATTTTATAAATCTAAATAAATGAATAGAAATAAATTAAAGCGTTACGAAACACGATTTCATTTTCGTAAGAATTTTATTTCTCCTGCTTGGCTGCTTGTATCTGGAATGGGGAAAAATGAAATAATGACAAATTTATCAGCACGCATTACACTTCATGTTATTTGGTATTGGTGGGTCTTCTAAAGTATAAACAACTGTCTTCCCTTACTTCCATCCCTCTCTTTTTCCTTTCCTATCTCCTAAACCGGAGATACAATTAGAGTGAATCTTTTCATTAAAACTGCTTAGCTTTATGTTTGATTTCACTGCTAGTTCTGAATAATAACTTGCAGAAGTGCATTAAAATTTAAAATTTTTGTGACATTCAAATATCAACATCAACGTTTATTCTGCTTCCTCAGCTAACATGTAAATGTGAAATTTGTCACTCACTTTGTTCCAATTAGGAGTGTCAAGGAATACAATTCAACATCATACAATTTGTTTCATGAATAAAATGTATCTACTAATCCAGCAGTAAAATTATCATCTAAAAGCATTCTTGGAAAGGAATAAAAAACTAGATAAATTAAGAACTAACACTTACTCTGGAACTGATAAAAGGGACCGCCGCGCCGGTGATAGATCAAGACTGTTATGATCCTTCCCAATTGGAGTCTTGTACGATACCAGCTGACTAACTGAGCCGGATAACACTGCGAATAGCAATAAAGTGCTTAAGAGACGGACGAATTGCTGCTTCATTGATTAAATTGAAGCTAAAATGAGTCGAAATCGATTAACACGCTTGGAATCGTAACTCGTGAACAGATATTATAAGATAGGGTGAGATCAAGGGTTTGGGTTTGGGTTTGGGTTTGGGTGTTTGAAGGAGAAGAATAAGTTGATGAAGGAGTGAGATTTTGGAAACGGAATGAAAGAGACGAGAGCTAAGAAGATTCCAAGGTTTATCGCTCCGTTGAATTCAAGGATCAGAGGTTGCCTCGTTCCTTCGGGTAAGAGTTGTCTTGCCATTTGCCATTCTTTCGAGGTCCCAAACTTTCTATAACAAAAATTTTATGTATATATAAATATTTTTTAAGATTTATAAAGAGGATTTATCTTGTTATTATAATCTTATTTTATAATAATAAAATAAATTATTATTATAAATTTTAAAAATTATCACTATAAATTTCATATATCATAATAAAAATACAGATAAATTTTATTACATATAAGGGCGGCTCTCTTCTCTCCACTAGTCTTCTTTTTATTTTTCTTTTAATTAGGCCGCCGCCTCCACCTCTTTTACTTCTTCGTCCCACAAACGCAATAAGATTAATTATCTCTTTTTTTTCCACGCATTAATTATCTTATTTAAGTTCGTTATACAGTAATGTTAAACTAATCTTATTATATTTTTGGTTTAATTGGTATTATTAATTATTTTATTTGAATTAATTAAAGGGTTTTAATTATTTTATTTGAGTTATTAGTTAGTAAATTTTATTTGAGTTGCTAATTAGTGAATTAATTATTTTATTTGAATTATTTAGTTAGTACTTATTTAGTTTTAATTATTTTACTTTAGTTAATTAGTGAAATTAATTATCTTATTTGAGTTAATTATTTAATTGTTTTAATAATTTTACTTAGTTAATTAGTGAAATTAATTATTTTATTTTTACAACTTATTTAGTAGAGTTTGTTATTCTCAAAAGTATGAAAGAGATCTAAGAAGGGGTTGAATAAATTCTTTTAAATTTTATTTTTAGACAAAGTGTTATTAAATAAGTTAATTTAATTAGCACAACATAATTACTTTAAAAAAATAGTAGCATATGATATTTTATACTAGTACACGGTATTATATCATAACACACGGTATTGCACAGTATTTTATATTATTGAACTGATAAAGTAACCATTACACAATATTTCATTAATAATTGTCATTACACAATATTTTACATTATTGAATCAATAATTGTCATTGCATAACATTATACGTTATTGAGTCAATAATCGTCACAATACACAACATGTTGTATCGTTGGACCAATAATTATCACAGTAGTAGTCACGTGTATTAAATAGTTAGACAGACTCATTATTTGAATAACACTAAATATTTAAATAATTGTGATATTAAATCAATAATATAAAAAATGGATAATATAATATTTAAATATGTAGTGTGAAGCTTAAAAATATGAAATGTGTGATGGATGGTGTAGTTTAATGTATGAATCATGTGATTTGCTAATAGATTGTGTAGATTAAGTTAGTAAAATGTGTGAATAATGTGATTTGTTAATGGATGGTGTATGATTTGCTAAAATATGGTGTAGATTAAGTTAGTAAAATGTGTGAATCATGTGATTTGCTAATTGATGGTGTAGATTAAGTTATATTAAGGTGTGAATCATGTGATTAGTTAATTAATGGTATATATTAAAGTGTGAAAATAATAAATGTTGTAGATTAAAAAATGTGAAATGTGTTTTTGAAATAGTTGATTAAGTTTTTGCTATAAATAGGGGGCTTAGCATAAGAAATTTTCATATTCTTTTTATTTATCCTTCCTTCCACTTTCTAAATATTCTTAGTGTAAGATTTATCTGAATGAGTTAAAGATATCTTAAGTGCTGGTGAAGATCAGTAAAAGTACGAGTATTATCCAAGTTAATCAACTCCATAGAAAATAGTATCCAGTCACGTGTTAAGGTAAGAGATATTATTTTCTTTCATCCTCTTAAACTTACTATAGTAAGTATTATTCGGTAAAATTCTTAAAATTATTAATAGTTTGCATTTCATCTAATATCTTTTGACATGAACATTTCTATTAAATTTTCATCATTATATTTGAATAGTGAACTATTGGACCTTGAATTTTTGACCTATGAACATTTACTTGAACTTCTTTTTACTTTCTAAATATTCTTTGTACCGTAAACATTACCGCTGAACTTTTTCTCTGTGAATCTTGGACATTATTCTTGAACTTGAACACATTTTTCTCTACATCATGTTGATAATTTTGATATTATTTGACTATGGACCAAATAAAAATTATAAACTTTTGATATTTATTATTTATCCTATTATTCTTTTTTTTTTATATCATTTATATCACTGTTATTTATACTAATCATCGAGAATCAAGTTATTGTGAATATATGTGGCATGTGGCACAAATGATAAGATAAAAGCGATATAATGGCGATATGTCTTTTAGAGCACGGGTGAATGTTCTTTTTTGGCCTAAAGCAAAGAAGAATTATTATTTGATATGATTATGACCAGTGATGTTTTAAATGATAGAGGTTGATGATGATTTTTCTAAAAAATAGAAACTAGTAGATATCATGATCTACATAATTCTCCTAATGATTGTTATTTCACTACAGTTATTGATCTAAACTTTATTCAAAAACTTAACTGCAGTCGTTGATTTAAAACTTACTGTTTATATTATTCTATCAAAAACTCAACTGTTGAAGACTAATGATAATTTATACGTCATTATTTTAGTCATGATATTATTTACTGAGCTATTTGAGCTCACCCTTTCTTTCTTGTTCAATTGTTCAGGAAATAAGAGTATAGCCAGGACTAGCGGGGATAAAAAGAGGAATGAAGTGATGGTCCGAGATAATTGCTATAGTAGTATTCACCATATTGTAAAATAGTGTGATAATAATAGTGAATAATTAGTTGTGTATTACAGGGTAATGTATTGTAATAATTTTGTTGTAATCTTTTGATGACTTAAATTGGGTGGTGTGAGTCCAATTTGAGGGCATCACAGTTGATCCCTTCAAAAATTTTCCCCAAATCTAAAAATGGTCTATATCTTTTGTTTTTTGTTAACCTCAGAGATAAATACATCTCATAAACAAAAAACTCAATCTCGTTTTTTTATCGTTAACTCATTTGCATATCATATTTGAAATGTGTAAGTTAATGTTATATAACCTTTGTCAGAAGCATGTCATTGTCTTGTCAGACTCTTGCACTCTGCGAATATAGTCAAACTGACATTCAGTGTGATACGTAAATTTGATCGTTGAGTGTCATTACTTAACGATATTCGCTTTATAATTCTTAGTGATTTTGCGATATGACTTTACGATCTGACTCTTCACTATACAATTGCAAAAATCATTTATTTACTCTGCGATTTTAGAGTGACTTCACCTTTTAATCAACAAAGTGTTTGCATACTCAATTAGCTCTATATAACTATTACAAATAATACATTATTATTTCCTGCGATTTTGGATATGCCTAATAAATTAAGTTCCTAATTACGTCATTTTACATAAAAATCTCATAAGAACTTTACAAAAGATATTTATTTATACAAATATACATTAAAGTAATGTAATTATTAAATAAAACAGGGAACCACATAAATGTAAGTACTGATATAGTTTATTATTTTATTTAAGTAGATCATTTAAGTTAATTATTTTAAGTTTATTAATGAAATTAATTATTTTAAGTGTGGTGTGGTAATGTATAGTGCATTTTATTTATTTGTATATATTATATACATGTTTATATTGTTTTATTGTATCATTTTATACAAGTACAGTTAAACGATTTTATATATAATTAAATATGTCAAAAAATATTAAAATTGTATAAAGGCATGACTTTACCGTTACACGTAGGGATGACCGTTTGTGTCGTCCTCACAGTGATCTCCACCTTTTTCTCAATGATGATTTTGACTTTCATTAAAAATAGGAAGAAAAAAAAAAACACCAAATAATTACATATACATATAAGAAGAAGATAGTATTTACATCTTATCTCCCAAACTTGCCCAAAATAATCATATATTACTTAACGATGAATGATTAATAACAAGTGGCTGTTATGAACAAATTATCCTTAGCCGTTGCTAGTCCTTTTAGCTGTAGGCGGTGGAAGCTATCGACGCCTGTCGGTAGTTGGCTCAACCATCCACCCAGCTACTAGTAGGACTAGCGGCAACCATCCACCCAGTCGTTACAAAGACTGTTGGCTAGCATCATGTCCACCTAGCCTCTACTATTTGTAACGGCATTATGTAAACTCATTTATACCCATTAATTGAATAGCTCAATAAGGGGTAAAATCAACTTTTTACGTGCCTCCCCTTTTAATGGTATAATATATTTGATCTATATCCTTACATTTTAACTCCATTTGTACCTCCATTTTTGCGGCAGAAGCACGATTTTTTTTTCTCACTTGGCACTAATCCTTTTAGCAGCAAATGCAAATGCAAAAAAAAAAAAAATGGTCTTGTCTCTAGTCCTTCTAACCTCAAATGCAAAAAAATAAAAATAAATAAATTTGCCTTAACGCTAGTCATTTTAACAGTAGACGCAGAAGAAAAAAATTTGACATGTCCTATTTACAATTCATATTACCAGAACCTATTCACATAACATATTATCAATCCAAGCACAATAATATATTTCAACATGATTACTATACAATATACTTAAATAAACAATTTATAACTATTAGCATGATTGATAGGTAAAAAGGATATAATTCACATGAATGAAAAAAAATCTTATAATACTAAGAAATGTAATAAAATACAATTATCGAAAATGCAACATACAAGGTAATTACGTGGAGTATAATACAATAATAGAAAGATCTTTAACATGACATTTGTACAATTCATGGCATATTTTATGTATAAGTACGACAATATCCTGGGCTGACCATCTTTCTTGTGTTATGTCAATATCGCTCCGCACATAGTAGTCAACATACTTGCAGATAAGAATTCCACAGTCAGAATAATTATCCTGCATCGGTAGCTCCGTTACGACATGGACCTTTTGGGTTTTCTTGGGGCAGTTATCCATTGGATTACCAATGTATAATGTCAATAGTATTAGTTGTGCCTACGATAAATGTTGGGTTAGATTGATTTATATATATCAATTAATATTCAAATACAATAAGCAAATTACACCATCTTTACATTAATGTATTATTTGTACATGTCAGTCAGCTCGACATAGGGTGTGTCATTATACAACGCGCCAAACAAAGCAATCTTCTATTTCTGTACAGTGAGAACTAACAAAATAAAGTGTCAATTACCTGAAACACAAAGAGGCATGAAAATATAGTCACGCTCATGTAAGGGCGAGCTCATAGCAGGTTCAACGTAGCTATTACAAAATGATCTGCTCAATTTTCTCGTTGATGGACAATTTTTATTTTCCCAAGTGCATGAAAAAATACAACATGAAAACAAATCTAACCCACCTTCTTATCTCGGCGTCTCTGTATTTTTCCTCCCTATTCTATAAGAGCATAAGAGGTATCTTTTTCTCGAGAGGGGAATGATTGATTGTCAATCAATGTTCTTATTATTAGACTGCACAAACTGTTGTAGTATAGAAGATGCTGAAATAGAAACATCATTTTGAAACCCTTGGCTGAGTGAATCTTTTATTTATATATATATATATGTAATTGTTATATCACTTGCACTTATATGATTCTAATAATAAACTGCAGCCTACTTGCTATAATTTAAGATCAATTATACAGTAATCTCATACAAAAAATATAGAATAACGAAAAAATAATAACACACGATATATTTAGGATCACCAATTTGACTAGTTATACTTGTCCGGTGTATTCATTAGATACCTTACACGTTTTACAGTGATCAATACACCTAACAATGTTTTATAATAACTAAAAAATTCTAACTGTTATAACACGAGTTCAAATCCAATACATTAAAAAAATCCAAGCCTAGGTTACTAATAAATTCTCAAGCTCGATTACACCTTGCGCTTGACTTTCAGATGTGCTATTCCTTTGAAATTCCCGATTATTCTGTCGTAATGGTCATTAATTAAATTCACGAAAGTATGAGCCAATCTTAAAACTGCTGATTTAAGTGTGGGACAATTTGTTTATGTGGTTCAAAACAGGATAAAACTGAGTGCTGAGAAAGCAATATTTATCTTCGTCAAGATGTTCTGTCACCAACTAGTAAAAAAGAATTGCAACACCATGCTTTTTTCAAGTATGAGGATGGTTTCCATTATATGACTTGCACTGGCGATAACACATTTAAATATGTGTGATTTTCTTCAAAACCCCTCCAACTTGTAAGAAGAAGAAATGCCTCATTAGAATTGTAATCGAAGTAAAATAGTATAATTGTATATTGAATAAACAGATTGTAATTGAAAGGAAAAAATTATTTTAGGAGAATTATAATGTATGGACAAAATAAGAGTATTAACTTTTGTCGAAGAAAATTTACTGCATCTAATAATATCAAATTTAGAAAACTGACATTTGTACAATTTTTTTTGATATTTTTACATAAAAAGTGTTATTTTAAGTCTATAACAATAGTTTATAGGTGAAAATATAAAAAATCATGTGAAAATATCACTTCTCCAAATTTATTGTGGCACTAAAAAAACTACCAAACCAACAATTTCTTTCATTTCGTCTCTTTATATGTAAATTTTATAAATTAAAATCGATTTTATAAGTTAAATTATACTTGGAGGGATAAAAATCTATTTAGCCCCGATCACTATACATGGCCAGGGTTCAACTGCATCAAACCAGCGCGGGAACCGGCCCCTTGACACTTTGCTTGAGTCGACCCCCTCTCGGTCCAAATACAGTAAAAATAGTAGAATCCCTAGTTAGCCGCGCTCATCCCCTTTATCAATCGCACAACATAAAACACAGAAAGAAAGGTATATTATCAACTGCACAACCTAAAACACAGAAAGAAAGGTATATTACTGAACCCTAATTAAAGCAGGAGCTAAAAGAAGAACACTCCACAGAAAAGTGAACTCAATCGCTCACAATCCAACGCCCGCCGGAAAAGAAGAGAGAGAAATTCATCACCAGTGGGGGAGGCAGACAAATCGCAGAAATGTTGCAGAGCAAGTCGTTTGTTCGAAAAACAAGGCAAGGCAAAGTAGTAAAGGTCTGTTTCTCCTTCGCCTAGGAAAACTCTAACCATAGCCCTACTATTATTAATTTTGTGTCTGTATATTAAAACTTATTGCTAATTAATGGTAGGTCGTTCGAGAACATTATCTCAGAGATGATATTTACTGTGGAGCTCCGGCATGCCAAGTATGTGATACTAAAGATGCTCGCTTGAGCTCTTCTGCTTCCATAATTATCATTGTCGACACTAACGTCGTTCTCAATCAGGTAAATTCATATAATGCTGATGCTTGTTGATGTATATGTATACAGGCAAATTATGTGTAAATCTGAACATGTGAGTGGTAATTAATTAGTGTCACTTTTTGAATATGTTAGATTGACTTGCTCGAGAATCCAGCAATTGATGACGTTGTGGTGTTATCGGTGGTATTGGAAGAGGTCAAAAACAAGAACCTTTCAGTTTATAATAGACTAAGGGTCCTCTGCAGCAATTCTCTCAGAAGATTTTTCGTATTTTCTAATGAATACCACAAGTAGGTCATCCTTCACTGCTCATTGTGTTATTTGAATTTTTTCTAGATAATTTTGTGCTTTTCTCGATTCAAAGTCAAAACGTGCTAATGGTAAGTTTTGTTTGAACTGAATTCTAGCATTCTTAATTCGGTGTTTAAAGAGTATTTTCACTTGTGACGACTACTTTTGTTGTTGTATTATTCTCCTCGTCCTTTCATGTATTTTTGCCCTTACTTTGTCATTATTTGGTGGGGTTTAAGCCTTACCTTCTGATAACCGGCACTTTCATTTTCTAAAGGGATACATATGTGAAGGCCATGATTGGCGAAACTCCAAATGATCGGAATGACAGAGGTATGCACTCTGCACAGTCGCAATAACTATATACTTTGTAGTTTTATTTGTTGCTAATACTTTTTTTATAAGGGCTTGAAAAGCAAAATATCATTGTTTGTCACCTAATTTAAAGTCACAACACCCTCCATCTCCCACTTTAAAAAAAAATAAATACGATGAAAGAAAAACAGTAGAGGGAAAAGATAAACAAGCAGTCCAAGGTACAATGCTCTTTTTCTATGGTTTAATGCTTAATGGATCTTCAAAGTAAATACGTCTTACTATTCCAACAATCTGCTAGGAATGCATTTAATAACAATGTGTATCCAGGATTGCCCATTGCTTTTGTTGATTTCTTTTCCGATTTTAGCCTAGGGACATGGTTTAGGCTGTGTGCCTTGGTGTTTTAATGATCACAAGTACCCACGAATATGCTGATATGGTGATCTTGAATCTAGTTACTTATTTGGGGTAGTTAAGTTGATTAACGAAGATGTAGCACTACTTTAATTTCTTAATAAAGAGATTTACTGATTTTTTAATCTAAAATATCTATTTGCCTACTTTGTTATTTTGACAACCCTGATGCTATCGTGGCATCTAGAAGCCATGTGAAATTTATATTGGGTTTTCTCTGATAATTCTTAGTGTTACTATTGTTATTGCTTATCTATTTCTTTTCTTCAGAACCATACTTGATGCAATTTGGATTCGACATTTGCATGGCAAATTCCATTTGGGACCTTAAAAATCAGCCTGGATATTATTTGCTATAGATCTTTTTACATGGAGAAACAGGATATAAGTTTTTGAGTTTATTCAGTTTGTAAACATAGACAAAGCTAGAGAATGCTTATGTTACGTCCTTGACGGAAACTATCATGATGAAAAAACCAATAACCCAGCATACTGTGAATAAGTAATTGTAGTAGAAATTCCTTGTATTTGAATTGATGTTGTTACTCTTTTTTTCTTTGGTTAAGAAGGACAAATATTGGTTGATTACCCAAGCATCACATTTCTGTGTACATTATATCATCTTGGAAATTGCTTGGTGTGTAGTGATATCTCAATGGTTTTGTCAATGGGATACGTATATTTGAAGAATTAATATTCAGTATATTCCATGGGAGAAGTTTTCTTGAGAACAATTATATTATGTTATATATACATATATATTTGTATGAATATTTGCCTTTTTTGCAGTAACTTGTAACTGTAATTTCCAACTTATGACTTTGAATTAATGATGGTTCAGCAATTCGAGTGGCAACCCAATGGTATCAGAGTCATCTTGGCAGCACAACTCAGGTTTTACTTATTACAAATGACAGGGAAAATAAGAGGAAGGCTGCTGAAGAGGGCATTTCTGCAGAGACGGGTATATTGTAACCTTATATCCGTGTGTTATAACTTATAATCTTCTCTTCCATCTTGCTGTTAAGCCACATTTATCAGGGATTGATGTATTCCTGTTGTACAGTACTACTGCTGCTGCTAGTAACCAGTTATTATGACTTGTTATTTTATTGAATAGTTAGACTATCTTTATGATATT
Source organism: Hedera helix (assembly GCA_947179155.2). Lineage (NCBI taxonomy): Eukaryota > Viridiplantae > Streptophyta > Magnoliopsida > Apiales > Araliaceae > Hedera > Hedera helix. The sequence goes on along the minus strand of OX359270.1, from coordinate 36,495,367 downwards.
TTCGTTATGTCGTTTTTGGAGCTTAATGATAAGTAACATTCTGTTTCAGTTGAGTCATACATAAAATCTCTTGGTCAACCGGAATTGCTTGATCTTCTTGTTCGTCCTTCGTCCGAAGACTTTGGAACGGAGGAAGCTGAAGATTTGAGGCCTTCAAAGAGAAAGGTGATCTACACTGAGGTAATTCTGGCCACAAGTTCCTGTAATTTGTGTTTGGTTGATTTTATGCTGCCATGAAATAATTTGTGCTTTTCCACTTGCTCTTTGGTTTGATTCAGCACAAGCCCATGTCAGAGATTACATCTGGGTTACATAGTAGAATTTATCATCAAGGAAAACTTCGTGTTAATCGTTATAATCCATTTGAAGCATATGTTGGGAGTGAAAGTATTGGCGATGAGATAATTATCTACGGGCGTGCAAACATGAATAGGGCTTTTGATGGCGATATAGTGGCTGTTGAACTCTTGCCTCAAGAACGATGGCAGGACGAGAAGACCCTACTTATAGCGGATGAAGGTAAAATATCATAATGATCAATGAGCCACATGCATGAATATCATATATATCAGCTTAGAATAGTGAATCTATATAAATATATATTTGTAAATAAGACTTTCCATGAGTAAAGAAAGAATGTTGGTTTGAGGGACAAACGTAAGCAGGCTATGTATTGGAACCCGCATGCACGTTCTGATGGAAATAAATTATTATTGTGAAAATATCACTGGATACATGATCTGATGAGTATGCTCTTAAGTCCGTATATGCAGCAGGAGAAGTCTATTTGCTATTGCAATTAGCCAATTAATTATTGCAGCTTAGAAGTCGAGAATTACTACAGTAATTCATTTCAATGCTTTCATTCTGTATTCACCTATTGTGTGATTTGGTTTGCCATCACTTTATTTTATGTCTCAGTTTTTGCCTATATAATGGCATTCAACATGGAATAACTTTTGATGAATTACAAATCTACTCGCTCTCTTTTTCTTGTGTTCTTCTCTTTCCCCTTCTTTTTCTTTCTCTATTTTCACATCAAGTTCACTATCATGTTTGCATGCCATTGCTGAAATGTGAACGTGGCTTCTATTCATGATGGTAATAACGTAGTATCACCCATGAATGAAGAAGATACATACAATGGTAACTCCTTTTTTTTTGGTGTTTTTTTTTTTTTGGGGGGGGGGGGGGGGGGAAGGGGAGAGAGAAAGCGAGCTCAGTGTCACCATTGCATCTTAACTTACTTTTGTATCGTATTCTTCTTTGTTTTGTCTTAAGAGGTGCCTGATTTTATTTTGCCTTTCCCTTCCCATATTTAGAGTTTAAGTACCATAATCGTCTAAGTGTGACAATCGATTCATCGATTATTAGTTTATATAAACATGCTTAATGGTCTTCGACAAAAGTAAATTGAGGAGTGCAATTCACATATAAGAGGTTGAAGGGGGTTTTGTTTTCTGTTTCTTTCTTTTCTCTCCCCTTTTCTGGTTGTTTATTTTTTTCTTTTAGCTTTGTATATATATATATATATGTATGGAGGTATTTTTTTAATTTTGTTTATTTCCATCCATGTTCTATTATTTTTTTATTTTTTATTCTTTATTGTTTTATCTGTTTCATCATTTTATTTTTCTCCTTTCCTTTTTCTTCTACTCCTATATATGGGATTCATTTTTTACCTACCCTACTAGTTTGGGATGGAAGGCATTGTTGAGTTGAGGATTATTATTTCCTATTAAAATAAAAGACTTGTTATTTTCCTGTCATCTAGCCACACACTCCTTTATGGATAAATAACAAACCTTTTGCTGTCTTTCAGAGGATGAAGAGGAGGAAGATGTTCATTTAGCTCCGAGCAGTGCTGATGATGCTCCGAGAGGTACAAATCTAGTTCAAGGATCTGATGGAGGCATGAACTCCGTGCCTTCTCGTCCATCTGGGCGTGTTGTTGGTGTTATAAAGAGGAATTGGCATTCGTAAGTTATAGTTTCCTTTTCCGTTTAGTACTTGTGGGTTTTGATCATCTTCAATCAGACTAGTGTTCGCTTGAGTTGATTTTCCACTTGGTTTTGGTATTTCTTTACTCTTTTTCCCCATCCTTTCATTCTGGAACCGATATTCATAATTTCAAGAACATTCATCCTAGATTGTATATCCTTATAGATTTTGGCACCGTTAAGCAAGTTGATTGTTTGCCTCAGTTTCACACTGTGAGTTGCTTCTATCAGCACATGCATGCAGTCATGCTAAAAATACTCAATTGCATTTTTGTTTCATGTGAGAGTACAGCCTGCTTGCTGGCAGCAGTTAGAATTCAGCTTCTGACCTAGCGTTGCTGCACTTTTTTGTATGCCATGTTAAAATTTTCTCCATTTTTATTGATTACCTATTCTGGAAGTCGTGATTTGTTTGTAGATAAGTTATTGTCTTTTTACCTAAACTTGCAATTTTCCGTGGCATTTTGTACTTAATACATTACCAAACTCTGCCTTCCATCCTTTTTGAATGAATATTGTTGAACCCTTCATTAATTACCAGTTGTAAAATGAATGTTCTTTGTTAGAATTGCAGTTATTATTTGTGGATAGTGCTGTTGTTGATATTCTGATAATGGGTTCAGTTGTTTAACTTCACATTACATTATGCAGTTATTGTGGATCATTAGAGCCAATGCCTATGCCGGCAGGTAATGCTGGTGTTGCCCATGCTTTATTTGTCTCCAAAGATCGCAGGATTCCCAAGATACGGATTCAAACTCGACAGCTTGGGAATCTTTTGGATAAAAGAATTATTGTTGCAGTCGATTCTTGGGATTGCTTATCACGGTATCCTTCTGGTCATTATGTAAGGGCTATAGGACAAATAGGTGACAGAGATACTGAAAGTGAGGTAAGCTGTAATCAATATCTGTCTGTTAATATATTATTTTTCCTTGTGTGAGTAGGTGATGACTGATCACATTTACTTCAATCTGTTTTTTTATTTGCTTTATTTTTTCTCTGTGATCTATCTTTTTCTTTGATCTTTCCATGGTTAGGAATTGAGATATTTCATGAATGTGTACAACTTTGACTATATTATGTGTGGATGCTGCAGGTGGTGTTAATTGAGAATGATATAGATGCAAGACCATTCTCTTCTCAAGTTTTGGGTTGCCTGCCAGCACTACCTTGGTTTGTGTCTTCTGAAGACTTGGGGAATCCCATCAGGCAGGATTTGCGTCATTTGCGTGTCTTTAGTGTGGACCCTCCTGGTATGTGACAATGGTTTGGTATTTTGCTTTGTCACTTTTTTGTTGTCATTGTTGGATATATTTTTTATTCCCATAATCCCATGAGCTTATATGATTTTACAGTCGTTTTTTCCTCTTTTTAGTAGTTCGCACAAAATGGTTATGTTTCTGATTGGTGCAGGATGCAAGGACATTGATGATGCATTACACTGTACAGCTTTTCCAAATGGAAACTTTGAAGTGGGAGTTCGTATCCTCTTTGTTTTTTATCTTTGTGCTTTTCATTATATTATATCCTTCTCTCGCTTACTCACTGGAATGAAATATTTGACCTACCACAAACATGAGAATTGTGGATGTGTTGACTGAATGATAAATTGGCTTATAGATAGTTCATCTCATTCAGGAACTGGTCTGTTGGTGATTTATCAGTTATCACGTGTCTCCCAGTTAACTAGTTACTAGTTTGTTCTTAATTTTAAGTGGAAGCTCATTAAAATTTAAATTTTTTTAACAATGTGTGAAAAAAGCAGTTTTTGGACAAGGGAGAACCTACGCGTCAGATTTTTAATAAATATCATAATTCCAAATTTTTTAACAGCAAAAATCTGATGGTCCACCAAACTATACATTTACTGGCTCATCTTCAATAGATACCACCTGTTTTGGATTAATGCACGTCTTTCTTTGGTCTTGCATAATTATTATGTTTTGATATGTCATGCCTAATTACAATGATTATATTTTTTGCTCATTTCTGCCCTCAACTGGAAAGCAACAAGGTTGTAATATTTTGTATTTTATATTTTTAATGTCCACTGCTGCATTATATTTGCCAGTAAACAAATTTGGTCTTCAAGTTTGCTACCACTAATGTGTCACATATACTCATTCCTCATGCAGTTAATGCAGCCGTTCTAGCCTTTCTCTTTATTCTTCATTGCAATTATTTTGAACGTTGAATTGCAACTGCTCAAAGTCAATGCCTTTTATTTTTTCTTCAAGTCCAGTGATTCCATTTGCTTTATTGTTTTGTTTGGCTTCTTGATTGTGCGATGAGGATCAATTTATCTTTATAAGTTTTCCAACTTCTTTGTTTTAATTTTCTGCCATTAGAAGAACTATTGACGACATTGGTTAGCTGGTTTGACAGTATCTAATTTAATGTGGGTTTCCATCGGAACCTTTGACAATGGGGTTTAGTGTTACTCCTTGACAACATTCAACCAGATATTGCTGATGTCACAAACTTTGTTCACCCTGGTACCCCCCTTGATGATGAGGCTACACAAAGAGGCACTTCTGTCTACCTTGTTGAGCGCCGAATTGACATGCTCCCAAAGCCTCTAACAGAAGGTAATGTTTCAAATGTCTAGTTGAACTGTAGATTCATTCCACAGCCCTTGAATGATTGCTGCCCATTATTTCTTTTTGCTGAGATAGTCATAGTTGTCAGAAAGAGTCAGAATCTTACGATATGAGAGATATTTTACGATACGATACGGAGATAATTCGATACGTATCGCATGGTGAATATAAAATGATACCGTATCGTACGATTCAATTACGATACGATACAATGCATAATACTTTTTAAAAACAACCAACTTGAAAAAGTTTTCATGTAGATCTAAAAGACTTAAAATAAAACTTTTAAGTCTTTTAACATTTCAATTGAAGACGTTTTCTAGCACAAACATATTCTATATCACTTCATGAACCTTTAATCACTTGAAAATGTCGCTCTATTTTTTCCACGTCACTTTCTATAAACAGATATATAAATCTCTACTTGTTAATTTGAATTATTCATTTTATTTTATAGATTAAAGGTGAATTTGAATTTTTGTTTTCTCTTGTTACTCTATAAAGATTACTGAAATAATATATAATAAATCAATTTAGAGTATTTTGGCTACTGTTTAATTTTAAAATTTATTTTAGTCTATAATAATATTTACTTGACTACTTTTTTATATAGTCAAACTTGTGTTTTATATGTTTAAATATAAATTATTACGTTTTTTATTTTGTTTCTGTATCTTACGATACGATTCACGATACGGGAGTTTTCGATACACAATATGATTCACGATTTGACAACTATGGAGATAGTAATTATTTTTATGAGAACTTTTTGGGTATCTCACCGTGATATGATTTTTTAACTTGCAGATGTATGTTCACTTCGAGCTGATGTGGAGAGATTAGCCTTCTCCGTCATTTGGGTACATGCTTCTCTATTCTCCCTATAATAATTAGATTTTCTAGCAGCCTCATGTTAGTTTTTCCTTCTTATAGTGGGTTTATAGGTGAAATTGGTGTAGTTGATTATGGCTTGTTTGTGTATATATGCAAACTTGAAAGTGCTGAGTACACTAAATGTTGTTTTCTTGATTTTATTGACCTGAAATAATGAAGTCTAGGGAGGTCTCTATAAATTTTACTTGTCAATTTTTTTAATAAAAATAATAAATTCTGGGTTGTAGTACAATTTCAACTGGGTATCTTATATGCATAAAAGCATCAAAGGTGTCATGTGATTATGTTAGTTATTTGAAGTTTCCTCCTTATGCATGCATATCTTTATAATTGCTCTGGCACGGTAAATTTGATCTTGCAGTCTAATGATCGTAAATGTGAGATGTGTCTGGTTCGCTCAATATAATAATTTTTTGTTAAGTTGTGTAACCTGTGACTGAAAAACAGAAAACAGGAAAAAAGAAGACTGACTTGTGATTGTTTTTGCATAATCGCAACATAGTACTTTTTATAATTTATATAACTAAATAATTATCTTTCCTACTTCTTTAGAAATTTGTGTAAAAAAACTAGAGTTTAAATCAAGTACGGTATGAGAGAACAAGGATAGTTTTTGTTGCAATGCTTATAGAGGCAAATGCCCTGTTATCAGCCAAAACTCACACTTCTTAATTTGTTTTCTTCTTTTTGTAATTAGAGAGTCGATTATAGGAAGGAAGCGTCCTAATTGATTTTATTTAGCTAAACTACCTCTGCTTAGTGACTTTTCTTCATTTTTTTTTAGTGTAGTCAAGTAGTAATATTCGAGGTCTACTCGTTTAAGAACTTAGTGAGTTTGAGTCGAGTATTTACAAACAGATTTTTTAGTTTGAACTCGACTCGATAGCTTAACTGGGAGCTCAAATCAATTGAGCCTTACCAATCACAAGTTGACTTAAAGCATTTATCATTATCCCAAACCATTTTTGGTCCCGGGTCCCATTTTATTGATAGATCAGAATTTATTGGGCTTGGTTGACAGATTAACTTATATACAGTATTGGTCTTAAAAATAAGTATAATGCTCTTATCTATGACAGATTTTTTGAACTATTTTATGATATAATAATTAAACTAATGCATAACTATATATAAAATGAATGATATATAGAAATGTATAAAATTAAAAGATCAAAGATATAAAATTCGATAGTAGATCGACACGATGCTTGAACTCAACGGGCATAAAAAGTTGTCGAACTTGACTCGATTAATGAGTCGAGTATCGAGTAGCTCAGTACGTTAAATAACCCTCATCAATTATGCTAGTAAGTGTAGGAATATGCTCTACAAAGTACAGACCAGCATGTCTCTAGTTTTTGTAAGTATGTCAAGGCTTTACCCTGCAAGACTCTGAACACGAGCCTTGAGATTCCCCACCTCCCCCTCTCCCTCTCCCTCTCCCTCTTCCTCTCTCATATATATATTATTTCTTTCCCTCCAGGAAATGACACCTGAAGCAGAGATTATTTCTACAAGATATACAAAAAGTGTTATCAAGTCATGCGCAGCATTGTCTTATGTTGAAGCACAAGCAAGGATGGACGATAGGTGCTCACCATTTGACAATTGTCTTACCTTGTTTAAATTATTACTATTGGGCCATCTGTGTTTTTAGGCCTATTCACCAAGTTTTCAAAAGAAAATAGTTTCCATCATTTGTCTTAATTTAATACTTACGAGCATAATTGTTGCTAAAAATATTTATGCTTGGAAATGCATGGTGAATTTATTGCTTGTTAGTTAGCTGATGGATAATCTCATAATCGTGATCAAGAAATCGAATTTTAAGATCTTGAACAGATATTTCTATCTATGAAGGATACGGAACTCCAATCTATTGTCCCATATTATATAAGCACCTTAAAGATTAGTTAATAGAACTGGTAGTGATTCTTTTACTTGTTGCAATCACGTATATATAAGCTTATGCTTGTGTGTCATTGCTATCTATGCAACCCTTGCTGTGTTTATTTCAAAGTTTTGGTGTTTTCAAATGCTTTCTGCACAAATTATTAGACGAATATGAGAACCGCAATAGCAGAAAACTATGATTTCATTAAACTCCTTTCCTCCCCTTTCCAAAACTCTAAATAAAAATAAGAAAATAAATTCAAATTCTGACTGCTCAGTTAGCATACTGAAGTGTTCTTTCAACTTGTGAGCTGCAGCCGCTTGATGGATCCTTTGACTACAGATTTACGAAACATGAATATTTTAGCAAAGGTATGTATGTATATATATGCTTCTAATCATTCATTTAGTTGAGAATACTGAAAGAACTGAATGAGATCATGCATTTTTAATCTTATCCATATTATTTGAGTGTTCTCAATATACTGCAGATAATGAGGCAAAGGCGTATTGAAAGAGGAGCGTTAACTCTTGCTTCTGCTGAAGTCAAGTTTCAGATTGATACTGAAACTCATGACCCTCTTGATATAGGTTTGTTAGCACGATAAATAATTATTTTTGTGATTCCATTCCATTTTGTTGTCTCTCCTGCTAAAGTTCAGACATCAGTTTATACCAATTTTTTCTTGGTCAATCTCCAATTCTCTGATGCTTCAAAAAAAAAAAAACTTCTGGAGTAATAATTACTTGTTTTTTTGGCAGCATGCTTGATAAAGTTGTAAAACAATATTGGAACGTCGAGCATTATGTTACCATTTTACGTTGTACTGTTACAACTTTTCTACTGAATTTATAATCCACTTGAGCTCAAAGGATGCATTAAACCTTCTTGTAGAAACTGTTTCTAGCCATTTGAAGTGGTTTTTAATAGTTTGTTAAATCTAGTACTTCTTTAAGTAAGTTTAATTTGTAGTGTAACTGTTTCTGTATAACCAGCCATCGAGTTTAAAGTCTAGTGCTGAACTATGGGACTTTAGTTACCTGCTATCAGAATATATCTAACAAATGCTTACGTGGTCTGGTGGTTGGCTTATGTAAACTGATTTGAAAAGTCATGCCATCTGTCAGAGTCTGTCCTGATTTCTAGCTTATTTTGCATTTTCTGTTAGTGGTTTAGACCTTTAATGTTAGCTTTTCCTTTTCCATTTTTTCCTTCTGTTTATGCTAATGCATAAATTATATCTACAGGAATGTATCAAATTCGAGAAGCAAACCAAATGGTCGAGGAATTTATGCTTTCTGCTAATATTTCAGTTGCTGAAAAAATTCTGAAACATTTTCCTATGTGTTCACTATTAAGGTATATCACATGTTTGTCTTTCACTGGTTGTATCAAGTTCAGTTGTCCTGGCCTACAACTTAAGCATCAGGAGCAAAGTCTTGTTCTGATGTTATATTTTGCAAAGCCCCCTTGCAGAGCATGCCTCTTAAGATTGTAATGTTGATGATGATAATGAATATCAAGATTCATGATCAACTGCTAGTGAACTCCAACAGTACAAATGTTGCTATGTACAATCTCTTACACCCCGTATAACCCAAGGAATATAAAAAGTACTTCTCTCCGTCCTGCAATAAAATTCACTTATGGGTTTTAGTTTTGTGGTGAAAATGATCACAAACATATTCTAACTGCTTTTTTAATTTCTACCCTGAATGATCGTATTTTGTCTCCAAAATCTGGGGACAAAATGTGAAATTTATGAAATAACTACAACCAACCCTGAGTTACTTTTGCAATCAATTTTACTACAAAAGTAAAACTAGCTAGTGACTTTCATTGCAACTTGCAAGACAGGTAGTAATTCATATATCACCTAGACATAAATAAGTCCTAAATTTTTTCTCACTGCTTGCTTCCAACTTTCAAACCCATTCTCTAGTGTTGTGTTGGCATTCTAGAAAATAGGTTGCGAATTAGTACTCCACTTGTTGCCCTAGGAATAAAAAAATTCCACAATGCATGTTAGTTTTGCTGAAGGCTTACAGGCAGTAAATTGCTGAGAAGTAGAAGTGTCTTGAGGGCCTGAACTGGACCTATTCATGCTACTGTGAGCAGCGAATAAATTATTCTTCATGTTATTTTAATGAATCGTGCAGAACAATAATTGTTCTTTCAGTTTGCTCTTAAAACTATAATTGCTCCAATCTCAACATTTATTGTACATCTCTCTAGTGTATAGAATTTGTAGCATATGAAAAAATGAATGATTCATAATTTATAGGATTATTAAATTGTAGGCAGGGCTGCTAATTTTATTCTTTGCAAAGCTCATGTGTTGTCAATTCTGTTTGCAGGCGCCATCCTAGTCCTACTAAAGAGATGCTTGAACCTTTGCTTCGTACAGCTGCAGCCGTTGGACTCAATTTAGATGTGTCGTCATCGAAGGCATTGGCTGATTCTCTAGATCGTGCTGTGGTGAGTTCTGTTTGTCTAAATGATGTTGTTAGTCTTTCAGAGCTGATACCTGTTGCGGTGTTGCCTAAGCTTCATAGTCTTGGTCAATCTTGTGAAGTTATTTTTCATACTTATCATATGTATCGGTATCAAGCAAGCTATGTAAAAACTTCATGGTTCAAGGATACTATATTTGCTTGTATATTTGTCCAGTCGTTGAGCTTCTACTCTCTCTCTCTCTATCCATATATATATATATAGCTTTCCGTTCGCCTAGTCTTGTATATTTGTTTGTGTAAACTATAATCTAACATTAAAATGCGTAAATATAATTTCAGGGTGATGATCCATACTTTAATAAATTGATTCGTATTCTCGCGACCCGATGCATGTCGCAGGTATTTTCACTTTCTGGATCTTGGAATACAAATTTGTTTTTTTGTGTATGTGAAACTTGTGCATCTATTTATGCAAGTCTTTTGTAAATTCAGGCAGTTTACTTCTGCAGTGGTGATCTCAGCCCCCCAGAGTTTTTTCATTATGGGCTTGCAGCGCTTCTATATACACATTTCACCTCTCCTATTAGGAGATACGCAGGTTAGTGAAAGTTTTAGTAATATGTTTTTAATATTGAGCAGATTATGTTTTAAGAAGCGGAACTTCGTCTCTTGCAGATGTTGTTGTACACAGGTTGCTTGCTGCATCTTTAGGGATATACAAGCTACCAAACATATTCCAAGACAAACCCCAACTTACTAGTATCGCTGACAGTAAGACTTCTTGGTTCTTTTCTCTGCATAAAGGCAACTATCATCCTGTTAACTAGGTTGAAAGTGAGTAATGCAAATGATGATAACTGTATCATTTCATTCTTAGTGCATGTCAGATTGAAGCTCAGTAAACTAAAACTCTCTGCGTTGCACAAAAAGAGTCCTATTTGCCATTTTTTTTTCTTCCAAAAAGAGTCCCATTTTGATTGATGGTAGTATAAAATGATACAACATCTTAAAGTTTACAATTCCTTTTTTTATTTATTTTTATTTTTTATTTTTTATCATGCCATCAATACTAAACTAAGCACAGAATAAGTTTAGGGGTAAACATGGTAGAAAAAAATATCCTTAAAGTTTATAAAATTTGTAAATGGGACTCTTACAGAGGGAGTATGACCAAATTAAATGACCCATTTTGCCACCTCCGGCTGTAACCAATGATCTAGCAGAAGTTTTAATTATAGACTTACTCATTTGCCCCTTAGTCATGTTTATAATATTTGTGTATAGCATCCGCTTGAACTCTTGATATCATCTCCTAATTATATACTAACTCCGGTCCAGAATAGAAGCACCATTTGCAAAATTTGTTAACATTAAGGATGCATTTTTGTTCCATTTTTATCCATAAAATTATGACGGCAAACTTGAGAACATCATGTCATTTAAGGAGTTCTTGTGGAACTTTTTACTGTTTTTATGGAACAGAGGTGGTATCAATTTTGTCTCCCTTGTCAATACACAGATTTTATGTCGAATTGGCCTAAAATGAAAATAAAATTTAATAGCAGAAAGCAGGGACGTCTGGTTTGTGCTTGATGAATTAGTAGGATTTAAAATACTAAAGATGTTGGTCAGTGCTTTATGAGTTGATAGAATGAAAATAAAAATGAATAATGCTCTATGGATCTCAATTTTTTTGGTCTCAAATGACATGACATTGAATATTTTGAGATATATCCAACTAATGTAATGATGACCTATCATTTGCGACATTTTTGAGACCAAAAATTTGAGACCCCTAGCATTACTCAATAAAAATTGGCTCTCTGGCACATCTTTAAATTTTCTGTTGGTTATAGGCAACGTAGATTTGATATGTCCAAGTGCTAGTATAACCTTAGATACCCAATCTGTTATGTATGAACATTTGTAAGTGGGTTGATTGCTAATCTTATTCATTTTGTATGATATATTGAATTAATTTGAATTTGTGGATTGCATTCAGATCTAAATTATAGGCATAGAAATGCCCAAATGGCAAGCCGTGCTTCAGTAGAGCTCCATACAATTATATATTTCAGGAAGAGGTATGCCAGTGGCCTTGGACCTTGTTCTCTCTCTCTCTCTCTCTCTCTCTCTCTCACACACACACACACACACACACACTCTCTCTCTCATGTGTGTTTATCTCAACTCTTGCAGACCCACAGATACCGAGGCCAGAATAGTGAAAATAAGATCAAATGGGTTTATTGTTTTTGTGCCCAAGTATGTCCAACTTCCCTTGCAGTTTTGTTAACAAATTTCCCTACTGCTGTATGTTGGCAGATTGCTTTTATTTTTTTATACCTGCCCTCAAGATATGAAGGTTTTTTTTGAACATCTATATACATTATTCATGACTGTATAATCTTTTGTACAACAACTTATGTACACCTCTTTCATTGCGAGTTGCGACCTTTCAAGAGGTGACAACCATTGTCAACACGCTGTACTATTTGGTAGAAAGTAAATTAAGATCTCTTGATTTATTAAGTTAGCAATATACCAACCAAAGTAGTTATTTAATCATTTTTTACATTACTGCATAAGAGAGCATGCAGTAATTCATATAATAACATCGAAACATGTGCGGTATAAATAACATATTAGTATTTTTATGTCTGATCAGTGATTTACAGTTTTAGCCTTGTATTGGTCATAATGATGGTCTTTATGGTGCTTGTTGTAGGTATGGTATTGAAGGACCTGTGTACTTGACGCTAAGAGGCGAGAAGGGAGGTGGAGAATGGATTGTAGATGAGCAGCAGCAAAAGGTCAAGAAGATTGACGGTAGCGTCTGTTACAACGTTCTTCAGACAGTAAAGATTCATATGGAAGTTGTGGAGCCGCAACCCAACCGGCCGAAACTTCAACTTACACTTGCCTAAAACATATATAGCTTACTAGAAACCAGCATGGAATTGAACTTTGTTTCCTTTATTATAGAGCAAGAGTTGTAACATATGAGCAATTGATGCAAAAAGATTAAATTCCAGTAAAAAAGTAAAAACAGCTGAAAGGGAGGTCTTGAGAAGTAGGTTGGTAAGACATGTAAGAATTATGTATTAAGAAATAAATTAAATCAATTCTTTTATTTGGCTTTGGAGTTAACTTTTCATTCTTAATGACTTGGGGATGGATACCTTATTTTAGGAGGAGCATAGCATAGGTCATCAATTTAGCATTTGGTATACATATATAAATATAGCTTTCGCAAGTTTCAAATCAACAGTTGACCCCTTCTCTGCAAAAGTGCCCTCTCAAAGTTTACGTACTTTTGCAACGTGCTTCATGATTATTTTGACTTTTACAAGGACCTCTACGATCTAGCAAATTACGTTATCCCTGTTCAGTAAATTTGAGAAATTTAACAGATTCTGTTTGCAATTTATGACAAGCCCCTACATAGTTCTAACGAGTCCCAAGTAAGCTCTTTTATTCAAGTTATTTCAAGGCTGTACCAAAGTAAAAGCCCCTAAATGGTTGATGCTCAGAAATTTATTAAGTTCTTTTATAACTTTTTTAGCTCAACTTACAAGCTTAAAGACGTGCCAAGGTTACATCATTTATTTATTTAATTTAATTACTTATTTGTGTGTGTGTCTTCGAGTGTTGTATTGATCGGATGGACACACACTTCACAGAATAAATATACGGAGAGAGTTAAGACTTGAAAAAATCTATACTTCTTCTATCTATCTGGATATATAGGAACAACATACAAGTCAGTCCCTTGACCAACGGAGCCCTGCCTATGAGAGAAGTTTTTCCCTCTCAAAACCCTGAACTTGAATGACCATAACGTTTAAATTTCAAAGAATGAATACAAATATGAGAAGAACGAAGGAAGTGAAAAAGAAGCACCCCTGCAAAATTGATGGACTTTGCAAATGCCTATGTATTTGTTGCTTCACTTGCATGTCGACCTTCCATGTAATGGGCCTAATGGCCATTGTTTTGGAGACAGAGGTTGATGTTAGGACAAGATCCACATATAGACCGTTGACCATGCAGTTAGCGCAAGGGCCGCAATCACATAAGTCCACAGAAAGATGACCGAACACTCTTCTCGTCCCACATCAAATAGTTGAGCCATTGTACCTGTATCAACACAAGTAACTCAGTTTTATTATGAAAATGTACCAAAATATTTATTGGTAATATTGAAATGCTCAAAATAACAGTCCTACTTTACTAGTACAACATATTTATGATATTTCTACACGTTAATTTGATATTTCTGTAAATGGGTCTCATTTAATTTTGCGAAAATATCAAATTAACTTATAAAAATATTAATTCCCTTGTGTAGTTTCGGAAAATATCGCGGTTTTGCATGAACCAAAAGGGTGAAGACTGAAGAACCACATGAAATAAATAAAGCTAATAGTCTAATAATAATACTAGTTGCTTACCGATATTCATGGCAGGTGGCAGAGTGAACTGAATCATTAGCACAAAGTGGAAGAGAGGATCCGATGGAAGCAACCCAAAATTGGTGGCTAATCTGACAACACCAATCCCGAAGATGGGAAGTATCAAGAATCGTACAAGAATGATTGAAACGATGATGACAGGTTTCAATGTTGCCTTTCGCAACCCTGTTCAATGTCCATTTGATATCAAGTTGTTAGAAACAAGTAGTGCTAAATTGCTAATATTGATGCTGAATCAAGTTTGTTGGAAAGAAAAAGTTCTCTTTTTTCTTTTCTTTTCTTTTTTACCTTGTATGAGGTTGCCTCCTAGTATAAGGGTGATGCAAGGTATGTTTGCATTCCTGCACAATAAGTTACTCTGCTGTTATTTTAACATATTTACTACATAATATTTTTGAGGCCATAAATTTGGTAGAAATGCAGAACTTGGTTTCTGGTAAAGTTTTGTGTAACTAAATGAAATGAAACATACCCAAGTAATTTGACAGAGTCTTGAATTACTCTAAGTGGAGCATTGTCACCAATCACAAGATCCTTTAGCCATGAAGTTGCCCCAAACAAGAATCCCAGAATCTGGAAAGAAAAAAAAACAGATTGAGATGAGGCTAACTTGTTATTCAAGTTAATACTACCTATTTGCTATATGCAGAATGCTAAAAAATTATGATAGACAACTTACAGCGCCAAGAGTTGGAGGTGCAATTAGCTCCTCCAAGATCATGAAGACAAATCCTTTGAATTTATTCCAGATTGTCGCGTTTTCTTTCTTCTGATTGCTGTCTGATTCTTGACACACAATCTGCAAATGGAAATTATGGGAAATTTTCAACAACTTATTTGCATAAGCAAGTATGTTTTTCTTTATTGATTTAATTGAAAGATGAAAAATTGAAGTAGACTTACAGCTTGGCTTCCTAAGTCCTCTTTGGCAGCTTGTCCATTGAGAAGCTGAGTCTTCTCATTTGCTTCTAAATCCTTATTGGGTTCGTTCACCAACTCTTCAGATGCTTTCAAGGCTTTGTACCTCGTTGATGAACTTCTTACTAATTGGTATGTGTATGTCCATATGTAGAAACCACCAAGCTGCAAAACCAAGAATGGTCACTATTCATTTCAAACTTGAAACACAATGTGATACATATTGTCAATCCAGAAAACCAACTTCATTAATTCATACATACTTTTTCCGTTCCAAAATTTAAGATTATTATTATTTAACGGAGGCACACACAACCATTACTCTTCTGGTTTGAAAGAAGTTTTGAACACATAACCTGTATCCTGTTACTGCTTGAGCTTCTTTAATTATTGATGTTTAATTAAAAAGCTTAAACTTATTATAAAGTCGGGTGTTAATTAAAAAAAATATAAAATGATTAGATTTATGAGATGTTTTAAGCTGAACTTTGAATGCAATGATTATTTTTTTTTTTTGGAGCAGTTAGTGTGAGAAATGATGCAGATATTGGGTCTTACCGCCATTGAGAAAGATGAATAAGAGAGGCCATTAGAAGAGCAGACTTTATGATCACCAAATGGGCTGCCATTTTCCGTGCAAATTGCAGGAACAATTATCAAGAGAAGGTTTCCCAAGTTTCCTATAAAAATAAACGGTCAAATAATTAGTAAAAAATAAATAAATGGAACCAGAATATAAAAAATTGTACTACTAATAATTATTAAGGTAAATGAATTATACAAATTAGGGTGCCACATTATTTTACCTGAAGAACAAGAAGCAATGATGATGCCCTCTAAATATGGCTTTGGTTTCAGTATTTTGACTGTTACCCATCCCAGTATTCCTCCAATTAAAAAGGTTATCCCAATGTTAATTGGCATAAACCACCTGAAGGGAAAATAATTAAATTAAAAAAAATAAAGTACAAGTCAAGTCCAAAATATATTTGGTATTTAATTATACGTTTTACGGATAAATAAATTAACATGAAGTAATGAATGAAATATATTATATATATATACCATGAGATAATATCATCAAGGGTAACAGTCTCGGCTAGACTAGCAAACATGAGCGAGGGAGTGAACACCACAAACACAATCTGCAGTTGCAAATAGAAACTTGTTTAATTAATCAAAATTAAATAATAATAATAATAATAATAATAATAATAATAATAATAATAATTTTATTTTTTGCTAATTAAAATTAAATAATTATTTAATTTAATGGGGGAAAGAAACATGCAATTCCTACTATATATATATATATATATATTCACTAGCTAGCTCTCACATGCATTAATTAATTAATTTTCATTGAAATTTTTTGGAGCTACTGTTTAATTAATTAATTAGTTTTACATGTACGTACGTGCATACCTTGTTAAGCGTCTTGCGGGTATCGGCGGGAAGAAGATTGAGATAATCAGTAGCCATGAAAGCTCCCAACAAACTTAATATAAGCACTTCTAGTATTGGCATAGATGCCACTTCAAATAACGTCCAGAAACCCATCCTTCTACCTTTTTTTTTTTTATTTCTCCCCGGCCGGCAGCAAACAAATTAACAGATGACTACTCTCCTGGCCTCTTTCGCTCCTCGATCAGCAGCCACCCTCTCTCTCTCTCTTTCTTTCTTTCTTTCTTTCAGCTTAAATTATATAACTCTGAACCTCTTTATATATATAATATATATGTATGTATTATTGTAATGGAAGAAGAGCTAGCTAGTTAGCTAGGAAGATCCTGTGAAATTGCGAAGAGAGAAAAAGTGTGACCAGACTTCGTCGTGAGACCAAATCATTCATTTTAATTAATTTTTACACATGATCATTAATTTGTTTACAACTAAGTGTAATATATACGCCGTCGATATTTGGCCAATCCAACTTGAGTACTCCTACTAGTAGATTATATATATATATATAGCTAGATATATAATTGTATGTCACTAGTAGTACGTACGCAGGGGTTAATTTACAAACATACATACATACACCGCAAATACACTTGCATATATATCATCATGATTCCTGGTTGAGCTACGACCATGCGAGTAATTTTGTCCCCACACGCCTTGTATATATTTCCCTTTTTAAAGAAATAGCCAGTCAGATTCTTTTTCGTTTTTACGTATGTGAAGACGTCATATATATTTTGGACACATCTTAAATACGTGTAAGATATATACATGTAATCTTTGACGTGCGCTATTTAATTTTAACAGACATATCCAAGTATATATGCTATAGAAATAATTTAAAACATTCAGGGGACATTCTTTGTTGTCATTTGGTAAAATATTATACCATACATTCAATGCACAAGGTATACCATAAGTACTTAATTGCACTCTTCACTAATTTTATTTAATATTTTTTCTTTAACGATAATTATCTCTAAATTTATCAAGTATTTATTTTAAGAGAAAATAATCATGACCAATAATAAAATTAATTGTGATTCTAAACTTAAAAAAAATATTAAAAATTGAATTTTGAGTTTTATTTTTATAGTCCATAAAAACTTGAACCATTTTAGTCTGATTCAATTTTGGCCCAACCCGTTAATATTGTGGCTCGGCTCGTCCAAAATTATCGTTTAACCCATTTCTCTTATCACTTCTAAATTAATGTATTATTTTTTTATGACTTAATTTTCAATAAGTATGAGAATGTGAATATATCCTACTATTTAATAACTTAAATACTAAATGTTGATTTTATGTTAAATTATTATAATGAGAATTGTTATGCCTCGGAGTAAACATTTATGCTTTAACTTAGTAAATGTATAGAATCTTTTACTTTGAATATAAATTTTGAAAAAGCATAGCTGTTACTTATTTAATGAGAAAAATACTTATATTTAATAATCTTACCCAAAATACATGAATTGTTGTTTATCATTGTGATATTACTGTTCCATCTCCATAGATTTTGAATTCATAAATATTTGATATTGTAGTGTGTGAAAAAAAATGGCCCGATTAATTTTGTCTGTCCCAACTTAGGTTACTGACCTTCTGTTTTGAACCCAAAAAAATTTAAACTATTTTAATTCATCATATATTTAACTCAATCTAACTATAACTCGACTCATTTGATTCGGTCCGACCCGTTTAAATGAACAAGAAGCAAGCTATAAATTAAAGTGGGTCAACGCCGCCGTTTTAAGTCCTTCCTGGAAGAAAGGTGAAGAACCTAATGGAGTAAATGGACCATGATGAGATGTCGACCCTTGTCCCTAATTGATTTATCTATCATAATCACTTTGAATAAGTTGACGGTCAAGGTAATGGTATTTTTTGCTCAAAATTGAGAAATTTTGATCTCAATTTTGAGCAAAAAATAATCTTATTTACTCTCTCTATCCTATAGATATTCTAAGTATATTTTTTTAAGTAAATTAAAAAAAAATTAAAATTTATTTTTTTATGATCCTATAAAATTATATAATTGAGTTTTTTTTTATACTAATAGACTCTACTAAATGACATACTTACTTTTTATTTTCTGTACTTATTTTCATATTTTTTAGGACAATTTTTTTTTACCTTGAACTGCAGAGGGAGTATATTTTTTGTTTTGGTTAATTTATAAAATTTTAAAATTAATGCGAATTTATTTGATTTTGATCATTATAATAATTAATATTGTAAAATACATAAAATATCACTAAGTAAAAAAATATTATTTTTTGAAATTAAGATAAATTTACATTATAATTTAAAAGTTAATTTTGAATCAAACTCAAAAAGATTCTTCTTGTAAAAAGAGGGAGTAATATGTGAAACCTACCCGTTTGATTATCAGAACAAATTATTAGATAAATTTAGTCCATAAGTACCATATGAGTTTTATAGGGACTAATTAAAAAAAAAATGACTCGGACAAATATTTTCTAACATGTCACGGTTCAATCTATTAGTTGCTTAGCATAGTATTGTTAATGTGTTACAAAATAACAAAACTAGCTCGTTTTTTACCTTTCTTCTGCTGGTCAGTATCAATGTTGAGAAAATCGGATTGGACCGACAGTCGAACCATGGTTCGACTGGAACCGGTCGACTTTTCGGTCCGATCCGGTCAAAAAATCAAAAATTCATCGATCCGATCAAAAACCGGTTGACCACCGGTTCAACCGGTAAAACCGGTAGTTGAACCGGTAACCCGGTTTTTAAGTATATATATATTTTTTTTACAAAAATATTTTTAATAATATTATAACATTATTTTACTATATTTTAACTTATAAAAAATTAAATATTTTAAAATTTTATTAATTATTAATAATATATTTTTTTTATATTTATGAAGTCACTGGTTCAATAACGGTTCGACTACTGGTTGAACCAGTGACCCATCCACCCGATAACTTTTTTGATTCGATGACCAGTCCGATTTTCTAAACATTGGTCGGTATATCCAAAATCACAAAACTCGCCTTTGTATAGACACACACACATATAAAAGACTAATAAAGCATTGAAAAAAATAGGGCAGTATTGAGATTATAACATATGAAAAAGAAAAGTGCAATTTGATATTGATCTTCTCTGCTACCAATTTTAGTAAAGATTTAAAGAGGAAAATGCCAAACAAAAAAGAATATCTGTTATGTATATTATTATATAATAGTAATAGATTAAAGGGAAAGCCAATTTGACAGAGTTTTCCCCTTCAATTATGCATTCAAACCATGCTTACACACGTTACCGGTTACACGTACGTTTAACCGAATTAAAACTCCATATGAGGTCATATTCATTAGAAATATGCGTGCGCGTACACACATATACACACAAATATATATATATATATATAAAATGTAAGTAGAACCTATCATACATTAATTAATATATATTTATCCAGAAAATAAACTTGAGAAAAGTAAATATAATGAAGTTTGAATGTAAAAGAGAATTCATTATATGCATGCATGGTTTTGTTAAACACAAAGAAAGAAGGTGAGAAATAAGGAAATGGTAATTGGAAAATTAGAAGAAATTAATAAACATGAAAAGAAGAATTAATTAATTACCTGGAGCTAGCTAGCTAGGGCCTAGGAATCCATTAATCAATAAGTAGTCTGAGTTGAAAACATGTATCATAATCGTCCCATTGACCCGGGAGACAGACAAGGGAATGAATGCATGAACTGGAGCAAAATGAAGCGATATATATATATATATATATATATATATATATATATATATATATATAGGATCGAATTAATTAAGCCATTACGTATATAACTATAAAGTAGTTAAGTCAGCACCTGGTCTTAAGGAGATCTACGTACGTTCATGCACAGCACACATGAGAATATGGTACGCATTAATTTGCTCTAAAATGCCCTAGGCCCGGCTAATTAATTTGAAATTAAATGAATGCTTATAATTAAAAATTCTAAACTTAATTAGAAACAATATAAGTTAAATTTCAGAGAACAATAGTTATATCAGCATGTTTATTTATTTTTTTTTTTTTTTGAATCAGTGAAAAAAAAACTAAAATATATTAAATCTATTAATTACAATTCATGAAAAGATTAAAGTAATAAAAGAATACAAATTAACATATATAATCCCTTCAAAATAGTTAACTAATCAAATCAAGAAGAAAGGTAAATTGTACCCAAGAGTTATTGAACCCCATAATTACTCCAAAAATACAAATATAAAAATATTAATAAAAATTACAGATATGATTAATTCTTTAATACGATATAATCATCTCACATTCAAATATGATCAACACATCTTCCATACTAAAAAAAACTCATATAATGGACCCAACCCAGCAACGTAATTTTTACGTCTATTAATTTAAAAGTATACTTTAATAGATGGTTTTTTAATTTTTACTTCTTTTTCATGTACGTAGATGGTCTACGTTTACTTGTCTTAATTTAAAAATACATGTATGTTAATACATTTTTTTAATCTTCAAAATATCCTTTTTAACAATTCTATTGTCATCTTTTTTATTTTAATTAATCTTTTTACTCTTTCTTAAAATAATAAACTATAAGAAATCTGGATAGAGGAGAAAAAAATAGTATGATTATTCTTCTAATGTCAAATTAAGTTAGTAGTGCTACTTTTTTTTAACGTATATAGTGTAGTTTTCAATGAATTTTTTATAAAATTAATTGAGGATGATAAGATTAAAATAAATAAAAAATAAATAAATTTAAATAAATTAAAAAAAATAGATAAATAATTTTGGACGGAAAAAGTATTAGAACGGCCAAGTAGCATGAATCTAAGCGTGGTCAAAACAAAGAAAAACATTGGCAATATTGATTTTTGTCGGCTGAGTTATTAAAATAGCTTCAATTATTGGTACTTGGTAGAAAGGCTGATTAATTGTGATGTTGATAATTCATGAATGATTAACAAAATGGTTAGACCCACAACCGACCGATGGCTTTCCCTTTTAATTTTACTAGTACCAATACTGTATACAACAGTAATACTAATACTCTCTCCTTTTTATTATATAAATTATTTAATTTTTTTTTTCAAAATATAAGTTATTTTACACATATTTAAGAGAAAAAATTTAATCATTTTCTGTTTTACCCTTAAAGATAGAGTAATTAAGAGAGAAAGAAGAGTAATTAATTAACGCATGAGTAATAATGAAATTTTAAACTAAAATTAATTACCTAACATTAAAACTAATGAGATTTTTTAATATGTGTGATCATGTGTTAAATGACTTATATAATAAAAAAGAGAGAGTACTAATCTAAAAACAGAATAGGGATCTGCATCGACTCGTTTTGTCTTCCAATTACTACTACATGCAAGTAGCCAAGTCCCATACAAATCTTTTTCATCTGTTTTTAGTTCTATTCATGTATATTAAATTTTTATTTTATTATTATTTATTCGATGTAAAATTTTAACTCAATTGTGATATTCTAACATTGTTAAATATATCATTATAAGTAACATGAAATTTTTACAATCAGCATTCAGGATAATAATTACAATATCATTAAACCTCACATTAATGATGAAAAAATTATAATAGTTATTAGCGGCTAACATTGACAAAACAAAAATAGTGCTACCAAATTAATAATTATCGTTTAAAGTATTAAGTATTATTAGAAAAAAATAGTATTAAATATATATTTTTGTTTTGATAGTAATATTTTTATTATAACAATATCAAAACATTTGATATGTATAAATAAGGAATTAAAACATGAGAGGCCTCATTTTTACTCAGAAGTAAATCTAAAGAGGCACAATGTTAAGACTTATTAGATAATTAACTCTTGTGTGCAATTTGTAAAAGCGAAAGAATATATAGGAAATTAAATTGCGGCTATGTATCCGACAAGACAATGTTAACATGAACACACACACGAACACACACACACACACACACACACACACACATATATATATATATATATATATATATATATAATTCACTTACTTCGTTATTTTGCAAAATAAAGACGTAAAATAAATTGTATTTGTATGTTAAGGAATGGATCAATTGAACAAGAAAGTAATATGAAGACGATCATATTAAATTAATTTCTTATTGAACTGTTATTTTAATAAAGGTTGAGCAACTAGTAAATTGTCAAAGACACGCAAATACAACTGTTTATATGTGGAGTACGTAATAAATAGATAAGCATTCAAGTACGCAATCAAGTATAAAGATCCCTCGGGATCGCAATTCAATTGCTTGGTTACTAGTTAAGTGTGTATACTACTCATAATCATGATATTATTTCATCATTAAAACTTTCATTTATAATTTATTTGAGTTTAAGTAGTTAGTTAACTATAGTAGTTAATACTTTTTTTATTATACAAAAAAGTATCATTTATAAAATTTATAAATATTAAGAATATATTTTTAAATAAAATAAATTACTAGTTCACGTTTAGTAATATATGAATGAGTATAAACATACAACAATCAAACACTATATTCATTTATACTATCAAAAAGTGAGATATGGAATTAAAATTTGTGTCATGTCCCACTTTTTAATAATATAGATGGATGTAGTGTTTGATATAGTATTTAGTTGTTGAGTGTAGACTTGTTCGTCAGTGACGAAGCTACATGTCAATGTGTGGAGTCAATTGACCCAGCTGAAAAAAAATAATTATTTTATAATGTATGATACATTTAAAAAAATATAAATGTAGTATATAAATTGACCCACTCCAATTTTATAATTTTTTTACTATACAGATCAAATTGAAAATTTATAACTTTTTCAATTAAATTTTAACCTCATACGACTTCTATCCCCCTTTATATATGTATCTCTCTAGATCTATAATATTTTTAATCTAAATAATAATCTAATTTACATTATTTTTTAAAAGAACTAATTAATTAATTATGAACAGTTGTGATTAGAAAAGTTTATTATGAGTGAAGAATATGGTGTATATTTACTATATGTTATTAGTTATTATATTTTTATTATAATATAATATATATGTGATCCGAAATTACAAAAGTGTCTAAAAATATTTGACTGACGGCGCCACCGTGAATCCAACTAAATTATTTATAACTTAGTAATAATTTTGATCCCACTAAAAAATATTTCTTCCTTCGTCATTATTATCCGTAATATATATATAATATAATAATAAAATTATGATACTAATAAACTTAAAAATATTGTGTCACTATAATTATTTAATCAACTAGTGAACTTTTTTTATGCAACAAAAAAAAATAATAAATGAAATTCTATTTGTGTATTTAGAATTATTCAGTTTATTATGATTGATTATGCGTACATTGTATTTTGCTATTTTATCAGGGTATTAATATCTGGACATGACTCGAATCAAACGTGGCCTTGATAACATTCAAATTTGCATGTCATATATATGGACGACATTGACTAGTCAAAACCGTGGCGGTAAGTCTATCGAGCTCGTGGGCGGGTTTGATGTACGACTTTTAAGCACTAACGGCATCACGTTAAAAATAATATCATGAGTTTAGAGTTTAAAATAAATTATTTTATAAATAAACTCGTGTAAATGAACAAAACGTTTAAATTTCAAAAGTCCCAACAAAATTTGTAAGTCCAAAGTCCAAACCAAACACGCACTAGTCTAGTCAATTAAGGAGCAATTTAGACTATAATAGTGACAGTGTGATTGGGACTAATTGTTGATGGCTTGGGTCCACAGGAAAAAGGGGGAAAAGATTGATTAGTTTGAAATTTTCTGAGCTGTACGCGTAAAATAATGCAAAATAAACACGAGTTACTTCCGAGGTCCAATGAACACGTCGAATCGATCCTTAGTTGTAATACACATGCATATATAGACATAGTGTGATAGAAGTCTCAAACTTTCTTGCATTTTCTCCCTTTTTTTTTCCTTATAAAAAAACGTCCATTCGGAGTGTAGACGACATATCCACTTTGCTGTTTTTTTTTTCTTTTTCTAATATATTTTTAAAATAATTTAAATGACTAAAATATGTTAAAACTGTAATATATTATGACATATCAATTTGGCTACAAACATTATCAGATCAATCCCTATGTCAAACACATACATTAGGCCTAATCTAATGTTACGTTTAGATTAAAGAAATAAAATAAATAAAAATAAAAAATAAAATGAGTCATTTTATATCTTTTATTAAGAAATAAAATTCATAAATTTAAACATTCTATTCTCATTTTTATTTCTCCAATCTAGTCGTAATATGAGTGAAAACAGCATACTAGCGAGTAGCAACCTTTTCTCGAAAATACTTGGACCATGATTGGCGTACACTATTGTAAACAATTTATTAACCAAACACGGTGACAATGGCCACGAATATGCTTTAAAGCATGTATTCCTTCTCTTTAAGCTTTCGGATGATGGTACATTTCTACTTCACAAGAAAATGGTGACTAGCAGAAAATAACATTGCAAGTGTGCATTCAATTATAAAGGAAGGGTTATATACACCCACAAACAATACACAAAATGACTAAATGAATTATAGGCTGCATTTCCCGCCCCTTTCGATAATTCCATACCATCCTACCATAACTATGAGGATATATACCTCTCATAGACTTGCAAATTCACAGTAGTCTACAACACTTTTAAGAATATGAACAAGGAGACTTATCATAACTCGTGCTGTTCATGAAAAGGGAACAAGTTTTCAAAATAATTGATCTTCACATTCCATATAATACTAGTTATAAAAGGGAGAAACTCTGTACATGATCACCATTTTGCCAGCAGCTGCGTATAAGATTGTGATATTTGTAATCGTACGTTTCATGTGGAAGCTTCAAGTTCATCTGGGGTAACCGCAACTCCGTTTGGCTCATCATCCGCGCAAAGCTGAGAAGAAACATCATCTATAGCAGAGTTCAGCTGTGCAATCTTGTCAGTGAGTATCTTGCGCATCCTCTGTTTTCACCAACATTACATCGCAATCAAAACCAGTTGTGATCTCAATAAGAATAAAGACGCAAAATCCTCACCAGAGAAACAAAAATTGGATTTAATAGCAGAATGCATTCTTACTTCTATATTCCTTGATCTTCCCTTTTTTCTTTCTTGTTCACTCTGGTTCTAAATCAAGCACTGTTGTGATATGCGATGTTATTCATAAGGTATATTTGATTCAAAACAGTGTCAGCCGACACCACTTGACCAGTGGAAGTCGGCAGTAGCGAGTGCTCAACTGCTGACGTGGTTTGACATTCTCTGGATTCTGGAACAGTAATGTAGTCAGTAGACAATCCTTTAATAGGAAACTGGCTTACAAAAGGAGTGTGTGCAACGAGAATTTACTATGTTAATGAATTTGGATCTATATACTACGCATCTTCCTTTAGGTTTATTTTTATGTAGTTCCTTTGGAATAGCTGCCAGAGAGTTTTAGGGGGTATGTTTTGGGGGCTTGGGTCTAGAGTTTCTCTTTATGTGTTCTACATTTAAACCTTGATTACAATGGACTGTTATCTTCCTCACTTGTGTAGTCGACGAACTCGAGTTGACTCGTTTCATTATTGAACCTAAAGGGCTGATCTAACTCGACTCAAATAGTTGACGAACTCGAGTCTAGTTGAGCTCAATTTGCTCACGAACCACCCGGTTCGTTTAATGCCCTACTTGTGGATGTAGGCCAAAAGCCGAACCACATATATCTGTGCTTGTTTGCTTTTCCTCTGCGTGTGTTGAATGTTTGTTCATCACAATTGTAAAAAAAATACAAAGTAATCATACTCATCACCCCATTTAGATTTCTATTTGACACCATAAAAAAAATATTGGACTTCTAATTTGAGACATTCAGTCACATGATACAAAAGTCCTACAAGGAAAATAAGAGCATATTGACGAAATAAAAATAAAACAAAAGTAAATTTTCACCTCCAAAGCTTTCTCTTCATCGTAAATAAATTTTGAAAGTTTTCTCATCAAATCTTTTCTGTCAGCTCCTGTTAGTGCCTTGCTTATCTGCAATATAATACAATATGAGCAAAGTACAAACTTCCGGTCAACTGAATCCAGCACATATCAAGAGCATATAACCAACTGCATGGTGCCTTCTGCTAAGGGAAGAATGCAGCCTCATAAAAATACACTCTAAATAAATTACTCCAAAATATTTGCAAATGGAGTAAATGAGTATAATACAAAAACAGAATTTCATATACCAAAAAGCCCAACAATTGCCCTCCATCCATCACCATCTGGAAAATGATTTCTCACTAAACATCACCCCAACTACGGCCAAATGAGCCAAAAATTATGATGAAGGGCAGAAATTGATGAACAAATAATTAACTGGTAGTGGTAATTCAATAAGAAAAATTAATAAAAATTAGGGTGATCCAACCGCAGGAGAACTACTACTCCCAGAGTTTCCCAACCGCAGTAAGGAGGCAAAGTATTGATCGCAACCATTAGGATAATCTCAGAATCAATAATCAATAGCGTAAATAATATGAGTACACAATCTATTTAAATAGGCTACCAAAACCCTAATCTGATGAGAATAATAAAAGGACACAAATACCTTTACTAATGGAAATAAAAATAAAACAATCCCATAAATAACTAAATACATCAAGTCTCCAAATAAAAACATCACGTGAACTACAAACTGATTCTCATCAAATTATCTAAGTAGCCTCTCTCTCTCTCCCCACAAACATGAGGGGACTAATTTAGCTCCAAAGCATGGTCATACGAGTCATACCTGCGGTGCATATATGCAACCTAACGTTCCAACAACTATTCCTCCCAACATGAAGCCCCCAACAAAGATACCGGCACCATTTGGTCTTCCATCATCCCCACTGCACTTGTACAAAGGGGCACTTGACATACAGAAATATAAAAATAATGCTTAGTGGTTAAAGCTGATAGGAGCTTATAATGTAGGATGTAATGAGTATCATGGTATATGAAATTATTTCCAGCTTGAATAAGTAGGAAATCAGGGTGGCAGAATCATGTGCAATTGAAGAAATTAAATAAGAATCTAAGAGCGAGAGAGGTACAACTTTGTACAAGAATCAAACAACCAATAAGTTTATAGTCCTGGCAAGAAAGTGCTTCTGTTAAGAAAGACCTAGCTTCATTAAAAATGTAAAATTTTTGGGACTGTTAGATCCTTACATTACTCTACTTAAGAACGCCTTTTACCACAAACTAGTTGGAGTAGACTAAAAATGAATCCCATATGTAAGAGTAAAAAGAAGAAAGGCATTAGACCCTTATATCAGTGTGTTTAATTTAAACTAGAATCAATATAGGCTGAGACAGGCTACTTACGACCATACCCAGCTTGCACAGTAAGTCACCTTCTGTACTTTAGAGGTTTTCTTTTAACCTGTGAACTGGAGCTGATTACCAAGCTACTGGAGCTAAAGCATTGGTCGGCTTGCATCAATGAGGAACCTACAATCATATATTTGGAAAAATGAGAACACAGTTACACAGTAGACTTGCTAATAAAAAGCAAAGAAAAAGACCATAGGAGATTAGGCCCTAGAATATATCCTTTTCAAATTATATCAAGCATTCATGAGAAGATAACCTTTGGAATAATAACCTGATAAGGAAGCAAAAGAGCTGCCATAGATATATACTGCTCAGACATTTTTTAGAATCGAAAAGATAAGTAAAAATAATACTAATAAATTTATGAATGAATTGTCTTTGATAAATTAAATGGCAAAAAATACCCGTATATGCCAAATATATTAAATATGCAGCCCCATTAAAATAATAACCACCACAGAAGACAATAGTACGAAGTAACCAAACACAAAACTAAGAATTTTACATGAAAACCCTCATGAATCAAGGTAAAAACCACAGGACGATTTCAGAAAAATTCACTATAATCATAAACTGAGAGAATACAAAGATATATTAATTTGAGTGAACACTCAAATTAACTCATCATGATAACACTACGACGGAGTACCAAATAATAAACAAAGTTGCTTGATCTTTCTCTCTTTATTTTTCTTAGCTTCTGTCGAAGCTCTCTAATTTTTCCTTGGCTTTTTGGTTGGTTTCCATCTCACCTCTCTTGGTTTTATGGATGGGTTTCTCACCCTCATTTTGGCTGCCCCTGTTAATGTGTGTATACACACACACACACACATATAGCCCATGCACCTTTCTTGCCAAGATGACTTTATCATTTATTTCCATATGCCCACTGGCTCACACGATTACTCAACTTGGAGCCCAAATAATTATGTAATAATCCCATGTGTCTCCACACATCATAAATTCAATACACGGCTAATTAAAATTGGTACAACTCATGGGTGTAGGATTCACAAATCTAACAATTTCCCCCTCCGAACCCATGAGAGTCATTATGACCCTGTCACTTAGAGTCCACTCCACCCAACTCCTTGCAAAGCTCTAGCTTATCTAGAGTCACAACCTTCGTCATCATATCCAAGGGGTTCTTATCAATATTAACTGTTTTCACTTTCATCAATTCTTTTTTCATCACTTCTCGAAGCTAGTGATAACGGACATCAATGTGCTTAGTATTGTACCTTGACTATCATAATAAACAACATACTCATCTTATGTCAAACCCAACTCTTGGAGAGCCCATTTCAACCATAACATTTCCTTGCCAACTTCAGTAGTGACAATGTATTCGGACTCTGTTGTAGACAAAGAAACACACTTTTGTAGCTTAAACTGCCATGACATAACCCCCTTGCAAAAGTAAACAAATACCCCGAAATAAACTTCTTCTCTTCAAAACCTGCCATGTATGCATCAGTAGAACCTTTCAAGATTGAATTTGAACCACAAAACCTTAAACACAAACTGAAAGTAGCTTTCAAATATTTGAAAATCTACTTAACCGTTTCCCAATTCTTTCAACCAAGATTAGACAAATACCTGCTCACAACCTCAACTGCATGGGCAATATCCGGCCGTGTACAAACTATCACATACACAAGACTCCTTACAGCAGAGGAGTAAGAAATTGTTACCAAAACATTTTTCCCTACCTTAGGACACATATGCTTAATCAACTTAAAATGATTGGTCAGTGGTGTGCTAACTGGTTTAGCATCACTTATGTTGAACCTTGCAAGCACCCGTTCAACATACTTCTTTTGTGATAACCACAACTTCTTAGCTTCCTTATCACATACAATATTTATGCCCACAATCTGTTTAACCACCCAAGTCCTTCATGCCAAAGGACTTGAACAACTTATCCTTGAGCCTGCGAATCATGTTAGCATCTTGTCCAACAATCAACATATCATCTACGTACACATACAGTAATAAAATAATGGAGTTACCATTCGGGAATTTTTTAAGATACATAAAATGATCTGCAATAGTCTACTATAACCTTGATCCACCATAAATAAATTAAATTTCATGTATCACTACCTTGGTGCTTGTTTCAGGCCGTACAAACTTTTCTTCAATTTGCAAACCAAGTATTCTTTTCCTTTAACTTCAAATCCTTCTAACTACTCCATGTAAATTTCCTCTTTCAAATCACTATGAAGAATTGCGGTCTTCACATTTAGTTGTTCAAGTTCAAAATCCATACTAGCTACTAATCCTAGCACTGCTCGAATAGAAGTCATCTTCACAACAAGTGAAAAAATCTCATCAGAGTCAATACCTTGCTTTTGAGCAAAACCCACGACGACCACTAGCCGAGCTTTGTACTTCACTAGTTTTTCACCATCCTTCTTAAGCTTGAACACCTATTTATTCTTCAATATTTTTGTGCCTTTAAGAAGTGTAATCAACTTATAAGTGTGATTTTTGTGCAAATAATTCATCTCGTCTTACATTGCTTCAGCTAATTGTTTTTCTCCTTATGAGGTTTGACTTCTTGAAAAGTCTCTTGCTCCCCCTCCTTAGCATGTAAAAGATACTCAGATGAATAATACCCAACTGATGGCACACATTCTCTAATGGATCTCCTAAGCTGAAGTTCTTCAATATCAAGCTGAAGGGGCTGCTCCTGCTCAACACTTTTTGCATCTGATCCATCACCATCATGCAACTCTCTCTCAGTCACTTCTTCAATATGAGCTCCTTTTCCAGCCGTGGCATTCTGCAATGGAGAAGGAACAACATTGAGAGCTGAAACCCTATCATATTTGGGTAATGTAACATTATCAAAATCCTGATAATTTTGATGCTCATGAAACACCACATTTCTGCTTCTAAATAGTTTTCTTTGCACGGATTCCCATAATCAGTACCCAAACTTTACATTTGCATAGCCAACAAACACCCTTTAAGTAGACTTGTCATCAAGCTTTGATCTCTATTCGTTAGGGATATGTGCAAAAGCCTTATCTCTATTCGTTAGGGATATATGCAAAAACCTTACACGACCGCGGGGGGGGGGGGGGGGGGGGGGGGTGATAAATTGTTAAGCTTGTGGGTCTTACACCCATGAGTTGTACCAATTTTAATTGTTGGAGTATTGTACCTATCATGTGTGGAAACATGCGATTATTACCAAATTATTTGGGTTTCAAGTTGAGTAACCGTGTAAGCTAATGGGCATATGAAAATAGATGGCTTGAAGTTATCTTGGTAGAAAAGGTGCATGGGCTATATATCTCTGTGTGTGTGTGGGCATAAAAGAAAAGTAACAACAACCTTTGCATATATAAACATTACCAAGGGCAGCCAAAAAGAGGTGAAAACCCCATCCAAAAAGTCAGGAGAGGTGAGAGGGAAATCAACAAAAAAGCCAAGGAAAAATTCGAGAGCTTCGACAAAAGCTAAGAAAAATAGAGAGAGAAAAAGATCAAGCAACTTTATTTGTTGTTTGGGATTCCATCCTAGTGTTATTGTGGTGAGGTAATTTGAGTGTTCACTCAAATTAAGACGTCTTTATATTCTCTTAGTTTATGATTATAGTAGATTTTTGGAAGATCATCTCGTGGTTTTTACCACTTGATCCGAGAGGGTTTTCCACATAAAATTCTTGATGTCTTGTGCTTGGTTATTTCGTACTATTATTTTCTGTGGTGATTATTATTTTGATGGGATTGCATATTTAATATGTTTGGCATATACTAGTATTTTATGTTGTTTAATTTATCAAGGACAATTCATTGGGAGGTGATTTTTTCCTACAGGGTTTGGGGTCTTAAAATCAAGATTAACCACACCAATAATAATACCAAGAGCATTAGTAGAATATTCACTTCAATTCAATAGTAAAATAATGATGATGAAAAAACTCACCCAAAGAAAGAAAGAACCTGCTATCAAACTCTCTAAGGGAGAAAACAGACAGAAGGAACTCCACCATTCCTAATCGTCATCAATCATGATTCAAATAATTTCTTATGAGCTCAACTATTCAGTGAATCCATACAATAAGAATGTATGATTTGATTTGCCATAGAACACTATCAAAACAGCTCATTACTTTACATGCTTAAATTCAAGCAAGTTTGGAATGAAGCATAACCAAATAGCCCAAGGGGCAAGGGCCTTCTACAAAAATGTAAAATGAGGGCCACTTCTGGTGATTTATTATCAATTGAACCTATATCTAGGGAGCCCTTTCTCCCTAGTAATGCTTGAACTTACCAAGTTGGCTCCTACCCTCTAATTGCAGCAAAGTTGAAGCCCCAAGACAAAAGTGTGTCCACATGAGAGCATTCATCACATAGCACTGTATCTAAGATTTACTTAACGAAATTGACAAGAAACCATCACATGCAATGATTAATCTTCGGTAGAATGGACTGATTTTTTCAGTTAAGAAAGAGGGTTTCAATCCAGTTTTTGACCTTTTCTACTTTATGCCATCAGTTCCTCCAAACTACCAATATAATAGTCTTCTATTCCTAAGGAACAATGAAATCTTCCATTCTAAGGCTACCAACTCATCCCATCTTTCATCTAGGCGTTGAAAATAATCTAAGGGAAGCATCTTTCATATCTCAGTTCACACAGTCAGTCATTCACTGATATTTTTAAAACCCCAGTTCAAAATTAGTAATTTTAACCTTCAAAGTATTCAAAAAATGTTTCAAAAATGAGAAAGGATGTAGTAAGGCCAATCAAACGTCAGAAGGATCGATATAACCACAAAATCAAAATGAAAATATACATATTTCAGAATACTTAGAGAAACATGAGGAAATTACATCAATTAAAAGCACAATCAACATCATTAATAAGAAATGATAGAATTGGTTTTTCACTCGATAATTATACATGTAGAGACAAATCAATAAATTAGGTGAGATAATTACCAGATAAGAACTGAATTTGAGGCTTTCGAATTGAAACCAATGAATTGGCAAGAGCAGCAGTCATAGCTACGAATAATTTAGTCAATCGAGAGAGAGTGTCGTTGTTTGAACAGGATTTAGATTCTATGGTGCGCTGCTGTTCGATCATTTCGAATACATTTATAGGTGCTTTCTGTATAACAAACCAACTGCACGTGTCACCTTCCTGGGAAAAGGAAAGCATAGATTGAAGCCCAATGGAAAACTTCTGACCAAAATTCCTTTGGGCCTTCATAAAAGCCCAAAACTAGTATTGGAAATAATGGCCCAGAATCCGCTGGAGGTGTAATTCTACCTTATTTTCTCCCCCTCATTTTATATCCCTATTTTTTCTCATTCATATTTTTTAAGTTTTATTTAAATAATTTAATTTATTTTAATTACACACACATGGCGTGTGTCACATAAACTAGTTAATTTTAAAGTCTCCATGGTTTGATATAACTGTCTCACTCGTTTTTTTTTTCTTTCTCTTTTACCCCTATAACTTTAATTATATTATTATTTTATCTTTTTTTGTATTTTTTTTATCTTTCTATTTAGTCCTCTAAATTTAAAAAAATTCTTATTCTGTTTAAAATAATTTATACATGCAATGCGTGTACTACCAATGCTAGTATTAATAAAGCGGCTCCTGTGTCGTTGATATCAATGATAAATTTGGGTCACAAATTATTTTTTCCTTTTACGATTATAAGTTTAGATATAATAATATTTTGTTCTATTTAATTTAACAAGCTCACCAACTTCGTGCGAAGTGTGGGTGACATGAATATTGATTTATTATATTATTAAATAGATAAATATTTAATCAAGATTTTGAGAAGATAATTGCAGTTATTAAATATTTATTTAAATAATAAATTTAAACTATATATTATACGTTCCTTGGATCAATTATTTAGCCAAACATTTGAATGAATTGCATATTTTAATTTTATTTAAGTTTGTAATGAAATTCTATATTAGTGTTTATATTGGCAAAATTTACTTGAGATTCTAATATGAATTGAAGTATAAGTTCAAATTTTAATAAGTTTTAATTTAGTTATGAAAATTAGTTAATAATGAATCCGTTCTAAATTTTTAACTAATTTTATAATTATTACGATTTAAAAATTATATATGTAAGACCCCGAATTTTATGAAATACAAAATTTAATTTTTCTTCATATAAATATTTTTTTTAAACAGTAAGTGGTTAAATCGATAAAGTTAAAAGTTAAGGATGTTATGTGCAAATTTTATTTTGTCGGACAATATTCGTTTGGTCGGGGAATATTCGTTTGGTCCGACGGCGCCGAAATAATAAATTATTGGTGGACCCCACAACGGAATATTTGTCGGATATAGAAAACGACAGAAGTAACTTTTTTAAATAAAAATAGTCAACGGAACTGTTAAAATACCGGTGATAAAAGAATAGTAGCATACGGTAGTTTATGGTATTTTCTGTAGCACACGGTACTCTACAGTAACACACGGTATTGCATAGTGTCTCATATTATTGGTCTGATAATTGACACCGTAACTGTTACGCATCATTTCATCGATAATTGTCACTGCATAATATTTTATATTATCAATTCAATAATTGTTGTTACACAGTATTTTGCATTATTGATTTAATAATTGTCATTATACTGTATTTTATATCATTGAGTCAATAATTGTTGTTGCACTGTTTTTAAAATTATTGAACCTAATAATTGTCACAGTAACATATGCACAGTAATTCACATTATTGAATCAATAATTGTCATTACACAGTAACGTATGCTTTATTTTACATTATTGTTATCTCTATTATGATGTTATTTAAACAGTTGTATTTCATTAATTTATTGACTTGATATCTAAGAGCTAACTATACTGTATTTATAACAATTAGTCATAATAATTGAATTGATAAAGTTATTTGTTTATAATATAAAGTTAGGTGATTATTAGGTGATATGAAATGAATGGTGTAGATTAAAGTGTGAATTATTGTTGAATAATTGAATTGATTTGTTTATAATATAAAGATTAGGTGATTATTAGGTGATATGAAATGAATGGTGTAGATTAAAGTGTGAATTATTGTTGAATAATTAAATTGATTTGTTTATAATATAAAGTTAGGTGATTATTAGGTGATATGAAATGAATGGTGTAGATTAAAGATAATATAATATTTGAAATGGATGGTGTAGATTAAAAGATGATCTTTAAATGAATGGTTTAGATTAAATGAATGATAAGATTTTTGGCTATAAATAGAAGCCTTAACTTAAGGATTTTTCATAAACTTCCTTACTTGTTCTTTCTTTCTCTCTCTAAATACTTCTTGTGAAAGTTCTCTCTAAGTGTGCTTAAGTCATCTTGAGTATTTGTGAAGATCTATAAGTATACGTGTACTGTTCAAGTTAATCAACCTCATTTAAATCAATATCCAGTCACGTGTTACGGTAAGGGATACTATCTTTTTCATCTTCCATTATTCAAACATACTATGGTAAGGGATTATCATTATTTGATTCTCGATAATAATATTGTTTCTTCCTTACTCATAAGACGTGCCTTTTATTTCCATGTATTAAATTGTGGGAATAACCTTACGGAGCGGATTGCCGCCTGTTGGTGAATAACCTTTCGTATTCATTCATTATTAATCTCTGAGAATAACCTTACGGAGCGGATTGCCGCCTGTTTGGTGAATAACTCTTTGTACTCAAATTCTATTAAATTGTGGGAATAACCTTACGGAGCGGATTGCCGCCTGTTGGTGAATAACCTTTCGTATTCATTTATTATTAATCTCTGAGAATAACCTTACGGAGCGGATTGCCGCCTGTTTGGTGAATAACTCTTTGTACTCAAATTATATTAAATTGTGGGAATAACCTTACGGAGCGGATTGCCGCCTGTTGGTGAATAACCCTTTGTATTAATTTCCTTCACCTTTTGTTAATCAAACCTGCTACGGTAAGGGATATTATTTTCTTTCATACTCCTAAATCGAAATTTATTATGGAACTATTGCTTCTATAATTCCTGAAAATATTATATGTTCCATAATAGTTGAACTTCATTATTTCAACTGAACCTTCCTATTTACGTGAACCTTTCTATTGAATTGTAACCGTTATTCTGAACTGTGGATCTTGAATTTCACTCCACATCATGTTGACAATTTGGACATTATTTGAATCTGTACAAAGTAAACTTCCGATACTTATTGTTATCCTATTTCTTCTGTTCATCATTTACATCATTCTAATCATCCAAAAAAATCAAGCTGTTGTGAATATCTGTGGCCGGGGGCACAGATGTGATATATTTGTTGAACAGATGATAGGTTAAAGGCGATATAATAGGTTAAAGGCGATACATCTGTTCGGTGTCTTTTATGGCACGTGGTGAATGTTCTCTTTGGCCCGTAGTGCAAAGATGAACTGTTGTTTGGTATGATTATGACCAAAGGCTGAATCTGGTATAATCATGACCGTTGGTGCTATATTGAATATCTTTGGCCCATAGTACAAAGATGAACTGTTGATGTGCATGATTATGATCAGGAACTGTGAATTTGTATTATCTTGACTAATGGTATTTCAGATGATAAAAGTTGATGATGTTTTTCCTAAAAAGAGAACCGAGTGGACATTATAGTCTGCATTATTCTTCTAATAGATTACTCATTCCGCTGCTATTATTGATCTGAACGTTGTTTAAGAATTTAACTGCAGTTTTTGATATAAACCTTGTAGTCTATTGTATTCTATCAAGAACTCAACTGTTAAAGACTAATGATAATTTATTCGTCATTATCTTAGTCATGATATTCTTTACTGGGCTATTTGAGCTCACCCTTTCTTTTGTTCCATTGTTTTTCAACAGGAGATGAAAACATAACAGGGTCTAGCCGGGGAATGGAGTGAGGGTCCGAGGAATAGTTATCATAGTCTTCACGTTTTGTAAAATAGTGTGGCAATAATAGTGAAGACTTAGTTGTGTATTATTATACACTGTATTGTTGTACGTTGTGCTTTGTTGTAATAATTTTGTTGTAGTATTTTGACGACTCAAGTTTGGGCTGTGTGGGCCCAGATTTGGGGGCGTCACAATATATATATTATTAATACAATTAATCATGTGATATAGTAAAATTTTAAGTTTTAATTAATTTAATTTAGATAGGACATTAATTTAATAATTAAATTCACAACTGATATTAATATAATAGATCCTGTGCTACGTTAAGAGATTTTTTCGATATATTAATATATTAATAAAATTTCAATAATAAAATTATCATACATATTTTTAAAAATATATTATCTTATATAAAGCTGTGATAAAATTGGTAGGACCAAAAAGTAAAGGATCTTTTTAATTTTTTTTTTCTATTAGTGATATAAAGAAAAAATATATATTCTTATTTCCTAACAAGTTGGGGTTTCTTTTGAATTATAACAAATTTGGATAGTATTTAATTAAAAAATTGGATAGTATTTATATTAATTTGAATAGAAAAGCAAAAAGTTGAACTAAAAAAATATAAAATCAAAAATTAATAAAACCAAATTTATGCTTTTAATTATATAATAGTTGATTTTGATATATTTTCTTATTTTGTCCTTCAAATTTAATAAAATTTTATTGTATTCTTTTGTTAATTACACATGCAAAGCATGCATCACATAAAGTTAGTTGTAATTATAAAACACTAAAATGTATAAGAAAGCATTCAAGAATATAATAACTAAATTTTCACCTTTTTTTAGTGGGTGGATCAAACCCTTTTTTAACAACTTTAGGCATAAAGTTACAAAACATTAGAAGAAAGCATTCAACAAGATAATAAGTAAATTTTCGGTCATGGTCCTAGCTGATAATAATATCTTAGCTGAATTTTATTATTATTATTATTTTATAATTTCCAATAAAGTTCTTTCTGTTCTTTTTTTGTTTTGTTTAATTTGTTGGACATGCATGTCCCTGATTGTTAAAGTGACATATATTATAAATACTAGTGGTTGCTTGTCTTATTCTTGTTTTACTATTATCTCACGTTTAGATTAAGAGAATGAAATAAAAAAAATAATATAATAAAAAATAGTATATTGAATAATAATTTTGGAAGATAAATCATTCCACTATAACGATTCTAATAGAATGAAAATTTATTCCATCTCTTTGATTTTTATTCTATGTGAAATGTAATAGAATAAAGTTCATTTAAGTGAAATAGACATATATTATAATTTTACCATCATATTACACCACTCACTCCCACTAACAATCAAACACATACTTGAAATACCTTAAAATTATTTAATTCATTCCTTCATTTTATTTTTTCAATCCAAAGGCAACATTATAGTTAGGATAAATATACACATCCTTACAGTTAATGTTCCTCTCATTGGTAATAGTACATTATGTTCTTTAAAAAATTATTAAATGTTCCTAGGGCACCACGTAATAAGTGTCCAAAATTACCGAATAATTACTCATGTTTTTCATCCCACTTTATGGGACAAAAAAATAACACAATTGAAGTTTGTAATTCTAGGCTTCTCATGAGATAGATACTTGGAAAGATCACTTAGTTGTACAAAAATCACCTTGTTAGGGTTCTGTTGTATTTTCATAAGATTTGTAAATTCTTTGTAATAAACAAATTTTACTAGACTAGCATATATAGTATCCTAACAGCCAAAATTAAGTAAAATCTCAAAAGTCAAATTTAAAACATAGATGTTTTACTAACTAATAGAATCAAGAGTAGTACCTAAATTGCTAATTAGGCAGAAGGAATTTGCAAGTCAAAATCTCACAAATTTTTTATGTACACGACCAGTGTTAAAATTATGATACATTATTAACGAAGTATCTATGTTAGGCAAAATTACTCTTATTTTAATGACGTATTATGATTCTAACACCGTTCGTATATATACTATTATTATAGTAAATGTTAATTCATAAGATACAATGTCAGTGTATTAAATTTTAATTCATAAGAAAAATAGACACATTTTTGATATAAAAAGAATATAATAGTTAATGTTCAAATAAAGCAGACAATAAAATTTACCTAATTTCCAACTGAAAATTGATTTACACAATCAGATTTAGTACCTTAAATTCCCTGCCCAACCACTAACATGGGCAAGCACATCATATATTGATTGACGCACCAGCCAAAGGCAGCCACCATCAGCGAAATGGTGTGGAATATTGGAAAACTTTCATTCTGAAATTGACGAGTAGCTTAGATATTTTGTCCTACCATATATATAGCTATGGCTCTAGCCACTTTTCAATAGGAAAAATCATTTAATGAACTAATTCAATGGTTTAAACTGATGTAAAAAAGCAACGTGGTTTTTTTTTGTTTTTTTTTATACTGTATAAAATTTTGAAAATAATACAATCTTTTTATTCATAGTTCTC
The DNA here is from genome assembly GCA_947179155.2 of Hedera helix. Lineage (NCBI taxonomy): Eukaryota > Viridiplantae > Streptophyta > Magnoliopsida > Apiales > Araliaceae > Hedera > Hedera helix. The sequence goes on along the minus strand of OX359270.1, from coordinate 36,455,813 downwards.
GAATTTGTTATCATCTATCTATTATTTTGACAATGCTATTCAACTAACAATTTATTATTCTCAAGAATAAATATAAAACAAAATTGTATTCTTGAAGTAGCAACGCAGGCTGGTCAAATTTTGAGTTAAGAACAAATTTCGGATTAAATTCTAAGTCCAAAGCAAATCAAATCCATACAAACAAAGAGTCTGGTGCTAACTTCATATTTGAGAGTCAGTTTTAGTGCCATATGTAACAATATGAGTCAAATTTCGAATTCGAAATAAATCTTAAGTCGAGGATGCATAGAATCAAATCACATTCAAACAAAAGTTTTAAATCCCTAGCCCCAGTAGTATCTCCGTAAGTTATTTTAGCTCACCATAACTTCATGCAAAAGATCATATAACTAAATGTACTATTGATTAGTAATTTAAATTTAATTACTTATATACAGACAAATTCTTATTGCACGTTTCGATGTGTGACTACGATATTATACTTAATATATTTATAAATTTTATAATTGAAATTCTTTTTATGGAATAGAAGAAATATTAAAAACAATTCTTCCAAGTGTGTCATAGACTCGTAGGTTTAAACAAATCAAATAGACATACAGAACTCTCAAGACCGAGCGCATAGGGTGCAAGTATGCAGAAAAGTGCATTATTGACGACGAGAGGTGGATTAAAGAGGAACAACATGAAGAACCACGTATTAATTCATTTGCTTTTATAATTATGGTCGCATGTGATCTATATAATAATAATAATAAAGATGGTAATGGTTGGAAAAAGCATATGAGTGTGTTGCTTTTTCTCTTTCTTTTCTTCTTTTTGTGCGTGAATGGCGGAACTTGGAGTATTTGAAGTTATTGATTGTAAAGACTTACAAGTTGCCACTATATTTGACTTGCTAATATAATACACTTTTATATATATATATATATATATATTGTGGCAGAATCAGGATCATATTATAGGGGGGTCAAAATCTCTTAGTAAAAAAAATTATTTATTGGCGCTTGAACTACTTCTTTCGGCTGTACAATTTAGATGAGACAACTGTATTCTGCGACTTTACATAGCTTTAAAACGTCTCAAAATTTATTCGTTATTAATTGTTGAAAAAAATTTCTTCTCATATAAACTATCAGACTGTCATTCATCTACTCGTCTCCTATTTTATTATGCAAGTCAGTCTTGACAATTTTCATCGCAAAGAATATTCTTTGAATAGTAGTAGTCGCAACTGGTAAAATCAAAGTCAACTCGATCAATCGATATACCAATGTAAAAGTCAAATTTCTTCTTGTTTCAATCAGTTTCTTAGCAAGACTTCCCAAACCTTTGATCCCAAAAAATTGATTATTGCATCGCATATGATAAATGTAATTAACAAGTTGATCCCCAAGTATTATGCGATCAGTCACTGAGAAATCTTCTGGATAAAGCTCAGCAAGGCGGAGTAACTTATTTTTGTCAAATTTAGAGAACGAATCACTTGGATCAAGGCATGATATGCATAAAAGTAACTCTGTGCTTGCTTCTGAAAAACGATTGTTCATCTCTTGAACAATTGAATCAACAGCCTACATTGTAATAATGAAAAATCAACAAAAAAAGATAAATTCTTGGAAAGGAATAATGAAAAAAGATTTATAGAGATTATATTTATACCTGACAAAAAATCTCAACACGATAATGATGAAAATTAGTAATAATTTATCTATTGCGCCTGCTACGACTGCAGGATCTCATGTTGTCTTCCATATTAATTATTGGGATCATGTTCTTCTTGCAAAAAATATTGACTTCATTCAAAAAATTCTCCTATTCCGCCTCCCTAAAATCTTGTAGTTGAGCTTTCATTACCCCAATCAATCTCACAACATGTATAATGTTTTGATCTTTTTGTTGTAAGGCAAATGACAAATCATTTGTGATTCCCAATAAATATTTCATCAAATGCATCACAAATACAAATTCATAATTATCCATCTTAACAATCAAACTTATAGCTATACCGCTATTATCAGCAGAAGCACCATCTGTAAGACCCCGAATTTTATGAAATACAAAATTTAATTTTTCTTCATATGTTTTTTTTTCTTCCCTAAAACAGTAAGTAGTTAAATTGATAAAGTTAAAAGTTAAGGATGTTATGTGTAAATTATATTATGTCGGACAATATTCTTTTGGTCGAGGAATATTCGTTCTGTCGAGGAATGTTCGTACGACGGCGCCGTACGAACCGATCATTGGTGGACCCCACAAAGAATAATTATCGGATATAGAAAATGACATAAATAATTTTTAAATGGTCAATGATACTATTACTTTTAATTGTTAAAATATCCGATGGTAAAAGAATAGTAACATACGGTATTGCACAGTAGCATACGGTATTGCATAGTAGCACACGGCATTGCACAGTGTTTCGTATTATTGAACTGATAAAGTGGTTATCGTACAATATTTGACTTTATTGTCACATCCACAATAATTCATATTATTAAATTGATAATTGTCACAGTAGAATATACACAGTAATTCACATTATTGGATCAATAATTGTCATGACACAGTAACGTATTCCTTCTTTTACATGCTTTCTGCATTATTGTTCTCTCTATTATGATGTTATCTAAACAGTTGTATTTTATTAATTAATTGACATGATATCTAACTCAGAGAGTCAACTACACTGTATTTATAACAATTAGTCATAATAATGAATAAGTGTGAATTATTGTTGAATAATTGAATTGATAAAGTTATTTATTTATAATATAAAATTAGGTGATGTAAAATGAATGGTATAGATTAAAGATAATATAGAATTTGAAATGGATGATGTAGATTAAAAGATGATATTTAAATGAATGGTATAGATTAAAGATAATACATAATTTGAAATGAATGGTGTAGTTGAAAGATGCTCTTTAAATGAATGGTTTAAATTAAAGAAATCTTAAAAGATGAAATGAATGGTATGGATTAAACATTATCTTGAAATGAATGGTTTGGATTAAATTAGGAAATTTTGGTTATGATAAGATTTTTGGCTATAAATAGAGGACTTAACTTAAGAAATTTTTCATAACATTCTTACATACATTTTCTTCCGCTCTCTAAATACTTCTTTATGTAAGTTCTGTCTAAGTGTTCTTAAGTCATTCCTAGTTTTAAAATCTTTTGCATTCTTCTTTGAATTCCCGAGTGGAATTTTCTTATGTACAGTAACTCTTTCGAAAAATCATAGTAAATTCATTATTTGTCAGAATTTAATGAATTAAAAACCTGTCTCTTCAGTTTTTCGTCCTCTACAACTTTGAAGAAGGAAGAAAAGTCATCTGAAGTCATCTTCATGCCTTAAAATACTAAAAATCGTAACATATTCTGATTTTCGTCACTATTTTCAGTCTTAGTTTTGAAAATTCATAACTCATTCATATTAACTCCGAATTGAGTGATTCTTGAGTCTATGCCATCTATCTTTCCGAGAGTAACATTATTTTAAAAACATAAAAAGATTTTAAAAACTCTAGAAGACTCAAAAGTCAGATTCTTTACTGCTACAAACAAGGAAGGATTTGTTCGGCTATAAACTTGTTTCACAATATCAAGGTAAGGAATATCATCTTCTTTCATATTCTATTATTCAAACTTACTACAGTAAAAGATTATTATTATTTGATTCTCGAAAATAATATCGTTTCTTTCTTACTCTTAAGATGTGCTTTTTATTTCCATGTATTAAATTGTGGGAATAACCTTACGGTGCGGATTACCGCCTGTTGGTGAATAACTTTTCGTATTCATTCCTTATTAATCTCTGAGAATAACCTTACTGCGCGGATTACCGCCTGTTTGGTGAATAACTCTTCGTATTCAATTTTTATTAAATTGTAAGAATAACCTTACGGTGCGAACTACCGTCTGTTGGTGAATAACCTTTCGTATTCATTCCTTATTAATCTCTGAGAATAACCTGACTACGCGGATTACCACATGTTTGGTGAATAACTCTTCGTATTCATTTCTTATTTGTCTCTTGTGGAAATAATTTGTCTACACGAATTATCACATGACACTTTTATTGCATATTCGTTTATAATATCATTTTCTTTCATATTCGTAAGTGATATTATTTTCCTTTATACTCATAAGGGATACCATCTTTTTCATCTTTCATTATTCAAACTTATTATGGTAAGGGATATTAATTTTCTTCACCTTTTGTTAATCAAACCTGCTACGGTAAGGGATATTATTTTTTTTCATACACCTAAATCGAAATTTATTATGGAACTATTACTTCTATAATTCCTGAAAATGTTATATGTTCCATAATAGTTGCACTTCATCATTTCAATTGAACCATCCTATTTACGTGAACCTTTCTATTGAACTGTAACCGTTATTCTGAACTGTGGATCTTGAATATCATTTTTAAATTTCACTCCACATCATGTTGACAATTTGGACATTATTTGAATCTGTACAAAGTAAAATTCTGATACTTATTGTTTATCCTGTTTCTTCTGTTCATCATTTATATCATTCTAATAATCCAAAATCAAGTTGTTGTGAATATCTATGGCCGGGGGCACAGATGTGATATAATTGTTGAACAGATGATAGGTTAAAGGCGATAAAATAGGTTAAAGGCGATACATCTGTTCAGTGTCTTTTATGGCACGTGGTGAATGTTCTCTTTGGCCCGTAGTGCAAAGATGAACTGTTGTTTGGTATGATTATGACCAAAGGCTGAATCTGGTATAATCATAACCGTTGGTATTATTTTGAATGTCTTTGGCCCGTAGTGCAAAGATGAACTGTTGATCTGCATGATTATGATCAGGAACTGTGAATTTGTATTATCCTGACTAATGGTATTTCAGATGATAAAAGTTGATGATGTTTTTCTAAAAAGAGAATCAAGTGGACACTATAGTATGCATTATTCTTCTAATAGATTGTTTATTCCGCTGCTATTATTGATCTGAACGTTGTTTAAGAATTTAACTGCAGTTTTTGATATAAACCTTGTAGTCTATTGTATTCTATCAAGAACTCAACTGTTGAAGACTAATGATAATTTATTCATCATTATCTTAGTCATGATATTCTTTACTGGGCTATTTGAGCTCACCATTTCTTTTGTTCCATTGTTTTTCAACAGGAGATGAGAACGTAGCTGGGTCTAGCCGGGGAATAGAGTGAGAGTCCGAGGAATAGCTGTCGTAGTCTTCACGCGTTGTAAAATAGTGTGATAATAATAGTGAAGATTTAGTTGTGTATCATTATACACTGTATTGTTGAACGTTGTTCTACTTTGTAATAATTTTGTTGTAGCCTTTTGACAACTCAAGTTTGGGCTGTGTGGGCCTAGATTTGGGGGTGTCACACCATCATTATGCACATTTTCAAGCACTTGTAATACGGAAGTCCACATAGACATAAGACGGATTGTAGTTATATAATGTGACCCCCAACGAGTATCTCCTAGCCGTCTTAAACTCGTTTCTTAATTTTTTCCTTTACCACTAACTATCTCTCCATTTTCCAAACACTCTATGATTCTATCATGTTCAACCTGTCTAAGTTTATCATTCCTTTTACATGATGCTCTAGTCATATTCACAATCATAGTAACATATTGAAAAAAACCACTCACAATACGGTTGCTCTTGGCAACAGCAACAACAACTAATTGGAGTTGGTGAGAAAAATAATGGATATACATTGCATATGGATTTTCTTTTAAAATAAGAGTCTTCAATCTATTGAACTCGCCTCGCATATTTGAAGCCCCATCATATCCTTGACCTCTCAAACTCAATAATGACAATTTATGTTTTGCAAACAATTTATCAATAACATTTTTCAAAGAAATAGATGAAGTGTCAGGCACATGTACCACACCAAGAAACCTTTCAATCACATTTCCATGGTTGTTTACATATCTCAAAATAACTCCAATTTGCTCATTTATTAAAACATCTCGAGACTCATCAACAATAATAGAAAAGATGTTGTCCCCAATATCATTGATGATGGCAAACGTAGTTTCCACAGCATAAACATTTGCTAGTTCTTTTTGAATTTTTGGAGATTTGATTGTTTCCAGGAGCATTCTCATTAACTACCTTGCCTACCTCTTCATTTCATAGGGTATACCACTCAAAAAACTCAAGGAAATTTTCCTTATTTGATGAAGTCGATGACTCATCATGTCCACGAAAAAGCAAATCTTGCTTCAAAAGAAGGCGTGTGACATCCAAAGCCGTCGTTAAACGGGTGCAATAAGCAACCTCCATCTCTTACCCGTATGCTAGTAGTATATGTGACACACTCTGTATGACACCCCCAAATCTGGGCCCACACAGCCCAAACTTGAGTTGTCAAAAGACTACAACAAAATTATTACAAAGTAGTACAACGTTCAACAGTACAGTGTATAATAATACATAACTAAGTCTTCACTATTATTATCACACTTATTTTACAACACGTGAAGACTAGAATAACTATCTCTCTGACTCTCACTCCATTCCCCGGCTAGACCCAACTACGTTCTCATTTCCTGTTGAAAAACAATGGAACAAAAAGAAAGGGTGAGCTCAAATAGCTCAGTAAGAAATATCCTGACTAAGATAATGATGAATAAATTATCATTAGCCTTTAACAGTTGAGTTCTTGATATAATACAATAGACTACAAGGTTTATATCAAAAACTGCAGTTAAATTCTTGAACAATGTTCAGATCAATAATAGCAGCGGAATAAGCAATCTATTAGAAGAATAATGCAGACTATAATGTCCACTCGCTTCTCTTTTTAGTAAAAACATCATCAACTTTTAGCATCTGAAATACCATTAGTCACGATAATAAAAATTCACAGTTTCTGGTCATAATCATGCAAATCAACAGTTAATATTTGCACTACGGGCCAAAGATATTCAATATAGCACCAGCGGTCATGATTATACCAGATTCAGCTGTGACGCCCCCAAATCTAGGCCCACACAGCCCAAACTTGAGTCGTCAAAAGACTACAACAAAATTATTACAACAAAGCACAACGTACAACAATACCGTGTATAATAATACACAACTAAGTCTTTACTATTATTGTCACACTATTTTACAACACGTGAAGACTATAATATATATCCCTCGGACTCCCACTCCATTCCCCGGCTAGACCCAGCTACGTTCTCATATCCTGTTGAAAAATAATGGAACAAAATGGTGAGCTCAAATAGCCTAGTAAGAAATATCATGACTAAGATAATGACGAATAAATTATCATTAGCCTTCAACAAGTGAGTTCTTGATAGAATACAACAGAATACAAGGTGTATATCAAAAACTGCAGTTAAATTCTTGAACAATGTTCAGATCAATAATAGCGGCGGAATGAGCAATCTATTAGAAGAATAATGTAGACTATAATGTCCACGCACTTCTCTTTTTCGTAAAAACATCATCAACTTTTATCATCTGAAATACCATTAGTCAAGATAATACAAATTCACAGTTCCTGGTCATAATCATGCAAATCAACAGTTCATCTATGCATTAGGGGCCAAAGAGAACATTCAATATAGCACCAGCGGTCATGATTATACCAGATTCAGCCTTTGGTCATAATCATACCAAACAACAGTTCATCTATGCACTACGGGCCAAAGAGAACTTTCAATATAACAACAACGGTCATGATTATACCAGATTCAGCCTTTGGTCATAATCATACCAAACAACAGTTCATCTATGCACTACGGGCCAAAGAGAACTTTCACCACGTGCCATAAAAGACACCGAACAGATGTATCGCCTTTAACCTAATATATCGCCTTTAACCTATCATCTGTTCAACAAATATATCACATCTGTGCCCCCGGCCACAGATATTCACAACAGCTTGATTCTTGATGATTAGTACAAATAATAGTGATACAATTGATGAACAGAAGAAACAGGATAAACAATAAGTATCGGAAGTTTACTTTGTGCAGATTCAAATAATGTCCAAATTGTCAACATGATGTGGAGTGAAATTTAAAAATGTTATTCAAGATTCTCAGTTCAGAATAACGGTTACAGTTCAATAGAAAGATTCAGAAAATAGGAAGGTTCAGTTGAAATAATGAAGTTCAACTATTATGGAACATATAATATTTTCAGGAATTATAGAAGCAATAGTTCCATAATAAGTTTCGATTCAGGAGTATGAAAGAAAATAATATCCCTTACCGTAGCAAGTTCAAGAGTGTAAAAAAAATGACATTTCTTACCTTAACACGTGACTGGATATTGATTTAAATGAGATTGATCAACCTATATATTTATAATAAAATTAGTAATTACAACATGTAAACTTCAAAGTGTATGATAACTCATATATTATGAACTATCAAAATTATATATATTTAACATAATTTTTGTAGTATAAAATACCAACTTTAAAATAGTTTTAAAAATAATATTCCAAAATAAATCTTCCAAAGAAAGCTTTTAAAAATGAATCTTCTCAAAGAAGAGTCTTCTAAAGGAAGATTTGTGAATACCGTGAAAAATAGGAATTTATAAAATTACTACTCTTTAATAAAAGACTTACTTGAAAAATTCCTGCACTCCTTTTGGCTTTCAAACACTCAAAATAGCCTTACTATTCTCAGAGAAAACTCATAAAATTCTTATAGAAATTTTTTATGTTTTAGGTGTGATTTTTCTATTCAGCTGAACAATCTATTTATAGGAGAAAATAAGTTACTATGCATGGTAGGTGGGAGGCGTACTGCACGCCAGTGCTGAAAATTTCAGCAGCTGCGGCAGCAGCCCACGTTTCTGTTTTCTCCCAGCACATTTTCAAATTTGGTTTTCCTCAGGTGGGTCCCACAGAGGGCCCACATGTTTTCTTACTATTCACGTACTATTCACGTCACTATTCACGTTACTATTTCAAATAGTAAAATTAATTTTTTTATTTTTTATTTATTTATTTATTCTTCCTGTGAGTCCAACATATAAAATAATGTTACCACAATAATGTAAGAAACACGTTACATATTTTTATTAATTTAATAATATAAATTATAGTGTATTTGCTACTGTGACAATTATTAGATTCAATAATTTTAAACTACAGTGTACCAACAATTATTGACTCGATGATATGAAATACAGTGTAATGACAATTATTGAATCAATAATGCAAAATACTGTGTAGCAACAATAATTGAATTGATAATATAAAATATTATGCAGTGACAATTATTGATGAAATGATGCGCAACAGTTATGGTGTCAATTATCAGACCAATAATATGAGACACTGTGCAATACCGTGTGCTACTGTAGAGTACCGTGTGCTACAGAAAATACCATAAATTACCGTATGCTACTATTCTTTTATTACCGGTATTTTAACAGTTAACACCGTTGACTATTTTTATTTAAAAAGGTTACTTCTGTCGTTTTCTATATCCGACAAATATTCCGTTGTGGGTCCACAAATAATTTGTTATTTCGGCGCCGTCGTACGGCCCGAATATTCCCCGACAAAACGAATATTCCCCGACAAAACGAATATTGTCCGACAAAATAAAATTTACACATAACATCCTTAACTTTCAATTTCGTTAATTTAACCACTTACTGTTTCAGGAAAAATATATATGAAGAAAAATTAATTTTTATATTTCATAAAATTCGGGGTCTTACATCAGCCTTTGGTCATAATCATACAAAACAACAGTTAATTTATGCACTACGGGCCAAAGAGAACTTTCAAAATAATACTAACGGTCATGATTATACCAGATTCAACCTTTTGTCATAATCATACCAAACAACAGTTCATCTATGCACTACCGACCAAAGAGAACTTTCACCACGTGCCATAAAAGACACCGAACAAATGTATCGCCTTTAACCTATTATATCGCCTTTAACCTAACATCTGTTCAACAATTATATGGCATCTGTGCCCCCGACCACAGATATTCACAACAACTTGATTCTTGAAGATTAATATAAATAACAGTGATACGAATGATGAACAGAAGAAACAGGATAAACAATAAGTATCGAAAGTTTACTTTGTGCATATTCAAATAATGTCCAACTTGTCAACATGATGAGGAGTAAAATTTAAAAATGATATTCAAGATCTACAGTTCAAAATAACGGTTACAGTTCAATAAAAAGGTTCAGAAAATAGGAAGGTTCAGTTGAAATAATGAAATTCAACTATTATGGAACATATAATATTTTCGGGAATTATAGAAGCAATAGTTCCATAATAAATTTCGATTTAGGAGTATGAAAGAAAATAATATCCCTTACCGTAGCAGGTTTAATTAACAAAAGGTGAAGGAAATTAATATCCCTTATCATAGTAAGTTTGAATAATGGAAAATGAAAAAGATGGTATCCCTTATGAGTATAAAGGAAAATAATATTACTTACGAATATGAAAGAAAATGATATTACAAACGAATATCGAATAAAAGTGTCATGTGATAATTCGTGTAGACAAATTATTTCCACACGAGACAAATAAAAAGAGTTATTCACCAACAGGCGGTAGTCCGCACAGTAAAGTTATTCCCACAATTTAATAAAATTTGAATATGAAGAGTTATTCACCAAACAGGCGGTAATCTGCACCGTAAGGTTATTCTCAAGGATTAATAAGGAATGAATAAGAAAGGTTATTCACCAACAGGCGGTAATCCACGCCGTAAGGTTATTCCCACAATTTAATACATGGAAATAAATGACACAAGAAAGAAACGATATTATTTTCGAGAATCAAAGAATGATAATCCCTTACCGTGGTAAGTTTAAATAATAGAATATGAAAGAAGATGATATTCCAAAAAATGACATTCCTTACCTTAACACGTGACTGGATATTGATTTAAATGAGGTTGATCAACCTATATATTTATAATAAAATTAGTAATTACCACATATAAATTTCAAAGTGTATAATAACTCGTATAATATGAACTATCAAAATTATATATATTTAACATAATTTTTGCAGTATAATATAGTTACTTTTAAATAGTTTTTAAAATAATATTCCAAAATAAATCTTCCAAAGAAAGCTTTTAAAAATGAATCTTCTTAAAGAAGAGTCTTCTAAAGGAAGTTTTGTGAATACCGTGAAAAATAGGAATTTATGAAATTACTAGTTTTTAATAAAAGACTTACTTGAAAAATTCTTGCACTCCTTTTGGCTTTCAAACACTCCAGATAGCCTTACTATTCTCATAGAAAACTCATAAAATTCTTATAGAAATTTTTTATGTTTTAGGTGTGATTTTTCTATTCAGCTGAGCAAGCTATTTATAGGAAAAAAGAAGTCACTGTGCAGTGGTAGGTGGCTGGCGTGCTGCACGCCAGCCTGAAAATTCAAAGCAGCAGCCGCCCACACTGCTTTTCCAACCATCTCCAGCATTTGCATGTTTATAATTCATGTGGCCCCCACAGAGGGTCCACATGGTTACTATTCACGTTACTATTTTAAATAGTAAATTTTATTTTTTTATTTTTTTATATTTATTCTTCCTGTGGGTTCAACATATAAAATAATGCTACAATAATAATTCAACAATAATTGTTGCTACACAGTATTTTGCATTATTGATTTAATAATATAAATTACAGTATATTTACTACAGTGACAATTATTAGGTTCAATAATTTTAACTACAGTGCACTAACAATTATTGATTCAATGATATGAAATACAGTGTAATGACAATTATTAAATCAATAATGCAAAATACTGTGTAGCAACAATTATTGAATTGATAACATAAAATATTATGCAGTGACAATTATTGATGAAATTATGCGCAACAGTTACGGTGTCAATTATCAGACCAATAATATGAGACACTGTGCAATACCGTGTGCTATTGTAGAGTACCGCGTGCTACAGTAAAATACCATAAATTACCGTATGCTACTATTCTTTTATCACCGGTATTTTAACAGTTAACACCGTTGACTATTTTTATTTAAAAATGTTACTTTTGTCGTTTTCTATATCCGACAAATATTCCGTTGTGGGGTCCACCAATAATTAGTTATTTCGGCGCCGTCGTACGACCCGAATATTCCCCGACAAAACGAATATTGTCCGACAAAATAAAATTTGCACATAACATCCTTAACTTTCAATTTTGTCAATTTAACCACTTACTGTTTCAGGAAAAATATATATATGAAGAAAAATTAAATTTTTATATTTCATAAAATTCGGGGTCTTACACTCTGCCTTTGATTTTGAAAACCTTGAAGTCGTATTTTAGGATCATTATGAGCACTATTCGAAGCACCCACATGTTCTTGAAATTTTTTCATTGCCTTTTTTCAGTTGCTAAACTCTTTTTTTGTAAAAGCATCAACTCTATTTGAATTGCCGAATAGATAACAACAAAAGCAAAAGGCCGCATCCTGTGAAATGTTATACTCCAACCACTCAAAATTTTTAAACCAAGTGGGACGAAAGCGTCTCTTCACATTATAAAAGGTTTTTTTAGGATAATTATGGGCAATTGGTTGACATGGACCTCTAGTCAAATACTCTCTTTGAACTTGATCTCTAATCACAATATCAAAGTCTTCAATTGATTTACGTAACCCCGGATCACTAACAATATCGTTCAGATTTAACTCCACACATGAATTATTTATACCACCACTTGCCTTGGAACTTGGTAATTGACTATTAGAAGAAGTAACAGTTTTTGGTCGCTTAATCAATTATTTATCCATAATCTAGAAAAAATAAAAATATCAATTGCTACATGAAAATTGTTGTAGTGTGAAAACATCAATTGTTGTGATTGTGAAAAGACACATAATCATCAAAATCAAAAACAAACTACGAACACAAAAGGTCCAAAACCCATAAAACACCCCATCATAAAAACATCATTTAACCAAAAAAAACAACAACACAAAATCAAGTCAAAATCATTATACGGTTATACCATTAATATACCATTTTTCAAATTTATATTCAACTTCATTTTGCCCAATTATAGCATTTCACAATAATTTAATTTAAACATTTCATAATTTAATGGCATAACAATTAACAAACTCTAAATCTCTAATTTAATGGCAACATTAAGCAAAAAATTCCTTATTTGTTGTATCAATTTTAACTAATGGCAACAATAACCATAAATCTTTAATTTTTTAAAACCCTAAATCAAATATTTAATTAAATTGACAACTACAGTCTACAGAACAACTTACCATTACCGGAGAGCGACGCAACAAAGGAGTGGAGAGCTGGAGAGGAGATCGACGCCGGCGAAGAGCTGCTGGCTTGGTTAATGGTGACGACTGGCGAGGCCGAGGCTCAAGCCACTTGGCTGTTTGTAGTCTACTGAAGAAGTGAAGCGAAGTGAAGTTGTGAAGAGATTTGGCCCTTTTTTTAAAAAAAAACTTACTAAATGAAACGACGACGTTTCATTTAGTAAGTTTAAAAAAAATATAAAAAAAATAAAAACCCTAATCGTTGCAAGGACTGAAGGTGAATCAGAGGTTGTCGGCGATCATGGAGTATTGAAGATCAGTCGATCAGAGATGGGGGTCAAGAACGAAGATGTATAGTCTGAGGGCTTACCAGGGTCAGTTGACCCCCCCCCCCCCCCCGCCCCCTTCCTTCCGCCACTATATATATATATATATATATATATATATATATATATATATATATATATATATAAATAAAGGATCAAGTGTATACCCCCTTATTTTATATACCAAGCATGCCCCCTTTAGCGACGGACAACATATAGTGACAGACCTAAGCTTTAGCGACCGGCCAAACTGTTGTCTGGTCCGTCGCTAAAGGGGGTATGCACTTGATCCTTTCTATATATATACACACACACACACACACACTCACACACAACTCATCCAATCAAAAATTAGAGATAAACTATCAATAAACCCGCACGTTGCGGCGGGTTTATTTATTTTGTTAATTATAAATTTATATATGTAATTAATAAATTAAAATATAAGAAGAAGATGTAATCGAAAATAATTATGCCATGTCTCATATACACTTACAGCTTTCACCATAATTCTAAAATGCAATCGAAAAGGGAAACATTGAAAAAATGGCTCAATTTAGGTCCTCAAAACATGATGAAAATCATGTTATATGCTGAATCTGAAAACCATGAGCATTAATAATTATATTGGATGTTCATGTCAATATGTACAAACAGTATGTCCAAAAGCATAGTAGTATAGTACCGTGGCATACATAACTCACTGTTATCGTCAAAGAACGAATACATTGCCTCATTAGGTATTTTTTTTAATCCATTTTGGGCAATTATATAGTCGCTCAAAGTATTAACAAATTGCATAGAAAAGTAGTAATGATGATGATAATGATTTACCAAATGCTAGTACTTTATAAATCATCAAAAGCCACAATCCAGATAATAGAATGCAATGCATGAAGAAGCAATATATTTAAGCACCATGAGATATAGTCCAAAATAAGAAGCCATAGGCCCTTTTATTGTATGCTCTGTCACCATTATCTGAAGCTATCCATATAGTTCCTTTGCACTTTCAATAACATCTAGAATTCAAGGGCGCAAAGGTGTGTTGTGCTAACTATAATAAAATCCATGATACACATTAAATAATGCAAAAAACATGATAACAAAAAATTTCACTTTGTTAAGAACTGTATACACCAAATTCATTGCCACATTACCATTACACCTGTGACGACCCCAAATCCGGGTTCCATAACCTCGAGTTTGGTTCTCACTATTCAACACATTACTAACAATTAAATACATACATTGCATTTAAATATCGCGGAATAATACATATTGGTTCCCTTCAAAAGGTTACAATACCAGGGTCTATCAACCTTAACATAATAACAGTTCCTATCACAAGGAATTACAAAAGGTTTAACAACCGTAAATACATAATTAAAGATCTAATTAGCATGCATAAGCTAACTTAAGCTCTGGCTTTTCCTTTTCCTTTATCCTTCTTTGAGCAATCAGGATTATCTGAAAAATGGTTCATGATATAGCAAGAATGAGCAACTAGTTTGCTCAGCAAGTTTAGAACAATCATATAGATTCAATATATCATGAATGAATGAGAAATATCAACAATGATTCAACAATAGATATAACAATTGTGAATGAAACAGGATTCAAATCTTTAATAAACAGAATATTTGAATCTTAAAATGCTGAGTGGTCACTAAGGACCCTGAACTAACGAGGGTATAATAGAGTTTCCTCTGACCCTTTGAGTTGTTTGGTTTTCAAGGGGATCAGCCTATTCAACCCGCTGTATATGCATTACATTTAGTCACTGGCGCCCAAAGTCGGTTTCCCGACACAAAATCCCCTAATTTAGGGTTGTTCAATTCTCAGACTTAATATAAGAAATCCGCACCCAACAATGGTTTGGATAAGCTTTTAAAAGTATTCAAGTTATTGAATTTAGATACGTAATGTCTAGCTGAATTATTAGCTTAAGACATTTTTAATACAGTTCATGAATCAAGAACTAATAAGCTTCAAATGCACTAAGTGCGATTGTATAAACAATATGGATGTGGAATAATTTTAAATAATTAAACCACTGCAAGCTTTAACAATAAATACAAGTATGGAAACTTGTTCAACGATAATAATTGAGTAGGGTTAGAGAACTTGCCTGTTTGCTCAGCTACAATAATTGTCTAGCTTTAACTAACTTGCTTTGAAAGACCTAACATTAATAAAGTCGGTCTAATAATTAGTACGGCGTATTTGCATAACTATACGCTTAATAACGAACTTATTTACCACACATAAGTACTAACACATAATTTACATTAGTCAAAACAATATTATTAACCTTAAAGACACTTAATCATTTTAGGTTAATAATTTAATAAGTTAGAAAATATTTTTCTTAAGTGTTGGACACTTATTAAACCTTTAAACAACTTATTATAATTGTTTAATTAAATTCAATTTATTTTATTAACTCAACCTCTTTTTAATTACTATTTAATATTGATTAAATAGAAATTAATTAATTAACTCTAGTTATTATTTAAAATAAATAATAACTAATTGTACTTACCTATTATTTAATTATAATTAAATAATAAATAATTGTTAAATTAGTTTTAACCTTATTTAATTTAATGTTAATCAACCAATAATTAACTAAGTAATTAACCTTACTTATTATTTAATTAAGAAAATTAAATAATAGTTTACTAATCTTAATCCTCTTTAATTATTATTTAATGTCAATTAAATAATAATTAATTATTTAATTAATTCTAATTATTATTTAAGGTTAAATAATAATCAAATCATTCTTATTTATTATTTTAATTAAATAATAAATTATTACTCTAATAACTTAATTTCCATTAATCGTTATTTAATGTTAATTAAATACTTAATTATCCTTATTTATTATTTAATAATATTTAAATAATAAATAATTAATTTATAAATTTTATCTCTCTTTAAATATTATTTAATAGGCATTAAATAATAATTGCTAATTTATCATCTTTATTTATTATTAACATTTAAAATAATAAATAAATAATAAATTTATTTAACTTAACCATGATTAGCCAACTAGATTAATATTTAAAATATTTAAATATTAAACTTAATGAAAAATATCCTCCCCAATATTATTTTTGTATTATTATTATTTTTGTTATAATTTTAAATTAATTTTTAAATATTTAAATTAATTAAAATTAACCCGAATGGCATTTTCGTAATTAAGTTGAAAAATCGGACCGATGGCAGTTTCGTAAATAATCGGAAAACTGATCGGAGGGCAAAATGGTAATTCTGCCAAGAAAAACACGGAGGGGCAAAATGGTAATTTCGCCGAAAAACAGTTGCTCGCGCATTGCGCGCGTTATGCCGATGCAGGTCCAAAACGGCGTCGTTTTTGAAAGGCCGGAAATGGCCTCCGCGCATAACGCGCGGAGTAAAATTCCACGGACGCCAAACGACGTCGTTTGGCTCCGCTTCCTCGGTGAACAGTGACACACGCGCATTGCGCGGAAACCCTTAAATTTTTTTTTCTTCCGACAGAACGTGAACAGTGTTCCGGCTACCCATTTTAAATAAGAAATATACCATCAAGTAAGCTTTCAATCTTCAATAAAAATCCAAAAAAATTACCAATCATCTTATATTAATTTATAACATGAAAAATTAATTTTTCATGATTTAATATCAATATTGTTTTATAAAAATTTTTACATCACATAAACTACCATAAATCATATCTTTTTGTGTATAACTCCATTTTAAGTGATTCAAACTTTGTTTTTCTCATGATTTAATGTTCTATAATATTAGAACATCAAACCTAAGTTTTACAAAAATATTTTCGGTAATATATTTCAAAACTTGTTTACACACTACTAAATACATATTTTAGCATATAAAATATACCAAAATACAAACCAAACATATTAAACTCAAGCATGGCATAAATATTACAACTACACATTAATAACCATATTAACATGTTTGTACAAACATGATGATTATTTAATTTAAAAATAAAACTTAGATTTAGAATAACCATTACCTTGATTTAATGGCTATCTTCTTTTTTCTTCCAAAGTAGGTTGTGAATGAAGATGACATACACCAAGAACTCCTTCTCCTCTCTTAGTATTTTGCTCTCACTATTTTCTCACTCTCAAATGCTCTCTAGCTCTATCTTTAGCTTGAAAAATAATGAAGTATACAAGTCTTACAAATGCAAGTATACTCCTACAAAATATTAGATACACACATTGTATCTATTAATCTAGACCATCATGCATCTATATTGGATACTTACACAAGAAAGCTAACCCATACTAAGTTGGTGAGGATTTTGTGGGAAAAGACTTTCCCAAAAATCAAAACAAGCAACCTAATATTAAATAAATACAAAATAAAAGAAAATAAACACCAAGCTATCATTTTCTCTCTCCTTGCCAAGTTGCTCGGCTGATCTCTTCCTTCTTGTCCCAAAAATCAAGTTACTTTGCTTATTTTAATTAATTAATAAGTTATTTAATTGTTTTTCCAAGTGGGCCAATCATTGGGCTTTAATTTAAAATACCAATTGGGCTTCTATTAAATTGTTTGGGCTACTAAATTGACAAATTTTATTATTCTACACTTGGGCTACTAATTGACCCATGTTGGGCTAATTTAATAATTTACACATTAATTATTCAATCCATGATTAAATAAATAATTACATTGAATAAATAATTAAATATTTTAACCCATAAGTATTAAATTACTAAATGGACTAATAAATATTATTATTAATATTTCACATTATTTACATTAATTAATAATCATATTAATTAATTTATTATATTTAATTCACTCATTATATTCAATTTAATTGAATATTTAATTAATAGGAAACTTATCAATTATTTTGATATTAAAACTTTAGGGTTTGTTCACTAATTTAATAACATATTAGTGACCCCCCCCCTTTAATTAATTTTAGTAATTAATTACATAATTAATTAATCACATAAAAAGATTTAAATAATCTCGTAAAAATAACTCGTTGGAAATTAAATTAATAATTTAATTAATAAAAATGTGAAAATTCTAGGACATTACAACACCAGAGGTAATAGAATAATCACAATCAAGCTGCTTCCAGTATAGGTCTTCAATCCAGTTGTGTATACTGAAAGTGCAAGTTCTTCACGCAAACAGAAATTAGCACTTAAATGAACATTTTAACAATTGCGCGCGCGCACACACACACACACTCACACAACTCATCCAATCAAAAATTAGAGGTAAATTTTAACTTCCTATAATTAATTTGCAAAATGCTGAAATTAATACTAGATTGATATGAATTGTTAAAATTTAAAAAAAAAACAAATACATTAATTAGTAAAACTATACAGTTAGTTTACAATAAGTTCTAATTGTTTAAGTTAAAATCATATAGATTTTGAATTCGGATTTCATGTATTTGAAAAATTAGAATATACTTATAGTTTTGTACCTGACTGAGAATAAGATTTATGTAATCTATATTATACCGTACAGAAATCTATATTATACAGTACTAAAGAAGGAATGTAATTATTAAAATAAGTATTTTGTGAAAAATGATGTTTCACTCAATATTTAATGAGATTTGATATTTTTATAAGTTAATTTGATATTTTTATAATATTAAATGAGACTTACTTGTGAAAATAACAAATTAAATTATGAAAATATTAATTTCCTATTTAATTATATCTCTTGTTTATAGGGGCCTTTTTAAATATGGATAAGAAGTCTTTTGTCCTCCAGCATTTGCCATTTCTGATTATTAAAAACGAAAAATTGCTTGATTTACATTTTCTGATAATCAAATATATAACGTATAAAAAAATTAGAAATGTAGTTCCCCAACATCCAATTGTTATAAATTGAAAATTGGTTCTGCTCACTAGATGCAAATGTTGAGCATTAACTTTCACGGCGTGAGTTACATTTACTTTACATTTAGTAAATCTATTAACAAATTCGGACGGGTCTACACACATAATAATCAAATATTATATTTATTTATATTATTAAAAAATAAAATATGATATAAATTTTAATATCATATTTTATTTTTTAATAATATAAATATATTTAATATTTAATTATTATGTATTTATATTTATTATACAAATTCGATGCCAAAAACGGGAGATCTGTGGTCTTGACATAACAAAAATATAATCATAGAAGGTTCATAAATAATTCAATTGGCAACCACTTCATTATTTATTTATTTGGTGATACAACTAGGAGTCTTATAATTTGAAAATTTTTAATTATATATTTTAAAATTTGTTTGTATATAAATTTAAATTTGTTGAAGTATGTTTTTATTAATTTTTAATGATAAATATTAATATCTTCAATAAAATTAGATAAAAGAAATGTAATGAACCACAGCCAAGTCTGATATTAATAATGATAAACTTAAAAAGTAAAAAGACATGAAACTTTTACTATATATTTATATGGTCTATACCGGATTAAACGTGATAGTTTAGTAATAAAGACTTCTCCTTTTAAGGAGTAAAGAAATTTAACAAGAGTTTTAGAAAATTATAAAGGTAAGTTTCTCTTAATTTTCTTCCTAGTCCTTCTCTAGGCTTCCTCTTAGATCATTAAATTTGAAATGTATTTTTAAATTTTTTACATCGTACTCTCTCCGTTCCGTTATAATAAATATTTTAAGGAAAAAATAAATTATTCCACTTTATCTGTGATTTGTACTTTTTTAGGAGAAGTAATTATTTACTTTTTTTATATTATTTTTAGAATCTCTCATTTTCTAAGTAATTCTCTCTTATATATGTAGTTTTCAACTTTCCTTTTACATAAATTTAAATTATCAATAAATAGGATTAAATAATTTTTAAATTTTGTGTGTATAAAATTAAATCGACTATTATAATAAAAGAAGTAATTGTATAAGTTTAAAAAAAAATTTAAAAAATACAGTCTATACAAAGTATGAAAGAGCATCATTACAACTTAAAAGTCAACGAAGGTGTGAGAAATTGGCGGGAGATGTCACGCCGGATTACATTACTAGTAAATTATGCTACTAGTCCATATATAATCGTACAACTCGCATAACAGAAGTTAATACTTAATACCGAGTTTCCGGGACGGGCCTGTCACAACGTGAGCAATACCCAACTCTCCAATTAAATTAATCATTTTCAAAAAGCTTTTTCCTCTTTCGTTCCAATTCTTTATACCAACTCCACATAAATGCATGATGCTCTTCGATCCCAATTCTTTGAACTGGTGCTAAGATTTTAGTAGTAGTTTTGCTGAATCACCTCTTGAAAATCAACCCAATTCAGCATTTCTTTCTTTTTCTTGCTTGCTGACCTCTGAAACTGTTTGGTGAGGGAGTGATTATGGCAGGAGATACAAGTGGGAAATCAAGGGAGCTTGATCAAACACCCACATGGGCTGTTGCTGGTGTTTGTGCTGTTATTATCATAATTTCCATTGCTTTGGAGAAGATTCTGCACAAACTCGGAGCGGTATAATACTCTTGTCAAATCCCATATCATATTTTTATTCTTTTCAACTCTCTTTTTCCTTTTTTTCTTTCTTTCTTTGTTTTACTTACCTATTATCTTGTTTTCCCTAAATGGGTATCATTTGGAATCTCTTGAATCTATGATTCTTTGTGTCTGGTGTCGAATTTCCTTTAATTATGGGTTTGATTTGGTTTATGATTTCGACCCAAGTGAGGAAATTGTTTTGCCTTACCGAATTGTTGGTGGCTGTAAAATTTGACAGTTTTTGTTATTGGCATGGATCCAACTGAAATGGCTTGCTGACAATATGATTTTTTTGCTTCCTTTTTCATTTTATTGGTTATATTGACTTTTGCCTTGTTGATCATTTAACTGTCGAATAAAGTAAGGGAAAAGGTTTCAAATTTTACCCATCTTATCCTTGATTTTTAATTTGTTGTTGTTATCTTCTAGTTGTTCTTGAGGATGATAAACCAGTTCATGTTGCTTAATTCAATTAATATTACTATATTTTGCTTTTTAGTTTATTCCTTTTTCAAGTTCAACCTAGTATACAAGAGGTGATTGACACTCTTAAATGATTACTCAGTGGTTTACAGACAAGCACAAGAAAGCTCTGTTTGAAGCTTTAGACAAGGTTAAAGCTGGTAATTAAGGACATGATCTCTCTCTCTCTCTCTCACTCTCTCTCTTAGCCCCTCACTCTCTCTCTCTTCCTCTCATTTTTGCTTTCAAATAACAATGATTTTAATTACTAACTGTTTTTTTGTGAATTATTGCAGAGTTGATGGTTCTTGGTTTCCTTTCGCTAATCCTGACATTTAGTCAGTATTACATTGCCAAAATTTGTGTCCCGCAAAGCGTTGCAGACACAATGTTGCCGTGTCCTGCTAGAGATAAAGGTGATGATAAAAAAGAAGATGAGGAACATCTGCGGAGGCTTTTATGGTACGAGCGCAGATCATTATCTGTTAGTTATGAATCTAAATGCAAAGAGGTATGTGTATCTATGACTCGCTTAGATTTACCGACAAAGTAGTCAGTAGATATGTAATATTTTGGTGGTCATCTCTTGCATTTTCCTTTCCATGTAATTCTAATTGAGTATCGTAATCTTAAACATTTCCTTGCCAGTGGAAAGTAATAGACTTGCATAGTTTTCTACACTTCGACATCGAGTTCAACCTATAGCTAGTTTTAAAGTTCTAATAGCACTAACAAATGTGGGTTAGAGTTCATTTAATATATTGGATGTTGGAACTTTTCGCCATATGACATTGCCAGAATTCTGAAAAATAATAATAGTACCGCATGAATCGAATGAAAGTCTGCTCTTTCTTTAAGACAGTATTCACCCCTTATATAACTGCACAGGTTACAACGAATCTGTCTCCCAAGTCAGGCTCAGAAATTAATCTTTATTAAATACTATGTATATAATAATATTTAATTCAAAACTATAATTTGAGAAAAAAGAAAATAATAAACCCAAAATTCCTTAAAAGAATAATGAAATGTCATTCATTTCTTGTGAATGAATTGTTTCAAAATGGATGCATCCTAGTTCTTATTTATAGGGCTCCAAACATCTCTTTGAAGAGATACCACTCCAAACATGGCTTTTGAAGAGATACCAAACATCCACCTTTGGATCGCATCTTTTGGTAATCAATGGCTTAAATTATATTGAAATAATCCTGAACAGGCATAACCAAATTAACACACCTTTCCCAAGGGTCACACTGGTTTGGACTGGGTTCAGGTCCACACTTCTGCACCCTTTCCCAGGGTCACATCGGTTCGGAGCAGGTCTGGGTCAAACCATTGCAAGGATTCAATATATGTCTTTGTAAAAAACAAAGGCATTTGGTCAACTAAAACCTCTTAGTTGAAACCTCAAATCCTTACCAATTGAACCAACGTGTCTGTTAGTTTATAAAACAGTATATAATAAATTTATTATATACATACAGATTTTGAAAATATCCATCATTGGAGATACAAATTGTTATGAATTCTGACACGTCCTCGTAATGCATTTGTTAGTAGGAACAATGATTCTGAGGCAAGTTAAAGTTGCATAGTATGCATTTTTTTACTTATCTAGGATCTTTTGTCAGATCAAAGTGACTTAATTTAAAAATGGATGTAACTTTGTGGTGTGATGTCGCAAGCACCCAAAAATAAAATCTTACTTTGAAAAAATAAATATGTAGTAGTGTAAGTAAGAGTTGATCCCACAGAGAATGATTATTTAATTTTATGTTTTTACAAACAAAAATTGGGGGGTTTTGTAATTAAAGAAATAATTTAAATAAAATTAACTAAAATAAATATGCAAGAAATAAATAAGAAGAAAAAGCCTTGGTTTAAGTTAATATTCACCATCAAGAATTTACAACTGATCACTGATGCAAGAATAACTCAATTCATATTTTGAACATTCACCGTAGAAATAACTACTCGCAGGTGGAATAATTTTTCTCATCTCTCCTTAATTTTAGATAAGTAAAGCCACTTAGTCTAAATACCCTTACTATTAAACAACCTCCGACACTTGCTAAAGATTTAATTTAATAGCAGTATAAAGAATTAGAGAGATCGTTGAACTAAACAACACAAGCCACTTGTTTGCATTTAATTTAGATGAATATTCTTCCTAAGATAAAATAATATTTTGATCTGCAAAACAATTATTAAACTTAGTTGTTTCACCAACAGCAGTAGATTAATATGAATAATAAACTAGTAGGTCTCCTAGCAATTAAACAAACCAATCATAAAATTAAGTACAGAAAAATATTCAATACTCAAAATATAAATTGAACAATTAAAATAAATTAGATCTCACAGTGTATAAATCTTGATTCAATCACTTAAACCAAGAAAAATAATTTAGCTACTCATAATTGTAGAGAACACTAAAGAATAAAAGAAAGAATTTTTATTCTAATAAGAGTTATGTCTTACATTGTGTCTCAAGTCTTCTATTTATAGGCTTTATAAACCTCCTAACCCTAATAGGATTTACAATTAAAAATAAAAGAAAAATAAAATAATTATTATCCTAACCCTAATTAAAATTAAAATTTAATTTGGAATCAAAAAGTAGCAAAATTCGCGAAATACTCTGATTAGGACAATTTTTGCGTCTGCCAAACAGCCCCTTCGCTACAGTGACACGCCAGCCGTCAGTCGCGTCATGCGCGTGAGTCTCCTATTGCCGTAGCCAAACGCCGTCGCATCCTATTGCTCCGGTTCTTCATCCACGCGCATTGCGCGGACAGCCAAGCTCCAGAAATTACCAAAATGCCATCAGTTCCAACTTCAATTTAATTACGAAATTGCCATCAGCAGCTTTAATTACCATTTTGCCATTAGATCTTTGCAGAATTTACAGATTTGCCTCCAAGCTTATTTTTCCTACAAAATAAAATATAAAATAATTAAAAATAAATAAAAATAATATAAAAATACTAAAAATAATAATAACACATAATAATTAATAAAACACCTAAAATACTAAAAATAAAATACTATAAAATTACCTAAATTAACATAAATTAACTAAAATCTTATAAAACCTATTAAAACCAAAATGAGTTAAATAATTAAACATTTAAGCACGCAATAAATATAAAAACTAAGTATTAGGGAATAAAAATATCGTATAATTTAACTCTATCACTTTGTAATCAAGTTTATTAAGTGATTAAGTTGTTAACAAGTTGAAGTATGGTTCAAGGTAATTCTACTAAAATACTCATCTGTTTCCAAGTTATTTCTGTTTGTGTAAATGGAAATGACTCAATGTGCATATTTGAGATGCGTGTTGGTTGCTAGATATAAGTGATAAAATATCAGAAAAGCTGAAAGCAATTCAGTTTTGAACTTTTGATTATGAGTGTACCAACTTTCCTATATGTAAGGCTGACTTGCTTATATGCACATCCTACACACACACACATGAAAGAAGTAAACAGGAGGATGGAGTTGTAGGGTATAGAGTTGGTTGCTGCTGCTGCCAGTGTTTGGTAGCAGGTGTAATGCAGAATATTCTGCCAATGAGTTATAGGTTGTTGGTTCTACATTATATGGAAAGTTCTGCTGTAATCTATAATGACAGTGCCAGCAAAGATTGATGCCTTTGAGTAGTTATTTTCCTTCCTATCTGATATTTTGGAAGGAGGGGAGGGGGTGGGGGAGTCGGCTCCCTTCATGTCCCAATTTTATTCATTATTGGGTTTTCGTCATGAGCATCTATTGTTCTGCAGATCTTTTGAACTTGGTTGATCAGAATTTTCCTGTTTTAGTGTAGTTCTTAAATCAATTATGCTTTTTTTTTGGGTGGGGACCACCGGGGGGGGGGGGGGGGGGGGGGGGGACATGCTTTAGTGAAGGACTATGAGAAATGAATCTTAGAAGGGAGGTGGAAAAAGGTGAGGTTCTAATGTTTAAGGAGGGAGATTGCAACTCTATGTTGTTTCATAATGTGGCTAGTGGTAGGAGGAATTTTTTTTTTTATTCTCTTTCTTTTTTTTGATATGTTTATTTTTATTCTTTATTATGCTTATCTATTTTATTTTATTATTTTATATTTTTTTCCTACATTTACACTTTCATATGTGATTCATTTACAACCTACCCCAATTAGTTTGGGTTAAAAGGCGTTGCCGAGTTAAGTTGAATTGAGATTGATAGCGACTTTGAGGACCAATGGGCATACTATAGACACTATTACTAGTTTTTATATATCATTGTTTAAGGATTATGCGACCTGTGTTAAAGGACTTAGAGTCGTGTATGACTGTGAGATGAAGTGACCTTTTGAAGAGGAAAAGGTGAGACGGTTTTTGATGGATATGGAAGGTGACGAGGCTCTCGGTCTTGACTGGCTTTTTATGGCTTTCTTTCAACATTGTTGGTAGATTATTAAACCTGAGTTGATGATATTTTTTCTTAAGTGCCGTGTGTGGGCCCTTTGCAACAATATAGTTCCCTTTTTTAGTACCTAAATTGGACTATCTAGGTGAAGGATATCATCTCATTGGTCTAATGGCTAGTGTTTATAAAATTCTCACCAAGGTTTGTCTAGGTGTTTACTGTTGGGGTTGCCGGTGATTGTGTCAGTGCATCAATGTGCTTTGTGGCTGCTAGGCTGATTCTCGATGCAATTATTGTTACTCATGAGATTGTTGAAAATGTGACTGAAAGGGGTTGTCAAACGATGGTTCTCTAATTAGACTTTGAGAAAGCTTACAATATATGTGTATTGAGATTCCTCAATAGGGCGTTGAGCAGAAGGGGTTTGGGGGAGGTAGCGGTCTGGAGTGGTGGTTGTTTGTCTTCTCATTTCGTTGCAATCATTGTTAATGATGAAGCTAAATCACGGTTTCAGACATCTAGGGGTCCTATGACTCTCTCTCTTTTTACTTTTGTAGTTGATTAAAATGGTTAGTAAAAGTGACGAGGTGGGTTTGGTGCTGATGTGAGTTGTGGAAAGGGAGGTCTTATTGCATATCTCATTGCCAGTTTGCTAATGACACAACTTTGTTCTTGCTTAAGGGGGTTTGGGCCTTAATGATGTAATATTTATATTGCTGATTTTTTAATGTCTCTGGGCTTAAAGTTAATTAAGTGTCATTTAGCTTTACTTGTTAGTTGTGAGTGCTCCCTTGATTGGTTATGTAATGCAATCACTTCTAGTGACGTACCTTGAGGTTCCTTTGGGGAAAATCCTAGGTCATTTACCATTTGGTTGTGGAGTGTGTGTCTAAGATGTTAGATTTTTAGAAGGGGCTTTTTAATCTCTTGGAGGTAGGATTACGGAGCTTATTATGTGTCATTTCCCTTGTGTTTTTTTATTTTTTACACCATGGGGGCCCCTTTGGGGGGGGGGGGGGGGGGGGGTTGTGTGGAAGGACCTATTTGATTAACTGGGAAAAGGTGTGTTGGTTAAGGGAGGAGGGGGTTTAGGCCTTGAGATTCTAGTCTCTAAGAACCTATCTTTAGTAGGTAAACAGTTGTGGCGGTTCCTTTTTGTCCTTTTAGGATGGAAAAATTTACTCTCTTTTGTGAGGATGCTTAGTTGTGGAGTTTTCCCTTTACAATTGCTTTTTCTCAATTATATTACCTTCCGTCTCTCTGTAATGCTCCATTGACCAGATTCATTTTGAAGTGTCTTGGAACTTCCATTTCTTTTGCTATTAGTTGATTGTGAAGCTATTGATTTGGTATCCCTCCATCGCTTACTTGATTCGTGTTCTAAATCTTCTTCATCTGACAAGCAATTTTGGACTATTAATTCATTTGTGAATTTCTCTTGCAAGTGTTGTACTCTTGTTTATCTTATTTTCTTGCTTCAATTCAGATTGGATAATTTTATTTGGAAGGCAGAAGCTCCCTCTGCAATTAAAACTTTTATTTGGTCTTTTGTTCTTTTTTATCACGGTGGACATGCAGACATTACCCTTGAGGTATACAACTAGATATAACCATCAGATGCATGCATTTGGTCTTTGGTCCTTGATAGGCTCAACACTTAAGATATGCTGCGGTGATATAGGCGCTACAAAGCTTTGTACTCGACGCTTGTGTTATGTGTATGCAGGCTTTTAAGGATAGCTCCGAGCTCTCATTTGTTTCTCTACTGCCCTAGGCATGGAAATTGTGGTATTCATTATTGGAGCTTTTTTGGCGAATGTTTGGTTTGTCCAGGAGTTGAAGAGTTGTTGCTTTACAGGTTTTGGCTTTGGTAGGAAAAGAGATTGTAAGGTACCCTGGCATTGTCATTGCTTTGTTATACTCTGAGGTATTTGGACGGAGAGGAATGCACAAATTTTTAGCAACCAGTACATGTCCTCTCATTTCCTTTGGTATACAACTAGATATAACCATCAGTTGCATGCATTTTCGTGTCTTATTAATATTCATCCATTTTCTTTCTGTTCAATGACCGTTTTGACTCTTTCTCTTGGCGAAAGCTTGTTTATGAAATTGACATTACTATACTAATCTGAGTCTTTGTAACAGGGGAATGTTTCAATTATAACTGTCGATGGACTGCATCAGCTACACATCCTCATATTTTTCTTGGCAGTCTTTCACGTTGTATACACTGCTGTTACTATGGCTCTTGCAAGACTAAAGGTAATTTCATATTAATTTGATCAGGTTCCTGTAACCTAGCATCTTTCTGGCAGGCTTAACATGTGGAAATAAACATATTAAGATTTACAGGTTGAAGATTGGTCAACAGAATTTATACTGTTAAAACTAAACTTGGATTGCTCATCTCATGACTATTCTTAAAATTCTTTCAATTTAGTCCGTTCTAATTTGATATGCAATCGTGCTTTGGTAATTCTGTATGCTTTTAAATTGTATAGTTTTAAATTGCCCATGTAGACATATTGTGGCTCCTAAACTGAGCATAAACAAGCCAAGCTGAGTTTTTTTTTGCATATTGCACTTCAGCTCAAGAATCAATATGAGCCAAGCTAAGATTGAGTCGGCCTCTTATCCAGTGCACAACCCAGGCTAGCGAACTGAGATCATCTTAATTTGAACTTGATATCAATTTGGTTTTTTGGTAGTCTTCGGCGCTTTTTAGGTAGATTTGTGCATGAAAAGAGTTGTTTATTGTCAACTTTGGACAAAGACAAAGTACAAACTACCTTTCCCATACCTTCCTGTTCTTCAAAAGGTTTATTCAGGGATATATGCTGGAATTTGTTTGGCTTAACAGTTAAGGTCTTTACCTGGTTATTGTTGTTTCTTAGTTTTACCTTTTAACAGCTGCATATCTACATATATGTATGGATATTATTGTCATTGAAATTCTTGTCCTTAAGGTGGGTGGGGGGGTGGGGGGGAGAAGTGTCTTGTCATTGATTTCCAGAGTTAACAAAGAAAAATAGATATAGTTCTTCCTGAAAAGAGTAAACTAAGATATCAAGGACCAAACTAATTCATGAACCATAATATATGATCTTCATCCTAAATTCCTAACCCTTAAGGTGGACCCAAATTTTGACATACTTTGCCCTGATACTTTTTATAATGGTGTTTGCCACCTTTTTTAATGCCAGATTAACACTACATTTAATGCTTTTAAGTTTTCTGCTTGTTTAGATTCGTCGCTGGAAGATCTGGGAGCAGGAGACTGCATCTCATGACTATGAGTTCTCCAATGGTATGTCACTACATGTTTTAGAAAGGAATAGTTATTCGTTCTGTGGTTTGAATTTAATTTTTATTTTTAATATTTGTGTACGTGAGGATATTTTAAGTCAATTTTCTCCCACATTGGGACATGCAGATCCTTCAAGATTCAGGCTTACTCATGAGACATCTTTTGTGAGAGCACATACTAGTTTCTGGACTAGGAATCCTATCTTCTTTATTATTGTAAGATATATTTCTCTTGCTCATATCTTCATTTTTTAACTTCATCTTGATATGAAAGAGACAAATTTATCTGATATATGTTGGACAACATATAACTTGATACAAGGACCGGGAAATGAAATGCAGTTTTAGAGCAACTACTGCTGCGTTGAATTAAGTGTGATAATGCTCCAATAGTCTTCTACCACTTGCAATTATTTATCATTCTGTTCAACTCGTGCCAAGTTAGTTAGCATTTTTTTCTCTCGCAGGGATGCTTTTTTCGACAATTTTTCAGGTCTGTTAGTAAGTCTGATTACTTGACCTTGCGAAATGGATTCATCAGTGTAAGTTTCAAGTTGCATATAGTTCTGTTAATTATTTTGGTATACATACACCATCTACATACTTCCCCCTTTTAGTAAATTTGCCATTTCTGTAGGTCCATTTAGCCCCTGGAAGTAAATTTAATTTCCAAAAGTATATCAAAAGGTCACTAGAGGATGACTTCAAGGTAGTTGTAGGAGTCAGGTAATATGGTTATTACTTCTTTGAGGTTTTCACAAACTAATCTTGCCTAAATTCTATAATTTTATTTTTCCTAACTTAGTTTCTTCATGATATTGGCAGTCCTGTGTTATGGGCATCGTTTGTGGTTTTCCTGCTCATAAATGTTAGTGGTCTGTATCTGTTCCATTGGTTATTTCCTTTCAATTGGAAATATTTTCACTTCCTATTATTTAAAAAGAAAGTTGACCATGTGTATTATTACAGGAACGCATGCACTATTTTGGGCATCCTTAATTCCTCTCATTGTAAGACAGCTTTTCTCTTTCATTTGTTTAACTACATTTATATAGCAGAGAAACGCTTCTGACTATTTGGTTGTTCACAGATTATTTTAGCTGTTGGAACAAAACTTCAATCCATTTTGACAAAAATGGCTCTTGAAATCACAGAAAGACATGCAGTGGTCCAAGGAATTCCTCTTGTGCAAGGCTCAGACAAGTATTTTTGGTTTGGTCGACCACAATTAGTCCTTCATCTAATCCACTTTGCTTTATTTCAGGTATTAAAAGATAAAACATTTAAAATAACCTCCAACAACACGTAGATGAGGAGTTTTTCAGTGTAGTTTACATTTTCAAATTCTCTGCTTTTGTCCTATATTCTATGAGGCACATTTTTCATTTTCAACCCCTGATTTTAGAACTTTTTCTTTGCACAAATCATACTGTAGCCCCTGTGGACACTATAAGCACCTCAATATTTTTTTTTTGCTTCGTTGTTGTTTTATCAAAATAGTTTACTCCCAATAGGTTAAGTTCTGAAGAAAATGTTAAAAATGCTAAAATGAGTGTTAACGAACAATTCCTATCTATTCATGACTATTATTACTTCATTTACTTTGTTTACTTTGAAGCTCATTATTTTCCAAATGCCATCTAATCAGTGACATGGTTCTTGCAGAATGCATTCCAAATAACATATTTCTTGTGGATATTGGTAATTTAATATTTTCCTTATTTATATAGCCATAAATAGATTATATTTCGTTCATTTCTAACAGCAGTGGTAAAAAATGACATCCTTTTTCTTTGCAGTACGAGTTTAAGCTGAAATCTTGCTTCCATGATAATTACAAGCTTCTAATAATTAAACTTTCTTTAGGGTAAGCCTTTCTTCTATAAGAATTCCTCCAAAGACATTTTTTCTCTGGAGCTCTGGACTCGGCCTTTAGAGGTTTAGAGCAATTTGATTCATGTAATTATTCTTTCACAGGGTAGGAGTCCTATTCTTATGCAGCTACATTACGCTTCCACTATATGCCCTTATTGCTCAGGTACAGTATCTCTATTTTAAGTTCATTTGAAAAGTGAGTAGTGTTTTAGAAGCTAGTGGAAATAACAAGTTTATCTTTTGGGAAACCTTTAGATCAATTTCACTTGCAGCTGTATCACTTTCAGCAATCAATCAGTTCACTCTATATTTTGGAAATAGATGGAAAACTTTACAAAAGCTAGCTGAGAATTTCTTAGTTGTTAGCCCGTTGGTAAAAAATCAATTTCTTTTTATGGGACTAGTTCAGTTAACACAGAAAATACTGAAACTAACCAATGGTGTTTGGTTATCTAGAGCTGCCTATATTGATCAATGTCAGGTTTTAAGTTCTTACAAGTTTCACCCCCACAGCCCAAAACAAGAAGAAAGTGCTATTTTTTTACTAGTGATATATCCTATAAATGTATGAATACTGGATTGATTGTGCTGTTGGAGCTTAATGTGTCTTGAGATAAAATTTGGCTGGATGGAAATTTTCAGATGGGCTCACATATGAAGAAATCTATTTTCGACGAACAAACAGCCAAAGCCCTTAAGAATTGGCGTATGGCTGTTAAGAAGAAACAAGGGGGAAGAGCAGGAAGATCTCCAACTCGAAGTTTGGGTGATGCTAGCCCCACTCCTTCAATGGTATCAGCTTCAATGTCATTGAATGTGAACTCCAGTACAGCCAAACTTCATCGCTTCAAGACTACGGGTCACTCTACCCGTTCCTTTACCTATGACGACAAAGACACGTCTGATTTGGCAGTTGATCTACCCTCTACTGAATCCTCCACAGCCAAATTGATTGTAAGAGTTGATGATGATGATGCAGACATCGAAACAACTGTACCTCATAACGGTGGTGAACCTCGGAACGAAGATGTTTTTTCATTTTCGAAGCCAGCACCTATAAAGGGAAGATGATGTTGGCAAGTGTTGTTCAAGCAAATCCAACACCTGTATTTTTTTTTTTGCATGCATTTTTGAGTACATATTATAATGATTCAAAAGCAGCTTGGTATAGCATAGCTGCTTCTCTTGTACATTTGGCATGCTACTTCATTACTAATAACCATAAATCCACAATTTCTGTGCACTTTTCTTGGATCAAATTTTGCCAAATGAATCCTTCAATTTATCATTTTTGCAAATTGCCCACCCGGATTCTGTTGCATTTTTTTCACGAATAATGTTGAAGATATAAGTTTTCCATTCAAGGCATAAAATGTACTTTCGTAAGGGATTTTTTGCTGGTAAGCATTGTTCTAACTGCCTCGGATAAATTTGACCTTAATTCTTTTCATAAATCATTGTCTAGGTTCTTAACCTGCGAAGAATAGGGAAATAAATTTGGTGAATTTTGGGTTGTAACTAAAGTTTGATTTATGTATCAACCTCCTTTTCAAGTTGCATGTAGAAGTTAACAAGATGTAAAGGTTATGTGATAATATAATTTAAAATTGTAGTGTATGACATTTGAAATTATAATTTGAATATAAATAATATAATATAGATGAAATAATATATTGAATATGAAATTGAAGAATTCTATATATATCAAAATCATTATATATATTTTTTAATACATGCATATATATATATATATATATATATATATATATATATATATATATATATATATATATATATATATATATATATATATATATATACGAAAAATAATTGACAACAAAAAATACGAAAAATTTAATATAATTATCAACATGACATACGTTGTATAAATAGTGATAATGAACTCGAGACAAATTCAAAATTATGTTGTTGATAAACTAAAATGACTCACTTTATTTGGATAAAATTTTCATTTGTCTTGTTAATATATTAATATTATATATAGTAATAATGCCGTATTCGCTATTTGACTATTTGTTTCGAACGGATAAAGAGCAATCTCACAAACAAGGAAAGTGGGCCTACTTGCCATACGGTTCACATGTTTTGGTCTGTCTGGCCCATTTACTTGCAAAAGCTATTAAGAGGGAAGACCTGCATTGCTTCTAGGTTGTTTCAAAATGCAATCGGTAAAATTTCAAACGCATATCATCTGAACGCTTAATCGTCCTAGTGTTACTCTATGTTACTAAATGATGAAAAAGAAAAAAATACTTTCTAAAGGATTACATATACATATTATAATAATATTATTTATTGAGTTCTGTTATATATTATAAAAAAATTCTATCAAATTATGATTATCATAAAAAAATTAATATATAAAATCGCAATATATATTATTTTACTTGTTTATTTATATACATAAAAGAAAGTCGATAAAAATAACATTTGGGTCAGTAATTAAACGACAATGATTAAATAAATATATATTCAAAAATATAAAAGTAACTTTACTCTTATATAATTTTTTGTGCATAATTTATGTACAAAATATTATTCAAATGTGATATTTTATCAGTATTTAGTTTAGATACCTAACTCTATAATACTAGTAGGTTTTGAGACAATCTTTGAATAAGACACGTGTCATAAAAGATTGAGAAATTTACATTAGTTAATTATGATTAGTCGGAATAAATGAAGGTGTCCACATATAACATATAGAAGAATAAGTATCAATATAATGAGACTTAATTTGGATGGATGCATCTGGCCACCATCAAATCAAAGGATACAAAAAATGGTATCTATAGTCTTCCTTGTCCACAGTAACATTGTTGTAACTATGATTGATTGTGCACTTTTAAAACTAAAAAATATGCTTGCTTGCTTGCTTATTCACTCCACCCCCAAGTCAAACAAAACTAGAATAAGTAACCACTAATGAAATCTAGGTACTTCAAGAGAGGCTTTTGGTGGGCGGGGGTGGTTTAGCGAAATGATATAAAAACTACTTTTAATTTTAAGATATTATCGTTCAATTTTTTATTCCCTACACAAAATGTCTCTATGAAATTTTAAATACATCATTTATATTTTATTGACATCACTATCATAATAAATATTCACAACCACTTAGAATTGAAAATTCCTTCATATTATAAAATAACTTTTTTTTAAAAAAATATTATAAGTGTAACTCAAGATATATATATATATATATATCAATCATAACAACTGTTACTAAAATTACTATTTTAACAATTATATTTTATACCGTCCATAATAATATTTAAAAATTTGAGCTCTACCACTAGAGGACCGTGACTAAATCTCAAAATTTGGCCTAATATTTTTCGAATTAATCTAAGCCTTTGAATATTATTATAGACGATGTAAAACGTGATTATTAGAATAATACTCTTAATAATTAATTGTTATAAATAAATTTCTATATATATATATAGGGTTGCATCCACAACAATCAGTTACTGGGCTACTACTTCGACAATTAATACATGAATATTTTTATTATAGGAGTCCCTGCCACTAGAGACTAAAATAACAAGGCCAAAAAAAAAATTTCGCCTCTAGCAACAGGGCCATAAAAAAAATTAAAAGCTGTCAATAGAGTATTTAACGGTAATTTTAATTATTTTTTTGGCCTAGAGTCTCTAGTAATATTTTACTGAGAGTTAATTCATATCAATCGGTTATTATTGATTATCTCTCTCTCTATATATATATGTATATGTATATATATATATTTTATTTTATTGTTGGACCGAGAAAGTAACAAAGAGCGAGTATGTGATTATTGTGTAGTCGACAGAGTACTAGTTACAGCACAAAATTTGTCGTTACTTACCACATGTTAGCTTCCAGGGGTGTCCATGTATTCGTCACTTTATACTTACTACTGAAAGTATAAATAACCGACTTAACCGAGACTCTTTGATAAGTATATAGTTACAGTTGAAGTCTTTCAAACCCACCTTCGCCTTTTAATCTCTCGCTCTCTATATCTACATATATACATGTATATAGCTGATGAGTTATGACTCGTTCTGTTAGATCACTTTCCACCATCAACTCGTCGACAACTCCATCGGCGGCCGAACCGCCGGAAGCCGCCGCGGTCGAGTCCGACTTCGTGGTAATACTCGCCGCCTTGCTTTGCGCTCTAATATGCGTTGTAGGCCTCGTCGCGGTAGGTAGGTGCGCCTGGCTCCGCCGTGGATCCACCGGAACCGGGCGATTACCGGGTCAACCGTCGGCGAACAGAGGCCTTAAGAAGAAGGTCGTGCAGTCGCTGCCGAAATTCACGTACAACTCGGCCGCGAACGGGAAGTTGACGGCGGACTGCGCCATCTGCCTGGCGGAGTACGCCGAGGGAGATGAGATCCGAGTTCTGCCGCAGTGCGGACACGGTTTCCACGTCGGATGCGTGGACACGTGGCTCGGCTCGCACTCGTCGTGTCCGTCGTGCCGGCAGATTTTGGTTGTGAGTAGGTGTCGGAAGTGCGGTGAGTTCCCGCCCGTATCTCCTGACGCCGGTACCGGAGTACCTTGCGAGACTGAGCTGAAAATTAGAGAAGACCTTGGAGCTCCCGCTGCCGGTTCTGCTTCTTCTAGTGGTTATTTACCGTAGAAGAGAGAGAAAGTGAGTCTGCTGTAAATAAATGGTTTGTAAAGGCATTTGTCGGATTCGGGAGAGTGGGTGTGTGGCCGAGTCCGTGACACGAAGCTTGAGGTGATCATGTGACGCTTGTGTTTTTATTTGTTTGTTTGTAACTGCAGAGTACGGCCGTGGGATTAATTAATTGAATCAATCTCTTCTTAATTTGGCTTCTCCCTACTTAATTACCTATTACATGAAAAAAATATAAGAAAAATCTAACCTAAAATCATTCGAAAGTTCCTTTATAAAAAATTAATATTTTTGTTACGAGTAGACATATGCATATAAGACTACTGAGACATTAATGAATCAATCAACACCTATATTTTTTAAAATAATTATAGACTTACCTATAAAAAAATATCCGTTAGATTTATTCACAAAAAAGACTTATTCACAAAAAAGACGAAAGAGTATGGTCCCATTTTATTTATATTTTACAAATAAAATGAAATTATATTTTTTTGTCTTATTTATGGGTAAAGTTTGTGGGTCAAAAATAAGAGTAAGTGTAAAACCACTCTATTTTTTATTATAAAGTTTGTTCGGCATTAAATCTCTTTACCTTTCGTCTTTTATTTAATAAAAATTTGACAATACAAATATTAATCTTAACAACTATATTAGTAATATAATTATTTATTATAAATTTTATTATGATGTAATATTTATGATCTTATTGTGTAACAAAAAAAATTGAATAAAAAATATAGAATAAATATTGATATATTAACAGTTTAATCCGTTCGATATAGATTTTGTCAACATCGTATGAGATCATTCATTAAACCTAAAACATTCTAAAATAGTAGTATAATGCACCAAAAGTAGTTGAGCTCAAAATTTAATGGATAATAATTTTGGGCTTATTTCTTTAAGAAGTCAAAACAGAGTGATGTAAGTCTGGTTTGACTGAAATAAAACAGTCGTGTTTGATTGTTAAGTTAGGAATGCAAAATTGGGATTTTTGCTCCCGGACGAGGCAGTTCATCCGATAATGGATAATGGCATTCCCTTTCAGGTCCTAGAAAAAGAAGAGGAGTTGGAACTCCTGGTCCCAAACCAATATACCATGTCAACATTCTTTCCGTGTTACAATCACCTACACAAAAGCCTCTTAAAGTGGAAACTATTCTATGGTCTTGGAGTATGGTGAATAATTTATTTTTCTCTAACGTAGATGCAGTTAACCTAAAGTTAACATGTATGCAGTTAGCCTAAAGTTGTCCCCTCAACACCATCCGTCAGTTGATGTACAAGGGGCCGACACGTCACTGTAGGAGAAATAAATGGATGAGATTAAAGCGAAATGTGCGGCATCGTTTGGCAGAGAGATAAACAATAAAGCAATCTATCCGATCAAATAAGGAGCAATTAATCGGCACCTTGTTTGTCTGACAATATATTTATATCTCAACAGTACAACCATGATTAAAACTTTAAATTTAAAGAATAAATATATTGATCTAAAACATAGCTTTTTCATTACTGAGAACATTTCCGCCAAAAAAGAATTGTCTAAAAAAATAAATTAAAATTTGAAATATGATATACACATTAATTATATATTAAAATATTCGTATTTTTATGAATTTATATGTATACTTTATTTAATTAATATATTTTATTTTATTTTATAATAAATAAATGAAATTGAGTTAAAATAGAGTTTTAGAGGTTTTCTAGTTAATTTTTATTTAAACTCTAATAAAAATATGTACAAAAAAATACTTAGAAAATAGAGACAAAGAATTTAATTTTATGTAGATAATTGAGAAAAAAATTAACCAAGTTGATTGTGCCTAATTTAGAGCACAAGTAATTGATAGTACCTATAAATAGAGAAATACCAAGACATAATTATATATTAGATTATTTTAGGGTTAAATGTACTTGTACTCGGCCCTAGTTTATAAATACATCACTGAATTAAAAATTTTAACAGTCAACTTATTGAACTGCTTACTTTTTACAAAGCGTCACAAATTCAATAATAATAATAATATTCTCTCCATAATAATAATAATAATATTAATAATAATACTCTCTTCGTTACAACAACAACAACAACAATAATAATAATAATAATAATAATAATAATACCTTTGTCATTATAAAATAATGATAATAATAATAATAATATCCTCTATTATTATTGTTATTATTATTATAACAGAGAGGATATTATTATTATTATCATTATTTTATAATGGCGAGGGTATTATTATTGAATTTGTGACGCTTTGTAAAAAGTAAACAATTCAATGAGTTGACCGTTAAATTTTTTAATTCAGTGATGCATTTGTAAACCAGGGTCGAGTACAAGTACATTTAACCCTAAAATAATCTATTACATAATTCTCTCTTAGTATTTCTCTATTTATAGGTACTATCAATTACTTATGCTTTAAATTAGGTACAATCAACTTGGTCAATTCTTTCTCAATCATCTACATAAAATCAAACTCTTTGTCTCTATCTTCTAAGTATTTTTTTGCACATATTTTTATTGGAGTTCAAATAAAAATCAACTAGAAAACCTCTAAAACTTCATTTTAACTAAATTTTATTTATTTATTATAAAATAAAATATATTAATTAAATAAAATATATATATAAATTCAAAAAAAATATGAATATTAAAATATATAATTAATGTGTATATCATATTTCAAATTTTAATTTATTTTTTCAGACAATTCCTTTTTGACGAAAATGTTAGTAATAAAGAAGCTATGTTTTAGATCAATATATTTATTCTTTAAATTTGAAGTCTTAATCATGGTTGTACTGTTGAGATATAAATATACTGTCAGACAAACAAGTTGCCGATTAATTGCTACTCCTTTGATCGGATGGATTGCTTTATTG
Source organism: Hedera helix (assembly GCA_947179155.2). Lineage (NCBI taxonomy): Eukaryota > Viridiplantae > Streptophyta > Magnoliopsida > Apiales > Araliaceae > Hedera > Hedera helix. Next base: position 36,417,043 of record OX359270.1, on the reverse strand, counting down.
TTTTTCTCTTTGTCAAACGATGCCGCACTTTTCGCTTTAATCTCATCCATTTATTCCTCCTACAATGACATGCATGTCGGCCCTTGTGCATCAACTGCCGGATGGTCTTGAGGGGACAACTTTAGGCTAACTGTATCCCTCTAACATGTATGTGGGGCCCTCTGTGGTGGAACACAAAGAAGACTCACATGCATGTGAGAGGAGAAACAAACTATTCACCATACTCTTAGAGTATGAAATAATTTTTTCTTAAAGTGTTTGCATATTATGAGGAATAAGTTTAGTTTCTAAACTTCCATCTCCTAGTCCCCTCAACATGCGTCAAGCATCGCGTGACATAAATTATATGAGATAAAATTATAATTTTATAAAATTTAAAGGACTAAATAAAAAGATAAAATAATTATATATTTAAAATTGTGGGAGAAAAAGAAAAAAAAAAAAGAAGAATAAGAAGAAGTCAAGCGTGACACAAAATTATCAGAGACTTTATAATATAGATGTATGTATGGTAAAATAAATGCTCATTGGAGTTTTTTATTTTTTGAATTCTACAAAATTGACTCTCGTTTAGATATAATCAAATAAAAATCAATAAAGTATTCAATCTTTCTCAGGTAAGTTCTTGTACTAGTATGTCAAAGTAGTGTGGTAAAAAGGCTGGAAAGGAAGAGAGAATTAAAGAAGATAGACTATTACTCAATGAGCTTATTTAATGCTATTAATTTTTATGCATGCTTTTCCTACTACTTAATTTCTGGTCTTGGTTACCAAGAATTCCCACCCAGATTCTCCCCCACTAGTAGGTTTCAAGTGGTTGCACTTTGGTATCATTTGAACAAGGACCAAAAATGATGAAGTATTAAAAGAATATTTTGAGTGGGAGCTTATAATAATAATAAGAGCCAAAGCGGAGGTTGGGCATATCACATCATACACCTCTATACTTTTAGTGGTAGTCCCCGGTAAAAATCCACTATCTACCGTTTTGATCCTTCGATAAATATCTTGCCTGCCCACTTTAGGAAGAAATGTGTCAAAAGATATTTTACTTTTCACATACACAGCCATGGTATCACCCCTTCATGCTTAACTTAATCCAAAAAAATATTTATACTGTGACAAAAATATATTAATTTTTATTTTAAAATTATACATTAATTAATGATTTATAAATTTATAAATCATGTTATTGTATTTACTCAAATTAAAAATTAGACATTTTTAGTCACCTTTTTTTATCATTTTATTTTCACCTCCACCTAACGAAAAAGAGCTCAATCGCGTATCACATTGATTTATGCTATGCCACAAGTTCTTAAAGTACAACATCTAATGCAGCAGCCACCAAATTAAAGAAGAGAGAGAAATTGCTGTTATTTTCACTACATGCTTCTCGTTACTAGACTTGACAAAAATGTTCCAGACCCGTGGGTTGGGCCGATTTGTCCGGATAAAATCGGGGTTTTTGGGCTTAAATTTCTTAGAAAGAATTACATTTATTAGTATATTTTTAAAAAAATATTATATTAAAAGTGCATACATAAAATATTTATAAAATTAATACATCTTTAATATTTAATTTCTAAATTAGTGCATTATTATTCTTTTAATTTAGTTATGTGATTTAATGGGTAATTGGTTCCAAATTTTAAAATTCAAAATTCAAAATTCAAAATTCAAATTACTTAACAATATTTACACCATCAAATACTCTGATATTTTTTTTCTTTCATCTTCTCCAAATTTCCTCCGCCTCTTTCTCTTTACTTTATTTTTTCTTCCTTCGTCGTTTTTTTTCATCTTATCCAAAACTTCATACGTCGCTTTCTCTCTTCTTCATTTTCTTCGCCGCTATCTCGACTTTGTCTTCACGTTCATGGTGGTGTCAATGATCAGCGCCGTTATAACTACCGTCAATCCCTTCTACACTACTGCTGATAAGCTCATGGCGACGTCAATGGAGTTTTCGCGTTCATGGTGGCATCAAGAGTGACGTCAATGTAGTATTCACGCTCATGGTGACATCAATGAAGTCTTCACCCAAACACTAATATGGAGGTAACCAAACAATAGTATGTCGATTTTTTGCTGCATTTAATCTAAATAATCAAACACTAATATGGAGGTAATCAAACATTATTATGGCGATTTTTTGTTACAGTAAATTTAGGTAATCAAACACTAGTATGGAGGTAACTAATTCCTAAATGTGACGCCCCTAAATCTGGGCCCACACAGCCCAAACTTGAGTCGTCAAAAGTGTGACGCCCCCAAATCTAGGCCTACACAGCCCAAACTTGAGTCGTCAAAAGACTACAACAAAATTATTACAACAAAGCACAACGTACAACAATACAGTGTATAATAAAAATTCACAGTTCCTGATCATAATCATGCAGATCAACAGTTCATATTTGCACTACGGGTCAAAGACATTTAATATAACACCAACGGTCATGATTATACCAGATTCAGCCTTTGGTAATAATCATACCAATCAACAGTTCATCTTTGCACTACGGGCCAAAGATATTCAATAAAGCACCAACGGTCATGATTATACCAGATTCAGCCTTTGGTCATAATCATACCAACCAACAGTTCATCTTTGCACTACGGGCCAAAGAGAACATTCACCACGTGCCATAAAAGACACCGAACAGATGTATCGCCTTTAACCTAGTATATCGCCTTTAACCTATCATCTGTTCAACAATTATATCACATCTGTGCCCCCGGCCACAGATATTCACAACAGCTTGATTCTTGATGATTAATACAAATAACAGTGATACAAATGATGAACAGAAGAACAGGATAAACAATAAGTATGAGAAGTTTACTTTGTGCAGATTCAAATAATGTCCAAATTGCCAACATGATGTGAAGTGAAATTTAAAAATGATATTCAAGCTCCACAGTTCAGAATAACGATTACAGTTCGATAGAAATGTTCAGAAAATAGGAAGGTTCAGTTGAAATAATGAAACTCAACTATTATGGAACATATAATATTTTCAGGAATTATAGAAGCAATAGTTCCATAATAAGTTTCGATTCAAGAGTATGAAAGAAAATAATATCCCTTACCGTAGCAAGTTCAAGAGTGTAAAAAAAATGACATTTCTTACCTTAACACGTGACTGGATATTGATTTAAATGAGATTGATCAACCTATATATTTATAATAAAATTAGTAATTACAACATGTAAACTTCAAAGTGTATGATAACTCATATATTATGAACTATCAAAATTATATATATTTAACATAATTTTTGTAGTATAAAATACCAACTTTAAAATAGTTTTAAAAATAATATTCCAAAATAAATCTTCCAAAGAAAGCTTTTAAAAATGAATCTTCTTTGAGAAGAGTCTTCTGAAGGAAGATTTGTGAATAGCGTGAAAAATAGGAATTTATAAAATTACTACTCTTTAATAAAAGACTTACTTGAAAAATTCCTGCACTCCTTTTGGCTTTCAAACACTCAAAATAGCCTTACTATTCTCAGAGAAAACTCATAAAATTCTTATAGAAAAATTTTATGTTTTAGGTGTGATTTTTCTATTCAGCTGAACAAGCTATTTATAGGAGAAAAGAAGTTACTATGCGTGGTAGGTGGCTGTACGCCAATACTGAATTCAGCAGCAACACGAGGGCTGCGCGAAATTTTTTTCTTCAGCACGTTTCTGAGAAAATTTTCTTCCAGTGGGCCCCACCCTACCCCACATGTTTTCTTACTATTCACGTTACTATTCACGTCACTATTCACGTTACTATTCACGTTACTATTTCAAATAGTAAAATTAATTATTTTATTTATTTATTTATTTATTTATTCTTCCTGTGAGTCCAACATATAAAATAATGTTACCACAATAATGTAAGAAACACGTTACATATTTTTATTAATTTAATAATATAAATTATAGTGTATTTGCTACTGTGACAATTATTAGATTCAATAATTTTAAACTACAGTGCACCAACAATTATTGACTCGATGATATGAAATACAGTGTAATGACAATTATTGAATCAATAATGCAAAATACTGTGTAACAACAATTATTGAATTGATAACATAAAATATTATGCAGTGACAATTATTGATGAAATGATGCGTAACAGTTACGGTGTCAATAATATGAGACACTGTGCAATACCGTGTGCAACTGTAGAATACCGTGAAATACCATAAATTACCGTATGCTACTATTCTTTTATCACCGGTATTTTAACAGTTAACACCGTTGACTATTTTTATTTAAAAAGGTTACTTCTGTCGTTTTCTATATCCGACAAATATTCCGTTGTGGGCTCCACCAATAATTAGTTATTTCGGCGCCGTCGTACGGCCCGAATATTCCCCGACAAAACGAATATTCCCCGACAAAAAGAATATTGTCCGACAAAATAAAATTTACACATAACATCCTTAACTTTCAATTTTGTCAATTTAACCATTTACTGTTTCAGGAAAAATATATATGAAGAAAAATTAAATTTTGTATTTCATAAATTCGGGGTCTTACAAAAAGACTACAACAAAATTATTACCACAAAGCACAACGTACTACAATACAGTGTATAATAATACACAACTAAGTCTTCACTATTATTGCCACACTATTTTACAAAACGTGAAGACTATGATAACTATTCCTCGGACCCTCACTCCATTCCCCGGCTAGACCCTGTTATGTTTTCATTTCCTGTTGAAAAACAATGGAACAAAAGAAAGGGTGAGCTCAAATAGCCCAGTAAGAAATATCATGACTAAGATAATGACGAATAAATTATCATTAGCCTTCAACAGTTAAGTTCTTAATAGAATAGAATACAAGGTTTATATCAAAAACTGCAGTTAAATTCTTAAACAATGTTCAGATCAATAATAGCAGCGGAATGAGCAATCTATTAGAAGAATAATGCAGATTATAATGTCCACTCGCTTCTCTTTTTCGTAAAAACATCATCAACTTTTATCATCTGAAATACCATTAGTCATGATAATAAAAATTCACAGTTCCTGATCATAATCATGCAAATCAACAGTTCATCTTTGCACTACGGGCCAAAGATATTTAATTTAGCACCAGCGGTCATGATTATACCAGATTCAGCCTTTGGTGATAATCATACCAAACAACAGTTCATCTATGCACTACGGGCCAAAGAGAACTTTCACCACGTGCCATAAAAGACACCGAACAGATGTATCGCCTTTAACCTAATATATCGCCTTTAACCTATCATCTGTTCAACAAATATATCACATCTGTGCCCCCGGCCACAGATATTCACAACAGCTTGATTTTTGGATGATTAGAATGATATAAATGATGAACAGAAGAAATAGGATAACAATAAGTATCGGAAGTTTACTTTGTACAGATTCAAATAATGTCCAAATTGTCAACATGATGTGGAGTGAAATTTAAAAATGATATTCAAGATCCACAGTTCAGAATAACGGTTACAATTCAATATAAAGGTTCACGTAAATAGGAAGGTTCAGTTGAAATAATGAAGTTCAACTATTATGGAACATATAATTTTTTCAGGAATTATAGAAGCAATAGTTCCATAATAAATTTCGATTTAGGAGTATGAAAGAAAATAATATCCCTTACCGTAGCAGGTTTGATTAACAAAAGGTGAAGTAAATTAATACAAAGGGTTATTCACCAACAGGCGGCAATCCGCTCCGTAAGGTTATTCCCACAATTTAATAGAATTTGAGTACAAAGAGTTATTCACCAAACAGGCGGCAATCCGCTCCGTAAGGTTATTCTCAGAGATTAATAATGAATGAATACGAAAGGTTATTCACCAACAGGCGGCAATCCGCTCCGTAAGGTTATTCCCACAATTTAATACATGGAAATAAAAGGCACGTCTTATGAGTAAGGAAGAAACAATATTATTATCGAGAATCAAATAATGATAATCCCTTACCATAGTACGTTTGAATAATGGAAGATGAAAAAGATGGTATCCCTTACCTCAACACGTGACTGGATATTGATTTAAATGAGGTTGATTAACTTGAACAGTACACGTATACTTATAGATCTTCACAAATACTCAAGATGACTTAAGCACACTTAGAAAGAACTTTCACAAGAAGTATTTAGAGAGAGAAAGAAAGAACAAGTAAGGAAGTTTATGAAAAATCCTTAAGTTAAGGCTTCTATTTATAGCCAAAAATCTTATCATTCCTTTAATCTAAACCATTCATTTAAAAAAATCATCTTTTAATCTACACCATCCATTTCAAATTTTATATTATCTTTAATCTACACCATTCATTTCATATTACCTAATAATCACCTAACTTTATATTATAAACAAATCAATTCAATTATTCAACAATAATTCACACTTTAATCTACACCATTCATTTCATATCACCTAATAATCACCTAACTTTATATTATAAACAAATAACTTTATTTATTCAACAATAATTCACATTTTAATCTACACCATTCATTTCATATCACCTAACTTTATATTATAAACAAATAACTTTATCAATTCAATTATTATGACTAATTGTTATAAATACAGTATAGTTAGCTCTTATATATCAAGTCAATTAATTAATGAAATACAACTGTTTAAATAACACCGTAATAGAGATAACAATAATGCAGAAAGTATGTAAAAGAAAAATACGTTACTGTGTCATGACAATTATTGATTCAATAATGTGAATTACTGTGCATATGTTACTGTGACAATTATTAGGTTCAATAATTTTAAAAACAGTGCAGCAACAATTATTGACTCAATGATATAAAATACAGTGTAATGACAATTATTAAATCAATAATGCAAAATACTGTGTAACAACAATTATTTAATTGATAATATAAAATATTATGCAGTGACAATTATCGATGAAATGATGCATAACAGTTACGGTGTCAATTATCAGACCAATAATATGAGACACTATGCAATACCGTGTGTTACTGTAGAGTACCGTGTGCTACAGAAAATACAAAAAACTACCGTATGCTACTATTCTTTTATCACCGGTATTTTAACAGTTCCGTTGACTATTTTTATTTAAAAAGATTATTTCTGTCGTTTTCTATATCCGACAAATATTCCGTTGTGGGGTCCACCAATAATTTGTTATTTTGGCGCCGTCGTACGACACGAATATTCCCCGACCAAACGAATATTCCCCGACAAAGCGAATATTGTCCGACAAAATAAAATTTACAGATAACATCCTTAACTTTTAACTTGATCGATTTAACCACTTACTGTTTCAAAAAATATATATAAAGAAAAATTAAATTTTGTATTTCATAAAATTTGGGGTCTTACAACCTCCCCTCCTTATGAAATTTCGTCCCCGAAATTGACGTACCTGACATATCGAAGAGGTAAGGATACTTAGATTTCATCTCAGATTCTAGCTCCCAGGTCATTTCCTCAGTATCTTGGTTCCTCCATAAAACCTTGACTTGAGGTATAACCTTTGAGCGTAGGATCTGCTCCTTCTTATCCAGGATCTTAACAGGTACCTCCTCGTATGTTAAATCCTCTGCTATAACGTCTGGTTCTAACTCAATGACGTGGTTTGGGTCCTTCACATATTTACGTAACATAGATATGTGAAAAACGTTATGGATGCGAGACATACTTGGTGGTAAGGCTAGTCTGTAGGCTACAGTTCCTATTCGATCGAGGATTTCAAATGGGCCAATAAATCGAGGGTTGAGCTTTCCTCTCTTTCCGAATCTCGTAACCCCTTTCCATGGAGAAACACGTAAGAATACATGATTTCCGACGTTGAAGCTTTCGTCTCTCCGATGAAGATCAGCATAACTCTTTTGTCGTTCTTGTGCGGTCTGTATTCGTTGTCGGATTATTTGGATCTTTTCTGTTGTCAAGCTTACCAACTCGGGTCCCAACAATTTTGCTTCTCCTACCTCATTCCAACATATTAGAGAGCGACACTTTCTTCCATACAAAGCCTCGAATGGAGTCATGCCTATGCTTGCTTGGTAACTGTTGTTGTAAGAAAATTCCACCAATGACAAGTACTTATCCCAACTTCCTTTGAAGTCTAATACACAAAGTCTCAAAAGATCTTCGAGGGTCTGGATCGTCCTTTCCGATTGTTCGTCCGTTTGAGGATGGTATGCAGAACTAAAACGTAGTTCAGTGCCCATAGCTTTTTGTAAACTGATCAAAAAGCGTGAAGTAAATCTAGGATCTCGATCAGAAACTATGGAAACTGGCATGCCATGCAATCTCACGATCTCATTTATGTACATACCGGCAAGACGTTCAAGTGAAAAGTTTTCTCGTATAGGCAAGAAATGAGCAGATTTGGTCAATCTATCTACGATCACCCAAATTGCATCTAAGCCTTGAGAAACTTTTGGAAGACCCGTCACGAAGTCCATATTGATGTGTTCCCACTTCCATTCGGGAACTTCAAGTGGTTGTAATGGACCCTTAGGTACTTGATGCTCTGCCTTGACACGTTGACAAGTTAGGCACCTTGAGATAAACTCTGCAATCTCCCTTTTCATATTGTTCCACCAAAATGTATGTCGAAGATCTCGATACATCTTGGTACCCCCTGGGTGGATTGCAAACGGCGTGTTGTGTGCCTCCATCATGATTTTATGCTTTAATTCAGGATCGTTAGGAACACAGAGTCGAGAGTTGACTCGAAGTATTCCTTTCTCGTCGATTCTTGCTTCGGGAATGGCACCTTCTTGTACTTTCTTTATCATGTTTATCAGTTCCGGATCGGTAGCTTGAGCAGCTTTAATTTTATCGATTAAAGCTGGTTCTACTCGCACGTGAGCAATCTTCGAGTGGGTCCCTGGTGTCTTTAGCTCTATCTCCATCTTTTGCAAGTCGTACAAAATACACTTTTGTGTTGTCAGCAGTGCACTTGTACTTGCATAAGATTTTCTGCTCAAAGCGTCAGCTACAACGTTCGCCTTTCCCGGGTGATACTGGATTGTGTGGTCATAATCCTTTAACAGCTCAAGCCAACGTCGTTATCGCATGTTGAGTTCCTTCTGGGTGAAGAAATACTTGAGACTTTTATGATCCGTATAGATATCCACTTTTTCTCCGTACAAGTAGTGTCTCCAGATCTTCAACGCGAAAACGACTGCTGCCAACTCTAGATCATGAGTAGGATAATTTTTCTCATAATCTTTGAGTTGTCGAGAGGCGTAGGCTATAACATTTCCATGTTGCATAAGGACACAGCCTAGACCTTTGCCAGAAGCATCGCTGTAGATAACAAATTCTCCTGATCCTGATGGTATGGTCAGAACAGGAGCTGAAACCAGTCTCCTCTTGAGTTCTTGAAAACTCTTCTCGCATTCCTCGCTCGATATAAGTTTTAAACTTTCAACTCTTGGTGTTCTATGGGAGCCATTTGGTATGAGACTTTAAAAATGGGCTTAGTGCCGGGTTCAAGATCGATACAGAATTCAATTTCACGGTTTGGAGGAATGCCAGAAAGTTCCTCAGAAAAAAAAAACGTCAGGAAACTCATTAACAATGGGAATATCATTCAAGTTTGATGTATTTTTGTTCAAATCAGTGACATGAGCTAAAAAGGTTTGACATCCGTTTTTCAATAAACGAATGGCTTTATGGCTAGAAATAACAGTTATAGATTTCAATGGTTTAGTTGCTTGAATTTGCATGACAGGTTGATTAGTAATATGAAAACTAATAATCTTATGAAAACAATCAATTTTAGCATGATGGGTAGTCAACCAATCAATTCCTAAAATCACATCAAATTCATGCATCTCCAAATAAATAAGGTCAACATGTAATGTGAGGTTGTTGATTTGAACTTAGGCAAGATTTATAGATAGTAAATGTAATAGGTATTTCTCCCAATGAGGTTTCAACTGATAAGACAAGATTTAAGTTTTCAATAGTCAAATTTAAACGTTGAGTACATATAGGTGAGATAAAAGAGTGGATAGAGCCAGTATCTAATATGGCATAGACTTCACGAGAATTTATGAATAGCTTACCGGCTATCACCTCATTCGGTTTCTTGACTGTTATCGTCAAATCGAATCCCGAATACTTCATTCGGATCTTCACGTATTTCAACCATGGGAATACCACTGAATAATTTTCTAGCAAACTGTTTCTCGGGTTCATCAACTTCATCAGTAGTAAGGTACCAATGATTTCCATTAAAATAGTATCTTCGATAGACTGCAGTTTCCACGATAGTGACTAACTTAACCTGAATTCCTCTAAATTGTAACGCCCAAAAGTATAGAAACATCATTTTTAAATAATCTTGAAAATCATAGCTGGAACACCATAAATCCCAAAGACTAATATGAAAAGTCCATATATTCTGATCCTTTGTTATAGAGCATAACCAGGTGATATCACTCTCCCAATTAGTGAGTAAATTAAAGGCAATAATTTCCGCAAGTTCGTTACTTCCTTTAATTGCTTCTAAGAATGGATCTGGAACGACTGTAGCAGAGCTTTCACCTTCATCCTTACTGGATAGAACACGCATAATTTTTGCCTTAGGCAAATGATTCAACTCTGAGTTTGTAAGACGATTATTCGTCGCCTCTTGTTCTGCAGCTACATTTGTTTCGGTAATTTCATAGTTAACCTCCTGATTTCCAGATGCCATACTTAACTGTGGTCACAAAATAAATGTTAGTTCAAATAAACTGACTCATCTCTTCATGTTCCTACATTCAAATCGATTCATTAGATAAAAAAAAAATCTAATTTAGGTAGGACATACTAGTGATTGATTCTATTCGTCTCTCCCCTCCTAGTTCTAACCCCAGATCTCCATTAAAGACCATATCCCTAAGCTCTGATGCCAACTGTGACGCCCCCAAATCTGGGCCCACATAGCCCAAACTTGAGTCGTCAAAAGACTACAACAAAATTATTACAACAAAGCACAACGTACTACAATACAGTGTATAACAATACACAACTAAGTCTTCACTATTATTGCCACACTATTTTACAAAACGTGAAGACTATGATAACTATTCCTCGGACCCTCACTCCATTCCCCGGCTAGACCCTGTTATGTTTTCATTTCCTGTTGAAAAACAATGGAACAAAAGAAAGGGTGAGCTCAAATAGCCCAGTAAGAAATATCATGACTAAGATAATGACGAATAAATTATCATTAGCCTTCAACAGTTGAGTTCTTAATAGAATAGAATACAAAGTTTATATCAAAAACTGCAGTTAAATTCTTAAACAATGTTCAGATCAATAATAGCAGCGGAATGAGCAATCTATTAGAAGAATAATGCAGATTATAATGTCCACTCACTTCTCTTTTTCGTAAAAACATCATCAACTTTTATCATCTGAAATACCATTAGTCATGATAATAAAAATTCACAGTTCCTGATCATAATCATGCAAATCAACAGTTCATCTTTGCACTACGGGCCAAAGATATTTAATTTAGCACCAGCGGTCATGATTATACCAGATTCAGCCTTTGGTGATAATCATACCAAACAACAGTTCATCTATGCACTACGGGCCAAAGAGAACTTTCACCACGTGCCATAAAAGACACCGAACAGATGTATCGCCTTTAACCTAATATATCGCCTTTAACCTATCATCTGTTCAACAAATATATCACATCTGTGCCCCCGGCCACAGATATTCACAACAGCTTGATTTTTGGATGATTAGAATGATATAAATGATGAACAGAAGAAATAGGATAACAATAAGTATCGGAAGTTTACTTTGTACAGATTCAAATAATGTCCAAATTGTCAACATGATGTGGAGTGAAATTTAAAAATGATATTCAAGATCCACAGTTCAGAATAACGGTTACAATTCAATATAAAGGTTCACGTAAATAGGAAGGTTCAGTTGAAATAATGAAGTTCAACTATTATGGAACATATAATTTTTTCAGGAATTATAGAAGCAATAGTTCCATAATAAATTTCGATTTAGGAGTATGAAAGAAAATAATATCCCTTACCGTAGCAGGTTTGATTAACAAAAGGTGAAGTAAATTAATACAAAGGGTTATTCACCAACAGGCGGCAATCCGCTCCGTAAGGTTATTCCCACAATTTAATAGAATTTGAGTACAAAGAGTTATTCACCAAACAGGCGGCAATCCGCTCCGTAAGGTTATTCTCAGAGATTAATAATGAATGAATACGAAAGGTTATTCACCAACAGGCGGCAATCCGCTCCGTAAGGTTATTCCCACAATTTAATACATGGAAATAAAAGGCACGTCTTATGAGTAAGGAAGAAACAATATTATTATCGAGAATCAAATAATGATAATCCCTTACCATAGTACGTTTGAATAATGGAAGATGAAAAAGATGGTATCCCTTACCTCAACACGTGACTGGATATTGATTTAAATGAGGTTGATTAACTTGAACAGTACACGTATACTTATAGATCTTCACAAATACTCAAGATGACTTAAGCACACTTAGAAAGAACTTTCACAAGAAGTATTTAGAGAGAGAAAGAAAGAACAAGTAAGGAAGTTTATGAAAAATCCTTAAGTTAAGGCTTCTATTTATAGCCAAAAATCTTATCATTCCTTTAATCTAAACCATTCATTTAAAAAAATCATCTTTTAATCTACACCATCCATTTCAAATTTTATATTATCTTTAATCTACACCATTCATTTCATATTACCTAATAATCACCTAACTTTATATTATAAACAAATCAATTCAATTATTCAACAATAATTCACACTTTAATCTACACCATTCATTTCATATCACCTAATAATCACCTAACTTTATATTATAAACAAATAACTTTATTTATTCAACAATAATTCACATTTTAATCTACACCATTCATTTCATATCACCTAACTTTATATTATAAACAAATAACTTTATCAATTCAATTATTATGACTAATTGTTATAAATACAGTATAGTTAGCTCTTATATATCAAGTCAATTAATTAATGAAATACAACTGTTTAAATAACACCGTAATAGAGATAACAATAATGCAGAAAGTATGTAAAAGAAAAATACGTTACTGTGTCATGACAATTATTGATTCAATAATGTGAATTACTGTGCATATGTTACTGTGACAATTATTAGGTTCAATAATTTTAAAAACAGTGCAGCAACAATTATTGACTCAATGATATAAAATACAGTGTAATGACAATTATTAAATCAATAATGCAAAATACTGTGTAACAACAATTATTTAATTGATAATATAAAATATTATGCAGTGACAATTATCGATGAAATGATGCATAACAGTTACGGTGTCAATTATCAGACCAATAATATGAGACACTATGCAATACCGTGTGTTACTGTAGAGTACCGTGTGCTACAGAAAATACAAAAAACTACCGTATGCTACTATTCTTTTATCACCGGTATTTTAACAGTTCCGTTGACTATTTTTATTTAAAAAGATTATTTCTGTCGTTTTCTATATCCGACAAATATTCCGTTGTGGGGTCCACCAATAATTTGTTATTTCGGCGCCGTCGTACGACACGAATATTCCCCGACCAAACGAATATTCCCCGACAAAGCGAATATTGTCCGACAAAATAAAATTTACAGATAACATCCTTAACTTTTAACTTGATCGATTTAACCACTTACTGTTTCAAAAAATATATATAAAGAAAAATTAAATTTTGTATTTCATAAAATTTGGGGTCTTACAGTTCAGATCAATAATAGCAGCGGAATGATCAATCTATTAGAAGAATAATGCAGATTATAATGTCCACTCGCTTCTCTTTTTCGTAAAAACATCATCAACTTTTATCATCTGAAATACCATTAGTCATGATAATAAAAATTCACAGTTCCTGATCATAATCATGCAAATCAACAGTTCATCTTTGCACTACGGGCCAAAGATATTTAATATAGCACCAGCGGTCATGATTATACCAGATTCAGCCTTTAGTCATAATCATACCAAACAACAGTTCATCTATGCACTACGGGCCAAAGAGAACTTTCACCACGTGCCATAAAAGACACCGAACAGATGTATCGCCTTTAACCTATTATATCGCCTTTAACCTATCATCTGTTCAACAAATATATCACATCTGTGCCCCCGGCCACAGATATTCACAACAGCTTGATTTTTGGATGATTAGAATGATATAAATGATGAACAGAAGAAATAGGATAACAATAAGTATCGGAAGTTTACTTTGTACAGATTCAAATAATGTCCATATTGTCAACATGATGTGGAGTGAAATTTAAAAATGATATTCAAGATCCACAGTTCAGAATAACGGTTACAATTCAATAGAAAGGTTCACGTAAATAGGAAGGTTCAGTTGAAATAATGAAGTTCAACTATTATGGAACATATAATATTTTCAGGAATTATAGAAGCAATAGTTCCATAATAAATTTCGATTTAGGAGTATGAAAGAAAATAATATCCCTTACCGTAGCAGGTTTGATTAACAAAAGGTGAAGGAAATTAATACAAAAGGGTTATTCACCAACAGGCGGCAATCTGCTCCGTAAGGTTATTCCCACAATTTAATAGAATTTGAGTACAAAGAGTTATTCACCAAACAGGCGACAATCCGCTCCGTAAGGTTATTCTCAGAGATTAATAATGAATGAATACGAAAGGTTATTCACCAACAGGCGGCAATCCGCTCCGTAAGGTTATTCCCACAATTTAATACATGGAAATAAAAGGCACGTCTTATGAGTAAGGAAGAAACAATATTATTATCGAGAATCAAATAATGATAATCCCTTACCATAGTACGTTTGAATAATGGAAGATGAAAAAGATGGTATCCCTTACCTCAACACGTGACTGGATATTGATTTAAATGAGGTTGATTAACTTGAACAGTACACGTATACTTATAGATCTTCACAAATACTCAAGATGACTTAAGCACACTTAGAGAGAACTTTCACAAGAAGTATTTAGAGAAAGAAAGAAAGAACAAGTAAGGAAGTTTATGAAAAATCCTTAAGTTAAGGCTTCTATTTATAGCCAAAAATCTTATCATTCCTTTAATCTAAACCATTCATTTAAAAAAATCATCTTTTAATCTACACCATCCATTTCAAATTTTATATTATCTTTAATCTATACCATTCATTTCATATCACCTAACTTTATATTATAAACAAATTAATTCAATTATTCAATAATAATTCACACTTTAATCTACACCATTCATTTCATATCACCTAACTTTATATTATAAACAAATAACTTTATTTATTCAACAATAATTCACACTTTAATCTACACCATTCATTTCATATCACCTAACTTTATATTATAAACAAATAACTTTATCAATTCAATTATTATGACTAATTGTTATAAATACAGTATAGTTAGCTCTTAGATATCAAGTCAATTAATTAATGAAATACAACTGTTTAAATAACACCGTAATAGAGATAACAATAATGCAGAAAGTATGTAAAAGAAAAATACGTTACTGTGTCATGACTGTGACGCCCCCAAATCTAGGCCCACACAGCCCAAACTTGAGTCGTCAAAAGACTACAACAAAATTATTACAACAAAGCACAGCGTACAACAATACAGTGTATATTAATACACAACTAAGTCTTCACTATTATTGCCACACTATTTTACAACACGTGAAGACTACGATAGCTATCCCTCGGACTCTCACTCCATTCCCCGGTTAAACCCCGTTACGTTTTCATCTCCTGTTGAAAAACAATGGAAAGAAAGGGTGAGCTCAAATAGCCCAGTAAGAAATATCATGACTAAGATAATGACGAATAAATTATCATTAGCCTTCAACATGTGAGTTCTTGATAGAATACAACATAATACAAGGTGTATATCAAAAACTGCAGTTAAATTCTTGAACAATGTTCAGATCAATAATAGCGGCGGAATGAGCAATCTATTAGAAGAATAATGTAGACTATAATGTCCACGCGCTTCTCTTTTTAGTAAAAATATCATTAACTTTTATCATCTGAAATACCATTAGTCAAGATAATACAAATTCACAGTTCCTGGTCATAATCATGCAAATCAACAGTTCATATACGCATTACGGGCCAGAGAGAACATTCAATATAGCACCAGCGGTCATGATTATACCAGATTCAGCCTTTGGTCATAATCATACCAAACAACAGTTCATCTATGCACTACGGGCCAAAGAGAACTTTCAATATAACACCAACGGTCATGATTATACCAAATTCAGCCTTTGGTCATAATCATACCAAACAACAGTTCATCTATGCACTACGGGCCAAAGAGAACTTTCACCACGTGTCATAAAAGACACCGAACAGATGTATCGCCTTTAACCTATTATATCGCCTTTAACCTATCATCTGTTCAACAAATATATCACATCTGTGCCCCCGGCCACAGATATTCACAATACATTGATTCTTGAAGATTAATAACAGTGATACGAATGATGAACAGAAGAAACAGGATAAACAATAGGTATCAGAAGTTTACTTTGGGCAGATTCAAATAATGTCCAAATTGTCAACATGATGTGGAGTGAAATTTAAAAATGTTATTCAAGATTCTCAGTTCAGAATAACGGTTACAGTTCAATAGAAAGATTCAGAAAATAGGAAGGTTCAGTTGAAATAATGAAGTTCAACTATTATGGAACATATAATATTTTCAGGAATTATAGAAGCAATAGTTCCATAATAAGTTTCGATTCAGGAGTATGAAAGAAAATAATATCCCTTACCGTAGCAAGTTCAAGAGTGTAAAAAAAATGACATTTCTTACCTTATCTAGTGACTGGATATTGATAAAAATGAGATTGATCAACCTATATATTTATAATAAAATTAGTAATTACAACATGTAAACTTCAAAGTGTATGATAACTCATATATTATGAACTATCAAAATTATATATATTTAACATAATTTTTGTAGTATAAAATACCAACTTTAAAATAGTTTTAAAAATAATATTCCAAAATAAATCTTCCAAAGAAAGCTTTTTAAAAATGAATCTTCTAATAGAAGAGTCTTCTAAAGAAAGATTTGTGGATACCGTGAAATATAGGAATTTATAAAATTACAACTCTTTAATAAAAGACTTACTTGAAAAATTCCTGCACTCCTTTTGGCTTTCAAACACTCAAAATAGCCCTACTATTCTCAGAGAAAACTCATAAAATTCTTATAGAAAAATTTATGTATTTTAGATATGATTTTCTTATTCAGCGAAGGGGCCTATTTATAGCAAATGAAGTTACTATGCGTAGCACGCCAAGGAAGGAAAAAAATGAGGGCTGCGCCGCCTAAGGCTGCGCAAACGTTTTAAAAGAAATTTTCAATACTTGCACAGTAACTTTGCACAGTAACTTTAAAATTTTCAAAAAGTGAACAGTAATGAACAGTAACTTTTGTCGTCAGATGAACAGTGACTTTCCCGAGATGAACAGTGACTTTCCCGAGATGAACAGTAACTTCCGTCAGTGAATAGTAACTTTTCCGGGAATGAATAGTAAATTCCGAGAGTGAATAGTAACTTTTGAAAAATAAAATTTTTATTTTTCCCGTGGGTCCAACATATAAAATAAAATAATGCTACAACAATAATTCAACAATAATGTAATAAACACGTTACAGATTATTATAAATTACAGTATATTTGCAACTGTGACAATTATTAGGTTTAATAATTTTAAAAACAGTGCAGCTACAATTATTGAGTCGATGATATGAAATACAGTGTAATAACAATTATTGAATCAATAATGCAAAATACTGTGTAACAACAATTATTGAATTGATAATATAAAATATTATGCAGTGACAATTATTGATGAAATGATGCGCAACAGTTACGGTGTCAATTATCAGACCAATAATATGAGACACTGTGCAATACCGTGTGCTACTGTAGAGTACTGTGTGCTACAGAAAATACCATAAATTACCGTATGCTACTATTCTTTTATCACCGGTATTTTAACAGTTAATACCGTTGACTATTTTTATTTAAAAAAATTACTTCTGTCGTTTTCTATATCCGACAAATATTCCGTTGTGGGGTCCACCAATAATTAGTTATTTCGGCGCCGTCGTACGGCCCGAATATTCCCCGACAAAACGAATATTGTCCGACAAAATAAAATTTACACATAACATCCTTAACTTTCAATTTTATCAATTTAACCACTTACTGTTTCATGAAAAAATATATATGAAGAAAAATTAAATTTTATATTTCATAAAATTCGGGGTCTTACAATGACAATTATTGATTCAATAATGTGAATTACTGTGCATATGTTACTGTGACAATTATTAGGTTCAATAATTTTAAAAACAGTGCAGCAACAATTATTGACTCAATGATATAAAATACAGTGTAATAACAATTATTAAATCAATAATGCAAAATACTGTGTAACAACAATTATTGAATTGATAATATAAAATATTATGCAGTGACAATTATCGATGAAATGATGCGTAACAGTTACGGTGTCAATTATCAGACCAATAATATGAGACACTATGCAATACCGTGTGTTACTGTAGAGTACCGAGTGCTACAGAAAATACCAATAACTACCGTATGCTACTATTCTTTTATCACCGGTATTTTAACAGTTCCGTTGACTATTTTTATTCAAAAAGGTTATTTCTGTCGTTTTCTATATCCGACAAATATTCCGTTGTGGGGTCCACCAATAATTTGTTATTTCGGCGCCGTCGGACCAAACGAATATTCCCCGACCAAACGAATATTCCCAGACAAAGCGAATATTGTCCGACAAAATAAAATTTGCACATAACATCCTTAACTTTTAACTTTATCGATTTAACCACTTACTGTTTCAAAAAAATATATATATATGAAGAAAAATTAAATTTTGTATTTCATAAAATTCGGGGTCTTACACTAAATGTGTAGTAATTAGTTTTTTCGTGCAGTAAAATCTAGGTAATCAAACACTAGTATGGAGGTAACCAATTCCTGAATGTGTAATAACTAGTTTTTTCGTGCAGTGACTCTAGGTAACCAAACACTAGTATGGTGATAACCAAACATTAGTATGAAAGTAATCAATTCCTGAATTTACTTATTTTCGGTATGTACCTATATTTCTTGTTTATCAGCGCTTATTATAACTTAAGTTATGCGACGATCATGGTCTACTTTTTTCCCTCAGGGTGGTGATCAATTATGACTTCTTATTAAATCTCGATGGTGGTGTAGAAGGGTTATGACAGCGTCAATCATTGACGCCACCATGAACGTGAAGATGAACTCGATGGAATTTTGGAGGAGATGACTTTAATTATACTTAATAGCGTTGATATGTTAGTGGAGTCAAAGTAGGAGAGAGAGATGAATAAATTGAATTGAATTGAAATAATTTAATTTACTTTTTCTTGATTTAAGGAATTTGTGAAATTTAATTTACTTCTCCTTGATTTAAGAAATTTGTGAAACTGAAATGATTTAATGTGAGTCTTGCATTGCACTTTTTTTGTAATTATTTTGTGGATGCAGTAATCTTATATTTTTTTTCTTAATTATTTTATATTACTGTAAAGAACCTAATTTTTTAACTTAAAAAAGTTAAACCATTTTAGTCTAGCCCGGCCCGTGGATGACTCAAAATTTTTTTTTTTGTCAAATAAATAAATAATTAAAATTGTAAGAATAAAAGAGAGAGAGAAACGTGACACAGTTGAACGTTTTGTAATATAGATATCTTGAAACATATAAATTTAAGCAGCAGTTGTACTTGATCATTACCTAAAACTTGGGGCTATCAACAATGATACATCTCTCTAGCATTTTGTCAATAAACCTTTCAACGTGGCCACCCCCCACCACAATCTTTGCTTTAATCACGGGCAAAAAAGTCTTAAAAAGCAGCTAAAAGATGTTGCCGATATACTTCTTTCACTTTTGTACCCGACTTACCAAAAACAAATTAATTAGGCCCCGGGCTAGGGGATTTGGGAATTAACTTTTGCTTGTATAATTAACTAACACTCTCTCTCTCTCTCTCTCTCTCTCTCTCTCTCTCTCTCTCTCTCTCTCTCTCTCTATATATATATATATATATATATATATATATATATAAATGTGTGTGTATCTATTAGCTAGCAGTGTAAGGTAAACATTGATCGACTTGATATTAGTATCTGAATGCAACATGAATACGAAGGGTTTCGTCTTTAACTCTATAAGTAGTACACTTGCTTGCAACTAGAGTTTAAGTATTGTACCCACAACCACCTGGTCCACATAATTGCAAAAGCCCTAGGTAACCCACGAATTCAAAGCAAAAATGCAAGCTTGCACTTTCTAAGTCCCAATTTACAGCTACTACTCTTAAATTCAAAGGCAAAAAGAGATCCCGGAGTCCTCTGTCCAATTTTTTGACAATAAAATATATATAATACTAGTTCCGTTCTGAATTATAAAATTAATATTGAGTTTATAAAAGTCAATTTTAAATAATTTTAAATTCAAAATTGATATGAATTCATTTAGTTTATATCAATACAATTATAAATATCATAAATTGTCTAAAAAGTATAACTAGTTACAAAATATATTATTTTCAAAATTAAAATAAATTATATTAATTTTAAATTTGAAAATATCTCAAATTGAATTTAAAAAAATTAATATCAATTTTATAATTTAAAACGGAGGGATTATATTATCTGAGCTCAGTTGACAGTAGAAACTCATGGAAGCACAATCCAGAACATCACCTGCAAGTAACCAATTATGATGAACAAATGACACTATACGGTTAGTTTCTCAGCTAAACTACTCGAATCATAATGGTACCTGATGCATATTCTGCAAACCATTCAATTAAGTTGAAGGACAAACATATGAAAAAATGGGTACTTTAATTGCAAATAAATGAACCAACATCAATTAGCTTAATAAAGAAATTATCCACAGTTAAGAACCTGGGCGATGCTTGTTTATAAAAAAATATACTTAAAATTTGACCATTTGTATTAGTTTAACACTGTTTTAGATTATTTTATTTCATAATAGGGGATTAATAGTCCTTTAAATAGTCTTATAAACTATTTTTTTTTATTTCTAAAGTTATTTATGTGGAATTATATAATTCTGTGAAAATTTTAAGATTAATATTCTCCCTCATTTTAAGCTATAAAATAATTTTATGGGACTAATAGTCCAACATTAAGAGATTAATAATTCATCATCAAAAGATTAAATAGTGTAAAATAGTATTAAATTAAGATAAATAGTTTAATCTCAAATATATTTTTTGCAAACAAACATAGTACTAGCTATTAAGGCAAAGAACCTACCCTCTACAAAAATGTGTAAATAAAAATGAAAATGATGACACGGCTGGGCTGCTACATTGGTCTATGATTTTTCTTCTTCCTTTCCAGATAATCACAATAAGCATTTATGGCTCCAAACACCTCCATCCTAGCAAAAATGGTGAGCGGCAGTTTTCTCAGCCCATATTGCAGAAAAAGTCTAGCTAAAACATCAAGCTCCTGGATGATGTCAGTTTGTCTCAGCAGCCATGGCAGATTGCTTTGCGCCAATAGCGAAGAATTCTGTAATGACTTCAAGGGGCATGCCCTTTGTTTCGGGAACTTTAAAGTACACAAATACCCATGCTATGGCACATACAACAGCATAGAGGCCGAAAACACCAGCAAGGCCTATGGAGGTGAGCATAACTGGAAGCGAGTACGTGACTATAATGTCCCCAAACCAAAATGCGAGAGCTGTTATAGCAATGCAAAGGCCACGGACACGGGTAGGAAAGATTTCTGAGCAAAGAATGTTAGGGATTGGACCGCAGCCCATTACAAAGTACCAAAAGTAGACAACAACACAAACTGTTGAGATTATGGCATGGAGGACAGATCCCATTGGAACGATGTTTCCCAGCACTAATATGATGAGTGAGGCAAGTAGGACAGGTAGTGTACCCAGAAGCAGCATCCTGGAGACGAAAAAACGATCAAGAAAAATGAATTTACCAAATACTACTGCTTAGTGAAATTTAAAATACATGCTTTCATCTTTTGCATATATTTCCAGCATTCTATAAAACATTTGATTGATATTGCAGGCTAATTAAATCTTAAATCATTTTGGCTACAACGGTCAGAAAGTTGTGATTAGTAGAGTAATACAATGTTCATTAACAAACTGTACAAACTGGAAGATTGGGTTCATAATAGTGAATTAGTGATGATATACTCGACAATACCAAATCTCTTTTTCTGCAAATAAGTGTAAAACATTGGAATTCACCAATGTATTGATAGGCCAGCCATAATGATTTGGTGTCCACATATTCTAGTTAAAGACAAGAATTTCTAAATAGTCCATGCCTTCTCAGCAAAGAAGAAGGTTACCTTCTTCCTGCAATATCCATCAGACTCATGCTTGTGAGTCCACTTATAAGGAGAGAAGCAGATTCTGAACTAATGCCCATATTTGATAAAAGAACTCCAGCACCTGCTTGATCAAGAATCTGAGGAGTGTACAGAACCCCATTGATGCCAGAAAACTGAGTACAGAGAATATTCCTATCAGAAGAAGAATATATCTGAGATAATAAAAGGGAACAATAACATAAAGCCTGATAGACTTTTTAAAATTTATTGAGAATAACCCCCTAAAAACATGGGGATGCAAAACCGATAGTGACTCGGCCTTTTAGGTCTCCAAAGGTTGAGCGTAACTCAAAAACAAAAGAAACGAATTACTGACGGCAAACTTCAAACCAAATGCAGGTTTGGGGTGCGTAATATAAGTGTAAGTTAGACTAGGTTGCGTTAAGGTAATGTTATGGGCAATGTGTTTAGTGTTCATTCACTAGATGTAATTGGCAGAGGGAGCTTGAAATAAATTCTAAGATAACGCCAAAAAGAAAGGAATATTACAAACATACATTGCATGACGAAACAATTAATAGGAACCTCAGTGGGCACAGGCATAGCCTTGGTACTGATTGTTATATTCTATATAGTATATCCTATGCCTCCTACCCTAAACTGATCCCAAAATAAATTGACCAAACTCCCTTGCTTAATGTTGCACGGTTTAGATGGTTTCAAAGCTGCCCTGAATCACAATCATGGGATGATTCCTTGATTCAATTAAGAAATCAAATTACTATAGATTCTACAGGTCATTTGTGGAAACAAACAAGAACAGTAGAATATATATTTACTAGATAAGGATAAATATTAAGCCAAGGCAGATCACAAGGTTGTCCTGGTTGACTGATGACCTTCAGGAAAACTCTTCTACTAATATAAACCAACACTACAGCATTATGTATTCAACTGGACCTAGAGTTTATACATAGATGACACCAGGTTATGCTAGGTATACACAGTAACCACTAATTTGAAGTATGAAAAAGATAGTACTACCATAGTTGTCAAATCGTGAATCGTATTGTATATCGAAAACCCCTGTATCGTGTATCGTATCGAAAGATACAGAAACAAAGTAAAAAATATAGTAATATATATTTAAATATATAAAACACAAGCTTGACTATATATAAAAGTAGTCAAGTAAATATTATTATAAACTAAAAATAAATTTTAAAGTTAAACAGTATTCAAAATATTCTAAATTGATTTATTAGATGTTATTTCAGTAATCTTTATAAAATAACGAGAAAAAACGAAAATTCAAATTCACTTTTAATCTATAAAACAAAAAAGAATAATTCAAATTAACAAGTGGAGATTTATATATCTGCTTATAGAAAGTGACACAGAAAAAATAGAGCGACGTTTTTAATTAGATATAATACTCTAAAAAGTGATTAAAGACTCATGAAGCAATATAAAATGTGTTTGTGCTAGAAAACCTTTTCAATTGAAATATTAAAAGGCTTAAAAGTTTTGTTTTTAGTGTTTTGGACTACATGAAATCTTTTTCAAGTTGATTGCTTTTAAAAAGTATCGTGCATTGTATTGTATCATAAGAATCGTATCGAATCGTAATTGAATCGTAAGATACGCGATACGTATCGAATAGTTTCTGTATTATATTATAAGATATGTATCGCACATCGTAAGATTCTGACAACTATGAGTAGTACAATATGATTTTGTGCACAATAAGTTGCGCAGCACCAATGACCGTTTATATAAAGTATGAAAAAGAATAGAATTACAATATGATTATGAGCAAAAAAATTACTTGCTTAGGTTGACAGTGAAACACTGCCAGGGTAAAGATTATCAACCAAAAAGTCCAAAAGGAAGTTAATATGATACTACAAGAATAAATGAATATAATCATTAAAGTGGTCCTCTGATGTCCAATGAAAAGATTTTTTTTTATCTAATCTTCAAAATTTTCCATGTGATAATTTACCAAAAAAGAAAACAACACAACGTAAATAAGTCAGGCAAACCATTTGTAAAGAGATTACTCTTAGTTTAATATGTCAAGTTCCCTTGATATTGAAACAAATTAGTTTCAAGAGGAGCATATGGAAAATTTTGAGCTGAATGTCACCATATTCAACTTAAAATTTAACATACAATAGGAAAATGCAGTGGAACTATCACTGTACCTGCTGAAGTATTTGAATGCCCATCCCAACAATCAATGCTTGCTTCACACCTGGTTCTAGATCACCCCAACTTGACCATCTCCCAACAGACTTAGGTGCTTGAGCCATTGCTGCTCCCACTGGGTGCTGACCAGGAAGATTGTCTACACGAAGAACAGACTCACAAGAGCAGATGCATGAACTACTTCACCTTCTGCAGGGCCATCAATACCAGAAAGAGATAAGACGGAACCGCGACGAGATCCTGGGGCATTCTCTTGGTGTAAGTAGATCCTTTTAAGTTCTTTTTTCCCATCTTCACCTTTCTTCTGTGACCATTTATATGCTAGCTGCTAACCACCTCCAATACCCATACCACTGACTGCTTCACCAGCATTTCCATAGAAGAAGCTGCCTTTGGAGGTAGGACCTACCTCCTTTTCTGCATTAGTAGCTTGACGAGAGAGTAATGGGCTCCGTAAGTTATCATCAGATTCTGCCCCAGAAGCATAAGAGTTTTCGTAGTCGCCATCCTTTTGAAGGCTCCCCTCATCCCACTGTTCATTAGCAGGTTGGTCTGCCACGTTGAACATGCTCCCAGTATGTTTCCCGTCTCTGGAAGCTTCTCATGAACACTACCAAATAAAGTGACCAGGATCCATACGAGACATGCTCTGGGTCGCCATGCTTCTGGTACGGGAGACCATACCAAGAGTACTCTGGCCTCGGACTGATTTAACAACCCATGACAGGCCCTCTTCAGCACCGTATAACTTGATTTGATCTTGCTCTTCAACATGATCCTGGTTGTCTGTGAGCTCATTGTCTGGCTTAATCATGTACTCTTCTATAGTTGTATCACCTCCGCCTCCAAGGCCTTCAACTAGTAAAGCCATTTCAACCTGTAAAAAGAAAGAGCCACAAATTTAAGATCAAGGCCAGTTATTATTTGGATGAATGGAACCATAACTAACTTCAAGTTTCAATCTCAATGGAGTAACTAATCACTACCAGTTACCAATGAGTTTAAGATAAAATGTGTGATTTAGGAAAAGATGTGTCACAATGTACCAAGTGGAAATTAATTTTTCTTTGTTAAGAAAAAATTATCTTTAATAGCAGGTATTCTTTCACTTTAATAATTAAATTAATTTAGATTAGAGTACACCTCACCTGGAGAAAGACATCTTGTATCTTAGAACTGCACAAGATTTCAACATAAATGTTATCAAGAGATCCAATTTCAGTACTGGGGATCATTATGCAGTATTATAGATGTATCAGAATGTCACCTTATAGCACATTATCAAGATTTGTGATGCTTACAGAACCGATATTAATGAGTTTTGATTGCTCAATCGAAGAGGTATGACCTTGAAGAAGGAAACTCTACATGAGCAGAGAGAGAATATTTTGTTGTCAGAAGTTTAGTGAGAAGCTTGGATGGATCAACCTTTAGGTACTCTTTTGTCACCTAATTAAGAAAAAAACTATTGTAAGAAACAATAGTGGTGCAGTTAAAGAAAGCACCCGATCTAGAACTTGAATAGCTTTCGATTGTTGAGGGAAGCATAACTAAACTACGAACTTGGATTTCAGCTACACAAGATACTGTCAAGAGCAAACCCAAAAAATGAAAATAGTTAAGAGACAGTACGTAGTCGTTTTGGAAGTATTAAAATTCATCTTTTCAATGTCAGGTGTCAAATGGTTAGTGGTTCGATTTGTTGTCATAGCAGAGTTTGTTATATCTCGGGAGTTATAAAAGCAGCATCAATGTAATAAGGGAGGACATTAGATATCTCAATGAATTTTTTTTAATTCAATATCCTTTTTGTAGTTCCTTTCTATTTCCTTGTTTTTCCTTTCTGCAATTCCTTCCTTATCTGTTAATTCCTAATTCATCTTGTTTCATGACAATTTATGATTATATAATTTATTACCAGTGCATTCCTAGGTATATGGTTGCTCAAAATCTATTATCTGACTGTGTTACTTCCATTAACAAGTCTCCAGCTCCATTCCGTCTCAATGATCCGGTAATCATGAATCTAGTTCGTGACAAAGTGGTATCAGAGCGGCTGTTCCTCGGTGACTTCCGACTATGGGAGAGGGAATATGATCCATCGATGGTAATTTCTACATATTACTCTTCAAATCAGCAGTCTCACATTCAAAATGATAGTTTTATGCTCACTTATTTACCACCAACTTTTGCTCCCATGGCTACACCACCGATTCCAGTCTCCGATTACACATGGCCTGCACCTAATTACTATATGTTACCTAGAAATCAACCAACCACTTAACCTTACATCTTCAATTCATCTCACCAAGTTGTTCCTACTTCAATTTCTGACACTACACCTGTAATCTCCTTTGTTTCCTCATTACATGAAACGCAATTACCATCCTCTACCTTTCACACAGCTCCACTAACAACATAACAGAACCCTAACCCCATTTTCTCATACCAACTAGTCGACGCAAACGAGTCTAAAGTGTTCGAGGAAAGGCCTGAAAGAATTACTTCAACTAAGGAGGTAGCACTATTAACAGTTGCACCAGATTGTGTCTTGGGTTCATCTGAGTCACAATAGGAATTAGCTATGGTTCCCCCTAATTCAACTAATTATGAGATTGAGCTTGTATCTTGTGTCAAGGAGAAAGAATCGTGGGATATGAACACAAAGGAGAAAATTAAGGCTGCTGGTAAAAAGAAGGAAGGTGGTAATGCATGTTTCAAGGAGGGAAAATATACACAGGCTTCAAAGTGTTATGAGAAGGTTGCGAAGTACATCGAGTATGATACCTCCTCTGGAGAAAAGGAGAAAAAGCAGGCCATAGCACTGAAAGTTACTTGCAATCTCAACAATGTAGCTTGCAAACTGAAATTAAAGGAATACAAGCAAGCAGAGAAACTGTGCACAAAGGTACTGGAAATAATGAATAAGAATGTGAAAGCTCGATACAGGAGGGCTCAAGCTTATATTAACCTGACTGGTCAGGATTTTACTAAAATTGATATCAAAAAAGCTCTTGAGCTTAACTCTGCTAATAGGGATTTGAAGCTCGAGCATAAAGTTTTGAAGGAGAGGATAAGAGAGTCAACAATAAATAATGCTGTCATTATTGTCCCTGCTTACTTGACTGACTCTCAGCGCCAAGCTACAAAGGAAACAACAGTCATTGTAGGCCTCAATGTTTTGCGTATCATCAATGAGCTGACTACCGCTACCATTGTTTATGGCCTTGACAAAAAGTCCTGTAGTTCGGGTGAGAAGAATATGCTTACTTTTGATATTAGTGGTGGTACCTTTGATGTTTCTTTTCTCACAATTGAAGAGGGCATTTTTAAGGTGAAGGCAAGAGCTGCTCTATCTCATTTGAAGCTTGATAATAAATTTCCCAATCATCCTGAAATCGAAACATTGCATGACAGTTTTGTGCGCTCAGCAGAGACTTTCCGGGAGTACAAGTACCTGGGTACACGAATTCGGGTGGATGGAACTATTGGAGAGTACAAATGGATGACATATGGGGAAGCAGCTACTGTTTGCTCAGCTATTGGTTCTGGGTTAATGTCTTATGGGATACAAAAAGGATCTTGTGTGGGGCTATATTTTATCAACAGGCCTGAGTGGATAATAGTTGATCATGCCTGCTCTGCATATTCCTACATATCAGCTCCTTTGTACGACACCCTTGGTCCAGATGCTGTCAAGTTTGTTGTAAATTGTGTCGTTGTACAAGCTATATTTTGCGTGCCTCAGACATTAAACATTTTGTTGAGCTTCCTGTCTGAGATTCTTTCATTACATCTAATAGTCGTGGTTGGAAGGACAAATGATCGAATGTCGTCGCTTCCATCAGCAACTGGAGTTGAAATTATGTCATATTCCAAACTTATTAGTTAGGGCCAAAGCAATTTACAGCCTTTTTGCCCACCAAAACCTGTGGACATCGATACAATATACTATACAAGCGATACAACTGGGAACCCGAAAGGAGCTATACTATCCCATGGAAGCTTAATTGCTAATGTTACTGGTGCAAGTGTTAGACTCAAATTGAATCCTTCAAATATTTACATATCATATCTGCCTTTGGCGCACATTTATGAACGATATAACCAGGTTTTGGTGACATATTATGGAACTGCAGTTAGATTCTACCAGGGGAACAATCTGAAATTGATGGATGATGTGGCGACTCTTAGACCCACTATATTCTGTAGCATTCCTAGGTTGCTTAACAAAATATATGTAGGTATTAGAAATTCTGTAAAGGCGTCTATAATTCCTAGTCAAGTGGTGTTTTCGAGTGGATTAAGTGCTTGCGTTAACATGGGTAGTGTAGATTTTGGGAGGCAAGTTCATGGAGTTGTTGTAAAGTATGGTCTGGATCCTTTAGCTTATGTGAAGAATTTTGTTATAGACATATATTGTAAATGTGGGCTTTTTGAATATGCTTTCAAGTTATTTCAGACCATTGAAGATAGAAATGTAATCACATGGAATGTTATTGTAATAGGGTGTGTCCAAAAGGGAAACTGTGAAGAGGCTTGCAATTATATTTGGGCCATGAGAAATAAAAAGATATATGCAGATGAGGCATCATTTTCTACTGCTCTTCATGTTGTTGCTAGTATTACAGCAATGGATCAGGGTACCTTGGTCCATACTCAAGTGATTGAAACTGGCTTTGGGCTAAATTTATGCATTGAGAAATCATTAATTAAAATGTACACAAAATGTGGTAGATGGATTGATGCTAAGAACAATTACCAGAACAAGTTGCTTGAGATGATAGATTATAGTGAATTACCAGAATTTTTGTATGGCACATGTACTTATGCAGATCAAGGTGGTTGTTTTCATTCTGATAAAGGGCCATGGAAAAATCCTGATATTTTAAAGATGGTTCTTAATGGAGAAGCAGGACGAGCCAGACAGGTTATTAAAGTTCTAAATAGTAAGGGAACGGTAGTTGTTTATGCTAAGCCTTGCGATCCAAAGGTTAAAGGCAGTGTAACATCCACTGCTGAGTCAGGATCTCTAGCTGAAGATATTGCTTCTCCAAAAGCAATGAGGAGTTACTCATATCTTCAGGTGACTCCTATTCGTGAAGAAGCCAAGGAAATCGGATTAGTAAGCTATATTAATACCTTTTCAAGATACGATGAATACGTAACTATAGTCGACAAAGTTGTTGATGCTGAATGGAAGAAGCAAGCATCCTTTGAAAAGCCTAATGCTACCAAAGAAACACCACCTATACTACCAGCTACTCTAAAGGCACCAGAAGGACATTATTTTTAGATTATGACAATGCTTATGATCTTCTTCATGATACTTTACACACTCTTCTATTCAGTGGCAAGTAGTGTAACCAAGAAACTCCCTGAAGAATCATCTGATCATGATCAAAATAATCAGGAAGGGGATGAATCTGATCTTGGATATGGTGCAACACCCTTGGTGTTTGATCTAGGGGATATGGAACTTCCTTTATTGTTCGAAGCCAACGGGTCAAGGCATTTCTAGAGTTTTATCCTTGGGGACAAGGAAATTTTCATGGAAAGGGGAATTGTCAAGAGCAAACCCAGAAAAAATGAAAATAGTTAAAAGTTAGTACGCAGTCGTTTTGGGAGTATTTAAATTCATCTTTTCAATGCCAGGTGTCAAATGGTTAGTTGTTCGATTTGTTGTCATAGCAGAGTTTGTTATATCTCGAGGGTTATAAAAGCAACATCAATGTAATAAGGGAGGACATCAGATATCTCAATGAATTTCTTTTAATTCAATTTCCTTTTTCTATTTCCTTGCTTTTCCTTTCTGCAATTCCTTCCTTATAATTCCTAATTCATCTTGTTCCATGACAATTTATGATTATATTACCGATTACCAGTGCATTCCTGGGTATATGGTTGCTCAAAATTTATTATCTTACTTGTGTTACTTCCATTAATGAATCTCCAACTCCATTTCGTCTCAATGATCCGGTAATCATGAATCCAGTTCGTGACAGATACGCCCAACAGAAAAAATGAAATACAAAAAGAGAAAAAGAAAGAAAGAAAAAAGATCCATGTATTTCAAAATTACGATGAAAAAGGAAAGAAACTCCAATAAATCAAGAAGCAGCTTATATTACATTAGTTTTTTATAATTTCACTAATTTGATTGAGGACCTAATGTGTGTTTAACAAATTAACCAACATTTCAGATCATATAAAAGCATGATACTTAGCATGATTGCCATGAAAAGAGTTGATAACATTCTCACAACACAGTAACAGTGAACAAACCTGAGACATCTTCTCTGCCACGTAGCCTCTGTAAAACCCGTTTAGCCTTTTTCCATCCGCCCTTTACTCACAAGCTACCTTGGAGATTCAGGCAAAGAGTACACTGCCAATACAAAATAAATAACAGAAGGATTGGAGAGAACCCCAAGCATCAACCTCCAGCTAGGAGAATCCATCAATGACATTCCAAAGACCGTGCAGTATGAAAAGAACATTCCAATACAACCAGTAAACTGCGGAAGGGTATTTAACAGTCCCCTTATCTCTGATGGGGCTGTCTCAGATATATAGACCGGGACAAGAGTAACTGCAAGACCAATTCCGAATCCATCCAGTAGCCTTGCCATAAGTAGGACATAAACATTGGGAGACCAAAACATCACTAAACCACTAAGAAAATAAAGTACAGATGAGATTATAAACATGGGATGCCACCCAAGGGAATCTGATACCCGTCCAGAGAATGTTGTAATAATCGTAGCTCCTATTAGTGACATTGCTACAATTAGCCCTTCTAGAGTAGGTTGGGATTCCAAATAGAATTCCCTCTTTATATAAAGAACTGCCCGTACAACAAACCAGACATTTATCTTGCAGCAATGAAAATTGATATTGATCACACGCCAAAAAATAAAAGAGAGAATATTGAAACATGAACATAAAAAATTATACAGAGTGAAATATAGATCTCACGATAAAATTAGACCATGTTGTGAAGGGAATCTGAAATTGATCTACTGAAGTATGAAAAGGCCCAACATACAAGCTTGGTTAACTATATAATTTCACAAAAGTTCATATAAAGCACGACTGAGACTGAGAAAACGCAATCCAAATGCACTTACTGCATCAGCATAATTGCATAAATATATATACCTGCTATTGTTGCATTATCCCATCCTTGCAACAAGTTGCCAATAGCTGCAGCAACAGCTACGAGCACGGATCCACTCATTCTCCTTCACTATACTGAGCTCTTTGATCTGGAAAATGACTTCAATTGCTGGTTGCACTGTTGAATTCTTTGCTAATTTTTATACTCTTTTCTCTTTGGCAAACATGCAAGGAGTGGCTGGATTTGAAATTATAACCCAAATGTAGCTTCAATCACATATTACTGAAACCACAAGATTTCAGTTGTAGCCCCCCTATATAAAGTGAGAGAGAGATCAGTGGCAATGCATTTTCGGCAACTCACACTAAAGACCTTTGCAATCAATCAATGACAATGTAAATATGTAAATATGTAAGTATGAATGTAAATTCACTCAGTAGTCGTATACACACACACACACACACACACACACACACACACTGGTATTTCAGTATTTGATGTGGGTGTTTATGTACAGATCAGTGGCTGCAAGAATTAGAATTTGATGAAATCAACATTATTAAAAGAAATGAATAGACCATATGCATAATATTAAAACTGATTTCAGAACAAAAATCATACAGACATAACAACAAACGTCATATGAACATACAGTATAAAAGAATTTCTGGGTACCCAGCTTTGGGAAATGGAGAGAAGGATTCAAGAACACTGAATTAGAAATATATGCATGGTTATACTGGTTCAAACCGCTGATCCCATTTTTTTATACAACCCCTTTCTATAGTTTGTAAACGAAAGATCCTTACATTTCCAATTTTCCAGTTCGTATGAACATACTCCCTCCATTTAAAAATTATAGATATATTTTAACTTTTAAATTAATTTATAAAATTACAAAAATTAAAATCCACACAAATTGTTTGACGGCCACCATAACTATTGTAAACGGAATTAAAGTTTTGTTATACGTAATAATTTAGATAATGATTTTTTATAAAATAATGAATTTTATTATATAATTAATATATGGAACTCATTATTTTATAAATGATTATAGTATAAATCATTACCTATAGTAAAATTTATAGAATTAACAGGTACTACTAATTGCTATATTTTTAAGGCTTTAAAATATAAATAAATTCATATTAATTTTGTATTTTAGAATTTTTACAAACTGCTTAAATTTCAAAATATATATTTAGTTTGAAACAGGGAGGGAGTAATTGATAAATATTGATTTTTTTTAATTATTATGAGACAAAAACTAAATTAATCTTACTATTGTTTTGCCTAAAAAATAATTTTTCATTATAACATTCTATAATAGATATTAATTAATAACTTACTTTCTCCAATTTTGAGGACATATTTTCTCTTGCATAAATGTGAAATTCATTTATTATTTCTGTAAGTCTTTATATTATATCCACATATTTCACACAAAATATTGTTAAAATATTACATTAATTGCTGTCCCTGTTTATAAACTCTGTGTAAATGCTTGGTTTGTGTCTAAGTATTATTAATGAATTATGATAAATTACTACTACGTGCAACGTGCTACGTGGAGTGAGTCGCAAATTGCCAGGCTCATATTTTAAAGTAGAGAATTGTTATTGTTATTAAAAAAAAAATTGACATACTTATATGAGTATGGTCATATTTACTATTCATGTAACAAGTATTTAGTGAAATTATCAAAAAAAATTATGAAAATAACGATTACCAACACGTACTATATATGGAATAGAATCGATAGTTTTAATTTCTTGTTTTTCTGTCTTGTTGGTGGTAAGATTTGGATATTTTTTTTCTTTTTACCATTGCATAATTTTTCGACTAGCTAGCTAAATCTTAAGTATAAATTGTGATGGTGTAGCTTATATATTTAAAAGTCTATACTCACCGATCTCTCTCAGAGACTAATTATGCTTGCAAATTACGTTAGTATCATCCAACTGTTATTAATGTCTAATGTGATCTTGTTATATGAGAGCAAATTTCATATTGATAGTATGGGATATTAATGTGGGATTGATACAGACTTGAATTTATATTCTTAGACAGCTAGTTTTTCAAGAGAAAATAAAAGATTAGAGTCTATATCGTAATATTTAATATCAAAGCAGACGATCCATGAAACTACCGGTTAAACAGAAAGGACTATCTATAGGCTGGATTAAACAAAAAGGACTACTTAGAGACAGGATTAAAATACTGATAGATGCAAGGCACCAGATCAGTTATAATGGATTAAGCGGAAAGGACTACCTAGAGACCGGATTAAAATACTAATAAATGTAAGGCACCGAATCAATTATAATGGAAGCACGGTGGAATGTTATGAATATCTAATATGATCTTGTTATGATGGATTAAGTGAAAAAGACTATCTAGAGACCGGGTCAAAATACTAATAGATGCAAGGCACCGGATCACTTATAATGAAAGCATGATAGAATGTTATGAATGTTTAATGTGATCTTGTCGTATGGGAATATAGACTTGAACCTCTTTTCTTTGACAATTAACTTTTTAAAAGAAAATAAGAGGTCAGAGTTTATATCGTAACTAACACAAACTAATTAATCAGAATATGGGAATTAATTATATTGGTAGGTAAATAATTTAGTAACGAATGATGAGATCTTATTAGTGTTAAAAAAAATTAATGATAAATTGAGTGTTCATCATTAGCCGACAATAATCCTTAATTCCATGGTTTTGCGGTTTTGCTGTTTTGCACGTGCATGGCATCTTCTCAACGTGCACAGGAGGACCTGATCTCCATCTATCTATATTTATTTATTTATTTTGAATGCTCCATCTATCTTTATTTATTTTTTTAATTAATAATACTGTAATATATAGCTATAAAATTATTTTTCCAATTAAGTCTTTACTGGATGTTTAGGACAAGAGGGCTTCGAAATTTTAGGTTTCAAGTTCAATTCTTAAATTTATGAATATATATATATATATATTACACCTTCCTTCCCGAAAGGTAACTTTAAAGTTGTTAAATAAATAAAATCAACATATTATCCCTCTCACTCCAATACTCAATTTTTTAATTTTATTCATCTAACGACTTTTGAAGTTTTCATTTCAAGAAAGAGAATCTAAAATATGTGTATCTATAGATAAACTCTAAATTTATTGTAATTCTGAAAGAACTCGTACACGGAATAAGGGTGAGCCGTGGGAATTAGCCGATCTACAGGCTACACATCGCTACTAAAACATTCCCTTGGGTGTCAAGGTGGATCAAGTGATTAGAACTTGAATGAGAAAAATGATTTTGGTTATGAAATTTTATGTAATTAATATAATTTATCGCCATTGTGATTTTTTTAATATTATTCTTTGTTTGAAGCAAAAAATAATGTTCTGGCCTCACGAAAGTGAGTAAGGAATGAGGATCAGTGAATGCTTTTGCATAGTAGTTTCATTTTAAAATTGAAGATATAATTTGACTTATGATATTTAATGACTGTATATTAAATTTTAAATGAATATGAATTTATTTAATTTTAGTTGATAAAATTATTATAATTGTATTGTATATAATAAAATCTATTAATCACAAAATTTATTTCATTATAAATTTTTATGAATTATACTAATTTTAAATTTTAAAATTTAATATGTCGACATTTGATTTTAAAAGTCTAATTATATCTCTAATTTTAGAGCAGAAGTATATATATATAATTAGTATAATATATATTGGGAACATGGAGCAGAAGTATTTATATGTAATTAGTATAATATATATTGGGAACATGGATGGTTCTCTACAATGCCAATCAAGTAATTAGTCTAAAAAAAATTAAGCGGTCCATCTAGCTATGGTACCACGTTGGTCTAAATTACATTTAAAAAATAAAAGTATATTACTTGAAAAAGAGAGTTTAATTTGGAATTAACAACCACCCAGATGGACTATAATATTAATAATTCGAAAGAACTGTAAACACATATGCATGCATGCATGCAGGAGTGTGCAAAGCAGTCGGTAAAATGGGTAATTAAATTTTCGAAACCGGCTATACCAAACCAGTTAGTTCGGTAATTTTTTCAACCGGCCCGGTACCGGTAAATATTTCCGGCTAACCGGGACAGGAAATGGTGGCGACTTCAGTAAAGACCGAACCGTGCCGCACCGAAATCTGAATTTGCTTGTGTATTGTAATTCATACTCAATTTCATCATCTTCAATAACGATAATCATCTTCAAGATTTTCCAACGAGTATCATCATCGGCTTAAACTCCAATAGATGGATCTAACCATATGTTCAGATAGCAGTCCTCTCTTTAGTCTGTAAATATGGGTTTTAATATTCGGTAGAGGACAGAGTTTTTAGAACTTGCAAGTCCGTAACAGGACTCCTTCATTTAAAAAAAGAAGAAGAAAATAATAGCTTTTTATATAATGCCATCTATAACATATAATAACATTTGTAAA
Organism: Hedera helix; assembly: GCA_947179155.2. Lineage (NCBI taxonomy): Eukaryota > Viridiplantae > Streptophyta > Magnoliopsida > Apiales > Araliaceae > Hedera > Hedera helix. The sequence goes on along the minus strand of OX359270.1, from coordinate 36,380,784 downwards.
AATTATTCTTGTTTGCTCTGCTCGTGCTACTGGGCTAATGCTTATGGACCTACAGCTTTATATGGTTGGGCTTTAACAGATTAGTGGACTTATTACAAATAAATGAAAACTTTTGAAAATTCAAAAAAATAATAATAAATAAATAAATCGGTATACAAAGGGTATATACCCGACACCATCGGATACGGGATACCGATAATTCGGTAGTTTGGTTCGGTACGATAAGGACCGGTTCAGTACTTTTTTTACTGATGCATACTCATACATGTATGCAAGTGCTGTCCTTGGATGGATATCATATCTCCTACATTCATAACTCCTGGCCCTACCAAAGCCCACCAATATTTGTAATGAAGACACTCTCAATAAGCTTGGGCTTCGAGCGAGTTAAAGACTAAATACTTGGACCAAAATAATTTGGAGCCCAAGGATTCTGGTATTGGATGCCGCCACAATTGTGAATCATGGCTGGAAGTAGGCCTGTTAATTAAGTAACCACGCTAAGAAAATATTTTAACTAATTTTTTGTTGAGAAAAAGATCTTGTATGTAAATTTCATTTTTTTTAATACTACTATTCGGTTGAATCTGCAATGGTTGGCCTAACTCGACCTGAGTTTCACTCCGGGTTAAATAATTTGAAAATTAATATTTTATAAATTAATTTAATATTTTCATAATTTTAAATAAAATTTACTTGTAAAAATATTAAATTAACTTGTGAAAATAACAATTTTCTAAATTTTTTGTCCAAACTTAAGTCCAACTCACTCTCAAAATAAATCGAGCCGACTTTTAACGGCCCAAACGAACAACTTTCAAGGTAATAAATTTATCTTACGGTCCATTTTTTATTGTTGATAGAATAAAATTACATAATTTCACAAGTTTAACAACACAATTTCATTACTATAATTATGAACATTAATTAAACTACACGGATGAACATTAATGAAAAATGCATATTCTTGAATATGAAAAGATAAATAATTTCTTGGAGACATATGGATGTTATTAATGTAGTTGCTTTACAATTTTGGTGCATGATGCATTATTATAATTATGGTGATGGACCATGGCAACATGTTGACAACTACAAAAGATTTTCAAGAACCAAACAATGTCACTATGAGCTGGGTCCGGCCGGGGCCATAAATGTTGGATATTGGATTTTATCCTCTTCCAGCCAATGAGTTCCGAATAACATTCACTCACTAACAGAATATATATATATATATATATATATATATATATATAGACATACATATAGCTGCTTTAGTACATGTCATAATTAGCTACAGAACTAACTATTCCCGCTTAAGATAAAGCTTCTTGTTCTACAATGTCTTACATGTTATATAGTCCACAAATCTCCAGCTCAAATCTACAAGAGCAAGGGATGGGATAAAACCTCGACACAAAGGGGTTGTTCACAGCAAAAGGTAAAGGGGAAAAAAGTACTTGACTTTATTAACTTAAACTTTTGGTATCTGATTAAGTAGTTAATAATAGAGCTGGCGCCATGACTTTGCCAGATCAATACAACTAAAATATTTCATTGTCAAAGATGAAAGATATAAACATATACTTGAGACCAAGTAATTAATTGAAAAAGACGTCATTTTTTGATAATTAAGTTTGGCCCCAAGTATGGGGATTGGAGAAAAATACAAAAGACGTCATGGAAGTAGTTTTTATAACATAACTGATAACATGGACTCCATGTGACTTTGTCAAGGTGTAACCACCAATAGTTCATCTCACCTTATGATTTGCCATTACTATTGCAGAGAAGAAAACTGCCAGTCTCTAACAGTTGTAACAGCGAAGTATCTTGATAGAAATACGCCAACCACCTGAATCCGTTGGACCACACTAATCTTGATAATGTCATGAGAAATGGTAGCTCGCAACTACCAGTACCCTTGGTGGTGGAGGCCATCCGAAAATAAGGGTGTTCACTTTACAACCCCCTAAACTGAGCTGTAAAAGCGGGGAAGATTGAAGAAAATGACAATTACAGTTGAAATGAAGGATCAAATCATGTGAAATATGTTCCTGGTAATAGTGCTTAGTAAACTGCATAGCTCAATATATATATAGATAAGTAAAAAGATGGTGTCTATCAGAATCAAGCATGAAAGATTCATAAAATATGGACACGTGAACTTCAAACCAAACATTTGATCAGATTTTTGTGGAACTTAGTTCAGGTTTTCAAATCATTTTATATATTAACTCTGGATAATATGTCAAATTGAGTTCTTGGTGAGGTTGTCCCACACATTTATGTCAGTAAAATTTACTAGGATACATGCTTTCAGTAACTTGCAGAAGCATCCCATGAAAGTTTGATACAACTTACATTGTGGAAAATTGGCAAAACAGTTTCATCAAGGTTAAACTTTGTAAAGGAGAAGGAACCTATCGAGGCTTCGTTGCTACATTACTAGTTATGAAATAGTTAGTGCCCATTGAAGGACATATGTATATTGGGGTTGGGTAGCATCTCAGAGAATCAATCACTTCTTCTCCTCAGACTAAAACAAGAAGAACTATATCAACTTTAATTTGCAACTTGAAGTTTATTGCTCTTGAGGAACAAATTTTATTTAATTAGATCCTAATCGAGTATTACAATATGCTACTTGCCGCCAGGCCCATTTAGTTCCATTTATTTGACCAGAAGGAAAAAGGAAGGGAAAAAACAGCCCTGTACCTATGTAGAGCAGAACTTTCACCATGATATTTTCCATTTTGGTTAGAAATTCCTCTAAAAGAATAAGCTCATATCAGCTAACAAATAGTGGATGAATACTTTATCAATCTTTTTTTAAAAAAAATTACTATATTAAATTACCTAAGATTGAAAACCAAAGCAGTAGCTGTAATAACCAGACAAGTAATATCTTTGAAAATCAGTCCGAAACAACCACCTAAATTAGGGATCCCCTCAACCTGTGGATAGAATTGGACCATTCACTATCGTGCTAAAACCCATGTAAACATGATTGACCGATACAAAGAAAAATGAAGACAACCAAAACAGATGCTAGATTCTGTTTCAAGAGTTGTAAAAATGCTAAATGCGTACTTCATTTTATATTGAGGGATGTCAAATACAACATGCATCTCCCTGGTTATGTAGTCGATTGAAGACAATTGTACATCTCATTTTTGTTCAAGAACTTAAAAATACAGGAAATTGAAGCAGAATTTGTGGGGGGAAATTAATAAAATAATCTAAATTTGCGGGCGAAGGATCAGAACCATATCTGTAAATGGATTACTTAAACGAGAAGCAAATGCTCCGGCAAAACCTCAGCTTTCTTCCAACTCAGTGACAGCCCTTTTTCCTGTATTGTAAATAACAAAATCAAGTGAGCTTCCAGCCTTCCACCTTACTTCCTGACATTTGCTTATTAGTAGTACATACAAAGTTCACCATGTTTTTTTTGGATGCTTTATGTTGATCACACTCTTCCTTTGTTTAATGATTTTACTCCCTCTTAATTTCTAAATTTAATTATGTATTAAGAGGAAGGGGGAAAAGGTTACTCCAGCCCACTCCCAATAAATACCTAATAATGGAACCACCTTGGCCTCAAGGAAAATGGCTACAGAAATGCAAAATTCTAGCCTACTGCTACAAGTGTCCACCCACATTGCCAGTTGTAAATTTAAAAGATGAGTAGTTAGGTTAGGCGCAACAAGGATGCATAAACTTACCGAGAAAACTCATAACATTGTCTTTTGCCCAACCTACTGCAACTCAGGTTTTCACATACTCCATGTCATTGCGTTTACGTTTGTTAGACGTTGAAAAGAAACATATAGAAGCCCAAGGTTTCTTCTGCTTGACTGGTTGTGCCTTGACATCCCTCTTTGCAACAAGTTCAGCCATATACTGAACAACGGCCTGAGGAGCATCAAACCTTTAGTTAGCATCATATCAAAACTACCAATATCATGGCATTCGTAAAAACAAAATGAATTACCTGTGCCCCCATGTCGGTAACACTTCTTGGTGCCACTTCCAGAGGATTTCCTTCCACATTTAAGACGTGTAATTTTGACAGCATCCTAAAAGAATCTGGAAGTATTCTTATCTGGTTATTGCTCATATCCAACTCTTCTAGCATCTCAAGGTTCCCTATGGACCTTGGAAGGTATTGTAGATCAGCAAAATTGTTGCTTATGTTCATTTTTACAAGTGTGGTGGCAAAACATAAGCTCTCAGGCACAGACGCTAGCTCATTGAAACTTAAATCAAGCTCCCTCAAGTTTCCCAGAGATGCCATTGTGGTAGGCAATCTACTGACATTATTATAACGCACAGTCAGGATCTCCAGGGACGCGATTCGTCCTACGGCTTCAGGAAGGGCTTTAAGACGGTTATAGTCTGCTCGGAGCTCCTTGAGTGAGGAGCAATGAGCAATAGTGTGTGGAAGTTCTTCAATATTGTTAGTCTCAATATTCAATAATTTTAGGCTAACAAGTGACCCAATCGACTCAGGAAGCACTTGAAGAAGATTTGAGCTCAAATCAAGCTCCTGAAGCCGAACCAATCTACCAAACGTAGCAGGCAGGGATGCCAACTGATTCCCCCTTAAATCAAGAAAAACCAAGCTGAGGATATCACCAATAGTCTCTGGGAGTTCACTGATTTTGTTTGAATGCAAATCTAATTTTGTCAATGATGAAAGCCCGCCTATCGTGGCCGATAAGGCCACAATCCTATTTTCAGACAAATCCAAGGTAATCAAACTCAATAGCTTCCCAACTGAATCAGGGAGCCATTCAATTTGATCCATCAGCTTACCCCGAAGATTGAGATCCCTCGTCCCTTTTTTGGAAGATACTTCAATTAAACTAGCTAGCTTTATAAGACTCAATTTCTCACCATCTTGACCTTCCAAAAAAGAGAGAGAAAGGATCAGCATCATCACACGGAAACATCATTAATGTCTAAATTCCAATCAGAAAAACATCAGAAAATTATTCTAAATACCAAGTTCCAAACTAACCAATTAAGTACAATAACTAAATAACAAAAGCCCAAAAAAAGAAGGGGAAAAAAAGGAATAAGCAGCAACATATTAATAATTAGAACTTACCTGAACTAATCACTGGTTTCAAAGTAGAATCCACTATCTGGGGAGTTGAAAAATGCCCAGATCGAAGTCCAACTCCAGTTCCGTCACCATAGAAAGTAGACTTAGCCTTCTTCACATAACTATCATCTCTAGTAGTAGAAGCTTTAACACCCTCCTTTTCATAAAACAAACTCGAAGACGACGTGGTAGTCACAGGAGAATTAAAAGAAAACGAAGCCGAATTCGTCAAAGACAAACGGCCAGACAATGTAGAAGCCCCGGACTGGGAATTCGAGCCCATTGCTGAAGGGAGACATCTAGAAGCTCTCTGAATCAAATCGTCGAACATCGAGTGGGCGTTCTCGAGATCTAACAATTTCACAGCTTCTCTCTTCTGTTCATTGCTTCGAAAAAGTACCAAATTCTTCTGCATCTCTTGCAATATCATGAAGAGTTCTTCGGGAACTTCGAGGTTTTTTTCTTGCCTAGCAATGGCGTCGAGCCTTGCCTGCTCCTCGTTTTCCACGTTCCGGATTAATATCTTTGCTGCTTCAATTTCTTCAATTCCTGGTCTTGTCGGCAGGGATCTGTGAATTCTCATAATTTCTTCCACCACCTCATCGACAGATTTTGGAGAACATGACTCCATATCTGTTGATTTCTTGAAAACCCCAGAATCAAACACAAATTCCCACAAAGATTATCTCAACTCTTTTGGTTTTTCAAGGCAAACCCAGATTACAAAAACGAGACTCGGCTGCTTCGAAAACCCATAAAAACACTGAGAAAGTAAAAAACCATTAAGCCATTTAAAGCAAAACAATTGCAGAAAACAAAAACTAGTATAGAAATGGACCTTGGTGTTTAAAAGGATCAATCAATCAGCTTATATATTGACTAATGATAGAGAAAGGGTCTGTTTGGGTATCAGAGAATTTCATAATGCGACTATTCATGTAGACTGCGGCATTATATTTCCATTTTATTTATTTAATTAAAATTTCTGGATAGATAATTTGATCCGAAACCGGAAAGGCGGAAACACCGTGAACTCGATTAGGACTAATCGCGCTTTTCTGAAATACCTAAAATGCACTTGTGATAATTTTGGAATGACAATGAAGCCACTGGCTTTTCTTGGATGCTTTTAATGAATTGACGATCACCTCCTCCCGGCCCTCCTTGTTCAACTTTTGTCTATAAATAAAGAAATTTATTTTTTGATATTTTGTGTTGGGTCTAATCAATATAAGCCAATTAAATTTCCTTTTTTTGTTGATTAAATTAAAGTTTCTTCAACCCAATTAAGTACTTATGCTGAATAGTATAATAAGTTGGCTAACCTAAATAAGCCTATTTGATAACTTGAAACGGAAAACTCTTAAAAAGGTTAAACTTTTCAGCCCGCCAAAAAAATGTAAGAGACTGATTAATATTTTTATATTAGTCTCTCTTATACAGACGTAGGACTTAGGGAATATTTGATAAAAATTGAATGAAATAGTTTTGAATACTTAATTAATCTGAATGAGCTGAATAAAATAAATTTCTGAATACTGAATGAAAAAAATTATTTGATAAGTGACATATCTGAAACATCTAAATAACATATTTTTACTATTTTACCCATCTGAAAAAATTTAAAATTGTTGTAAATTTATTTAATATTACTTAATATAATATTTAATATTTTTTTTAAAAAAAAATTACTTCATTCAGCCGGAACTTAAGCATTCAACTAAAAAAATTAGACTTATTCATTCAGTCCAAAAATCTAACCGATTCAGCCATTCAGCCCCATTCAACTCTAAACAAACGCACTGAATAACTGACCGATTCAACCATTCAACTTTATTCAAATACTATCAAATAGCCCCTTACTCATTATTTATCTGAAAAAGATCATATAAAAATATTAATTTTTAATACAAAAATATCAGTTCCCAAGATGGAACTTAAGTCTGAATTGTTGAACACGGTTAGCGGAGACTTTTTTAATAGCGTAAATCTTGGTCTACTAATAATTTATAAATAAATTCATAAATATTGAAAGACAAATAAATTTTTCACCACAAATATATTAAATGTCTCACATTTTATAGTCAAACATTTGGTTATCATCCACTATTTGCGACTTTATTTGCAAATGATTAGTGTGCCAAAATTTATTCTTTTGCTTCAATACAGATAGTGAAGGTTATAGGCGTGAGAGAATTGCTGCTGTAGGTTTATTATGCTGTGAGCGTGAGGGAAGGAGTTTTATTTTGGGGATATATCTTTTATTTGGTGATGATAGTGTTAAAAAGAATAAATCTTGTTGCGCTAATTATATATTCCCTCTGTCTCAAGATAAAAGTTTTCTATTAATTTTTATAGTCAAATTGATTATTTTTAAAATTAACAATTAAACATATATATTTAGATTTTCAAAAAAATAAACATTGATATTAGTACTAAATTGTATGTAGTTTATAATGTTTATAGACTTTTTATATATATATATAAAAGAATAATAAGATATATTAATTTGAAAAATGATCAATTTGACCATAAAAGTTAATAGATAACTTTTATCCTGGGACGGAGGGAGTATAAACAAACTCAAAAATAGTGAATGATAAATAAATATTTTTACTATAAAATACGAATCATTCAATATACTTGTAATAAATCTTCAATATTTATGAATTTATTTTTAAATTATTAGTAAACAAAAATGTACTCGAAGCAAAATCCACACAAAGATGCCGTCCAATAGGATAAGTTTAGGAGGGACACAAAATCAAGATAAAATACTTAATTTTTAATTTTATCAAACAGGAGTTCACGGATCAAGAATGGTTGTGCATGCAATAAAGAAAGAGATGAAGATATTATTAGACCGGCATGGTCCACCACTAATGGTAATTATAACTTTAATAACCTTCCAATCTCGCGAAACATCCACATAATATATAATTAGTACTAATTATTGGACCATAAATATATTGCCGTTTGAATTATAAAATAAAATAAAATGAATATAATAATTTCATTAGCATTTTAAGTGCATGCTTGATTGAATTTAGGAATGAAATTAAAAAATTAATTCTCATGAAAAAAGAAAAAATATTAAATTTCACTGACAATATATATATATACACACACACACACATATGCATATACACATATATATAGGGAATGATTCATAACCAAAGGAGGATGTGAGTTATTTTTCACCTAACCCAATTTTATTCATCCGTTGCAATATCTAATGGCTTAAATAAGAGTATATCATTCATCCGTTGCAATAACCAATAACTTAGATAGGAGCATACTGTAGAACAATTTATAGCATTACTGCACAATTATTATGCTGTATATAGCTCACAAAAAAATTATTTATATTACCTCTCAAATGTTAAAAATTAAAAATAAATAAATAAAAAAGAGTATTGCATAACAGTTTTGCGATACCCCTAATTTTATTTTTTCCTTGTCTTTCATCATCAGTTGATTTTTGTCCATCTGTTCTAAGATTCTGAAAACAAAACAAAACTAGATTGATGGATTCTGAAAATTTATTCATTTTACCAGTACTATTCAAATGAATAACAAGGTATTCTCTCTTTTTATTTCATTTCGTAAGAAGAAGTCATTTTATTTTGTCTCATTATTTCAATTCAAAAATAACATAAATAATTAAGATCTCTAAGTTATATATTGTGTGTATACTTGTCTTTAAGATCGTCATCAACCTAATATATTCCTTTTACTATAATTGAAAATCAATTTATTTTTATGGCTTATAGTCTCAATACTTCAAAATAATACTCCAACAATTAACACCACAAAGAGCTACTACTTTGACAAATCTAAGGTTGGTGCCTTAAAACTAATTAAACTATACAAAAGTATATTCAAATTTCAACTATCGAAACACCAGATTCAAATGGAACAAGTACAAAAGTTAAAAATTTATATTCCTCAAGTCCATAACTTGCATCATTTTAAAATTCCTAAAAGATAATCGTTACCAATGCATTGAGACAAAAGAAGTATTTAAATTTTATAATTAATAATTTTTATTAAATTTATAATAATTGTATTAATTAAAATTAAATAAATTTACATCAATTTAAAGTTTAATATACCTTTGTTTTATTTTAAAAGTCAAATTATATCTCTGTAATTTTAAAACGAACGAGGTAATTGTTATTCATGATAATAGCTGGATTTTGTAAACTTTTGTCTAGCTATGTTACTTTGTATTTGTCTTAAAAATAATTATCATGTCTTTATATTTTTTGTACGGCTAATATTATGTCTCATACATCAAAGTTGCCATGTGTCTTGAAATAAAATCTATATTTATGGATATTTACTATCACTCTTGGCTCTTGCTCTCCCTTTTTTTTAAAGAACCAGTTGTTCTTTCTTAATGATATAAATAATTAAATTTATTTATAATAATAATGTATCATTATGATAATTGGGACTTAAAAATATTTATATAAAAAAAATAAAATCTAATTGATTGGCAAATGAATCGGAGGATCGTCGAGTAATAATACTAGGGGTGAGCAAGAAACCGAATTGCCTCCGAAACCGCACCAAAAATCGCACAAACCGCACCAATTAAAACCGCACCAACGGTTTTGGCGTATGTGGCGGTTTTAGGTGGTTGAAAAACCGCAAATGCGGTTTGGGTTTGGTTTTTGAGCAAAACCGCATCTAAGAAACCGCACCGCACCATGCACTATTAAATGAAGCATATCAAGAAGTACAAATATTTAGAATTATCGCAAATTGTAATTATTTCTATTTAGAATTTTCATATATAAGGATAAATCATTATTCATGTTTTTAGATTCTATTTTGTTTTTGTTTATACAAAATATTATAAGTAAAATTGTATATTATCAAAGTAGTATTTAATATTGCGTGATGCTAAATTGTTAATTTCAATTGCATAAAATTTAATTATTTCAATTGGTTTTGGAACCGAAACCGCACCAAACGAAACTGCACCAAACGATTCAAAATCGCACCGCACCAATTGCAAGCGGTTTCATGTGCGGTTTTGAATTTGTCAAACCGCACCTAAGCGGTTTCATGTGCGGTTTAGGCTTCAAACCGCACCAAACCGCACCATGCTCACCCTTAAATAATACGATGGAGGCGGCAGAGAGTACATGATCCATCATCCATCCAGGTGTCCATGTTCATTCTTGGGACACTTGTCACCTTGTAACTATTTCAGAGGCCCAATTGAATCCAGTTGACTTCTCACGCCATAATCATCGTTCTTTCATTCATTCAAGCTTCTTCTCTTCTTTTTTTCTAATTGGGCTGGCTGGTGATGGGCTGTATGGCTGGCCCACTAATTGAGTCACTTATGCTCACGTTCCCTGCCTCTCATTTCATTATGAAGAAAAAATGATTCTCTCGGATACAAGCTCATGCTTGGGCTGTCAGATCGTCAATTCATACTCATTTCATTACGAGAGAAGATTTGATTCTGTCGGATACAATCTCATTTCATTTTCACTTGGTAAGTTGATTCAGATGTTGGTCTCATTATCTTGACAGTAAAATTATTATCAGTTATAAATAGTTAAGAACAATTATTCATTCAAACAAACATCAACACACATATAAGACTGGTCTAAATACGAATTTAAAATGATGGTTGATCAGACATATTTGTTAGGCAATTATTAGTAGTTTAATGTTTAAATTTAAATATTTGTTAGCCATTGACTGTGATTTATTAAGTAGACGGAGATGTCTACTGCAGGTCTATTTTATAATTTATAAATATGTATGTTCGGATTTTGAATTACAGATATTGGTGTGCGTCTTGCAAATCTTTAGCCGATTGTAACATTTATATTGAGTGTCAATAAAACGGTTGGGCATTACCTATAAATTGTGTGATTGTGTGTGTTTTTGCTTAAAATATACATTATGCATGTGATTGAGTTTGTTGACTAACTAAGTTTGAGACAAGCTTAGGTCACAAACTTTTACGATTTTTTTTGTGTGTAAATCGTTGTCCTGTGACAATTGGTATATTTAAGACATGAATTTAGTATATTAAATAAGTTTAATATAAATTTTATTAGTTGCATATCCACCAAATTCGTAAAACTTTATTGTGGGTTAATACATGAGTAGCAAAAGTTGTAGTCGACCGCAAGTGTTCGTTTAGTTCGAATCTCAAATTAATTATGAATAAATTGAAATTAAGATTGAGATGACTTTTAGATTTGTCCATCTTTTTACTTCTCACATGTTTAAAGATTTATGCATCTTGTTATTCAAGTGTACTAGTAGTTAATATTCAAAAGCGTACACTATCTTGAAATTTCCAACCATTTTCCTTGCACAATTACAGATGGTACTAGAGACAAATTTGAAGAAGATGTGGGTCAAGAGTGGAAAAAAATTTACTTTCCACATATCTATAATTAGTATTTATTATAATAGAAGAAATAATATTTTATTATACGAGTTAACTAAAATATTTTGATTAGTCATAAATTGAGTTAACCTATGAAACTATACCTAAATTTAATTGGTTGATATATTTTTTATTTACATTATCTCATAAGATATATATATGTGTGTGCGCGCGCATGTGTTGATATATTCCCTCATTTGGTAGGCAACTATTTCATAATCTATAGTAGAAAATTTGAAATGTATTATATATTTATTTAGAATCTTTTTTTTTAATTATTCTTCTTCTCCTTTTTTTAAAATTTTTATTTTATTCTTTTGTTTTGATGAACCAAGTGTTTTATTAAACACTAAAAATGAATATAAATACTAGGATTATACGTCTAACTATTTTTATACATAATGATAACAATAGCATTATAAAATCACTTTATATAAGAATTTTAACTAATATTTGTAGTGGTTTATTATTACGGATACAAATTTCTTTTTAGTTCGATTAAAAATTAGAGATATAATTTTATTTTAAGACTATAAAGTGATACAATAAACTTAATTTGTTATTATTTTTTCAATATCATTTATATTATCACACTACCATTGTCTAGTTAATATTCAAAATACATTTGATAATATAAGTTATAATTAATAAATAAAATACAATTATAAATACCATGCTTGGCACTGGACATTAAACTAATATAATAAATAAGACAAAATTGTAGTTCAACCCTAAATTTTTGGAGTGACTCTTCAACCCTAAACTTTAGTAATAAATCCCAATTATAAATTAAATCTATACATATAATAAATAGTAGAAAATAGTCTCTCAATCTTAAAACTTAAGAATGGTTCTATATCCCTAAAATGTTGGAATAGAAACCTAAAATTTAGTAGAAGGAACTATTTTTTTCATATGTTATTTAATTTCAAATTCTTTTCATCTACATTTGTATTATCATAATTATTTACTCACCATTATCTCTCATTCTTATACATTTTCTAATTTAGTTAATGCTCTTTAAAATTTATATTATTGATAATAATATTTTATTATTAAATTGTATAAGTATAACTATTTGGGTTTAATTAAGATTTTATTATTACATAAATAGATTAACACGGGAATATAAAAACAAATAAATTATTTTAAAAAGGAATACTATCATTTATATTATACAAGTAGACGAATTATTATTGTAAAATTTTAAATTTATTTAATATTTTATCAATAATTAGTTATAAATTATTAGTTAAATATGATATTTTAGAAGAAAATATTTTCTCTATATAAAAATTATTGTACACAATATTAATCTATTATTTATAAAATTAATATATTAGTATAATATATTATAAAAAATATGAATAATACAATAGTTGTATAACAAAACAAAACTCATACTTCATATGAGATAATGCGCTAGTTTCTATAAAAATAGCTTTGTTAGTTTTGCCACCATATAGATTAATATATGTGACTAAGTAAAGTAATAAAAAAAATGATATTTTTATAAATAAAAATAATAATTTCATAAATTTTTCTTCAGATAACTGGGTCAACTCTCGGTTGAATTTTTTTTTTATAAAATTAATAATTTCACTTGTAAAAAATATTAATTCCCAAAAATAAAGAACTTATCACTAAAGTATTACGTTTAGTCTAGATTTAAGTTGGTGGATAAGAGTAAAATCACAATTCATGCACTTTTTTCTACTTTTTTCAGTTTGGTTGGTGTCTTACGAAGGTAAGAAAAATGTTCAGTCCCTCCTTTTCTTTTCAATTAACCAATAGTGGGTCAAATTTTAGCATTGTCTTAATGAATTAAAAGGGAATAGCAAAGGTAAGTCAATAACTCCCAAATATCGAATTTGCAAGTGAGTCAATAATGACAGTAAAAAATGCTCGTTTAACACGAATCCCCTCCTATTAATATGGTTATTTATTTTTATTTTTATAAACGTTAGTTTTTTCATTTTATTATTTTCGTTCACGAAATTTATTACTCCCTCTTTTTTATTATATTGGTCGTTTTAGAAATTTTTTTTCTTTTCAAAATATAAGTCGTTTTATATATATCTAGGAGAAAAAATCTAATCATTTTTTACTTTACCTTTAAAAATAAAGTAATTAAGAAAGAGAATGAAGAGTAATTAATTAATGTATGAGTACTAATAGAATTTCAAACTAACATTAATTACCTAACATTAGTATTAATGAGATTTTTTAATATATGTAATTATATTTTAAACGACTTATATAATAAAAATGAAGAAGTATTTCATTAAACAAATTATGTTGTTTTCTACTATTCATTTTATTTATTGAATTTTGACTAGTATACCCACATAAATTGAATAGATTACTTGAATGACTAAAGTGTTTATATGAGTAAATTTAATTGCCCTGTATGGAGTTAATAGTGTTTACTCATTTTATGACATAATTTTCACTTTTTATTAACACTAAAAACAACCAAAAAAATTAAATAAAGAAAAACATTGTTGGTGCCAAATAGTGAAATAGACATGCACAAATTCGCGGTCCGCAGGTCGGCCTGAGCCCAGCCTGGACTACAGGCCATTACTGTAAAATGATCTTTTATTATTATGTTATTATTGTAAATATTGTTTTTGTCTTATAAATATTTGTCTATATTCAGTTAATAATAAAATAGTTATTTACTTATTTTGTTATATGTTTAAAATATTAAAAAGGTAGCCCACCTATTTATCTTTGTCTCCCATTACAACTAAAATGAGTGAGAGAGAGAAAAACAAAATAAAAAATTAAGATATAAGAATATACCATATAAAAAACTAATAAATTATATGCATTCTCGAGGAGACTTGTCTCTTAGTTTATTTTTTTTAAAAATATGCTTCACTGTCAAGTTTATACATATTTTTAGATTACTCTAAAGACAGTTATACAGAATTACAGAAAATGACCTGAACCAAACACCTGGCCTGCAGGTCTCAAAAAATCAAATTTTCGTTAAGAAGCCCAACCTGGCCTGTAGACCCAAAAGTCAAAGTCTGTCGTGACTTGATCAACGATTAAAATTTGTCAAGTCGGCCTATTGCGCATGCCTAGTGCCAAATATGATGATTGAAGTACAATTTTTTTTTAATCTGATTTAAAGAAAATAAAACAATAAAAAGAAACTACAAGGACAAATTATAAAGCTTATAAAATTCTAAACTAAACCATGGTTACAATCCGGGTTGGTTATCCGGTTAGGGTTTAGTAGTGAAGTTTAAACCTAGTTGGCTTTCATCTTGGTTCGTTGGTCTGGCGGCAACACAGAAGAGAGACCAAATTGCCTACCCTCGCAATTCCTCTGGGTTTAGGGTTTATTGCAGCAGATTTTCTCTCGTCTTCTCGCGAATCCACTAATAAGTAAGCTCTGCTAGCATAGATATACGTCTGTGTATTGTATTTCGTATATTAGAGCAAGTTGCTTTTGATCTTTTGAACAGTTAAAACCTATGTTCGCATATTGTAGTCGTAGCAGTTCATTATATTATCTAGGTTAATTTCAGTATGTTTGTGAATAACAATACTATAACTTGTGAATTGGTTGTTTTGATTCTGTTTGCTTTGGTTGATCGGAATCTTATAATTATTAGAATATACCCTCTCAGTTTTACTAAAGATTACCACTTGTAGCATTTACAAATTTTAAGGATATATTTTTGGAGCTCCATGTTTACCCCAACAACTTTGGCTTTTAATTTGGTGTCGGCGTGATAATGAAAATTTGATGGTAAACTGTGTAGACTATTTTCTTGAAACTTAAAAAATTAGCATATGGTAATCTTTATGTGGAATAGGGGGGATATATTAATTCAACATATGTTTTGATTTATTCATATTATGCTATGTCTGATATGTTCACACACTTGTCTATCTTTGTAGGTTTAATTCATTTGATTGGTTTCTTCCTGACCCAGGCTGAACCTTGTGCTCATTGTTTGTGTAAATAACAATGGGCGTGCAATTAGCAGATGCGCAGCAAGTTTTTTCAGATATTGGAGATGTTAATTTCAGTGATTTGGAATTGGCCTATCATGTCAGGGATACCCTTAAATCAGTACGCTCGGTATGGATCTTAAGATATAGTTGAAGTTTTTATTTTTGCATAAATTCAAGCTATTTTTGTAACCTTAATTATCATGAAATCAAAAGCAAGAGTCACAAGAGTTTGTCTTGGCTTTCTGCAATGATAGTGAGTCTATTTTTGATGCCTGGTTAGATGCGTGTTTTCAGAAATGTAGGCAACTTAACTGTTTTTCTTGGGTTGTGCTTAATAATTCACATTGAAGAATTCTAGCAGCACAAGTCAATTATCATTGTTCTTTTGTTTGCATGTTTTAGTTACAGTATCATTGCCTCTTTAGTCAGGGCATCCACAGTATTATTGCCTCTTTAGTCAGGTGCGGAATGCCCTCTCAAGCCTAGCTGAGCAATTGATCAGTTCAGCAGTGCCCACCATGATTTTTGGAGGAAAAGAAAACTAGTAGTGCTTTATTATTTGTTATTTCAGAAATTAAGATAAAAGTGCAAAAATGTACCACCTTCATCACCATGATTTTGAAAAAATAAAATAAAAAACTGTAGATAAATATTGACCACTTTGTCTTATAGATGGGGTTAAATCTTATGTTATAGAGACCTGGATGGAGTGTCTGGTTAGACACGGTATCTTGAAGAGTCCAACACGGGTACTCTTCAATTTGGCCAATTTTTTACACTAAAATGAAGTGTCCAATACTCGCACATTTGTCTGAGTATCAAGCGTCGGACACATGTACTTTAAGGCAAAGTGAAGAGTCCATGTAACATAGGGTTAAATATTTATCTTCTGCCACCTTGACAAAAATTTGAGAGCCACTGCTTGACCCATATGAAGTATATTTTTTAAAATGTTGAATAGTAGAGTGCATTTTCTTTTTCTTTGTGGGTTTCTTTTATCAATTTAGTAGAATGTATAGCAGGCTGGTTCATAACTTGATTGTAGAATTTAGCATATTCTTGGCATTTGTTCATCTTTGGAGTCTTTTTTAAGTTATTCACAGCCAATTTTTACTGGTTCAGGGTGAATGTGACAGTTATCATGAGCTGATTGGGGTTCTTCACCACACTGAACGCCTTGCACCTGATGAAGTTGCCATGCTTGTGGTATGTTGAAAAGAAATCAAACCATATGTTTGAGGAGGTATATGTGTTCTCTATACATGGTCCTTGGTTCTCCTAATATCGTTTTTATTTGATTGATAGACAAGTTTGAAGGCACTATCTGGAGCAGTTTCGTACATAGATTCTGATCACCATCAATTGCTTCTTTCTTCTGTAAGTTTTGAGATTACAAATATATCTGCTGTTTTTTTTTGCGTATAACTGTGCTTGATTATTTAAATCTCTTCTCACAAGTGGGTGTTATTCAGATAAGTGGAATGAGCTTGTGGAACTATGGGCCGGATGTGATGGATGTGTTGGTTGAACTAATAGTTTCCTTAGTACGCGATCTTACTGACTTTATAGAAGTTCGTTATTTCAACAATTTCTGTTATTTTTTAGTGATTATTTCAATCCATCATATTGTAGGCTGCAGTGAATGGAAAATACCTCTATTTATGCTTGGATATGCTTGTTAGGAATTTTGTGCCGCCTATATCTTTCCTTGGGTTACTAAAGCAGCCACGGGGTATTGCAAAAAAGGAGCAAGTTCTTTATCGCGTACACTCAGCATTGAAAGACATCGCTGATTTAGTTCCGCTTGCACCATTGAGACTGGAGCAAATTATTAAGGAGAAAATGCCATATAAAAATTCAAATCAACCTTGGATTGTAATTCTTCTTTACTTTGTTAAAAGAAAATCGTGCATTACTCATGATTCCAAGTACATTTTTTGGTTTGTTTATGTTAGGGAGTCTGGGAGTCCATAATTAATATCCTACTACACTTGTTGAACCCAACTTTCTAGTAGGTCCTTCATTATGGACTCACCAGGCTCAGTAACAATATCTTTACTCTGTGCAAGCATATACCACCTCGATAGTTAGAAAGGCATACAAGCAAAATGAGAAGTTTCTTTGCATTATACTGCCTCCAAAATGAGAAGTTTCGTTACATTATAGTCCCTCCGCTCCAAAATATTAGATCAATATTGAATTTTTAAAAGTCAGTTTTAGACATTTTTAAATTCAAAATTGATATGGTTAATTTAAGTTTTAAAAATAATAAATCTTATAATTAGTAGTACATTTTATATAGTTCATAATAATCATAATTATATCGACTAAAAATCAATGTAACCATATCAGTTTTAAATTTGTAAATGTTTCACTTTGGCTTCTAAAAAGTCAATTTTGATCTTATATTTTGGAGTGGAAGGAGTTTTATTGTTGATTTGTGGAGCTGACACCAAGTTGTTGGTCATTAATTTGTTCTATTAAGTACGACATGGAAATGACCAATCGACTTTTGGCAGATCTGTGTTAAATACCATTCTCTATTAAAGCTTTCTACCTTGACATACTAGGCTTCTTTTTTGTGCTTTTCGAAGCTTTCAGATGCCCATATAGTGTAGTTTGTGAACGTAAGAGCCATTTGTGTGTGTTTTTATCATCTAATGAAGGTCTTGGTCCTTTTTGAGGACCATGCGACCATTATAATTGTTCATACAGTCTCTTGAAGAACCTATGAGATATAGTAAAATGTCACTGAGTTTCCGATATTTTATTTTTGCACATCTTTGTTGAGTGACGTGTATTTTTTCACTAACATGGTATCTTCTTCAGTAACATGGGATCAGGTTTGCATGTTTATACCAATTAATCTAGGGTATAATCAAGTGTGTTGCTAAACACAATGTGTGAATGGTCCTACATTGCTTTCATATTAATGAACTTCTCTTTTTGATAGATATATTGATCTGGAGGCTGTACTCACTTCTTATTGCAGTTATCTGTGATATATGTGGAGAACATGTTCAGATTGGAGAGTGGTGCTATGGGAGAACTTGTTGGTAGCTCTATGCTTGTGGAAGTGATGAATAGACTTGTCGAATTGGATGTGAGTTTGAATTGCTTTGTAAATTATTTGTTGAAGAGAACCTTTGCACATATTAATATATTGTATCCGGCCTTATTGTAGGTGGAGATAGGATGGGATGAACTTTTAGTGGATGATTCTAGTAAAGGTATCTTTGAGATGGACCTGGAAGACCAGGAAATGCCTGGATATAATACTGAAATAGTTGGGGAAGAGGTGATATATTTGCATGTAACTAACTTTTGATTACTATTTCCTCTAATATTATTTTTTTTGGTCATGAATATGACAATTATATAGTTATGATTCGTTATGTGTATTACACCTTTTTGAATAATTTCTACCAACAAGCTCGTAGTGAAGAAACACTTAACTTGAAACCCAAAGTAGCAAATTAAATAGGTTAAAAATGAACCCTACTATATAATTTGTCCTTTGATTCCTATGGTCGGCTCTGTGCATGCATTATTTTCCTTGGTAAATTGGAAGGTTATCATTTTTACTTATTTAATAATTTCTTCATTTTTTTTCTTTTTCCAGTTGAGGTTCATTTATTAAACAGTTAATCTTTTGAAGTTTAAGTGAGATTTTAGGGGATTTTGGTCGATAACATAAAATCATGGTGGCATTTAATTTTTCTGAAATACATTCTCTAAAAGCTTGCAATTCAATATTCTAAATTGCTTTCAATGTTTTCTCAACCCTTTTCACTGTGCTATTGCAAATTTTGTGTCCAGCTTTCAAAGGATTCTTCTAATCAAAAGTTTATTTCGGGGAATGAAGTCGCTGAACACTTGGATCTTTTGATGATGCTTACTTTTGAACACCTCAACTCTTGTTATGACAGTGGCCGTTTGGCTCAGGTACTGTCTGCAGGGTTGATCTGGTTCATCAAATCTGTGTATATGGACATGTATTCTAATTATGATTGTTTTAGGTTTTTGAAATTCTTCTCCAGTCATTCCAGAGTACTGTATTGAATGCATACAAGTCAAAGTTCTCCCAGGTAGTATACATACGCGCAAGTAGCCTCTTATTAATTCCTCTCCTTCCGGTTAGCTATTTTTGTGTGTGGATTTTGATGCTTATGTATTGAGACACCTCTTAACCTAAACTTTGTTTGCATTTTGTAGTTTGTAATGTTTTATGCATGCTCGCTAGATCCTGAAAATTGTGGAGAAAGGTTTGCAAGTAGGCTTGCTGATATTTTTAAAAACAGTGCATTGGCCCTGGAATGGAGGTAAAGCTCAAGGATGTTACAGGTGTTTTCGCTTAGAAAAGAAACATTTGAAGTTAAAAGCAATTTAAAGAAAAAGGAGTCACAATTTTGTGGATTAGAAAAACCTTCGGCTTTGTTTCTCTCAAGGAAATATTTTCCAGAAAAAGTTTTCTGCATTTTTTAGTTTTTGGTTATAACACTACAAAATTGGTCAATGGAAATCCTTACATTTAAGCTAAGTTTTCCTGAAAAAAAACTGTCTTCAAATACTAAAGAATTTTTCTGCAAAACAAGTCATTTTCCCAAAAATATTTTTAGGGAGATGTTTTCTGTGAAACAAAATATTCTATGTTAAATATTTTTCTTTATGTGATGACGCTGATGCAGTTTTTGTTCAGCATCTGGTATTAGTTTTTTAACTTGATTTTCCTAACGGAAAGTTGCAACACAAATGATTTGGAAGTTCTGTTACGTATATAGTTAGGTACTTTTTAAGAATAAATATGTACTTATTGATTCTACATGTCTAGAGTCTTTGTATTTTTAATCCTTTATGATTTACTTGCAGAATGGGTGCTGTTGCTTATCTTGCTAGTTACTTGTCTCGTGCAAAGTTTATATCAGCTTCATATGTTATCGCCATGCTGGAAAGGTTGGTATCAGCTCTGATCAGACCTTGAATATCTCATATTATTTTACCTTAGTAAGTGAAAATGCAAACTCACGAATCTAGGCTCAAGACCAATGTTACCTAGATTGTGATTTGATTCCGTACATGAAACCGGGAACCAAAATCGTCACTGTTTGTGGTACGGAATATGGTAGGGGCAGGTTTTTTCAAAAATCGCTTAGTTGGTAGGAAATACGTTTATCTGGGACGTGGAAATGCTTGTAATAGGTTTCTAAAAATCCTTAGTTAAAACTTGGTAAAATATAGTTAAAACTCGTCTAGTTGTTTCTAATTATAGTGTTACAACAAGCTCATTTTCAATGAGATTACGTCATTGCTTACTTGACATGTACAAGGGACTCATTTGGCTACATTACGTTGCATCCCTTAAAATCTTGTTTCACATATTAGGGTTTCTAATGGAGTACTCATGTAATTAATATACTTTATAAATATCCTAGATATAGAGGATGGCACCATCCAACCCTCTTTTGACCTTCAATATAACCTTTAGATGACTTGTGGCTTGAAATATTGAGAGAGGACTGAAAAAGGGTGGATATACCTATAATGATACTTGTACATCGGGATGAAAGTTTAGTATCTACTTGAC
The DNA here is from genome assembly GCA_947179155.2 of Hedera helix. NCBI lineage: Eukaryota > Viridiplantae > Streptophyta > Magnoliopsida > Apiales > Araliaceae > Hedera > Hedera helix. The sequence continues at coordinate 36,359,682 of OX359270.1, read as the reverse complement.
TTCAGTGAGGCAAATGCCTTGAAGTCATACGTAGCTGTACCATATGCCTTTTATAGAAACTAGACAATAGTTTCGTTCTATAAGTTGTTACAATCTTAAGATTTTCGAAAGTATGGATTTTCTAACAAATCACTAACTTTTACGTGTTATTTCAGTCTAGTAGATTGGTGTAGTACTTATTGCGAAAGCCAAGATGGTGACGTAAATCCAAAAGCTCATAGAGTCTTTTATTCTGGATTCCAGGTATGTGATGATATAGCTGTTGTTTGGACACTATGCAAAAATTACATTGACAACTCATAAATGATTAATAGTTTCCAATGAAGTAAATATTTAGAATAATGTGCAAAATGTCACATAAATGAGAGAGAGTTTCAAATGAAGGAATATTATTAGGATATGGATTTCTATTACATTCCCTGAACCAGCAGAAAGTTCTAATTTATGTTCCTAAGGTTGATTTTCAAATTGCATTGCATGTGATACCTAGCATTTCAACGAGGTTTCATTTTGTACCAGTTTCTAGTTTATATGAAAGTATTCTTATAATTACAACCTCTGACGTCCAAATTTGAATACCAACGTAGAGTGCATAGATAAATCAAACCAAAATATTTTCCTGCAAACTAACCTCAAAGTAGTGAAAGAATTGCTCTTCAATATTGATTCTTGGTTAACCAAAATTATTATAAACAAATCATGTTAAATCATTACTTTTTTCTTAAATAAAGTGTTACTGTATAATGTTTCTGATGTGTATATTGTCTCTGGTGTTTGTGTACCACATCATGTATTCTATGTGCAGTGTAATGGTTATTAACATGGGAATGTGATTTATGAAGGATACTTGTTACTTTATTTCTTATGAGATATGGAGTCTTATCTACCATGAAGTGCGTATGGGACTCCATATATTATATATTGGTAGTTTGTTGAAGGTCTAATGTAATCTAAAGGTTCCAAATGATGCATGACCCCATAATTGTCAAATCGTGAATCGTATTGTGTATCGAAAATCCCTATAGCGTGTTTCATGTATCATATCGTACGATACAGAAAATAAAATAAAATGTAGTAATATATATTTAAACATATAAAACACAATCTATTGGACAATCAAACATATTGGCTTGACTATATATAAAAGTAGTCAAGTAAATATTATTATATATTAGAAATCAGTAGCAAAAATACTCTAAATTGATTTATTAGATATTATTTCAGTAATTTTTATATAGTAACTATAAGAGAAAATGAAAATTCAGATTTACCTTTAATCTATAAAAGAAAAGAAAATAATGCAAATTAACAAGCGGAGATTTATGTATCTGCTTATTGAAAGTGACGTGATAAAAATGGAGCTACGTTTTGAATAAGATATAATACTCTAAAAAATGATTAAAGACTCATAAAACGATATAAAATATGTTTGTGCTAGAAAACCTCTTCAATTGAAATGGTAAAAGCCTTAAAAGTTTCGTTTTTAGCCTTTTGAATTTACATGAAAACTTTTTCAAGTTGGTTACTTTTAAAAAATATCGTGCATTGTATCGTATCGAATCGTATGATACGATGTTATTTTCGATTCACCCTGCGAAACGTATCGAATTGTCTCCGTATCGTATCATATTATACAATACGTATCGCGTGTCATAAGATTTTGACAACTATGCATGACCCTTTTATACACGATACTAGTGGAAGGTACCCATTGTGGAATTATTTCTGTCGATTGCTAATTGCATTCTTTTTGTCGCCTTCAATTTTTATTAAGAGCTATTTGGTTTTATGCACAAGTGCAAAGGTCACTGACCATTGCTTCATTTTCTGTCGTTTTTGGACAATAACTCTCTAGATCATGCATGTCACTCTATTTTTGGCTTGTTACAAATATTTTCTTGCAAGAAAGCAATGGTACTTAGATGTGACTGACTGCCTTTTTCTTATCGAAACAGAAATATTTGACCTAATTGTATTTTCCCATTTAATGTAGTTAATTGTTTTTAACTTTTTGTCTGTAATATTGGTTTCTTTGTTTTCCTGATGTCATTTCTCCAGTGCAGGCCATTATGTATATTCTTTGCTTTCGTATGAGATCAATGCTGGGCATTCCTCGTCTTAAATCGCAGCTTTTTCTTTTGCCTATAGAGGCAATTTTAAAGCATTCATTAAACCCTTTAAAGGTGAAGCACTCTTGACCCTCCTTGAGAAAAACCCTTCCATTCTTTTGCATTTCCATTTCTGTAATATGTCATATAATAAGCTGTTTTGCTGTTTCCATTTGAAAATTTTAAAAATACTAATATTTCTTTTGGTTTCTCCTTAACAGGTATGCTTGCCATCGATAGTACACGAATTCATGAAGCAGGCAAAAGCAGCCCGGTTATTCAATGTGTCGGATGCCTCTCTCTTTTATGGTATGCTGGAATCGGAACTTTCCAGGGCATTTGGTGGATTAGAAAGACTTGACATGTTCTTCCCATTTGATCCATATTTATTACAGAATTCTGACAGGTTTGTGTTCTTGTCATGGGATTATAGTTTCAAGTAGAGAACAATTATTCATTTGCTCTTGTGGAGTTTTATAAACTCGCTCTGTTGTTCTCAACATTGTCATAAACAGTGTTAATATACTCAGAAAGATGTTGGTCCCCCCCACCCACACACACAAGATTTTCTTTTCATCCTCTGCTCTGCAGTCTTTTTTGTGAACTTATTATAGTCCTAATTTAAATTCTAGAGGAATTAAGTAGGATTGCTACCTTTGTGGTCCTTCTAATTCCTTTTTACCCAGAAGACCATAACTAAACTTTCTAATTCCTTTTTACCCAGAAGACCATAACTAAACTCCTTGGGCAGGTTACCATATGAACATCTTCTTTTGACTTAAATTTTTTGCTTTCCAATCCAATCTCTCCAACATAAACTTAGAACAATTAAAGATTCCTGTGATGTTGCAATTTCTTATGGTTGTGCTTGGATCTGGAACTAAAGCGTTTCAAACTTTCTTTTAAAAATTATGAAGATTCATTCGGCCAAGCTTCATTTACTGGACAATGGTGAGAGCAACTTATGATGACGATGATGATGAAGATGATGACCAGAGTGAAGTAAGCACCGATGAAGATATTTCTGAAGATGGTGAGAATGGGGGCAACACTAGAGATGATGGAATTGCCATGAGTTTTGATGATCTTGCTCTCAGCGAGTTTGACAATTCCTTGAACAAGATGTCCATTACCCCCAAAAATTTCAGGTTCGGAAGTGAGTTACACGGACGCATGCAAATGCCCTCAAGAATCAGGCCCTCCACAAGTCCAGAATCTTTGTAATATGATCGTGTTATTCTTTCTCTGGAGGCTGAAAACCAGACTCATCTGTCGAAATTTCTGAATGTACTGCTTTCTTGCTGTCGTAGAAAAGAAGTGGGGGTGAAGTGGGGATTCGTCGAGGTTATATGTGGCCAATACAAGTAGCTCCAGTATTTGTTGATATGTAATGTCATAATTTGTTGTTTTAGGGAAAATTACTGTAGCATTGTCTACTGATGATAACTTATACATTTATATATAGGGTTATTTTCAGACTCTGTTAGAAATGAATCGGGACTTCTTAATTTTGTGGTAACTTGTTTCCAGCAAGTCTATATTACTGTTATTTTTTTAATGGAATCTATATCCTTTTTTTGGCAACTTAAACGGGTATGTAGTTTATTATTTATTATAAAGGAAGACTACGGTTCACTCTCCTCGTTATATGTGAGGGGCCTCGTACGTTATTCAATTTCATTTCATTTTATTGACTGATAGCGTAGATTATTCCATTAGTTAACTTATTATGGACAAGTGATCAACATTATCAGAGACATGAGGGCGAACACCTATGCCACAAATAGCCAATGTTCGATTATCGAATTGGAATAGTTAATATTTTCATATTCAGATCTGAATCATAAAAATTAATAAGCGGATGGATTCAGTGATTGAAGTATTATTGAACTGCTGATGTCATGATTACATATTAAATAATTAAATATATTTAAAAATATTGTACTTAGTTTAATACATACTAAATATGCAAAATAATATTCATGCATTTACATTTAAAATATAGTATTCAATAGATCTCATCTCTCAACGGTAATTGAACACTGTTATATGATAGTACATAACATCAATTCTATCAACTTACTATTTACTAACATCATGCTAAATAAATGATCAACTCATAAAACAAAAGCATTAAATTCAACATTTTTAAACATCATAAAACCCATAAATGTTGTTCCTTTATTTCGTGCTCACATTCTTCATTAACTCATAAGTCATAATAATAAGCCACCATTAATTGCTTAACATATATTATTATTATCAAACGACCCAAAAAAGGAAAAAAAAATGATACTTATAAAATTATAATGAAAGCAAAAACAGGTACAATAATGATACATTTAAAATTTAACGTATACTTAATTACTTATGAAAAATTAAAACTAAAAATATATTATATATTATACAATATAAATTACCTGTGAATATTTGGGAATTGGGATTAAAGTAAGATGACAACTGGTTGAATTAATGAGGGAGACGGGTTAGAAATTGGAAGTTGAACTTGGAAGCCCGTGGCTATGGTGAGCTAGTTAACGGCCTAAAGTTTGAAAATTAGGTAGGCGCGATGGTGGCCAGTGGTTGTGGGGTCACCGGAGAGAGAGAAGGAGAATGCAGGCGAGGAGGAATACTCCCAAAGACGATGAGATGGTGAGCTGTGAGGCGAGATTACACGATAGAGGAGTTCAAACTCCAAGTCTCCAACTACGACGTAAAGAAAATTCTGAAAATAAGGCCTAATTTTTTTTTTGCTATATTAGACTCATATTTAAACACACACCTCCACCTTGTTATTGTAAAGATTTGATCCATCAATTATTGTAAAAGTTTGATCTCTCAACCTCATGAATACCATGGGTTGTGGATGTGGAGTACCACTCGTGCGGTTAATTGTTATTTGCAGTTAAAAGGGTCAAGCCGGCTCGTTTGTCCAAATTGGGTTCCACGCCGGTTTTCTAAACATTGCAAATAACAAAAAGAAACTAGTCCATACGAATTGAACTAAAGATCATAGAATTATTGTTAAATTGCACTTTTTAATTATATGAGTTTTGATCAATTTTTGGTTTAATTTAGACTCATTAGTTGATTGAATTTAAATTAAATTAAAAGTGTTTTTGATAGTCTACAATAAGGAAATTAAGAGAGAATAGATATAATTCAAGTAGGAATTATATATTATATTTTAATCATATTCAAAGTGAGGTATATGAAAAGGTGCATTGTTGTTTGCTAAACTACTTTCTTTTAGTACCACATCGATAAGAAGTAAAATTATTTAATGCTTTATAAGCATGAGTGGAATAGTTTAATTTACTTGTAGTACTAAAGGAAAGGCTTGGATCGGGTCACAATGACGTGGTGCAAAGCACCACCCCCCGCGCCCGCGTCCCGCGACCCGGTGCCGGTGCGGTCGCATTGGCGCATTGGTCACGTACGCATCGTCGCTAGGAGCCTCGCCCGAGCCACGAGCCTATCTTTTTTAGATATGGCTCAAGTCATTGTACCTGACTATGAATTAACTGCAAACAAATGCAGCAACTGAAGCTCATTAGTGATCAATTCAGTAATTGTTACAGAATTAATTCTGTAACATAAACTGAATTGATATTGCTTTTCAGTTGTAGAAGTTCAGAGGTTCTCTCTTCCTTCTTCTTTATATTCTATATATGTTTCAACCTTTACACAGAAGCAAACTATTGAGTTTCAATTGTAAATTGCTATTGCATTGAAAAATTAGGCTTGACATATATCCTGGAGGTATATTGCTAGCAGCCTTTAGCAAACCTTAGTGGTAAGGGGCAATAATCACCTTAAGGACAGGGACAACCCGTGTTAAACTTTTTCTGTTCCAATTCTCAATTGTGTTTATAGTTTTCAATTATTAAAGCAGCTAGTTCAGATATCACAAGAAGCTTGGTCAAATAAAATGTCATTAAAACTATCAATGCCACATAATTTGAGATTGCTAGTATTAATGCAAATTGGTGCATGTACTTCACCCGACCACTCCACCAAGGAATATGTCGTTCAACAATTGGTGTAAGCCGTTGAAACAGTCCATCCTTTAAGCAGGCAGTCAGATTCACGGCCTTGAAAGTTGAAACCCACTCGTTAAGCAGGCAGTCAGATTTACAATCTTGAAAGTTGAAATCCACTCGGCTCTCAGTTATCGACTAATTACACCCGTAACAGTCACAAGAATAAAACTAGCATCTGAATTAAACTAATACGGTCACGACAGGTTGTACCATAATTAACGCTTATGGCTAGGAGAAATGAAAAAACAAACAGTGTTAATATTATAAACTCCTTAGTTGGGTTGGAATGAAGTTATTATCTTCATCAGGGAATATGGAAGAGAAATAGAAATAGGGATAACAAAACTTCAGAAAACCAAAACTCAAGATTCATATGAAAATCCATCCATTTCTCCTAACCAGCACGACAAAGAATAGTAACACAAGCATTGTAACAGCCATGGGCTGTTCTATTAGCCATTTCCAATACAGAGAATCTCAAAATTTTAACTCCAGCCGCCAGGGCGGATCCAGCCCGAAGTTCAGTGATGTCAAATTTAAAAATAAATAAATTCCTTTAGAATAAAAAATTAATAAAATGAATTACCAAATTAAATCATTCTCAAATATTATTTACAATAACATTTTTCGAGATTTCATTTATTGAAATTGTTGTATGATAACCTTATTTTTAATTTAATTTAATTAATTCTAAAGTCAATCAAGTAATTTTTTTAATTTATCATCCATGTAGATTATACGCAAAGGATAATCAATAACTATATATAACATGATATTAAGAGACCTTATCTAATAATTTTATGAATCTGACAATTATTTTTCTAAGTAACAATAAAAAAAAAAAATAAAAAAATAAAACTACACTACTATTTTTTTAAAATAGAGATATGAAGTATCTAAAAAGCACAAAAATAAAATCTTTATCTTTTCACACATTTGATCCACTTCGATAATCCTGAAAAGTTAAAAAAAATATATTATAGTTAAAAACTAATTCAAATAAATAAAAATTAAGGAATAAAAAAATAATTCTTATTCCTATTAATGGCGCCAAAAAATTTGATATGATAAAAATGAGTAGCTGTAAGTGACTTAGCAAATACAAGATCAATTTTTAAATATATCCTTAATTTATATTCCAAACAAAGTAGAGATAGTGTAGATGATTAACTAACTAAAATATGCAAACTAATAAATAATAACGAAAACTATTAATAAAAAAAACTACCTAAGAATTCGAATACACCAAATACTAACATAATAAATATTTCTTATTTTTTGAATTAATTCCTAATTTTATTCTCCCTCCCCTTTAAAAAAATAATGTTTTCTATAATTAATATGGGTAATCATAGATTATGAAAAATTCACATATCAACTATAATTTATCAAAACCTCTTCATTAATATAAGAATCGCATATAAATTTTACACGAAGGTAAATATGAAAAAAAATTAATTAGGCACTAATATCGAAATGAAATGAAATTTAGTATGAAATATATAGTATCATCATCCAAGGTATAAAAATTTAGTTAGTCATGTAAATTAAAATAAAAACAAATAAAATTACTACTACTATTAACTACATAAAATAAAACAAGACTACTTTTACAAGTATTAAATAAAACAAAAAAAATATTTAACTATCGGCTATTGTTATGTAGTTTTGTACTAATATAGTAATATGTAAAGATTAAATTATTAAATAAATATGCAACTACTAACTTTGAGCATACAATAAAGTGATGGCGGAAAAGTATCAAAATGAAATAAGGATTTAACATTAAAATATAAAAATAATTCTCCAAATCATGTACTGTCATAACTTGTTATTATAGAATGAAAATTTTAATTTAAAAACTCAGTGGGGTCAATTGACCCCACTGCCCCTGCATAGATCCGCCAGTGCCAGCCACCACTAATGGCAGAGAATCAACTCAGGTACATAATGAGGACAATCCGTCACACTATTGATCTGTAATGTTACCATATGTTTGGGTCATGCAATCCTTAGAAACCAGAAAAAAATACGAATTGTAAACTATATATAGAAACTTCCTATAACCTTAGAGGGGATACTTGAAACACCTAATAAGAACAATCTCACCAGGATGAGCACTCTAAGTCATCACAATAATTACTCTATCTCCAGGTTTGGTTCGGAATGGATTGTGAATTGCTATTATTGCATCCACCAGCACTGTGGTTTAGAGGGCTTCCAGGGCCACCTGAGGACTCGCTTAGGGTGGCACGAGATGAGGGGCTTCCGCCCACTGATGCACCTGAGACTAGCTTTGGTTGAGCAGGATAAACTTCATTATGGCCTGATTTTTTTGTTGGTTGCTGACCTGCTACATTGAAACTACCAACAATTACCTGTAATATGTAAAAAGCAAACCACTATTTCATTAGCATAGAGTTGAGGAGTGTAACTAGGCACACAAACCCAGGTTTTATCATCATAAATACATCCTAGAAAGCAGCAACATGGGTCCTATTTGTTGCAGCTTATCTTTTACCTTAATATAAGCTGGTAATCAGATTATAGTGTACCGTGTAGAATGTGGTTTCCACAAGTTACATGATGGTGATTATTAATTATAGATTCTGCGATCATTTAATGAATAACTTCCAGGAATATCCATAAACAAATCATTAAAACATCTGGCATCCTAAAAAATTTAATTGTTAATAATCTGAGCATGATAATCTCTAGGTGCAACAAACAGGACCATACACAACGAGCTCAAGGTATATCTTGGGCCTTAAACTAATTATTAATGAAAACCAAGTGTGAGGTGGGAGCCACTCCACTCATTTAATGAAGAATATGCCAGGGGAAGTTAAAGGCTGGATGAGCTCTGATATTTACTTTAAGAGCTTCATGCAACAAAGATGAAATTAATTCTGGGAATCCTATATACAACGCCTACTGCGTAATAAAATATAAATTATTTAAAATGACTTGAAACATGAATGACTCAGTCTGAATGAATGAATGAATGTGATCTGTTAGGTCAGAAAATAGTTAACCAATTTTCACTCGTATGTACATATTGTTAGATACTTGCTCTTTCCAGTTAGAAAACAGCCAGCTACCACTTAGCAGGTAAAACTCTTGGCTAGAATTTACATGAAAACATTTGACAAGGACGACATAAGACCAAATGAAGCTCAACCAGCTAATGAATTAACAGTACAGTGATTTATAAAGAACAGCAGCGGGCTAAGAGTGCCATTTTATATTCCGAGTTCAGGAATGAGAATCAAACTGTAATTAATCAAGGGAATAGCACGTTTTATTTTCATAAACAAACATACCTGAACAGGGGATGCTGCAATTAGGAGCCCAGCTACCACTCCACCTAAAACACGACCATCAGGCCCAGCTAGTGACACACTCAAACCACCTGTTCTGCTGCGCTGGCCATCAGATTCTGAGAGCAGAAAAGAACCAGAAAGAGACAAAATCTCAAATCGTCCCTGCATAAGCAGTGTATGAGCATCCAGTAAACAATTTAACTACTCTAGACTATATGAATGTATGAAATTCATCTCATGATAATACTTATTAATAATTTACTTGCATGCAGACTTGAGATGTTTTACATATATAAAAATAAGTGCCACTAAAACAAACTCAGGCAGATATTTCTTTTCGAGGAAATGCTATATGAGTTATTTATTTATAAAAAAATTACAATCTATCTAAGTTGTTTCAAGGCAATAACTTTTATAGCATTCTATATTCAAAAGCTTCATTTCTAGTATTGAGGCTATTTACGCTCTCCAAACAAAAGCCTTCATTCCACGATTCTGGTAGAGAAATGATGAATACATGAGACCTAAATTTGCTTGCATTCTCTAGATGCAAGATGTTAGGAGCCACGATAAATGAATATAGACTTCTCATATCCAATTTACTGCCTATAATGTACAGGAAAATAATAAGTATTATGTGCAAGAGTTGTGAAATTTCTCGAGATTTGAAACTTCCATGCTATATTTCAAACACATTAGTTTAATACATTATACATGTTGCTTTAATAAGAAAGTATGCATAATTAGTACAATTTTTAATTATCCAAAAGGAAAGAGAATAAAACAAGTATATGTGCTATAGTAGATATTCAAACATAATACAAACCTCATAATTGACAGTTCCACCATATGATGATGCTTGTCGAAGTGTTACATTGGATATGGCACCATTTGCTGACAGAATGCATACAGCTTGCGTCTTGTGTTGAGAAAATGACATTAATTTTGCCAATACATCCTGAGAGTAGAAGTTAAAAATAACAATATCTGGTTAACAGGTTAACAATTTTAAAATGACAAAGCACAATTAATTCTATTATTATATCGGATTGTAAGACATAAATCAGTTATACCCTCTTTTTGTAACGGTGAGTTTCAAGGTTCAACACTCTAATTTTAAGGCTAATAGGCTAATGTAATACAATTATTGTCAACAAAAATAATGTTCCCCTAAATGCGATTTCAACAAGTTTTAGCTTGGTTGGTAGCACCATACCATTGCACAGAAGGTCCTGGGTTCAAAACTTCCCCATTGGTTGTAATACAATGAATTAAAAGTACCAAAAGAGAAAAATGATAAATGGAATTGGCAAGTCATGTGAGGCCCTTTTTTTCATCAAAAACTATTGTACAGTGGACAAACAGAAGAATACTGAAAGGGAAAAATTAGGAAATTAAAGATTCACCTCTCCAGTTTTCACTGTGATAATATTTGGTGTAAATCCAACCCCTGCTGGTCCTGCACATTAAATTTTCATTAAAATCCAAAATATACTTGGACAACCGTAATGCAGCCGCAAAACAAGAAATTCAATGTTTATTGCAGGAGTAAGAAACCAAAAAAAAAAAATGCTTATCAGATTTCCAGACAACCTTAAACGCACATGTAATACAATTGGAAGCAAGAAGAAAAATATACTTGTGTTTTCTTACCATTACATTATCTTCAAGGGAATTACAACCCCCCCCCCCCCCCCCCCCCCCCCCCCCCCCTTTCCTTTTTAGTTTTTGTTTACATCATATGTATTAGAAGGATTTTTTATTTATTTATTGCTTCATTTTAAATAAAGAAAAATTTAATATTATTATTACATGAATCGAGTCTTTAAGAATAGGTTGTGATGCAAAATGCTCAAGCCTGCAAAAAGGAATTATACTTTGAAACATTCTATATCTGATTTGCATAATCAATAGTGTAAACCTTTTCTTAAAAAAATCATGAAAATCAGATCAATTCATTTTAGGTAATCTCTCTAGCTCACACGCACCAGGGCCGGCCCTATATTATACCAAAAAAAGCATGGGCTTTAGGCCCCGTTTGAAATAAGGCCCTAAATTTTTAAATATCATAAATAATTTATATAAAAAATATTTTATAAAAATATAAGCTCAATTAATTCTTTAGGACCTATAGTCCAATTCAAATATTAAATACGTAAAAAAAATTAACTGTATAAAAAAAATCTCATTTAAATAAAAAATATTAATACTCCTTCCGTCTCAAAATAAAAGTTTTCAATTGATTTTTGTAGTCAAATTTGACAAATTTTAAAATTAAAAATTAAACATATATAATTAGATTTTTAAAAAAATAAATATTAAGATTAGTACTAAATTTTATGTAATTTATAATGTTTATAGGCTTTATATATATTAAATAATAATAAGATATAATGATTTGAAAAATGATCAATTTGACCATAAAAATCAATAAAAGATGTACCAAAAATAGAATGACTCATTTAAAAATATCGCTTTAGGCCTCAAAATGTCTTGAGCCACCCCTGACACGCACATACTTTTCATTAGTAATAGAAGGTAAACAAATAAATAAAGGACTCACCATATCATTCGGGTAAAGCAATATTAATTAGGCTGAAGAAAAGGCTCCCTATCTTGCAGTATTTTTCTAAACATATAACTCATTTCTAACAATAATATCGGTTGAGGGCATAAATGTCATTTAAGCTCCAAATATACAACCATGATCAAATCTAAATATTCTATTTTTGTAGCAGATTACAGCTACTCCTGTTTCTCTATTAGCACATAAAAGATCACAGCGTCCATCCCAATTAACCAGTATCCCACATCATTACATGATAATGTACACATATTCATATAAATTAAAAGCAAAAAGACAGAAACTTTACCACTAAAAAATCTAATCGGCATAATAATTTATATAAACATATATATAAATAATATACCTGAAGCCGCAGCAGCAGAAACAGTAACGTGCTTTTGTTTTCGGCCAGAACTAGAGCCTCGAGGCCTGCCCCTTCCCCTCTTCTCTGCTGAAAACCCTTGCCCCGCTGCCGGTTTCACCACCGCCGGTGACAGTGATGAAGATGCCATCGCAGGAGCCACCATGGAACCGTCGGGAGCGTATTTTTTGGGCCTCCCACGTTTTCTCTTGATCACCTCCCTATTACTATTACTAACATTGTTATTAACAATGATTGGCACCAACGGTGTCTCAGAGTCACCGGCAGCCGGCTGATAAGTTGCTATGCTCGGCTGGACCACCGGCGCCACGACTGCTGAGTCATCGGTATCCGGCCGATAAGTTGCCGCAGCATGTGACGGTGATTCGGTGGGATTAGGAGGAGGTGCCATCCCGTACATACTTTTCGACGGAGATTCATGGATTCCCGAATCAGCACCATTTCCGATGTATGATTCTGTACCTGACATTTTTCCTTACTCTTAAACCCTGACAAATAACTGTCAGCTAAACCCTGAGAAATTGTTGAAGACGAAACCTGATAATAAAAAATCGAATTCAGATAATGATGAAAAATCAAAATTCAGTTTTGGAAGAATTTCACTATTTCCCGATTATTGGAATTTTGCTCTAATTTTCAAGAGAATAATATCAGAGAAAATTGAAAATATACGAGAATACTTTTTCTATTTACCTTTTCAATATTGGAGAAACAGCCTTTATTATATATAGACAGAGAAACAGGAATATTATGCGTAATTATATTAGGTTTTTTGAGAGTGAGGCTAGGTGGTTTTGAGAGAAAAGTAAATTAGAGTTCTAATATTTTAAGAGATTTATTTCTTTTTTTAAACTTCAAAAATTTTGAGAAAATAAATTAAGATTAATTTTTACAAGTATTTCTGAAAAAAAAAATATTTTTGTGATTTTATTAAAAAATTAAATATTAGGGTATTGTTATCGAAACAAAAAAGTATACGTTGACACAAATTAATGATAAAATAGAGTACAAAATATATATTAATTATTAAAAATTAAAACATGACATTAAAATTCGTATTTTTAAATAATTAAGATAAATATAATATTTAATTTTATATTTAATTTTTGTGCATGTCGTAACGTCTTATCGAAATATAAGTCATCTTCAAATAATTTCAATTAGTTGGTTTTTTCAGTGAACACTTGAAAATTACCTACTTTTTAGATACATGAGCAAATCAAATTCGGATTTGAAAATAAAATTAGAGATAAGATCACCAATAAACGTGTCCAAGATATGAGAATAAATTATTAGTGTGCTAAATTATATATTTATTTCTTTGAAAAGATTGTGAGAACGAATTATTACAAGATTTTGTGATATTCTAATAACAATTCTCATATTGCTTTCACATTATGGGATCTTTTGCACAAAGCAAAATTAATTAATTAAATATCGCGTTATTTGCAAATTTATACTATTATAATTAAAGAGAAAATTTGGTTCGGCCTCTTTACTTTTTTTATATTAAATTAATTTTTATTATTTATTAATTCAAAGACAAACTGAAATTAATATTATAATTTTGTACGAAAATAAGAATTAATAATATATTTTTATAAGAAAACAATCAAAATGAAATTATATTACCTAATCTTAATACGTTATATATATATATATATTACTAATTAGATAATATAATATGAGAAAAAAAATTAAAGTATCACAAAAATCATCTACCTATTTTAACTTTGTTATTATTATGAAAATATAAGCATAATTATAATTTCGAGTATAATTAAGATTTAATTATTATTTGGATAATATAATTTTACAAAATCATCTTACCAAAAATTAAACTAATATATATATATATATATATATATATATAAAATATAATATAATTCAATTATTAAATTAAAAATTAATTACTTTGTTAAACAACAATACTATAACCGTACATTAAGAGCATTAGAAACAAAGATAAGAAATATAGTTTTACTAAAATATTTATAAGATCATCTTATTTAATATTAATTTATTATTATTATTAAAAAATAAATATATTTATATTACAAATATAAATAGGATTTTATTACTATTATTTACCCGAACATAGTTTTAGAGTAAAACTATAATTAAAAGTACAATTTGATTCAACCGAGTTAAAAACAAAAATTAATAATATAATTTTACAATTATAGTATAAATGTGAGTTTTGTTACCATGCAGATAATCTAGTTTGAGAGGAAAATAATTTTCGCATACTTAACTTGAACTTTTTACTATTATTGAAATATAATATCATTATAACTTTGGGTATAAGTAATTTTTTTTTACTATTTATTAGATATATATTATTAGAGAAAATAATTTTTTTTTGAAAATTATCTTACATAATATTAAAATTTACTATTATTAAAATATAAGTACAAATATAATATAGAAATCAACTATGTGATTTAGTTATTAAATAAAAAAACAAAATTTTATTACTTTATTCAATAATAATTTATAAAAAAAATCTAAAAATATCAATAACATTATTCGTTCAATTTAGATTAGTCGTTGTGAAAAGAAAAAAAAAATAAGTCAAAAATAAGAATTAGTAATATAATTTGTAAAAGAATAATCATAAAATCATTTTACGTAATATTAGTTTATTATCATAATTAAATAAATTTTTACACAAAAAATAATTTTTCTCGTAGGTCAGGTTATTTAACCTGAATTTGTTACTATTAAAATATAAGTGTAATTAAATTTCAATTATAAGTAGAATTTTGTTGTTATTTAGATAATATTATTTTATAAAAAATATTTTTTTCTTAAAAAATTATTTTACCTAACAAATTCAATAATATATTTCTAATTTTTAAAATAAAATATTAATAATTTCTGTAAAATAAGACCCTATGCAAAACATGCTAGTTGTCATTATATTTGTCATTGTTATTAGCTCATCTTTTATCATAAAAACTATTTTGGTAATCAAGGGAGTTTGAAATTTTTATTGAGGGTTCTCAACAAGCAAATTTATCTTTTGTCTTTTCAACTTTGTTTTAGCTACACAATGACAAATTGTTTTATTTTTTTAACAACTATTGAATGACAAATTTGTACATTTAAGAAATATTCATAGTTTTAGACCTACCACCGTAATCATTCCAAATTTCTACATCCACAAAAAATATTTTTAATCCAAATATTTACGCATTAAAAATACTTTCAAAAACGACACAAAAATACCTTTATAAGTTGAATTAAATAAATTACGTTTAAAATATATTAATTCTAGATTAAGAAGATTTTAAGTGTGCCCAAACATACACCAACTTCTAAAGCTTAGAAGCTCGCAGAACAAGGGAGTATCATCCTTTACATGTCAAATGAGCCTTGGAAGCCCCACAAAACAAAAGCTTCCAAAACTTACAACAAAGGATCGAGATGATTCTTTCTTGCATCACCTTCATAGTAGACTTATGAGTTATAACTATATTGGTGAATCTTCTTCCCCCCTAAAGTGAACTTGAATATAACAGATATTTGACAAATATTTATATCCATGTGAAGATCAGATCTTTACTGCATCCAATAAGACTTGGTAACAATTCAAAACTAGGGAATAATTGTAAAGGCCTTAATGAAAAAACTTGCACGTTCCAGAAAACTTCTGGTGAGAAATTATGGAACATCTTACAGAGCAAACATTCCTAAAATGTATTTATTTAAACTAAAAGTTTTTTCACCCTGTTAATGCAGTTTAACTGGCAAAGAGGTTTATAATATCCAGAGTTGAACTGACTCAGAAAGATGCCACCCAAAATACCCAGTCCATACTTCTTTTGTTTTTGGGGAAGCAAGACATGTGATATTCAGCTAATACTAATATGCCGATAACCATTCCACGTCTATATCCAAAGATGTATAGGGCTTTCCATACGGGTTTTTCTTCCAAATCGGTATCTGCTTTCCTTCCTTTTCCCTTAAGCTCTTGATCTCAGCCCAATGACCAAAAAAAGGTACACATTTGTCAACCGCTTACTTGGTTGACATTCCTGTTGGGCTTTTGTGGAGTCTAGTTATATTTCGACCCGGCTGATGACCCGACCCGAAAAATGTTGCGTGAATTTTTAATGAGATGTTTTCTGAGGCTTAGTCCATGAAGCGAAGGCTTGGGCCGATAGGAATTTTTTTGGTCTGTTTTGTAACCATTGAAATTAATATGCGCATGATGTACAAAAGGAATTTTGTGATTAGGGTTTCAGTATGTCGTATTTCTGAGAGAGGAGACTGTATTGCCGTTTTCTGATAATAGTAAAAATCCCTGCAACTCCGTGGAGTAGGCAACTTGCCGAACCACGTAAATATTGTCTTGTGCGTGTGATTATTTTTTCTTTGGCGTGTGTTTTTTCTTCCATCTTGTTTCTCACAGGTTCGGGAATTTTCGGTTTAATTCCCTTCAATTGGTATCAGAGCCAAGGGTTCGGTTTGAGTGGGAGCAATGGCAGAAGAAGCAGGAAAGGCGTCTGGAATAGAAAAGTTCGATGGCACAGATTTTGGATTTTGGAGGATGCAAATCGAGGATTATCTTTATGGGAAGAAATTGCATCTGCCTCTTCTAGGGGAAAAACCTGAGACTATGAAGGCTGAGGAATGGGCTCTTCTTGACAGACAGGCACTGTGAGTTATCAGGTTAACTTTGTCTAGGTCTGTTGCACACAATGTTGTAAAGGAGAAGACCACGACAGATCTGATGAAGGCTTTGTCTGGTATGTATGAAAAGCCATCAGCAAACAACAAGGTGCATTTGATGAAGAAATTGTTCAATCTGAAAATGGCAGAGAACGCATCAGTAGCACAACATCTGAATGAATTTAACACTATCACAAATCAATTGTCATCTGTAGAAATTGATTTTGATGATGAGATCCGTGCATTGATTGTCTTGGCTTCTTTGCCAAACAGTTGGGAGGCAATGAGGATGACAGTAAGCAATTCTACAGGAAAAGAAAAGTTGAAATACAATGACATACGAGATTTAATTCTGGCTGAGGAGATTCGCAGAAGAGATGCAGGTGAGACATCAGGATCTGGTTCTGCGCTAAACCTTGAGACAAGAGGCAGAGATAATGACAGAAACTCTAATCGGGGCAGATCAAAATCTAGAAATTCTAATCGGAATAGAAGTAAATCCAGATCAGGCCAGCAAGTTCAATGCTGGAACTGTGGGAAACCAGGTCACTTTAAGAGGCAATGTAAAAATTCTAAGAAAAAGAATGAAGATGATTCTGCTAATGTTGTAACAGAAGAGATACAGGATGCACTACTTCTTGCAGTAGACAGTCCACTTGATGATTGGGTTTTGGACTCAGGAGCCTCATTTCATACCACTCCACACCGAGAAATCATACAGAATTATGTTGCAGGTGATTTTGGTAAGGTGTATTTGGCTGATGGTGCAGCTTTGGATGTTGTGGGTATGGGAGACGTCCGGATACTGTTGCCTAATGGATCTGTTTGGTTACTGGAGAAGGTTCGACATATTCCTGACCTGAGGAGGAACCTGATTTCTGTTGGACAACTTGATGATGAAGGGCATGCAATACTATTTGTTGGTGGTACTTGGAAGGTTACAAAGGGAGCTAGAGTACTGGCTCGTGGAAAAAAGACTGGTACTCTATATATGACTTCAAGTCCAAGAGGCACAATTGCAGTTACTGAAGCAAGTACTGATACAAGCTTATGGCACAACAGACTTGGTCATATGAGTGAGAAAGGGATGAAGATGCTACTATCAAAAGGGAAACTACCAGAATTGAAGTTCGTTGATTTTGATATGTGTGAAAGCTGCATCTTAGGAAAGCATAAAAAGGTGAGTTTCTTGAAAACTGGCAGGACACCGAAGGCTGAAAAATTGGAGTTAGTACACACTGATTTGTGGGGGCCCTCTCCGGTTGCATCTCTTGGAGGTTCAAGGTATTACATCACTTTCATTGATGACTCAAGCAGAAAGGTATGGGCTTATTTTCTGAAAAATAAATTTGATGTATTTGAAACTTTTAAGAAGTGGAAGGTCTTGGTTGAGACAGAAACAGGTTTGAAAGTAAAATGTTTGAGGTCAGATAATGGAGGAGAGTACATTGATGGAGGGTTTAGTGAGTATTGTGCTGCTCACGGAATTAGGATGGAGAAAACTATTCCTGGGACACCACAACAGAATGGTGTGGCTGAACGCATGAATAGAACTCTCAATGAGCGTGCTAGGAGTATGAGGTTGCATGCTGGACTACCAAAAACTTTTTGGGCTGATGCTGTTAGCACTGCAGCTTACCTGATAAATCGAGGACCATCAGTTCCCATGGAGTTCAAACTTCCTGAGGAGGTTTGGAGCGGTAAAGAGACGAAGTTTTCACATTTAAAAGTATTTGGTTGTGTCTCTTATGTTCATATTGATTCTGATGCTCGTAGTAAACTTGATGCAAAGTCTAAAATATGTTTTTTCATTGGCTATGGTGATGAGAAATTTGGCTATAAGTTTTGGGATGAACAAAACAGGAAAATCATCAGAAGTAGAAATGTGATATTTAATGAACAGATTATGTACAAGGACAAGTCAACTGTAGTGGCAGACGTTACAGAGGTGAATCAGAATAAATCTGAGTTTGTCAACTTAGATGAATTGAC
This sequence comes from Hedera helix, assembly GCA_947179155.2. Lineage (NCBI taxonomy): Eukaryota > Viridiplantae > Streptophyta > Magnoliopsida > Apiales > Araliaceae > Hedera > Hedera helix. The sequence goes on along the minus strand of OX359270.1, from coordinate 36,340,591 downwards.
TGAAAGTACAGTTCAGAAAATGGGTGAAGAAGATAAGGAGAATGTAGATTCACAGGTAGATCAGAGTACACCTGTAACTGAAATTCGTAGATCTTTCAGGACCATTAGACCTCCACAGCGTTATTCACCTGCTCTAAAAACTATCTTTTGTTGACTGATGATGGTGAACCAGAATGTTATGATGAAGCCTTACATGATGAAAATTCAAGCAAGTGGGAGTTAGCCATGAAGGATGAGATGGATTCCTTGTTGTGGAATCAGACGTGGGAATTGACTAAATTGCCAGTAGGAAAGAAGGCTTTGCACAACAAGTGGGTATACAGAATAAAGAATGAGCATGATGGTAGCAAGCGTTACAAGGCTAGATTAGTTGTCAAAGGGTTCCAGCAGAAGAAGGGCATTGATTACTCAGAGATATTTTCTCCAGTTGGGAATAGTGGCTGTTGAAAATTTACATCTTGAACAGTTAGATGTGAAAACGGCATTCCTTCACGGTGACTTGGAGGAAGACATTTACATGATTCAGCCAGAAGGGTTCGTTGTTTAGGGACAAGAGAATCTATTTTGCAAACTGAGAAAGAGCTTGTATGGCTTAAAACAAGCTCCTAGACAGTGGTATAAGAAATTTGACAGTTTTATGCATAAAATTGGGTTTAAGAGATGTGACGCTGATCACTGTTGCTATGTTAAGTTCTTTGGCAATTCTTACATCATTTTACTATTGTATGTGGATGATATGTTCATTGCGGGGTCTAGCATTGAGGAGATTAATAATCTAAAGGGGCAATTGTCAAAACAGTTTGCAATGAAAGATTTGGGAGCTGCAAAGCAAATCCTTGGTATGAGAATCATTAGAGACGAAGCTAATGGTACATTGCAGCTTTCACAGTCAGAGTATGTGAAGAAAGTTCTCAGCCGGTTCAATATGAATGAAGCTAAACCAGTGAGCACACCATTGAGTAGTCATTTCAAACTAAGCAAAGAACAATCACCGAAGACAGAAGAAGAAAGGGACCATATGAGCAAGGTGCCTTATGCCTCAGCTATTGGCAGCTTGATGTATGCTATGGTGTGTACAAGGCCAGATATTGCACATGCAGTGGGAGTTGTGAGCAGATTCATGAGTAAGCCTGGAAAGCAGCATTGGGAGGCAGTCAAGTGGATTCTGAGATATCTAAGGGGTTCTTCAGATACATGTATTTGCTTTACAAGTGCAAGTTTGAAACTGCAGGGTTATGTAGATGCTGATTTTGCTGGTGATGTTGATAGTAGAAAGAGTACTACTCGGTTTGTTTTTACTCTGGGTGGTACAGCCATATCATGGGCTTCAAATCTACAAAAGATTATTACTTTGTCTACTACAAAAGCTGAGTATGTTGCAGCAACTGAAGCTGGAAAGGAGATGATTTGGCTACGTGGCTTCTTAGATGAATTGGGTAAGAAGCAAGAGATGGACATTCTACATAGTGACAGTCAGAGTGCAATTTTTCTTGCTAAAAATTCGGCTTTTCATTCAAAGTCGAAGCATATTCAGATAAAATACCACTTTATTCGTTACCTTGTCGAAGATAAACCGGTAATACTTGAGAAGATTTGTGGATCTAGGAACCCGGCAGACATGTTGACTAAGGGTGTCACTATTGAGAAGTTGAAGCTGTGTGTAGCTTCAGTTGGTCTTCTAGCATGAGGACGGGAGGATGAGTTGTAGGGATGGGAGATCGTTTTTGAAAGATTGCGGTTTAATGTTGATGATTGAACTAGTCTCCAAGTGGGAGATTTGTTGGGCTTTTGTGGAGTCTAGTTATATTTCGACCCGGCTGATGACCCGACCCGAAAAATGTTGCGTGAATTTTTAATGGGATGTTTTCTGAGGCTTAGTCCATGGAGCGAAGGCTTGGGCCGATAGGAATTTTTTTGGCCTAGCCCATTGAAATTAATATGCGCATGATGTACAAAAGGAATTTTGTGATTAGGGTTTCAGTATGTCGTATTTCTGAGAGAGGAGACTGTATTGCCGTTTTCTGATAATAGTAAAAATCCCTGCAACTCCGTGGAGTAGGCAACTTGCCGAACCACGTAAATATTGTCTTGTGCGTGTGATTATTTTTTCTTTGGCGTGTGTTTTTTCTTCCATCTTGTTTCTCACAGGTTCGGGAATTTTCGGTTTAATTCCCTTCAATTCCATAGGTTAGAATTGGATCCATAGTCACTGAAACCAGGACATTCAGTAAGAGAGCATCAAGTGAAGAATAACGGGTTCCATTGACTATGATGTGCACTCAGAGAATGTCAAGTCATTGTTGTCAAGATGCCGTCAACACACTAAATGATATCAGTCCCAACCCCTGGATCTAGATCATTAAGGAATCATGTTGATTCCTAGTGACAAGATTGCAGGAAACCAGATCCAGCAATCCAGTAAATACATACTCCACCAGTTTCATGGGGCCCTGGATCAGGTGACACTATTGTTATATAGACTGCTGAAGAGCAGTCCATGCTCTTCAATGTTCTGCACTCTGGGTTCAGACGAGCAATTCCATGGTTTCCTTCATGACCATGACTACAGATGACCTGGAAAGACAATAAGCCGACAAAATTCAGCAGACCCAATCCACAGACCAAAGAAGTGTAAGAGATTCAGAAAGAAAGGAAAAGAAGAAAAAGTTTTAAGGCCTCATATGTTACTGCATTGGAAACGTTTTCACATTTATAAAGCTGAGGAATTCACATGTACAAACCCTGTTAGAAAAAGGAATAACTCTTCCCATTCTTGGGAATCTAAGATCTCTGTGCCCCCACTGAGTCCTTGGTAATTAAACTAGATTGCCAAAAAGTAGTTAAAGTCCATACAACTGTCAAAGACAGTATAGGTATGTTTACTATATTTAACTCCAAGAAAGGTATATGAACAAAGTTGTGTTGTCTTCTAGAAAAGGTAGCGACATCCACTAGAAAAAGCATTCACATCAACTAGGAAAAGTATTGTCGTCGGCTAGACTTTCCACATGAAGATCTTAATTTATTTTAAATCATTGCCGTAAAAAATCTGGATGGAAGGCTTCAGATGGGTTGGCAGAAAATAGGGCCATAACGAATGCTGATCATGGATCACTTCTATAAATATACATATGCTCAGACTGCTCAATATATCATTAAATATTCCAGTCCATAGATACTTAATCCCTATAAATATATTTATTGCAAGTATCTGACAGACTATAGAGAGGGAAATTGTTTATCTCAATCCAGCACTAGTTCTCTTAACTGGAGGAGCAATTTTTCCAGATAAGCCAAAGCAACATCATGCGCTTTCCATATGTTTATATATAACTCGGATCGTGTAAACTGCACACTTGGAGTTTAAGGAACAGAGATTACCTCATAATTGCTAAAATAATAACTTGCAAGGTCAGGTTTGGAGTCTGTCACTCAAGTAGCAGGTGCTCTTAATCCTGCAATTAATGAATGGTTGGCTATAAAATGCAAACATCTAAAGAAAAGTTAGAAAACTAAACCTATATACTTAAGACTAAATCATAAGTTGTACCTCCAGAAGTAACTTGTTCCGCTTATAATCATCCTGCAGTTTAATCAGACCCACTACTTTGAGGGAACTGAGGAAGAAGGCCAGGAGTTATACTCCGTGGTCGTCCAAAAGATGGGGGCATGCCTGAGGAAATCACTGAATGAAGGTAATTGGTTTCAATTAACTTTATACCAAACTCTATTCCAGTCTCATCAATTATTCTTTTGAGGCTCAAATAACCATCATTACTTTTAAGTGAGGAAAGCTTCATAGCATTTTAATTTAGTTCTGAAAATTTCATAAAATATATTTATCTTCTCTACATACATATTCACATCTTTAACCTAAATAGGGTAATCTTTCTGCTTTTTATTTTTATTTATTTAAACTTTAATAATAATTTTATGTGGATTTTCTCTGGATATATAACATCTCTCAAGTGTTAGTTTTGTTTCTTTACACAAATTTGTTGTTCTCCCTAGAATGATATAGATATAATGTAGAAGCAACTTGCGAATGGTCCACCAAGTGACAGCCAAGGTCCACCGGAAATTAAGGCTTTTGCTTGGGTGACAGTTCTCAATCCGTCAATCGTCTCAATGAATTGTTGCAGAGACAAGGCCATACAATCACTTGTGTCTGGATGTGTATCATGTGCAAGCAAAGTTTGGAGTCTCATGAGAATTCCTTTTGCATTGTTGTACAGCGAGAAGTTTATGGATTTTCTCTTAAGACTTGAGGCTTGGATGTCACTTACTCTTTGGAGACTTTGTTTCGTGTAATGTTTTGTCAGCCATAAGAATGTCAATATTCTTTAGAGCTGTTCTTGTCTTGCAATTTTATAATGTATATGGACCGAAAGGGATGCTAAAGTTTTCGATGATATCCATCTCACTCTCACTCTCCTTTAAGACAGTTTCATTTCTAGCATCACTTTGAGCTTCAACAATGGCCTATGCGAGCTTTTAGAGAAGTTGCACTTTCAGATGTTCATAGAGATTGATAGGCAATGCTTCACTATTTTTTCTTTATTTTCCTACTTGTATTTCATTGGAGGACTCCTTGTCCTCTCTTTTTATAATCTCTCTTCTATCTACAAAACTTCTTTTATCTAAAAAAAAAAAAAGTGAGGTAACCACCATAATAACAAATTTCTTGGATCACTAAAATAGAACAACGATCATAAGCTGAAGAATCAGTATTATCAAAACGGTATAGGTCATGTACAGTCAAGAAAATTATTATGGAGGTCAAGAGCGGTTCATCACAGTACAAAGATGCATAATATGAGCACGTGTATACAGGTGGTGTATGTATTGGACTCTTAGTTTTTGTTTGCCAGAACATGGGAGGGAAAAAATAGTTCAAACACGTAGGTATTAATTACCTGTAAGATATGGTGCTTGAATTGCAGGAATAGTTTCTGACATTGCGCCGCTGACATTAGGTCTGCCATATTGCACTAGATTAGGACCCGGCATCATGAAACCCTGGATGGGCCTGTACCCAAGGCTGCCAGGGTGACCCAATTGACCATATGAATATGCATTTGTGTTTACTGCACCTGGTACATTATACATCTGAGGTTGATACTGGCCCATATATGAACTGTAAAAACCCTGGAAAAGATGAACAAAAGTCATGACACCTGTAGGAACATTCTTTTTTAATCAAACAGGATTTAGAAACTTTGGTCCCTAATAACATGTGCTTTTCAAATTGCAGCTGAGAATTGAGATTTAATCTTATTAACCTGTGGGTACATGTACTCGGGTCCATATGTGGAATACCTGTCAAAAGAAAATTGATTGAATCACAAACTCAGAATCTATAGATGCTGCATAATCAGATAAATTAACACTTCAAGACATCTCATATGAGAAACAAGCTTTTACTTTTGTACATAAGGCAGATATTCACATCATGATGACTCATAAAATCAACAAGCCATCATATATCATTAGTAATAACAGAATCATATATCATTAATAATAGGCTGTGGAAAGAATTAAAGAAAATTACACTACAAGGTGGTACAAATCTTTTCATATAATAAAGATAATCTAACATACAATTTCATACCAATCACAATCTTTTTGCTGTTACACCAAAATTTGATGAATTTCTCAAGATTAGGGAATGATATCTCAACAGAATGAAAAACCTACTTAAATTAATCATAATAAAATAGTAATGCACTTAAGTCTAGATGGTTTAAGAATAAAAGCAACCATTCTGACAAGTTAAACAACAACAAAAATTAATTATTGAACTTATCACTAGCATTTAAGAAGTCACTGAACATGTGATCGTCCCCTAATTGCCATGTGCAACACAGGCACACTTCGGAGCATAAGAGACAAGTGCACAATTTCAAAGATAGTAAGTTGCTATAGTTTGACATAGGAAAGCTCTATAGAGATGTTCTTTCCAATTTTAGGATTGGAAACAAATACAAATAATTGCAAAAGCTACAATTTAACCGATAAACTTTGGATCGCAAGTAACAACAGAAACTTTTTTGCTTCAAGACTCATAACTCACCCATACGGAAGATACGGGAATCCGGACTGATAGCTGTAAGAAACTGGTTGATAATAACTAGGGCTTCCGGTGTTCAGCCCCCCAAGTGTTTGCGGACTTGGAAAATGGGGCACCGCTGATCTCATATGCCCTATAATAACCAAAAGCCAACATTGAAGGATGAAATACAAATCAACTAATACTTATATTTCTTTTTCTTTTTCCTATTAAAGTCCCTCAGTCTCAGTTTCGGTGTCCAGGCTAAAAACGATGTTTGTGGCTCATCTTTTTTAACTGCACTGAAGATGCTAAAGAAAAAAATTAAAGTAAAACATAAATAATACATCTTACTTAACTACAGAAAGTAGAAAAATTACTTAGCATATGTTTCGCAGCTCAATTCCAAGCCTTGGAATTGGAATTGAGGGCCAAATTTTAACTAAATTTCAATTCTATAGAATTGCAAATGTGCTTTCAATTCAAATTCCATTGCTTGAAATTGAGTAGCCAAACACGTTGACTATAATATAAAGAAGTAATCACAAGGCCCACTTGTCAACTAAGTTTTCTCTGCTGGAATCAAAGATAATTGTTGAAAAAAAATGCCTATGACTGGTGTAGTTCTTATCCAAATTAAGATCATGAGGGTCCTTTGTAATAAGATAATTTTATCTTCAGTTCATTTCTAGCTTATACTCTGGATGGAGCTTATACTCCCATGGGCTGGACTTGGCCAATCATTGAGTTAACTAATTTATTCCACTGGTAATATCTGTATTTATGTTGAAGTATATTGGTATTCATAGTCCAGCCTTAAGCCTAACAAAGAATAGGAGATAGGATCAACAATGCACAAAGTTTAATCTATTTTAAGTACAAAGAGATGGTACCATGAGGCAGTGATGGTGGAGGCCGCCCAAGTGACGCCAAATTACAGTTTGCCTTCCTACCATCTATGACTGGACTTGGATCAGCGCAAGCCCTCTTTGCAGCTTCAGGATCACTAAATGTCACCTAAGTTCATTAAACCATGGATTATTAGATCTTCAATAAAATAATCATTCACAGAACAAACATGATAAAGGGAGAGTATACTGCAATACAAAATATCACAGGGCAATTAAATACAACTTAAAAGCCCATCAAATTATTTCCAAAAGGAAAAAGAAAACAGAGGGAAAAAACAGAGGGTTTCTCAAAAGACCATATTATTGCTAGCTATGACTAATACGAGTTGTTAACAGGAAAATTGTGCAACAGATCAAGTAAGCACCACCTAAAATGCCACATCTTCTTCTTTTACCTTTTTGGACAGTATAAGAAAATTTTAGTACATCGAGTAGGTCCATAACCTATTATATATGTTCTAACATGTCATTGACAAGCACAAATTAGGAATAAAGACTTGCCCCTAAATTAGCCTTATGTTGTTGAACAACTATGAACAAATATGCAATATGAACCATATGATTCATTTTTTCCTCTTCCAAAAATTCAAAGATGTCCTTTTTGTTTTCCTCTAATTAAATAAACTAAACAAAAATGTATCTGGAAATTATGTTTCTTGAGGTTAAATTCATTAATATATAAACCTAAGTATAAGTGCCATTACTGCATTTGCTGATTTCCCCCAATATTAAATCAAATAGTATGTCTGTGACATTATTGATTCATCCAAAACCATGAGGCTGAATGATTGCAGATAAGGAACTCTGGGAGTCATACCCCTTCATTTTGAAACTTATAGCTTGTATGACTTCATGACGTTTTATTTCATACGTAAAATCAGAAATGACATATGACTAAGGCACGTGTAGTCATGATATTATGATGATTGTGGTGGCAGGTCAAAAGAGAGATGAATGCTGGTGGTAGTTCCAACTCATGACAGTGGCATAGAGGTCTAGAGGGTAAGTCCAAGTGATGGTATTATGAGAAATAATTAGTACATTCTATGATGATCACTAATTGTAAGCATATGACTCTATAACCATGTATAGCTGATAGATAAATGAACTTTTCGATTCAAGATGGTGTTCCATGCGTGATCCCTTCATTTTAGAAGGAGGGTCTAGGGTCTGTCTGTCTTTCTTTTGTATCAAAGTCAGTTCGTAATCAAAAAAGCTATTAACCACATAGCATAGCTCTTCATTCCTTATAGCAGTGCCCTGTGCACAAATTCCCCTTTGAACTACCACCAATCAGCATTCTGGGATTAACAATTCTAAAACAAAATATGCGAAGTAGCATGGTTGACATAAATTATCATGAAAACTTTCCAACATTCGTTCAAATGCATACAAAGTCAATACCAAGTATTATACAAAGGAACTAAAAATCGTATTTACTGTTTGTTTCTTTGTTAGAGATTGATCAATTACCCAAGTTGCCATGTACAATATTATTTGCTACACAAGTATGTCTGAAAAACCCATACTTAAAACTGATCACATATGTCAATTATGATCCAAATTCTACTAAGGAGCACTTAAAGATGGTAATTTAGAGAGGAAAAAAGTGCTTAATGCAGTAATAGTAACACTACAAAACAACTGAACAAAATACTCACAAAGCCATAGCCTTTTGATCGACCAGTATGCTTATCAGTGATAACAACTGCCTCAAGAATCTCCCCAAACTGTTCAAAATAACTATGCAGCGTCTCACTCTTTGTTTCCCATGCTAGCCCTCCCACAAACACCTTCGTATAAGTGGTGTCCCCAAACGGAAAATTCAAGAACTGCAAACCCGACCCAGTTCCCCGAATCGGTTGATATGCCATGAAAAAGCGTAGCTCACAACAAATTTCTTTACACACAGAAATATATATAGACCCAAATCAGAATTAAGATGACCCAGAAGTTGAAATCTGTTTTTCATGAGGTGAATTTACAGATCATGAAGAAGGCAGAAAAGAGAAACCCTTGTAGAACCCTAAAAACAATATGAGAGAGAAAGAGGGAATGGAAACAAAAGGGAATTGGAGGTAGTGAAGTTTTGCCGGGGGCATTCATGATTGATAGCGGGTTGGTTTTGAGAGAGAAACAGAGCTAACGTGTGTATAGAAGAAACTTTGGCGGATTTGTAATTAATTAATTAGGGAGTAATCAAAAGGGAAACATATTAATTTAATTTTCGTCCAAATGTTTTTCAGTATTTTGTTTATATCCTGTTTAATGTTTGATTTACTTCTTTTATTAGGCCTAGCTCCTCAATTGAACTTTAGGATGCCTTTGGAGATGCTTCTATGATGCTTTTTTTATTGACATTAATAAAAAGAACATAAAAAAAATATATGAAAATGTGTCCTCTCTGTAACCTAATATTTAAAAATATTATCAAAAGAGTTAGAACTTTATTTTATGACGAAATTAAGGTGTATGTTGTTCCTCTTTGAGAGAATATTTTTTTATAAATTAAGTTTCGAGAAATATATTTTAAATTGACTTAAGATAAATTATTTTTAATTTAACATCATTTGAACGTGAACTTAATAATCTGACATAACAGATGTAAAGAGCATATAAAAATATAAAATTATGTAAAATTTTGTTTGATTTGAAATTATGCAATAACTTTATAATAATAGAAATTACTAAAATATGAGTTGTCAAAATATATATTATATGTATATTATTTACACTATTATAAAAATGATATTTCGATACTTTAAATTAAACAAAATTTTATATAATATGATACTTTTTATTTGTTCATTATATTCGTACGATTAAATTATTAAGTTACGATCAAATGATGTGTATATTGAATGTGAGCTAAATAAGAGTAATTTTATGAAAGGGACAAGAAATGAAGAAAAAATATTGGCCGATTAATTATACTCCATGGAGTATATGTATGTTATTTTTCCTCAATCTAGAATTTCTAGTTATCCAATATCCATGCATGAGACTCAAATGACTACTCTTCTGGTATAATATCAAGAATTTTTATGCTCAAACAAGAATTATCGTCTATAATAATTATTATTTGTTTATTTTATTGAAAGAATCTTACAAATGGACGAAACACAATAGCAGGGGCCGGCCAGGTGGTGCATGCTGTCGTATTAAAATACTACGCACAAGATTTGTTTATATGGATAATGATCTGCGAGTTGCCTGTAGTGCAAGTATTCTCATTTTCTCAAGAAAGGGACTCCCACATAGGACGATGGAGGAAATGACATGGAAATCGTTTACTCCCCACTATCTTTATCGTTTTCTTTCATTTTAACAACGAACAAATCTACACATGCGTACAACAAGTAAATAGTATATTTATTTATATTATTAAAAAATAAAATATGATATAAATTTTAATATTATATTTTATTTTCTAATAATATAAATAGATATAGTCAGGGCGAAGTCACATAAGGCGTTGTGGGGTCAATTTGCCCCATTTATTTTTATTTTATTTTATAATATATGAAAAAAATTAAAATTTTTAAATATTATATACAAATTAACTCCACTATTTTTTTTGTAAATTTTTTAATATTCGGAGTTAAATTAAAAATTTATAACTTTCTCACTTAAGTCTCAATCCCATATCATTCGTAGTTTATCCATATATGTATATTTATATAATCTTCTTAAATTAATTAATAATCTATTTTGTATTATTTTTTAAAGAATTAATTATTTATCAATAATTTGTCTTTAAAAAAGTCTATCAAGGGTCAATATGGTGTGTATATACATACATGTAAATATATGTAGAGTTAACAATTATTATATTATCATTGTAATCAAATATATATTTTATATATGTAATTCAAAAGTATAAAATTATTTATAGACTCATAATTTGACCCCACTGAATTTTAATTCTGACTTCGTCACTGGATATAATATTTGGTTGTTGTGTGTTTATACTTATTCTTTTAATAACATAGTCATTATTATTTTTCCTTCATCTATTTTTGACATTTTTAAGCCAAATTTTAAATTTGACTTATATTTGTATTTTAAAGCTATTAATAATTTTAAATAATTTATAATATTTATAATTTTATTGTTCATTCATATTACTTTAAATTTGTAAGTTTAAAAGTGAAAATTAAAATAAAATTATTTTTGTGGTGAAACGGAGGAGGTAGGATCGATTAATTTTGCAAGCGAATAGTATTTAGGAGAAATGCAGTTAATACATTCTTAGTTTTTCTTTTCTTTTCCTATGGCGTTTCACTGTATGAAGCAATTTCTATTGATGCTAAAGAAATGGAGGAAATTTCATTAAATAATAACACCTTAATTATCAAGATGCTAGCTACTATTTGCCGCTCTACATGACACTGAAAGTTACAATGGTCCAAGTTTGAGTCATAATATTTTTGTGAGTGTTATATCTATATATCTATATATATAATTTTTATTTGATTAGTAGGAACTCAACTGTTTTTAATTAATTTTTTTTAAAGAACTAATAGTTTGCAAGTTATATTTTGTATATATATTGTTACAGTTTTCGATCTTTTATATTATGTATGTATAATTATATATGCAAAGAATTTTGTTATTACTATTGCTATTAATATTTTCTCCTTGTTTTAATCATGTTGATATTATTCTTAAGCGTAACCTACAACTTTGTTAAAGAGGGATTATAATATAGATTTTTTTGTTGTAATTACTATTTTTTCGATATTAAAATTAGAGATACATTCTTAAAACGACCGAACAGTTTTGTGTTATTGAACGTACACTCAAACTTAATTAAAGAATTTAGTTATAATCGTGTGATGTTAGAAATAATAATAATAATAAAAAAAAGTATTTAATAAATTAAATTTATCATATCATTTTATACTTTCATCTTTAAAGTCAGCAATTTTGTAGCATAAACATTGGCATTTGATTCTATTGGGCCTAAAGAAAGTGTCAATTTTATAGCTAGCACATAAGATTGGGCTTAAACGACAGGAGGTATGGGCTGCGAGGACTATAATTGCAACTGAAAAGAAAGAGAAGTTTATAAGGCCAAAGCAAGAGCTAGGAATAGTATAATAAACAAGTCAAATTTATCTAAATAGTTTTTTCGTTTAAAAGTTAGAGATGTATATTTTAATTTTAAATTAGAAAGTGATATAAATTTCTTACACACAATTATTTATGTTATAGATAGATTATGTACTATAATACAATTATTATTGGACTTTTAACTAATGTTAGGGATATATATATATATATATATATATATATATATATATATATATATATATATATATATATATATATATATATATATTTATATATTTATATTTTTTATAAAAAATATATATAATATTAAAGGGTGATTATACATGCACACTCAATATTACTAGTTGCACACCAATATATAAGTAAATGACTAATTTCCCTTGATAAAAGTGATCTAAATTCACTTATTTATTATATTTCACAATTTTCTCCTTTATCCTATTACATATAATAACTATAAAACAAAATACAACTTAAACAAATACACATAATGCTTAATTATCAAAAAATAAAGTCAAATAAAACCTCATAATTGCTTCCCTAAAAATATAATAAGTTCATGTCTTAGAAGAAAATTAGATGGGAAAAAAGTCACCCACTTTTTCAATAGTAATACTAAATAAACTAAGCATTTGATATTAAATAATTGAACTGATGAATGAGCTTAGGATCAATAATAGTTTGTTTTATATTATTATCGAAAAATAGGATGACTTTTTTAAGGCTAATTTTCTTTTAAGACATGAATATTTTATATTTTTCAAAAAAATAATTATGAGGTTAAGTTTGTCCTTATTTTTATATAATTATTATGTGTAATAGAATAAGGGCCAAACTAGAGCATGATAAATAAGTAAATTGGATTTCATTTATTGAAAACGGATAAGTCGCTTACTTATATTTAGTTATGCAACTAATAATCTAATGTGTGCATATACATCATTATCCATATCGATATCAATATATCTATATATAATTGTCATAAGAGAGAAGTTCTTCTCACGCAATAAAACATTCTCATAAACTCCAATATAGTTAAACTTCTATTACCAATAAAAAAATAATAATATAAAATATACTCAAATTTAAGGATAAGTATAAATACATAACATTCAAACATTATATCTATCTCAATCATTAAAAAATGAGACATAGCATTAAAATCTGTGTCATGATCCACTTTTTAATAGTTGAAATTGATATAGTATTTGATTTTGTGGTTAGATATTGTATACGTAAATTTATTCCAAATTTAATAAATTTCTTCCTTTTTTATTTTTACTTTCTATCTTACTCAGAGTTCAAAGTCATTAGAAATAGCTAGGGAAGCCCTAAACAACTTGTTATTTATCATATGTAAGTAGTAACTTAAAATTTTCTCCATGAATAAATCTCTTTTTATTTTCTATTTATCGTATATTACGACTATATATCTAGGTTTAAAGTTTTTTTTCTTTGTCCACCACTTATAACTAAACTGCGAATACGTGTTATGACTATCTATCGTATTTGTTTTTTTTTAAAACTGCGGCCCTTATGATATCATATTTGAAGGATCAATTGGCAAAAGCTTGACGAGTTTTGAGAATAATTTCATCTAGTTCATGACTATTATACACGAGTATATTCTTACATATACACACACACACACACACACACACACAGATATATATATATATATATATATATATATATATATATATATATATATATATATATATATATATATATATATATATGTATGTATGTATTTATGTATGTATGGGTTTAATTACGTGTATAACTAGTGTTGTTTATTGAGTTTAGAATTTCTGAGATTTATTTATTTTTGTAAAACTATTGTATTGAATTTGAATATCTTCTTGTGGAGGTGTGAGAAGTAATTTCTCGAACGGATCAGTCAAGATGGAACAAGTCATCTAGTTTTGCCATCATATATAATTGATGAATTTAATTGCGTGCCGAGACACATAGTGGTATGCTTTTTTGCAGTAGTGGAGTACTCGAAAACAATGGGAAAAGATGTGGCTAGGAGGGAAGGAGGGCACCACAGGGTATGATTTTTTTCAATATTCATTATTTCTCGAAAACAACTACGGTCTATGGGTGCATATTTTTCCACAACTACCTCTTTTTCAATTTTAATGAGCAAGTGCCAGAGATATGTCTTTTACAATAATACCCCTGTTCCATACACTTAAAATTATTTTTAGTTTATTAGCTTAAAGTCTCTATTCACGACGTAATGATTCATACAATAATTAATTATAAAATAGTGTAAAAATATAAGACCTTCTATTTTATTAAGGATCATTGTATGAATTATTACTTATAGTAAAATTTATGTTTTTTACATTTTTCAAATGAGCTTTTCAGAAATCTATGTATTAATAATGGCTTGGATAATTATTTATTACATCTTTTTAAGGGTTATAACGGGTTGGGTTAAATGGGTAAATGAGTTTTTTTATGGGTTATCCAATAGGTTGATAAGTGATTTAAAATTGGATTAGATAGTTATCCAATAAGTTGACAAATGACTTAAAGTTGTATTGGACGGAAACACAGAACACGTCTCTCCCTCTAATTTTTTGTTCTCTCTTCTTACTTTCTATTTATAAATTTTGTTGACTTAATTTTGACTTTAGCCATGTGTTGAGCAACCTCTTCCCTTCATAGTCAACGTGACAACGTCAAAAACCAAACCAATTGATGAAGATCTTCGTGTTACAAGCTCATATTCTTATTTTTGCAAACAAATGGCTGTGATCTTTTTTCTTGTAGATCGAATTTAGAAAAAAGTAAAATGTAAAACTATAATTTGAATTTGTCACGTAGTGAATAAATATGGTAGCAGATTTTATTATATAGCAAATTACTACTTCATGGTGGTACATTTAGTAGTTCAAAATTATATTTTTTTTGAATAAATTTTTTACATTAATAATTATACTGCGAGATAGTAATTTACTATATTATAAAAAATTAAGTACCATATTTTTATAAAGTAATAAACTCGCATTTTAGTTTTTGAGAAAATACCTGCTTTGATATCATCTCCAATTATAATTGATCTTTCTAGGTAGACCAACATTTTTTTTTAATCTTTTTCCTCCACCACCTTTTGTAGCCCTTTATCCTTATATAATTTCTGCTATTGCATGTAGGATTTTTTTTTAATTCCATATTTGTAATAGAAAGTTATCTTCTTTCTTGGTAGCAGCACATCAATAGCAAGTTAGCAACGCTATATAGCTCGATGAAGAGATACTCATTTTATTATTTTATAATTAACTTAATTTTTATTACAATTTAAGTATTATCATTCTTTTAATTACAATCTGTATTACTTTTGTCATAAGCTAATCATATATCACGAATTAAATTATATCATTTTTAGAATTAGCCTGTATTTTACACAGGTTATTAATCTAATTAAAACGAAGGAAGTAGCAAAAAGAAACAAAGAAGAAGAGTAAAATGCATGCCATTTACACCACTGTCCAATAAAAAAAAAAAATTAAATTACAAAAAATAAAAATAAAAATAAAGGGTAGTATGCTTGCCATTGAATGTTAAATATATATATATATATATATAATCCTACCCTCACATGGTGATTGAATTATGTAGGACTATAGTATATGCACATTTGCTCTCTCGTGCATCGGAAACCGCTGCTTGCTAGCTGCACATAATAGAGCAGAAAGTTTTTAAAACTCGAACTTTGACGCACAAGAGTTATTAATGTACGTGCAACAACATAACATGGGATTGAGCAATTAACCAGAATCCTATCCTTATGTACCTTGTAGTACAGTACTCTCTCCCTTTTACTACGTATATATATTAAGTAATTTCGTTAATATTAATATTAAATAATTAATATTAATTTAAAATTTTATTATTATTTATACACTAATTAATTACTTCTCCTTATCTTTTTATCAATTATTTTATTTTTTAAAAATAATAATAATAATAATTTTTTTAAATATACATAAAATGTCTTATATAATAAAAAAGAGGAAATATTATTTTTAATTAAAGGACTATTATTATATCTGGGTTTGTAATAAGCAGGAGTATAAAATATGTCCCTCGCAAATAGTAACGTTTTGTATTATATCAACAAACGAGTTATATGGTCAGTAGGAGTTGATAAGAAAGATGGAATCTTACTTTTTTAATTTTTTCTTCTTCCTGATTTTGAGGGCCAAAATCACAAGCTTTATATTTTCATATTTCAAAAGCAGATATATTTGTTAAATAACGATATTTTTTAAGAATTTTTTTTTTAAAACATATTTCTATCATTTATTGAAATTGAATATAATAGTATAAATGGCATAATAATATCTAAATATATATATATATATATATATATATATATATATATATATATATATATATATATATATATATATATATTTATGTGCAAGTACAAATTATTGCATACGCTCATTGTCATTATTGATTCATGGGCATTATTGAGTTGACTAACGTTTGGCGGCCTATGGAAATTCCGTGATCCACGTATTTGACAAGATCACTTTTTATTGTATTTGTTATAACCAACTTCCATTAATAGACTACTTCGTATCATCCATGCTTTCAAAAACACATAATTTTGTCTTATACAAAGGAGGAAATTAATATTTTGACAAAAAAAAATTAATATTTTTACAAGATTATTACTCATATAAAGATAAAGTTTATTTATTATTTATGTAAGTAAAATTTTATAAAAATATTATTTTTTAAATAAAAATATCAACTAACTTATATAAATGTATGGTTTATTTTGGTGTGTAAGTGTCAAAACAAGAAGGCGGTGTCATTACTTTCATCTGTAATATAGATAAGTCTACACACATAATAATTAAATATTATATCAAATACTGTATTCATTTATATTATTAAAAAGTGAGGTATGATACGATTTCAATATCTTGCCTTACTTTTTAATAATATAGATGAATATAATATTTAGTTATTGTGTGTTTATGTTTATTCCTTCTATATTCCTTGAATTCTCGTTTGTCAAATGGCCCAAAAGATCTACTTTTGGATCATGACAGCAGAAAGGTAGCAATCAGAATTTGAATTTTCTTTAGTAATTCTTTTATTTTATTTTATCAAATAGTTCAAAAGGTTGAAATATATTAAAACTATAATTTATTGCAAAAGATAAAAATGACTACAATAAAAGAACTAAAATAATAATTTTATCGAATAAAATAACAAATAATTAAAAAAAGGGTCAATCGTAGCAACGACACTAGTAACACATACAGTTAGTTATATCTTTAAAATAATAATAAAATACGTAGATCTGAACTATTTTTCAACACGGGTAATGGACGAACAAGCTGTTATGATAATATTACATTCAAATTTAAATAATCTATCCTCAACAATTCATACACTGAAAAAGTCTCATGAACGAAAAGTAATCTTCCAAACAAAATCTTCCAAACTAAAAAAATAAATTCTTCCTAAAGATGGTAATGAAATTTTTTCATAAAAGAGAAAGAAATTAGTTATTTTATAAAGAAAATAAGTCCCATGAAAAGAAAAAAAATAATTTATTAAATTAAAATAAGAGAAATTTAGAAGAGAGTATCTCCAAAAATAACATCTTTCCCCATATTTAATATCTAATAAAGATGGAGGGTAGAATTTTTAACTAGATAAAAACGAGTATAGAAAAAAAGAGAGAAAAGTATAAAGAATTCAGATTAGTCAAAGTATTCTAGCTGAAGTCTCATTCACTAATATTACTTTTGTGCCATGCAACTAAACAATCCTGCCATTTAGTATCTTAGTGGAAAGTTACTCACTTTCACTAAAATGATTTGAACAATAACACTCTAATTAAGGCTGTAAAAAATTGATCTGAATTTTAAATTATTCGAATTCAATTTGTAAAGTTAAATTTATACTTAAATTCGATTCGGATTTGAATTATATTTAAAAAAAATTACTTAGATTTGGCTGGACTCGAATTCGATTCAACTCGGATCGAATTATATTCAAACTATTCGCGAACTTCAAATTTAAATTCAAATTCTAATCTCCACATAGTAACTAATTTTATTATACATATAATTATTAATTTAACTTATTATTTTACTTAAAAATGAAAAAATATAATTATAATTACACTTTAAATATATAAAATTATAATTAAAATTACAAATTAAACAAAAAAGTAATAACTAATTATTCAAATTTTATTTAATTGTGTATATATTATAAGAGAATGTATCAAGTATGTAAGACCCCGAATTTTATGAAATACAAAATTTAATTTTTCTTCATATATATTTTTTTGAAACAGTAAGTGGTTAAATCGATCAAGTTAAAAGTTAAGGATGTTATCTGCAAATTTTATTTTGTCGGACAATATTCGCTTTGTCGGGGAATATTCGTTTGGTCGGGGAATATTCGTGTCGTACGACGGCGCCGAAATAACAAATTATTGGTGGACCCCACAACGGAATATTTGTCGGATATAGAAAACGACAGAAATAACATTTTTAAATAAAAATAGTCAACGGAACTGTTAAAATACCGGTGATAAAAGAATAGTAGCATACGGTAGTTTTTGGTATTTTCTGTAGCACACGGTACTCTACAGTAACACACGGTATTGCATAGTGTCTCATATTATTGGTCTGATAATTGACACCGTAACTGTTACGCATCATTTCATCGATAATTGTCACTGCATAATATTTTATATTATCAATTCAATAATTGTTGTTACACAGTATTTTGCATTATTGATTTAATAATTGTCATTACACTGTATTTTATATCATTGAGTCAATAATTGTTGCTGTACTGTTTTTAAAATTATTGAACCTAATAATTGTCACAGTAACATATGCACAGTAATTCACATTATTGAATCAATAATTGTCATTACACAGTAACGTATGTAAGACCCCGAATTTATGAAATACAAAATTTAATTTTTCTTCATATATATTTTTCCTGAAACAGTAAATGGTTAAATTGACAAAATTGAAAGTTAAGGATGTTATGTGCAAATTTTATTTTGTCGGACAATATTCGTTTTGTCGGGGAATATTCGTGTCGTACGACGGCGCCGAAATAACTAATTATTGGTGGACCCCACAACAGAATATTTGTCGGATATAGAAAACGACAGAAGTAACATTTTTATATAAAAATAGTCAACGGTGTTAACTGTTAAAATACCGGTGATAAAAGAATAGTAGCATACTGTAATTTATGGTATTTTTCTGTAGCACACGGTACTCTGCAGTAGCACACGGTATTGCACAGTATCTCATATTATTGGTTTGATAATTGACACCGTAACTGTTGCGCATCATTTCATCAATAATTGTCACTACATAATATTTTATATTATCAATTCAATAATTGTTATTACTCATTGTCTTATTAATAATTGTTGTGGCACAACATATTGGATTATTGAAACAATAATAATGCATATTATTGATCTAATAATTGACACAGTAGTTGTTGCATTATTATGAATTATTACTATGGTAGTATTATTTGGTAATTTGATTATTATAATATATTCATAAAGTTGTTTGTTTTATTAGACAATATAATAATAAAAAGTTATTTGTTTTATTAGAAAAATATTATTATATTCAGAAGTTACTATGCAAGTTACTGTGCAAGTTACTGTGCCAAATTTGAAAATTCGCTGAATTCGTCTGCGCAGAGGCTGCGCAGCCTTTCCTGCCAATTTCAGCATTGGCGTGCTGCCAACAACCATGCATAGTACCCTTATTCCTCCTATAAATAACTTGCTCAGCTGAATAGAAAAATCACACCTAAAACATAAAATTTTTCTATAAGAATTTTATGAGTTTTCTCTGAGAATAGTAAGGCTATTTTGAGAGTTTGAAAGCCAAAAGGAGTGCAGAAAATTTTCAAGTAAGTCTTTTATTAAAGAGTAGTAATTTTATAAATTCCTATTTTTCACGGTATTCACAAATCTTCCTTTAGAAGACTCTTCTTTGATAAGATTCATTTTTAAAAGCTTTCTTTGGAAGATTTATTTTAGAATATTATTTTAAAAACTATTTTAAAGTAGTTATATTATACTACAAAAATTATGTTAAATATATATAATTTTGATAGTTCATAATATACGAGTTATCATACACTTTGAAATTTATATGTGGTAATTACTAATTTATATTATAAATATATAGGTTGATCAACCTCATTTAAATCAATATCCAGTCACGTGTTAAGGTAAGGAGTATCACTCTTTTCATCATCATAAATGGATATTATTTTCTTTCTTACTTGAAGGGATTATCATTCTTTGATTCTCAAAAATAATATCGTTTATTTCTTGTGCCATTTACTTCCATGTATTAAATTGTGGGAATAACCTTACGGCGCGGTTTACCGCCTGTTGGTGAATAACCTTTTGTATTCATTCCTTATTAATTTTTGAGAATAACCTTACGGTGCGGATTATCGCCTGTTTGGTGAATAACTCTTCGTATTCAAATTGATGGGAATAACCTTACGGCGCGGATTATCGCCTGTTTGGTGAATAACTATTCGTATTCAAATTGATGGGAATAACCTTACGGTGTGGATTATCGTCTGTTGGTGAATAACCCTTTTTATTTGTCTCGTGTGGAAATAATTTATCTACACGAATTATCACATGACACTTTTATTCCATATTCGTAAGTGATATTATTTTCCTTTATACTCATAAGGGATACCATCTTTTTCATCTTCCATTATTCGAACTTACTATGGTAAGGGATATTAATTCCCTTCACCTTTTGTTAATCAAACCTGCTACGGTAAAGGATAATATTTTCTTTCATACACCTAAATCGAAACTTATTATGGAACTATTGCTTCTATAATTCCTGAAAATATTAGATGTTCCATAATAGTTGAATTTCATTATTTCAACTGAACCTTCCTATTTTCTGAACATTTCTATTGAACTGTAATCGTTATTCTGAACTGTGGATCTTGAATATCATTTTTAAATTTCAATCGACATCATGTTGACAATTTGGACATTATTTGAATCTGCACAAAGTAAACTTCCGATACTTATTGTTTATCCTGTTCTTCTGTTCATCATTTGTATCACTGTTATTTGTATTAATCATCAAGAATCAAGCTGTTGTGAATATATGTGGCCGGGGGCACAGATGTGATATAATTGTTGAACAGATGATAGGTTAAAGGCGATATACTAGGTTAAAGGCGATACATCTGTTCGGTGTCTTTTATGGCACATGGTGAATGTTCTCTTTGGCCCGTAGTGCAAAGATGAACTGTTGATTGGTATGATTATGACCAAAGGCTGAATCTGGTATAATCATGACCATTGGTGTTATATTGAATGTCTTTGGCCCGTAGTGCAAAGATGAACTGTTGATCTGCATGATTATGACCAGGAACTGTGAAGTTGTATTATCTTGACTAATGGTATTTCAGATGATAAAAGTTGATGATGTTTTTACTAAAAAGAGAAGCGAGTGGACATTATAGTCTGCATTATTCTTCTAATAGATTATTCATTCCGCTGCTATTATTGATCTGAACATTGTTTAAGAATTTAACTACAGTTTTTGATATAAACCTTGTAGTCTATTGTATTCAGAACTCAACTGTTGAAGACTAATGATAATTTATTCGTCATTATCTTAGTCATGATATTTCTTACTGGGCTATTTGAGCTCACCCTTTCTTTTGTTCCATTGTTTTTCAACAGGAGATGAAAACATAACGGGGTCTAGCCGGGGGATGGAGTGAGAGTCCGAGGAATAGCTAACCTAGTCTTCACGTGTTGTAAAATAGTGTGGCAATAATAGTGAAGACTTAGTTGTGTATTATTATACACTGTATTGTTGTACGTTGTGCTTTGTTGTAATAATTTTGTTGTAGTCTTTTGACGACTCAAGTTTGGGCTGTGTGGGCCTAGATTTGGGGTGTCACAGTTGGCATCAGAGCTTAGGGATATGGTCTTTAATGGAGATCTGGGGTAGAACTAGGAGGGGAGAGACGAATATAATCAGTCACTAGTGTGTCCCACCTAAATTAGATTTTATTATCTAATGAGTTGATTTGAAGATAGGGGCATGAAGTGATGAGTCAGTTTGTTTGAACTAACAATTATTTTGTGACCACAGTTAAGTATGGCATCTGGAAATCAAGAGGTTAACTATGGAATACCCGAAGCAAATGTAGCCGAGAATCAGGAGGCCCCAAACAATCCTCCTGCCAACTCAGGAAATAATGTTCCTGATAACATGATGAACGATGGATTCTTTAGGAATTTCATGCAGTTCATACAGAATCAAGCAAGAGGAAATCCAGTCAATAATAACGGTAGAAACGCTGGTAATTTGAGGATGGTCACTGTCAAGCAATTTAAAGAATTGGGACCACCTGAATTCCACGGAAAGCCTGACCCACTCAAAGCGGAGGCATGGCTAAAGCAGACGACAAAAATACTTGATGTCTTACAATGCGCTGATGATCAGAAGGTGCCATTTGCCACTTTTATGTTACGAGGTGAGGCGGATCATTGGTGGGAAGCGGTAAAACGTATCCAACCTTCAGCACTCGAAATGTCTTGGACAGAATACGAAGAACTGTTTAACGAGAAGTATTTTCCCAGAAAGCATCCGCCATATGAAAGAGGTGGAATTCATTAAACTGGAACAGGGAAACATGACAGTCTCCCAATATGAAGCTAAGTTCGCTGAGTTATCTCGTTTTGCCACCCATCTAGTGGATGACGAAGCACGAATGAGTCGAATGTTCCTAAGAGGTTTGAGACTCAAAATTCGTCAACAACTTAGCTCTCATAAATTTAGTTTGTATTCAGATGTTGTTGATAGGGCTCAAAGGGTGGAGCAAACAGATGAAAAATTACAGCCAAGAGTCAATGATCAGAGAAATGATAACAACCACAGGAACGAGAACCATCGAGGAGGTAACCAACACTTCGGTGGTAATTCCACATCAAATAACAGAAGAGGAGAATCCAGTGGGAACAATTTCAAAAGAAAGAGATTCCATAATAATTATGGAAGGGCACCAGTACCAGCACCAGCACCGACCCCAGTTTCAAGGGGAGAAGATCGACCACCAGTGAGATGCTATAGGTGTGGTCAGGAAGGTCACATCAGCCCAAACTGTACACTGCAGTCCAAAAAGTGCTACAGTTGTGGGAAAGAGGGTCATCTTGCGCGGTTTTGTCTTGCCACAAAATCAAGTCCAGCTGCAATGATGATACCAAAAGCTAGCGCGGATAAGGGAAAATCTGTAGTTCAAGGGAGAGCTTTTGTTGTGACATCCCAAATGGCACGAAACTCGAACGAGGTGATAACCGGTAAGCTATTCATAAATTCTCGTGAAGTCTACGCTTTGTTAGATACTGGCTCTACCCATTCTTTTATCTCACCTGTATGTGTGCTCAGCGTTTAAACTTAACTCCTGAAAATTTGGACTTTGACTTATCAGTTGAAACCCCATTAGGAGAAATGACCATTACATCTACTGTCTATAAATCTTTCCTAGTTCAAATCAACAACCTCACATTACCTGTTGACCTTATTTCTTTGGAGATGCATGAATTTGATGTGATTTTAGGAATTGATTGGTTGACTACCCATCATGCTAAAATTGATTGTTTTCATAAGATTATTAGTTTTCATATTCCTAATCAACCTGTCATGCAAATTCAAGCAACTAAACCATTGAAATCTATAACTGTTATTTCTAGCCATAAAGCCATTCGTTTATTGAAAAACGGATGTCAAGCCTTTTTAGCTCATGTCACTGATTTGAACAAAAATACGTCAAACTTGAATGATATTCCCATTGTTAATGAGTTTCCTGACGTTTTTCCGGAGGAACTTCCTGGCTTACCCCCAAACTGAGAAATTGAATTCTGTATCGATCTTGAACCCGGTACTAAGCCCATTTCCAAAACTCCATACCGAATGGCTCCCATTGAACTTCAAGAGTTAAAAGTCCAACTACAGGAATTGTTGGATACTGGTTTCATTCGTCCGAGTGCATCACCTTGGGGTGCTCCTGTTCTATTTGTGAAGAAGAAAGACGGGAGTATGAGATTGTGCATTGACTACCGAGAATTGAACCATGTCACCATCAAAAACAGGTACCCGTTGCCTCGGATCGATGACATGTTTGATCAATTACAAGGTGCTCAACATTTCTCAAAGATTGATCTCCGTTCTGGATATCATCAGTTAAAGGTTAAAGCTGAGGACATTCCAAAGACTGCTTTCAGAACTCGTTATGGGCATTATGAGTTTTTAGTCATGCCTTTTGGACTAACCAATGCTCCTGCAGCTTTCATGGACATGATGAACCGAATATTCAAGGAATATTTGGATCATTTTGTGGTTGTCTTTATTGATGACATCCTCATATACTCCAAGAGTCGCGAGGATCATGAACAACACCTGAGATTGATACTCCAAAAGCTCCGTGAAAACAAATTATATGCCAAGTTGAAGAAATGTGAGTTTTGGCTTGAGGAGGTCACGTTTCTTGGGCATGTGATTTCTAGTCAAGGAATATCAGTCGATCCTGCGAAGATTGAAACGGTACTAAATTGGGAACAACCCAAGACAGTAACCGAAGTCCGAAGTTTTCTGGGCCTAGCTGGTTATTATCGGAGATTCGTAGAAGGATTTTCTCGAATCGCCACTCCATTAACTCAGCTTACTCGGAAAAGCACAAAATTCATATGGAGGAAGGAATGCGAGAAAAGTTTCCAAGAACTCAAGAGGAGACTGGTTTCAGCTCCTGTTCTGACCATTCCATCAGGATCAGGAGAATTCGTCATATATAGCGATGCTTCAGGCAAAGGTCTAGGTTGTGTCCTTATGCAACATGGAAAGGTTATAGCCTATGCCTCTCGACAACTCAAAGATTATGAGAAAAATTATCCTACTCATGATCTAGAGTTGGCAGCAGTCGTTTTCGCATTGAAGATCTGGAGACACTACTTGTACGGAGATAAGGTGGATATCTATACGGATCATAAAAGTCTCAAGTATTTCTTCACCCAGAAGGAACTCAACATGCGACAACGACGTTGGCTTGAGCTGTTGAAGGATTACGACCACACAATCCAGTATCACCCGGGAAAGGCGAACGTTGTAGCTGACGCTTTGAGCAGAAGATCTTATGCGAGTACAAGTGCACTGCTGACAACACAAAAGTGTATTTTGTACGACTTGCAAAAGATGGAGATAGAGCTAAAGACACCAGGGACCCACTCGAAGATTGCTCACGTGCGAGTAGAACCAGCTTTAATGGATAAAATTAAAGCTGCTCAAGCTACCGATCCGGAACTGATGAACATGATGAAGAAAGTACAAGAAGGTGCCATCCCCGAAACAAGAATCGACGAGACAGGAATACTTCGAGTTAACTCTCGACTCTGTGTTCCTAACGATCCTGAATTGAAGCATAAAATCATGATGGAGGCACACAACACGCCGTTTGCAATCCACCCAGGAGGTACCAAGATGTATCGAGATTTTCGACATACATTTTTGTGGAACAATATGAAAAGGGAGATTGCAGAGTTTATCTCAAGGTGCCTAACTTGTCAACGTGTCAAGGCAGAGCATCAAGTACCTAAGGGTCCATTACAACCACTTGAGGTTCCCGAATGGAAGTGGGAACACATCAATATGGATTTCGTGACGGGTCTTCCCAAAGTTTCTCAAGGCTTAGATGCAATTTGGGTCATCGTAGATAGATTGACCAAATCCGCTCATTTCTTGCCTATACGAGAAAACTTTTCACTTGAACGTCTTGCTGGTATGTACATAAATGAGATCGTGAGATTGCATGGTATGCCAGTTTCCATAGTTTCTGATCGAGATCCTAGATTCACTTCACGCTTTTGGATCAGTCTACAAAAAGCTATGGGCACTGAACTACGTTTTAGTTCTGCATACCATCCTCAAACGGACGGACAATCGGAAAGGACGATCCAGACCCTCGAAGATCTTTTGAGACTTTGTGTATTAGACTTCAAAGGAAGTTGGGATAAGTACTTGCCATTGGTGAAATTTTCTTACAACAACAGTTACCAAGCAAGCATAGACATGGCTCCATTCGAGGCTTTGTATGGAAGGAAGTGTCGCTCTCCAATATGTTGGAATGAGGTAGGAGAAGCAAAATTGTTAGGACCCGAGTTGGTACGCTTGACGACCGAAAAGATCCAAATGATCCGACAACGAATACAGACAGCACAAGAACGACAAAAGAGTTATGCGAATCTTCATCGGAGAGATGAGAGATTTAACATCGGAGATCATGTATTCTTATGTGTTTCTCCATAGAAAGGAGTTACGAGATTCGGAAAGAAAGGAAAGCTTAACCCTCGATTTATTGGCCCATTTGAAATCCTCGATCGAGTAGGATCCGTAGCCTACAGACTAGCCCTACCACCAAGTATGTCTCGTATCCATAACGTTTTTCACATATCTATGTTACGTAAATATGTGAAGTACCTAAACCACGTCATTGAGTTAGAACCAGACGTTATAGCAAAAGATTTAACGTATGAGGAGGTACCTGTTAAGATCCTAGATAAGAAGGAGCAGATCTTACGCTCAAAGGTTATACCTCAAGTTAAGGTTTTATGGAGGAACCGAGATATTGAGGAAATGACCTAGGAGCTAGAATCTGAAATGAAGTCTAGGTATCCATACCTCTTCGAAATGCCAGGTACGTCAATTTCGGGGACGAAATTTCATAAGGAGGGGAGGTTGTAAGACCCCGAATTTATGAAATACAAAATTTAATTTTTCTTCATATATATTTTTCCTGAAACAGTAAATGGTTAAATTGACAAAATTGAAAGTTAAGGATGTTATGTGCAAATTTTATTTTGTCGGACAATATTCGTTTTGTCGGGGAATATTTGTGTCGTACGACGGCGCCGAAATAACTAATTATTGGTGGACCCCACAACGGAATATTTGTCGGATATAGAAAACGACAGAAGTAACCTTTTTATATAAAAATAGTCAACGGTGTTAACTGTTAAAATACCGGTGATAAAAGAATAGTAGCATACGGTAATTTATGGTATTTTTCTGTAGCACACGGTACTCTGCAGTAGCACACGGTATTGCACAGTGTCTTATATTATTGGTTTGATAATTGACACCGTAACTGTTGCGCATCATTTCATCAATAATTGTCACTGCATAATATTTTATATTATCAATTCAATAATTGTTATTACTCATTGTCTTATTAATAATTGTTGTGGCACAACATATTGGATTATTGAAACAATAATAATGCATATTATTGATCTAATAATTGACACAGTAGTTGTTGCATTATTATGAATTATTACTATGGTAGTATTATTTGGTAATTTGATTATTATAATATATTCATAAAGTTGTTTGTTTTATTAGACAATATAATAATAAAAAGTTATTTGTTTTATTAGAAAAATATTATTATATTCAGAAGTTACTATGCAAGTTACTGTGCAAGTTACTGTGCCAAATTTGAAAATTCGCTGAATTCGTCTGCGCAGAGGCTGCGCAGCCTCTCCTGCCAATTTCAGCATTGGCGTGCTGCCAACAACCATGCATAGTACCCTTATTCCTCCTATAAATAACTTGCTCA
Organism: Hedera helix; assembly: GCA_947179155.2. Classification (NCBI taxonomy): domain Eukaryota; kingdom Viridiplantae; phylum Streptophyta; class Magnoliopsida; order Apiales; family Araliaceae; genus Hedera; species Hedera helix. Next base: position 36,312,850 of record OX359270.1, on the reverse strand, counting down.
GCTGAATAGAAAAATCACACCTAAAACATAAAATTTTTCTATAAGAATTTTATGAGTTTTCTCTGAGAATAGTAAGGCTATTTTGAGAGTTTGAAAGCCAAAAGGAGTGCAGAAAATTTTCAAGTAAGTCTTTTATTAAAGAGTAGTAATTTTATAAATTCCTATTTTTCACGGTATTCACAAATCTTCCTTTAGAAGACTCTTCTTTGATAAGATTCATTTTTAAAAGCTTTCTTTGGAAGATTTATTTTAGAATATTATTTTAAAAACTATTTTAAAGTAGTTATATTATACTACAAAAATTATGTTAAATATATATAATTTTGATAGTTCATAATATACGAGTTATCATACACTTTGAAATTTATATGTGGTAATTACTAATTTATATTATAAATATATAGGTTGATCAACCTCATTTAAATCAATATCCAGTCACGTGTTAAGGTAAGGGGTATCACTCTTTTCATCATCATAAATGGATATTATTTTCTTTCTTACTTGAAGGGATTATCATTCTTTGATTCTCGAAAATAATATCGTTTATTTCTTGTGCCATTTACTTCCATGTATTAAATTGTGGGAATAACCTTACGGCGCGGTTTACCGCCTGTTGGTGAATAACCTTTTGTATTCATTCCTTATTAATTTCTGAGAATAACCTTACGGTGCAGATTATCGCCTGTTTGGTGAATAACTCTTCGTATTCAAATTGATGGGAATAACCTTACGGCGCGGATTATCGCCTGTTTGGTGAATAACTATTCGTATTCAAATTGATGGGAATAACCTTACGGTGCGGATTATCGTCTGTTGGTGAATAACCCTTTTTATTTGTCTCGTGTGGAAATAATTTATCTACACGAATTATCACATGACACTTTTATTCCATATTCGTAAGTGATATTATTTTCCTTTATACTCATAAGGGATACCATCTTTTTCATCTTCCATTATTCGAACTTACTATGGTAAGGGATATTAATTCCCTTCACCTTTTGTTAATCAAACCTGCTACGGTAAAGGATAATATTTTCTTTCATACACCTAAATCGAAACTTATTATGGAACTATTGCTTCTATAATTCCTGAAAATATTAGATGTTCCATAATAGTTGAATTTCATTATTTCAACTGAACCTTCCTATTTTCTGAACATTTCTATTGAACTGTAATCGTTATTCTGAACTGTGGATCTTGAATATCATTTTTAAATTTCAATCCACATCATGTTGGCAATTTGGACATTATTTGAATCTGCACAAAGTAAACTTCCGATACTTATTGTTTATCCTGTTCTTCTGTTCATCATTTGTATCACTGTTATTTGTATTAATCATCAAGAATCAAGCTGTTGTGAATATATGTGGCCGGGGGCACAGATGTGATATAATTGTTGAACAGATGATAGGTTAAAGGCGATATACTAGGTTAAAGGCGATACATCTGTTCGGTGTCTTTTATGGCACATGGTGAATGTTCTCTTTGGCCCGTAGTGCAAAGATGAACTGTTGATTGGTATGATTATGACCAAAGGCTGAATCTGGTATAATCATGACCATTGGTGTTATATTGAATGTCTTTGGCCCGTAGTGCAAAGATGAACTGTTGATCTGCATGATTATGACCAGGAACTGTGAAGTTGTATTATCTTGACTAATGGTATTTCAGATGATAAAAGTTGATGATGTTTTTTCTAAAAAGAGAACCGAGTGGACATTATAGTCTGCATTATTCTTCTAATAGATTGCTCATTCCGCTGCTATTATTGATCTAAACATTGTTTAATAATTTAACTGCAGTTTTTGATATGAACCTTGTAGTCTATTGTATTCAGAACTCAACTGTTGAAGACTAATGATAATTTATTCGTCATTATCTTAGTCATGATATTTCTTACTGGGCTATTTGAGCTCACCCTTTCTTTTGTTCCATTATTTTTCAACAGGAGATGAAAACATAACGGGGTCTAGCCGGGGGATGGAGTGAGAGTCCGAGGAATAGCTAACCTAGTCTTCACGTGTTGTAAAATAGTGTGGCAATAATAGTGAAGACTTAGTTGTGTATTATTATACACTGTATTGTTGTACGTTGTGCTTTGTTGTAATAATTTTGTTGTAGTCTTTTGACGACTCAAGTTTGGGCTGTGTGGGCCTAGATTTGGGGGTGTCACAACGTATGCTTTCTTTTACATTATTGTTATCTCTATTATGATGTTTTTTAAACAGTTGTATTTCATTAATTTATTGACTTGATATCTAAGAGCTAACTATACTGTATTTATAACAATTAGTCATAATAATTGAATTGATAAAGTTATTTGTTTATAATAAAAAGTTAGGTGATTATTAGGTGATATGAAATGAATGGTGTAGATTAAAGTGTGAAATATTGTTGAATAATTGAATTGATTTGTTTATAATATAAAGTTAGATGATTATTAGGTGATATGAAATGAATGGTGTAGATTAAAGTGTGAAATATTGTTGAATAATTGAATTGATTTGTTTATAATATAAAGTTAGGTGATTATTAGGTAATATGAAATGAATGGTGTAGATTAAAGATAATATAAAATTTGAAATGGATGGTGTAGATTAAAAGATGATATTTAAATGAATGGTTTAGATTAAAGGAATGATAAGATTTTTGGCTATAAATAGAAGCCTTAACTTAAGGATTTTTCATAAACTTCATTACTTGTTCTTTCTTTCTCTCTCTAAATACTTCTTGTGAAAGTTTTCTCTAAGTGTGCTTAAGTCATCTTGAGTATTTGTGAAGATCTATAAGTGTACGTGTACCGTTCAAGTTAATCAACCTCATCCAGTCACGTGTTAAAGTAAGGGATTATCATTATTTGATTCTCGAAAATAATATTGTTTCTTTCTTACTCATAAGATGTGCCATTTATTTCCATGTATTAAATTGTGGGAATAACCTTACGGCGCGGATTATCGCCTGTTGGTGAATAACCTTTCGTATTCATTTATTATTAATCTCTGAGAATAACCTTACGGCGCGGATTATCGCCTGTTTGGTGAATAACTCTTTGCACTCAAATTCTATTAAATTATGGGAATAACCTTACGGCGCGGATTATCGCCTGTTGGTGAATAACCTTTCGTATTCATTCATTATTAATCTCTGAGAATAACCTTACGGCGCGGATGACCGCATGTTTGGTGAATAACTCTTTGTACTCAAATTGTGGGAATAACTTACGGCGCGGATTATCGCCTGTTGGTGAATAACCCCTTTGTATTAATTTCCTTCACCTTTTGTTAATCAAACCTGCTACGGTAAGGGATATTATTTTCTTTCATACTCCTAAATCGAAATTTATTATGGAACTATTGCTTCTATAATTCCTGAAAATATTATATGTTCCATAATAGATGAACTTCATTATTTCAACTGAACATTCCTATTTACGTGAACCTTTCTATTGGACTGTAACCGTTATTCTGAACTGTGGATCTTGCATATCATTTTTAAATTTCACTCCACATCATGTTGACAATTTGGACATTATTTGAATCTGCACAAAGTAAACTTCTGATACTTATTGTTTATCCTGTTTCTTCTGTTCATCATTTGTATCACTGTTATTTGTACTAATCATCAAGAATCAAGCTGTGGTGAATATTTGTGGCCGGGGGCACAGATGTGATATATTTGTTGAACAGATGATAGGTTAAAGGCGATATAATAGGTTAAAGGCGATACATCTGTTCGGTGTCTTTTATGGCACGTGGTGAATGTTCTCTTTGGCCCGCAGTGCAAAGATGAACTGTTGATTGGTATGATTCTGACCAAAGGCTGAATCTGGTATAATCATGACCGTTGGTGCTATATTGAATATCTTTGACCCGTAGTGCAAAGATGAACTGTTGATGTGCATGATTATGATCAGGAACTTTGAATTTATATTATCATGACTAATGGTATTTCAGATGATAAAAGTTGATGATGTTTTTTTCTAAAAAGAGAACCGAGTGGACATTATAGTCTGCATTATTCTTCTAATAGATTGCTCATTCCGCTGCTATTATTGATCTAAACATTGTTTAATAATTTAACTGCAGTTTTTGATATAAACCTTGTAGTCTATTGTATTCTATCAAGAACTCAACTGTTGAAGGCTAATGATAATTTATTCGTCATTATCTTAGTCATGATATTTCTTACTGGGCTATTTGAGCTCACCCTTTCTTTTGTTCCATTGTTTTTCAACAGGAGATGAAAACATAACAGGGTCTAGCCGGGGAATGGAGTGAGGGTCCGAGGAATAGTTATCATAGTTTTCATGTTTTGTAAAATAGTGTGGCAATAATAGTGAAGACTTAGTTGTGTATTATTATACACTGTATTGTTGTACGTTGTGCTTTGTTGTAATAATTTTGTTGTAGTCTTTTGACGACTCAAGTTTGGGCTGTGTGGGCCCAGATTTGGGGGTGTCACAAAGTATCTATTCAAATATGTATCAATCGATTATGTATCGGATCATGATTAAAAATTCGAATAATTTTGAATCTTAAACGAGTCAAGTATAACCTTATTCAAATTTTACTCGTATTTTCATTCGAACTATTTTTTGTGCTCAAATTTGGATCATATTATTAACGAATTTGAGTTTTACTATATTTTTTCAAATCGAGTCCGAATTATTTGATTCAATTTACAGCCTTAAATATAATCCATTCAGTTCAATTCACACTTTAAAGTATATTTCATGATTATCAAGTAGATAAATATAAACAAGAAATCAGGTCATTTAGCCTGTCATCTTACAAGTATAAGAATTTCAGAATTTCATGCAATTAAAAATCGATTTCTCATCAAGTACGCATCTAGGAAATTTATGGAGTAATATATATTCATCCAGATTCTTGAAAAAATCAATTTGAATTTTGTTATTTATTATTTTTATTGTTCCATATTATTTAATCAGTGTTAATTTTTTAAAATCAACTTAAGAGATTTTTAAACTTAAAATTGATATAAATTATTTAAATTTTAATCAATATAATGATGAATATTATTTTTTTAGTCTCAGAATAAAAGTCCTTATTACTATTTTAAGTAGTCTGAAGTTAAATATTTATTTATCTTAAATAATCTTTTTTTTACAATAATTTATCTATAATATCCTTAGTATTAATTGTCATATTTAGATTATCTATGCATATTTATGGAATATTACTAGTCCTGTGTAGAAAACTATGCAATTAAATGAGAATTTAAATATGGACAATTTTGTCATTTAATCTTTTTTTTCTTAATATGTGCAAAATATTAATTACGACTTTTGTGACACCCCCAAATCTGGGCTCACACAGCCTAAACTTGAGTTGTCAAAAGACTACAAAAAAATTATTACAAGATAGAACAACGTTCAACAATACAGTGTATAATAATACACAATTAAGTCTTCACTATTATTATCACACTATTTTACAACGCGTGAAGACTACGATAGCTATCCCTCGGACTCTCACTCTATTCCCCGGCTAGACCCAGCTACGTTCCCATATCCTATTCAAAAACAATGGAACAAATGAAAGGGTGAGCTCAAATAGCCCAGTAAATAATATCATGACTAAGATAATGACGAATAAATTATCATTAGCCTTCAACAGTTGAGTTCTTGATAGAATACAATAGACTACAAGGTTTATATCAAAAACTGCAGTTAAATTCTTGAACAATGTTCAGATCAATAATAGCAGCGGAATGAGCAATCTATTAGAAGAATAATGCAGACTATAATGTTCACTCGGTTCTCTTTTTAGAAAAAACATCATCAACTTTTATCATCTGAAATACCATTAGTCAAGATAATACAATTTCACAGTTCTTGATCATAATCATACAGATCAACAGTTCATCTTTGCACTACGGGCCAAAGACATTCAATATAACACCAACGGTCATTATTATACCAGATTCATCCTTTGGTCATAATCATACCAAACAACAGTTCATCTTTGCACTACGGGCCAAAGAGAACATTCACCACGTGCCATAAAAGACACCGAACAGATGTATCGCCTTTAACCTATTATATTGCCTTTAACCTATCATCTGTTCAACAATTATATCGCATCTGTGCCCCCGGCCACAGATATTCATAATAACTTGATTTTGAATGATTAAAATGATATAAATGATGAACAGAAGAAATAAGATAAACAATAAGTATCAGAAGTTTACTTTGTGCATATTCAAATAATGTCCAAATTGTCAACATAATGTGGAGTGAAATTCAAAAATGATATTCAAGATCCACAGTTCAGAATAACAGTTACAGTTCAATAGAAAGGTTCATGTAAATAGGATGGTTCAATTGAAATGATGAATTGCAACTATTATGGAACATATAATATTTTCAGGAATTATAGAAGCAATAGTTCCATAATAAGTTTCGATTTAGGTGTATGAAAGAAAATAATATCGCTTACCGTAGCAAGTTTAAATAATGGAAGATGAAAAAGATGGTATCCCTTATGAGTATAAAGGAAAATAATATCACTTACGAATATGAAAGAAAATGATATTACAAACGAATACGCAATAAAAGTGTCATGTGATAATTCGTGTAAATAAATTATTTCCACAAGAAACAAATAAGAAATGAATACAAAGAGTAATTCACCAAACATGCGGTAATCCGCGTAGTCAAGTTATTCTCAGAGATTCATAAGGAATGAATACGAAAGATTATTCACCAACAGGCGATAATCCGCGCCATAAGGTTATTCCCACAATTTAATAAAAATTGAATACGAAGAGTTATTCACCAAACAGGTGGTAATCCGCGCAGTAAGGTTATTCTCAAAGATTAATAAGGAATGAATACGAAAGGTTATTCACCAACAGGCGGTAATCCGCACCGTAAGGTTATTCCCACAAATTAATACATGAAAATAAATGGCACATCTTATGAGTAAAAAAGAAACGATATTATTTTCGAGAATCAAAGAATGATAATCCCTTACCGTAGTAAGTTTAAATAATAGAATATGAAAAAAGATGATATTCCTTACCTTAACACGTGACTGGATATTAATTTAAATGAGGTTGATTAACTTGAACAATACTCGTACACTTATAGATCTTCACAAATACTCAAGATGACTTAAACACACTTAGAGAGAACTTACACAAGAAGTATTTAGAGAGTGAATGAAAGAACAAGTAAGGAAGTTTATGAAAAATCCTTAAGTTAAGGCCTCTATTTATAGTCAAAAATCTTATCATAACCAAGATTTCCTAATTTAATCCAAACCGTTCATTTTAAGATAATGTTTAATCCATATCATTCATTTTATCTTTTAAGATTTCTTTAATCTAAACTATTCATTTAAAGATCATCTTTTAATCTACATCATCCATTTCAAATTCTATATTATCTTTAATCTATACAATTCATTTTATCTTTTAAGATTTTCTTAATTTAAATCATTCATTTAAAGATCATCTTTTAATCTACACCATCCATTTCAAATTCTATATTATCTTTAATCTATACCATTCATTTTATATCATCTAACTTTATATTATAAACAAATAACTTTATCAAATCAATTATTCAACAATAATTCACACTTATTCATTATTATGACTAATTGTTATAAATACAGTGTAGTTGGCTCTTTGAGTTAGATATCAAGTCAATTAATTATTGAAATACAACTGTTTAAATAACATCATAATAGAGATACCAATAATGCAGAAAGTATGTAAAAGAAAGAATACGTTCCTGTGTCATGACAATTATTGATTCAATAATGTGAATTACTGTGCATATGCTACGGTGACAATTATCAGTTTAATAATATGAATTATTGTGCATGTGACAATAAAGTCAAATATTGTACGATAACCACTTTATTAGTTTAATAATACGAAATACTGTGCAACGCCGTGTGCTACTGTGCAATACCGTGTACTACTGTGCAATACTGTATGTTACTGTGCAATACCGTATGTTACTATTCTTTTACTACCAGATATTTTAACAATTAAAAGTGATAGTATCATTGACCATTTAAAAAAATTGTTTATGTCATTTTCTATATTCGACAATTATTTGTTATGGGGTCCACCAATGTTTGGTTCGTATGGCGCCGTCGTACGAATATTCCCTGACCAAACGAATATTCCCCAATATAATATAATTTACACATAACATCCTTAACTTTTAACTTTATCAATTTAACCACTTATTGTTTCAATATATATATATATATATATATGAAGAAAAATTAAATTTTGTATTTCATAAAATTCGGGGTCTTACAACTTTTATCATGAGACGGAGGGAATATAAACTTATATATCTAAAAAGTATTACTCATTATAAGTTTTATTATTTTATAATTTTAACTAGTCATCTAAATTTTAAATTTAAAAATATTTTAAATTAATTTTTAAAAATTAATAATAATTATATTATTTAAAACGTATAGAATAATATATATTCCAAACAAGATGCACAAATTTATTAATAATTTATCTATGTGGTAGATTTTCTTTAACATGCACTTAAGAATAAAGGGTAGCACTACCACGTGATAATTGACCTGCATGTCTTCTTGTAAAATTAATGTCAATTTAAGTGTGTTATATGTAACCATCCAAATCATAAAAGGCATATTGAAAGTATCCCTAGGGGTTAGGATCATTGTCATGATAATGAATCGTACCTTGTGACATTAATTACAAGGCAGTTTTACTACGATTATAATAAATGGGGTTTGAGGGTTTCAATTCTAACAAAAATTAGGTGTTTTTTTCTTTTTTAACCATTATGCAAAAATGTCAGTTTTATCACTGTCACTAATGGTAACAAATTAAAATTGACAAATAACTACTTGTGTTGACAGGCCTCCTTGGACTCATATATATATATGTTACATGATTACATAATTTTGCTCGAATTTTATTTGAATAAATATAAATATATAATATTCAAAAATTGTATTTATTTTAATTATTAAAAAATGAGATGTTATTAAAATTCATGTTATACTCTAATTTTTAATAATTAAATTATTAAAAAATAATATATATTATTAAAATTTATGTCATATTTTAATTTTTAATAATTTAAATAAATATAATATTTATTTTTATACTTGAATAACGTATATATAGACTTGTCATTCTATTTTACTTTGAGTTGGATTGTGCTCAATTAGTCAATTTTAATTAATTAATGTACCAATGATAATGAGTCCAAGTCTTACTTGAGAAGAGAGAAGATGTTACACACATCCAACTAACCCCGTCACTTCGAAAAAGGTAGCTTCTTGTTTGTATTTTTTCCTTTATTATTTTTTTGGCTTTTGGATATATTGATCAAATACTGGTTCATTGGATGAAGAAGCACTGCCAAAAACGTACACATTAATGGTCAGACCGTCAGTATAATACTTACCCTGTTTTAAAATTAAATATATATTTTTATTTTAATATTATAAAATAATATGATATTTATTATGACATCCACTTATATAATTCATTTTTATTAATATAGAGATTAAAATTTTAAATTTTGTTGACAACAAAATTATTGTAATGCTACATTTGGATTAGAGGAATAAAAGTGAAAATATAATTATTTATTTTTATGAAATAAAAAAATTATATTTAGTTGCTCAATTAAAATGAAATGGACTATTTTTATCTCTCTTAAATTTATAAATTTTATTACTTGAGAAAAAATATAAAATGAATTATTTAACTCTTTATTCTATTTTTTTCTCTACTCTATTTTTTTACTTATTCTATTTTTTCACTCCTTCAATTTTTTTTAATTTAAACGTAACATAATAATTTTATCTACTCAAATTATATATCTTAATACATTTTATATGTGGTTCTCAAGAAATAATACATAAACTATATGCGATCCCTACAAACGAGAATTGCAAAGATGAGGAGTGAGGACAGTGTAACGCAGGGACAGAACTACGCAAAATTATTTTATATTTTTAAAATAATTAAATAGTATGTTATTTTTTTTTATATATATATATGAGTTTTATTATAAACAGGTTCTACAGATATATAAGAGGAAAATGTATACTGTTTACTTCTCTTAAAAATATGTAATAATCTCTCCAAAACTGTATGCTAAGGTGGGATATCATTTTCTTTTTGTAAAGTTTTAATATAATACTCTGAATTTTAAAAAAATGTTACACCATTTATAAAACAGTCAAAATAGGCACCTCAATTTTTGGAAAAAAATAAAAAAAAATGACTAATTTTTTCCCCTACCGTTTCCGGAAAATTGATGGTTGTTGGGGTTTATAATTTACTGCAGCCCTATTTCATTTGTTAAATGTGTTTTAAAAATGAAAATGTTCGTCTCCTAGAACCAAATAATAATTAGGGTTTACATGATATAATCCCTATCCTAAAAAGGTATTACATTTATTAAAAAATATAGCCTTTTTGGGTAAGAATCATTTCTTTTTAAATGATATATGGACTATGAAGGGTGTAGTTTTCAACTTTTTTAGGTGTTTAATAATAATATTACCTGTGAGAGAAAATATTTAGTGAAATAAATCGTTTGAAGATTATATACATATCAACTCAGCTAGTGTATGAAAGCCATCTCTCCCACTACAAAGTGGTGTTTAATTCGAACTCCTTGAAAAAGATAGTAGTATATCAATAATGTGTGTCTGCAAAAAGAGTTTCTAACATTTTCCATCTCTTCCTTTATCCTTATAACGCGTGTCATGGTGGTGATTATGAATAGGGACCTTCCTACGTGAGGAGGGCGACACTAATCCCATCAGTCGCTTGGGGCCGCCTGTTGGTACTGAGATATTTTGCGTGCTTCTGTGTCCCATTTACCGACCAGGTCATCAAGCCTTCTAGACGTTTTTTCCCTGGTGCCTGTGTAATACCCGCTCTTTAGTCCCGCATCAACCATTTATTAAATTTTTTTATCTTCCCCTTCTTATATATATAAATTTACCTTTTTAATTTTTAAATTTTTAAATATTAAATACCTCTTATTTTATAAAAAAAAAATTATGTAAGAATTTTTTATTAAAAATTAATATTTAAACATTCAAACATTAATATATATGATCAAAATATACATAACTTTAGGTAAAATTTTATTTGGAATAAAAAAGATTTTGAATTCGTTAAAAAGAAAGAAAATGTATAAAACTTAATCAATTAATTAACTATTTATTTATTTATTTATTTTGTTTAATTAGTTCCAACAGAAGAAATTTAACGAGTCGTTTATAGAATATAATTTCGAGTATTACATTGTGTATTCAAATACGGATTCCGTATTCCTTCAGCGATATTTTTTTAATTTTAATTTGTTCGTTTTGTCTTTCAATTAGAATTTAGATATTATTTCAATACATTATTCATAGTTAAATGCTTATGATAGAATTGTTTGGTTTTAGATATTCAAAAATTCGTAACTTGTACTCTTTGGACTTAGCGAACATATCTAGTATTTATTTTGATTCTGTAGAAATGTACATGCTAATATATTTTGAGAACTTTGTGTTGTTTCGTTTTGGTTTAGTATGTACGTATTAGAACCCCCTTTGTTAGTATTATGTCACAAGACACGATATTTTTGTTAGAATGTATCGTAGGGTATACCTGTGCTATAACCACCTGTGAGGATATCACATGCATGTTCTCTTTGCACCGAGGCATGACACTTCTGTAGAGGTGTGATTAGTCTACGACGTCTCCATTTTGTGTACTTCGATGGGAATTGGTCAATTGATGTTTTGTTGTGAGAGGCGTATGGGTCGATTCTAGTTTTCTGTTTTGTTTTGTTCTGCGGTTTGGTGTGTTTGGTTTGTGCCAAACACACATTCCAATTTTGCATACATCTGAATTACGTAGTCCGATGTATATTTCTGTTTTGTTTTGTTCTGAGCTGGTATGAAATCACCCCAACCATTTGATTCAGCCTATTATGTTATTTAGATTAGTTCAATTTAGTTAATTTTGTTATTCATTTTAGTTCTTATTTTCTTGCACTCTATATCCGTACTGGGCATTTGGCTCATACTGTATTTTTCTTCCAACAGGTAATCAGGCGAAACAAGGGTAAGTGTGAAGAGAGCTTCCTTTATGTAAATAGTTTAGATATTTTAGTTTTTAAGTAATATTATAAAACACAGATCATGTTTGAGCCAGTTGGCTATCTATTTAGATTATTCGGTTGCATATTAAAGTTTTTTATATTAGTTTGTTAGTTCTGTTGTGTTCTGTGCGTAACCTCCCTTCCGCTTCAGGAAGAGAATATTACAGCCTGGCCCACAGGATGGTTAGGCTCCACGTATGAGCCTTCAGGTGGTAAGGAACGACCTAACATCTACTTATGGTCAATAAGCCTCCATCTTTCTCGGTCTTGCTCATTTGGTGTTAGGGTTTAGTTCTTTTTATGTCTTGGGCTTGGGCCCAAGTTTAACCTTATCCCCCAACATTTGAACTTGGACCCGAGCCATGTTGGGGGATGACGCTGGACTTAGGCCTACGCTTAAGGCACAAAAAGAATTAAGCCTAGCATTAAGAGAGCAAGTCCAATAAAGATGGAGGCCCATTGACCATAAGTACCTAGGCCATCCCCTACCACCGGATGGCTTAGGCGTAGAGCGTAATCATCCTGTGGGCTAGGCACCAGGGAAAAAACTCCCGGAAGGCTTGATTACCTGGTCGGCTGATGAGACAAGGAGGCACACAAGATGTCTCAGTACCACCAGGTGGCTAATAGGATTGGCGTTGCCCTTCTCAGTTGGGAAGATCCTTATTCATAATTATCACCACGACACATGACACGAGGAAAATTGAGTATACAAGGGAAGGGAAGACGGAAGAGATGGAAAATGTTATACACTCTTTTTACATATACACACATTATTTATATTTTATCTTTCCCTCTAAGTATTGATATTCATGTCGGAGGCATTTTGCGATAGAACAACATTTTGAACCACCGTGAGGAGGTGGTTTGCAAGTTCTGGGAACGAAGCGAGACTACAAGAACCCATCTCGAAGGATAGAGTATCATCAATTAATGTATAAAGATTATACTATGGTGGGTGAGAAGACAAACACAATTTTTAAAAAAGAAAAGAGCAAAAACAGAGAAAATGGCCACAAAATTTTGAAGATTAGGTATACAAACAATCGGATATTTGGGGTACGGTTTTGACGACTAATTCAGCATGTTTAGATAGAATACTAGTCATCAACACGCAAATTAAAGTAGAAGCATGCATTAATTGTTTTTTACCTTTGTCTTTGCAATGAAACAAAAACAAATGGCCTCATTGAATACCATATATATATCGATTTCTCTTCCATTTTGGAGAGACTTCTTCAATTTGTCTTCTTCTTTTCCAAATGAGTTGAACCAATAAGACAATGGGATAATGTTGTTGCTCTGGAACATAAATATAATGGGATACAAGAGCTGTTTGCTTTTCCGATTTATGTATTTGATGCCACTCATATTGTTTGCTATGATAAAGATTAAATAGAGGTTAAACAAGCCAAGAATTTTGAGTTGAATTTAGATTCTCACCTAAATGGTCTTTCTTAAAAATCACATAATCATATCAAGTGAGTCATATAAAAAGACAAATTATGCGTTAACAAGTGTTTAAAGGATCTGTCATTTGGTTAAATCACTGATTACCGAGGCTAAATATCTTTGGATCTGTCATTTGGTTAAATCACTGATTACCGAGGCTAAATATCTTAGATATATTTGAATTAGATTATTTATTTTAATTTAACATTATTTTATATTATTTAATTATTTAATGAGAGATTATTAATCTCTTAATATTGAATTATTAGTCTCATAAAATTATTTAATAACTTAAAATGAGAAAGACTATTAATCATAAATTTTTTATGAGATTACATAATTCTATATAAATAATCTTAGCAATGATAAAAAAAAATTATAGTTTATAGAACTATTTAAAGGACTATAAATCATCCATCATGAGATAAAATAGTCCGAAATAATATTAAATTAATACAAATAATTCAATATATATTTTTTATAAACAAACATAACTCAAGTAATACTTTTTTAATATTAATTTTTTTATTTTTGACTTGACTAGGCGTAATTTCTTAATTAAATAATATCCGTACAACATAACGTTGCACGTGAGAATTTAAGTGTAAAACTTATTTGTAATTTGTAATTTTATTTGAATAATGTTTATAAAATTCCACATTGGCAGATGGTATGCAAAGAGAGAGCCACGTGGCAGACGCTGTGGGTAAACCAGAAAGAAGGGTATTAGGTATATATGTGTGTGAATGAGAGAGAAAAACTTTAGGGTGGTTTCGTTACACTTGCTAGTTTAAACGTCATAACCCTGAAATTTTTATTAATATATAACACTGCTACTAGGTGAATTATACTTGCTTCTAAATAAATATGTGGGACCAATTTTATTAATAATAACTGTATCATTTCTGCATTTTTCTAATTAAATTTACATTATTTTCAATTATAATCACAATCGCTTAACTGTCACAATTACAATTGTAATATACTTATTTACAGTACGACACAATTGCAATGATACATTTATTTATAGTACGACATATGACTTATTCTCATCTATCCTCACCTCAATTCAAGCAAACAAATGCATCATTCACATTTCAAGTAATTAAACCACCAAAGGTGAGGAGGTTTAAAGACGACGCCAGCATTACTGGGGTCTGGGAGGTTTGATCAGAATTAATGTCCGGTAAAGGTCACCACGCCAATCCCTAAGCATACTGGTGGTGTAGCAATTATTTATTTTTCTTCTTAAAATTACTCAATGATATATAACTCATTTTCATCCATCTCCTCTACGAGAAGCTATTCAGTATTTTTAGAATATTATCACGTGGTGTCACATGGACTTACTGTAAATACTAAAATAACAGTATGTGATTAATCAAAAACACCACGTGTCAATATCCTAAAAACACTGTATACTTTTTCCTCCTCTATCCTCCTCTTATTTAATTTTTACTGTGACAATTGTACAATTTTGCTATGTGAACTACCGGAATTTGCCTAAAGTCTTAACATACATGCATCTTCCTATTAGTCGTGTAGCTAGAAAGGGAGAGGAGGGGGCCATTCTTCAACATAAATGCATCTTTGATCTTCCTATTGGTGGCGACGCCCCTACTTTACTGTATAAACAATTTTAGTTCATAGTGCACTTATATTTTGACAATATAAATTTATACTATATTATTACCTTTTCCAACTCTCAATACATTTCAAAGTCTAAATAATTATAATTTTTAAAGACGAATAAACAAGGTTAATATTTAAAAAATAACTTAAACTTTAAAGTCAAGTAATTAAGATTAATATTGTGGTTAGGCCTGATAATTTGGTTTACAAATTGGTGAGTTGGGTATATATATATATATGTATTTAAAAACAGACCTCAAACAGTTAACTGATTTAGACTCATTTTTTTATGAATAATAATTTATATAATAATGTATATAATAACATAATATAAAAATAATAAAACTTATAATATAAAAATAATTAATTTTATTATTTTTATATTAAATTATTATATTCATCATTGCATAGTCAATTCACATTACAAAGCTCCACTTTTTTCCGGTTGGTCTACTTCGATTCTCCCTTACTGCGCAGTTGAAAACTGGGAGCTTTGCTATGAATTTATGCACTGCAATAGCCCCCTTGTCAATCACGTCATGTCACACATCGTCTGCTTAAAAAAGTTCATATACTTTTAATTATATAATTGTACTATAAAGCCATACTAAAATTAAAGATAACTGTAAACTATAAATTAAATTAAGCGTACTTTAAAGTAGCTTACAACAATACAAATTAAGAGAGTTAAAGTGTATAAAAATTTGAGCCCAAATTTTTTAGAAAGAGTTATAAATTTGAGAGAGGAAAAGTGTTTAAAAAAAAGAGTAAGTGTACATAAATTTTTAGAGAGAGGAAGTGTAAAATTTTAGAGTATGAGTGTATAAGAAATTTTAGAGAGAGAAAGAATATATAAAAATATTAGAGATAGAATGTAAATAAATATAGAGATTAAATATAATAAATAATTTATTTTATTGGCTATAATAATGATAAGTTTTAATTTGAATTATGAGTTGACCTATATTAAAGTCATAACTATATAGTTTTCAACTCATACAATTTATATTAAAAATATTTTATGTAATTTTAAATTTTAATGAAACTATAACCATATTTTATGTTTAATTATAATTAATATTAAGTGTCTCAAATTTAATCTCTTAAATTATCATAACTATACATGCATATTATCACTATATTAGTATGTAACGAAGGCATTGTAAAATATAAGTAGATATTTGAGTTTTCCGGGCTCCAACGATTCAAATCTCGTCTTACTTCATAATTTAAAATGCTTATCCCAATTTTACTTACTAAAATCATGGAATCACCGTCTCATTTTGAACAAAAATAAATATCCTCAACTAGAAAAAATCTAGCAGCACACTGGCCATATTATGAATGCAAAATGATAAAATAAATGTGTATATATTGAGAATCCATTTATATTAATTGGTTGCTAAAAATATTATTGTAATAATTAAATCTCATATCGTCTAATATAATAATAAATGACTTAAATTAATTATAAAAAAATCTGTCCCTTGAACTTTTAATAATAAGACTAATTATTATCTTATCCTTGTCCTTAACTGCCCTTGCCTTTTTTCTCTGTAACCGTATCATTACAGGTTGTAGCGGCAGGTACATGTGTGAGAAAAACGTGGTCCTTAAGAGGTAAACGCCAACGGCTGTGATTGATTCATCCTCGAACTACTTAAATGTGAAATACTTTAGTTATGTAAGTTTATCATGAGCTACTATTATTTCTTACTATTGTAAAAACGAGGTATTGGATTGCCAAATTTGTGTTTTATGGTCAGTAGGGCCGACGGGGAAGTCAGTATAATATAGGTGACAAAATATTATTCTATAATTTTAGAGTATAATTATGTGATATTTTAAAATTATTTATATGTTTTTATTTTAATATATATAATAAAAAAGTTCATTGTATATATTAAAATAATAATATATAAATGACCCAAAATATTACGTGATTATGTTCTAAGAGTACTGACCCACTTCTCCAAATATATTTTTGAGAAAATAAATTATAGAATATGAGACAAGATCATATTATCAGTGGGTACCATATCTTAGTAGATCAGTGGCCATTTTTAGTTATAACATTGATGATGATGCTAGTTAGTGGTGCACAAATAGTTTGCGATTTGACTTGGATTCGATTTGGTCAAAGTCCGGCTTAAAGGCCACGGACAAGTCATATTTTTTTGGCTCCGATCTGATTTGGCCTGGCCTGCCAACAAGCAGGGCCTAACCCGAGACTTGGCCTAACCTGAAGTCTGGCCTAGTTCACCCAAAGCTCGGTTTGCCCTGTAAATTTTCTTTTTTTTCTATTTCAATTCTCCTATTGTAGACGCAAACTTATTCTTTGTGACAACTCATTCAATAAACTAAATAAAATTAATGTCTTTCAATACGTTCATTCATGCATGTTTGTTTATATATAAATAAAAAAATCCATGAAAACACATTGAGTAGTGTAATATATAAGAATTTTTCTTGCCTAGCTAGCAACCTACACTTTTTACAGACCTTTCATTGCATCTTCATTTTAATTAATACGTAGCTTAAAAATTAGAAAGTCATTTGTAAAATAATAATAATAATAATAAAATATTTTTCATAAAAAATAATTTTTTTTATTAATAATAGTATAAAATAATACAATATCTTTAAAATTATATAATATTTTAATTAATTATTGTAATTTGTACGTTGAAGCTTGTAAGTTGTAATACATTACTTTTAATTAATGCATCACTTAAGTTTAAAATTTTAATTGATATTTTTATAATATTTAAAATTAATAAAAAAAATTGAATGGACCGAATTGAACTGGCCTGACTTGATCTGACCTAAGGCTTGGTCTGCAAGCCTTAGCAGGCCCCATTTTCAAGTGCTAAGCCCGGCTTGTAAGACGAAAGTCAAAAGTCTAACCCGGCCTAATCAATGACCAAGACTTGGCAGACCCCGACCAAGCCAAGTCAGACAAACCTGTTGTGCATGACTAATGCTAGCCCATAACTGTAAATGATAAAAGAAAGTAACAAGAAAAAATAATAATACTCCTTACGTTCTTTAAAAAATTAGTTAAAATATAATTTTTTTATTCTCATAAGAATAAGTTAAGACACATAAAATAAAAAATAAGCATATTATTTAGTAGAGTCTATTTGTAAAAAAAATAAAATAGAAATACATCCTTTTATATAATCTTGTGAAATCCTCCAGAATAAATTCTCCACTTTACTTTTTTTTAATTGTGAAAAATATGCTTAGCTCATCATTTTAAAGATGAAGGGAGCAGTAAAATGTAAATTCTTATCGGGTAGTGATATTTTAAGCATAAAAAGTAGTTCTCTAGGTTTCATGGGAAAAAAATTATTTTTTATGACTTTCAATTTAATATAAGTAGTGTAAATTTGAGCTGAAAAATCATTTTTTGCATGCAAATCCAAAAGTTTTACTAAGATCCTCATTTCAAATAACCTGGGTATACCACTAAAAAGTCGATCAAACAATGAGTCTTATTTTGATAGATTTGCTTCCTTCAGTAATTAATTATAAATAGTTGGTTCAGGGTTAATTTTTCTTCTTCACACTCGAATTAACAATCACATAGATAAATTTTAGCTTAAATTATTTTTTTCTAGTGAAGTAGACACTAATTTATATATATATATATCACTGAATTAATTTTTTTTATAATTGATTTACTGAATTGAATTTTTTGTTATAAAATTTGAATTCTCTTATTTCTCTCTCATCTGTTTCTCTCTCTAACAACTCCCATGGAAGCCAAGCCTTGGGGAGCAACTCCCGTGCTGTTGAAGATCAACATCAGCGCCAACAACTTAAAAGGAGAAATTCCGATTTTGGTTGCTCATTGTACCAAGCTTATTTTAATTGATTTGAGTCGGAACAGTTTGAATGACGAAATTTCGACGGAAATTACGAAGCTATTGGACATGAATGCACTCAATTTATCTCAAAATCAACTGACTGATGCAATCCCACATGAGATGGGGTACATGAAGAGCCTAACAATCTTAGACCTCTCTTCCAATGACCGACTGGTAATTGAAGGATTTCAACAATAGAATCCTTTTTTCCCCTATTACGTTATTAGCACTGTTGTTGATCTTCAACAGTATGGGAGTTGCTACCCAAGGTTCTACTTCCATAGGAGTTGCTAGAGAGAGAAACAAAGGTGAGAGAAACAAGGGAGAGAGAAACCATACGGGTTGCTAAAAGAGAGAAACCAGACTCACAAAGGCCACAAGGTCATTATCCACGTTAGCAGTCGCGCATCCCGTTAAATTTTTACGCTCTTAGACAAAAAAAATTTTAAATTTTATAAGAGAATTTCAATTTAGTAAGCCAGTTGTAAAAAAAATTCATTCAATGACACATATAAATTAATGTCCAATTCAAGGAAGAGATAATTACGTGTTTGTTTAATTTTTTTTTATTGAATGAAATTATGTACTTTCTTCGTCCCACGTTAAAAAAATTATTATTGATTTTTGAAAGTTAATTTAAAATATTTTTAATCTCAAAATATATAAAAAATTATGAAATAACAAGATTTTAATTAGTAATACATTTATACATTTTAAATATTCATCATTATATTGTTTATTGATACTTTTAAATTCTTGTAATGATGACTTTAGATAATCTTGTAATTAGGTATTTATTAATTTTTTAAAGTAAATTTAAGACATTACAAACTCAGCTTAAAAAAATCATCAATAATCAATATAATAATAAATATTTAAAATATATAAATGTACTACTAATTAAAATGTTCTCATTTCATAATTTTTAATATATTTTATCAATTTTGAGATTAAAAATATTTTAAATTAACATTCAATAGTCGATAATAATCTTATAATTTGGGACAAAGGGAGTACATAATTTCATTAAATAAAAAAAAAGTAAATTAAATAAACACGTAACTATCAATTAGACGTATTAACAAAAAATTGAGAAGACAATCCTCAAAATAGAAAAAAAATAAAAGTTTAATCTTCTAAATAAAAAAACTGATAAGAAAATTCTTAAAGTGAAAAATATTAAAAGTTTAAACACTTAATTTAAAAAATTGAGAGTTCAGTTTTCAAAGTGATTTTTTTTTAAAAGTTTAGGGTATTAATTTATATTTAAAAAAAAAAAACCTACTAAGTCAGAAGATTGAGTGTTCTCTCACGTGCCGAAAGTCAACAGTAAAAGTTAATCAGGTGTATTAGTACCGCTAAACTAATCTATAACGGATTTAGATTCAAGTAATTTAAGTTGGACAATTCATTTGAACAATGATATGGAAATAAATTACATATTATATATCAAACTAACAGAAGGTTTCATTTTGGATTTGTATATACAATCCTTCAATCTTTCGTACAAGAGTATTTTTACTCTTATTTATTTTTATTATTTAATTTTTTTATTCACATATAAAATAAATAAATATGGTATCACCACATTTTATCTTTAACAATATGAGTGAACTACACTTATTTGTCTTATATGCGGGTAAAAAAAATGAGTAAAAAAAATAGGTAAGTCTAGAATTTTTCTTCATACAATCCTGTTCGGTGGTGATTTATTTTTAACTATTTATAAGTTAAAATTTAAATTATTTATAAGTTATTTTAAGTTATGATTCATAAATAAAAATATTTGTCACTATTTTAATTTATAAGTTAAAATTTAAGTTAAAACAAGTTCGGAAAGTATTTAGCTTATAAGTTAAAATAAGAACAAAAAAATCTTTATATTTGATTAGACGTATTTATTTTAAAATAACTTATAAATAAATTTTTGAGAAGTAAGAAATTATTATTTTTCAAAAACTATTTATAAGTCGATTTATAAATTAAAAAATAAGTCATATGCAAATATTGAAATAGTAAAATATTACTTATAAATTGATTAGACCAATTTATAAGTGACTCCCAACAGTTACTCCATATTATAATTCATCTTTACGAACTGCTCAAATAAAGGAATTATTTTGGAGGGTTTGAAATCAAGATTTATAATAACAATATTGGTAATAAATATGCAGAAAAGCAATCAGCATGATAAGCGCGGTGCGTGTAGCCTCAAATCCTGTCCGCCAACTTCTTTCTCTATAAATATGCTTCCTAAACCTCCGCTTATCCTCCCATCCAGCCTCTAGCTAATTTCCCCTCCCTCCTCCCAATATATTTTTCTCTCCTCTCATAGTTGCCATCCTCCATAAAAATGGACGTTCGCCGGCGACAAGTCACCAAAAGAGCCACAGCCGGCGAACCCCTCAAATCACAAAACCAACAATCCTCTGATGCCCTCCCTCTCCCGTTAAATCTCACCAATGGCTTGTTCTTCACCATGTTCTTCTCCGTCATGTATTTCCTCCTCCATCGGTGGAGAGAGAAGATTCGTAATTCTGTCCCCCTCCACGTGGTGACCCTTTCAGAATTGGCCGCCTTGGTTTCATTGGTTGCGTCTGTAATTTACCTCCTAGGATTTTTTGGGATTGGATTTGTCGAGTCAGTCATCAGGTCCTCACTTGATTCATGGGACATTCTGGAGGATGACAATGCCATCCTCGAGGAAGACAGCCGTCCCGAACCATGCGCGGCGGCTATTGATTGCTCCCTTCCTTCCAATCCTAAGATTGTCCACATGGTTCCGCAAAAGCCTAAATCAGCTTTTGCGGATATGGTGGTGGAACAGAAACAATCTGCATCCGCCACCATCACACAAGAGGAAGACGAGGAGATCATTAAATCAGTAGTGGCAGGGACCACTCCTTCCTACTCACTGGAGTCAAAACTCAGGGACTGCCTGAAAGCCGTTGCCATAAGACGCGAGGCATTACAGAGAATTACTGGGAAGTCCCTGGCGGGGCTGCCGTTGGATGGTTTTGATTACGAGTCCATATTGGGACAGTGCTGCGAGATGCCGGTGGGGTACGTGCAGATTCCGGTGGGAATTGCTGGGCCATTGTTGCTTAATGAGACAGAGTATTCAGTGCCAATGGCGACCACAGAAGGGTGCCTGGTGGCGAGTACTAATCGGGGTTGTAAAGCTATATATGCTTCGGGTGGCGCCACCAGTGTATTGTTAAGGGATGGTATGACTAGGGCCCCTGTGGTGAGGTTTGGTACTGCCAAGAGGGCGGCAGAATTAAAATTCTTTTTGGAGGATCCCATGAATTTTGAGACTCTCGCCCTTGTCTTTAACAAGTACGTATTAGTTGGTTTACATATTTATTTTATATATGAGCATTTGGGGTTTTAAGGTGTAAATTATTTGACTTTATCATTTTCCCATAATTTTTTAATACAAATATATTTTTATCAATCAGATGATATTGATATGTATCAATTTATTTTTTGTGTGTGCTATTTTATTCGAGTCTCCCATAAAGTGGCTCATTTGCCTCTCCCCCCCCCCCCCCCCCCCCCCCCTCTCTCTGTTCCAACTCGCGCGCGCCTCCCTCTTTCTGTGTTTTTGGTTCATCTTGTGCACAGGATACTAGCTAATCTACAATCAAATTGATTTCTTAATTACAAGAGATGTGAATAATTTGTTGGAGTGGTGGTTTTAGCAAATAGGTCTCAATGAATTCGTCATCAGCAAATGCTTTTTTGGAGAAAAGTACTACCGGTAGTACAATCAAATTGATTTCTTTGCAGAATCATTTACCCTTAAATCATAAGACAAACGACTAGGATCACTCTCCCTTCAAATTGCACGGAATTCCATTTCACAGAAGTACTCGATCTTTGAAATTAAAGCCTCTGAATTCAGAACAAGTAGACCTTTATTTTTTATTTTATTTTAAGGCGGGTTATTTTATTTGTTGATTAATTTATTTTTTTTCAAATAATGACACGTGGCATAATCTCTTTGTTTGGACGGCAGATGATACATTATTTGAGACAGGTGATCTGAACTCATTTTATTCCTTTTTTTGGTTGCTACATAATTAAACCTACCATTTTTGTTTTCATCAACTCCAAACAGTATTATTTATCTTTAATTAGTTTTTTCTATGGTTGTATGAGTTCTAAAATATTTATCTGTGGATAGGCCTTTCCATTTATAGTTTAGAGAGAGTGACTTATATTTGGCTTGTATGTTTGGGCATGGCAAAATGTACAGATCAAGCAGGTTTGGGAGATTACAAGGAATTAAATGTGCAATAGCAGGAAAGAATTTATACATGAGATTTACCTGCAGCACCGGGGATGCAATGGGGATGAATATGGTCTCCAAAGGCGTCCAAAACGTCCTCGATTTCCTTCAGAACGATTTCCCTGACATGGACGTCATGGGTATTTCGGGTACGACGTTTCACCATTACTACATCCCACTTTAGTTTTAGGTGTTGATATATGCACATACTAACTGATACTTGATTTAACGTTGCGTGATGGTTTAGTAATCCCACAATGCTTATCGCGTTATACAATTATCACTATAGGTTTCCATATATCAGTATAGGAAAAAAAACATATCAGAAAATTTTCGTTTTCATTTCTATATATATAGCCATTTTCGTGATGACTTTATTGACTTTGATTTAATTTGGCTGTTTGGATTGGGACCAGGAAATTATTGCTCGGACAAGAAAGCGGCAGCAGTGAATTGGATCGAGGGGCGTGGTAAATCGGTTGTTTGTGAGGCAATTATAAAGGAGGAGGTAGTGAAGAAAGTGTTGAAGACCAATGTGGCAGCCTTGGTGGAGCTTAATATGCTTAAAAATCTCACAGGCTCAGCAGTGGCTGGTGCCCTTGGCGGGTTCAATGCCCAAGCCGGCAATATTGTCTCGGCTGTGTATATAGCCACCGGCCAAGACCCGGCCCAAAATATTGAGAGTTCTCACTGTATCACAATGATGGAAGCTGTTAATGATGGGAAGGACCTTCATATATCTGTCACCATGCCTTCTATTGAGGTACTAACATCTTGTGCTTTAAAATTTTGCCAAGTATTTTTTAATTATATTTTCCTTTTTGTGATGTACCGATCGCTTTGAGCAATAAATTTGATATTATGGAATGGTTTTAATTTATCCAAATCCTGAAATGGAGTAAATATTCAATATAACGACGATAATATCATTAGTACGTGTTAGAATTTAAGATCGTAGTATATCACAATCACACAGAAAATTAGATGAAGAACAGAAAAATAAAAATACATAATATATCTAGGTTCATCAATTTGGCTAATCCTATATTTTTTCTGACGTATTTATTAGATACCTCACATGCTTTATAATGATTCACACACCAAATAATTGTATTTATAATAACTAAAAAACCCTAACTGCTATAACACGGGTTTAATTGAGAGTCATTATTACCCTATTGTAGTGGTTATTAGTCGAATCCGCAGAAATATAAGTCAATCCCAATAACAAATAACTTAATTATTATTGTGTACGATAAATGTCATCGTCTGTGCATATCTCAAATTACGTAAATAACTTGAACTCTATTGGGAGTCATTATTATCTGGTTTGCTTAACCAAATGAATTGACTTGGTCAAGATTCATACACACTAACCTTATTTTTTTCTACAACTATGAAGCAATTTAGTGAACAGGTTTATGGTATATATGATCAAGTGAATAACAAACATCTCATTTACCAATGACTTAAAAAATGTGACAATTCATGTGAGGTTCATATGAACGGACCTGAATTGGGAATCTCCCAGTCAATTAATTTATGTAATAGATGAAGAGAATCTATTCTGCTCTTCTGCAAGGTTATTACAATAGCTAGTTGTCTTCTTTGGGCTCATTTAATTTTCCCAGGCCCATGATCCTTTTCAATTGCTTATCATTCAGTCTCTCGTCTTTTTATTCTGACACGTTTCACATGTTAGTTTTTGCAATTTTTCAAAAATATTTACTCTGTTTTCTTGAAACTAAAGGGAAAACTAAATTTTCAGGTGGGGACGGTTGGAGGTGGGACCCAACTAGCATCTCAGTCAGCATGCCTGAGCCTACTTGGAGTGAAGGGCGCGAGCAAAGAGTCACCAGGGTCAAACTCCAGGCTCTTGGCCAGCATTGTAGCTGGTTCAGTCCTTGCTGGTGAGCTTTCCCTTATGTCTGCAATTGCTGCAGGGCAACTTGTTACGAGCCACATGAAATACAATAGATCTAGCAAAGATGTCTCCAAGCTCTCTTCCTAATTACAAAAATACCCACCAAACAAATTAGAAGAAAAAAACAAAGAATAAATTTTCAATGGAGGAGGAAACAAGGAGGGAGAAATGCAAAAAGAGGAAGGACTGATGGTGTGGTATTTTTTATATATTTATTTTCATAAATATCAGTACCCAATTTCATGTGTGGACTAAATCTCTTTTCTCTAAATGACACAAACAAATCAAGGCTTAATTTGTTGTGAAGTTGGATTGATAGCTACTAGCTACATGTACCATTATTTTTAATTTTATTTTTTTGGGTACTGTTTTGTACAATGCCACTTGGGTCTTTGTGTAACAAGGGGGGAGGGTTGCCAGCCAATAATCTATCAAGCTCTCTCTCTTTTATGTAGTTTCTCGTTAGTTTGTAATTTATTAGGAAGAGAAGGCTTCCCTTAATTGGGGATTGTGATCTGTTCCAAAATGTAGTTTACCTCTACGTTTATGATAAATTTGTAAATAGGAATTTAATGGTTTTATTCATATCGCACATGTTCTTGCTCCATATTTTTCATCATGTAACAAATTTTATGAATAATTTGCCACAGCCTTCAGATCAAGGGACATACATCTATGGATGCTATATATTTTGGATTTGGTGCTAAGATTCTGTTTTAAAACTTTATGTTTGTTAATCGGGCGGCTGCAGGGTGGAGCTATTAATTATGAATAAGTATACAGACATATAAATCAAACACAATATCATCTTTACTATTAAAAAGTATATTTTTATAGGTACTTATACGTTTCCATTAATTATTGATAATCTATAAAATTTGGCATTGGAATTTTTGCCTGAATCTTCTTATAATAATCATGCACATCTTAAAATTAGTGCTACTTCTTACATCTCTATTTAATTATTGTTGAATAAGAATTCTTATCTAATCGATATATTATAAAAGAATAAATAATTTTTATGTCTCTACGCATTTATTTTATTTATAAGTACCCTTCAATTATGATTATATTTAAGCGTTTATCTTGGACTCTGTGAACTAACATACCAAAACCCAGCGTACAGGTATAGATTATTATTATAATTATTAAATTTAAAAAGAATGTATACATACCCTTTGTCCTCAAAAATGATTCCTTCTTTATACATATAAATAACAAATAAATTTTATTTATTTAATAAAAGAAAAATTCTTAGGACAGTGGGACGGAGTATTAAAACGTTGACCTTTTAAACATGAGAGACCAACTTAATTGGAGTTAGTACAATCAAGGTTTTGAAAATCGGACCGGATCGGCGGTCGGACCGCGATTCGACCAGAATCGGTCCACTTTTCGGTCCGGTCCAAGCCCAAAAATCGTTTTTGGTCAAAAATCGGTCAAAACCGGTGAACCGGCGGTCGAACCGGTGACCGGTTCATCGGTTTTACCGGTTCCCTACCTCCTTTTTTTTTTTTTTAAAATTTTTTTTTATAAAAAATTTAAACATTTAAACTTAATTAAATATATCATTGATTGAATTTTGAGTTATGATCATGATTTAATATATTTCTTTTCATATAGATTTAGTATTTATTTGAATTATATAAAATAAATATTGTACAAATAGATTTATTTTCTTACCGAATTTGATTGAATATATCCTAGAGATGTTTTTGTTCATTTGTATTTGATTTTATCACTCTTGAGTCTTGAATTTTGTGTTATGATCATGATTTAATATCTTTTTTTATATAAATTTAGTATTTATTTGAATTGCATGAAGTAAACATTATATAAATAGGTTTAATTTTTTTTTTACGTGTTGATAAATTGATTAATTTTACATATTTACTAAATATTATATATAATATATAATAATAATTAATATATTTAATTATTTATTACATATTAATGACGTCACCGGTTCAATAACGGTCCGACCACTGGTTGGACCAGTGACCCGTCCGCCCGGTAACTTTTTCGGTTCGATCACCGGTCCGAGTCTGAGAACATTGAGTACAATACTCTCTCTCTCTCTCTCTCTCCTCTTTTTTTTTTCTTTTTTGATTTTTCTTTTTGATTATTGGATTAATTTGACAAAGAAGAATATTACAATCGTGAATTGAATGTGGTTGAAATTATGACACTCCCAAATTCGAATACTCTTATCTCGAATTCAGAGTTCACGATATCATTCAAATAACACATATATAGTTACTTATTCGTTATATAATAACATAAATATTTACATCATATGAAAATTATCTTAACAATCATCCCATGTCTTATTAACCTTTACGTATACATCATAGATCTTATTAACAAAAGTCTAACATTGTTCAAATCTAAATACATAAGTACGTATACATAATCAAATTTTAGACTACTCAGTAGCCTTGACTTTGCCCTTGCCTTTTTTGGGAATTATCAGCCTTCTCCGTCTTAACTGTAAATATGGTATATAGAGCAAAAATGAGCAACGAATTTGCTCAACAAATATATAACAAGAAATAATCAAGTTTAAGGGTTTATAAACTCATTATGTTCAATAGTTTCTGATAAGACATGGTGTGAAATGATGTATCATAATTGCATAGTTCATTAATGATTCATAGTCTGAAAAATGCAAAGTCAGAATGATTCATGAATAACCAATCATTTATATATCTGACAAAAGAAAAATTCTGATATTTCAAAACATGAATGTTTTTCATGACTGAGTGGTCGCTAAGGATAATTGAACTCTGAGAAGGATTAGTAAAATTATACTGAAAACCTCTAAAAATTTAACAGGTACATGAGGTGATCAGTCCCGTCGTACTTTACGTTATGCATAATATTTAGTCATAGCGTGCGTGTTGTTTCCACGGCTTAAATAGTATCCCCTTTATCAGGGTTGTTTATCTCAACATAGTAGAGTCCGCACCAAAACAATTGGTTTGGATAACCTTCTCATAGAACTAGAATTGATTGATAATTTATGTCATCGTCTGTTTAGCCGAATCAAGTGACATAAACTTACTTTCCAAACAACTTGTTTGTATTTAGGATTCTCAACATTTATAATTTAATATTTGAGAAATCTTCCTAAGCACATATATATAAATGATCATATTCAAGTTACGGCAATTTAGGTTTCAAATATCTATGTCAAATGTAAACTTGCATGGAACAATAAAGGTATACAAGTTAAGTGTACTTGCCTGTTACGTTGACTTTTTTTGCTTCTAGATTATCGACCTCTAGTTGACCTACATAAGTCATGATTCAATTTATCGATTAGTCTCTATCAAATCATCAATAAAATTTTCGTCGTTCTAAACTACCTAGTATGCCTTCACCATTTATCCCCACAATCATTCTTTAACATCTTCTCATTTATCTCGTTCACTATCTCATTTATCTCACATTATTAGTCATTATTTTTAATATTTCTATCCATTCCATACAAATAAAATAATCTTGGTAATTTATTTGCTTAAAAATTATTTTTATATTTATCATCCACAAATAATCTTTATTGTCAATTATTTATTTATTACATCTCATGATCATAGTCTACAAATAAAATAATATTAGTTATTATTTTATTTGTTTAATCATTTTTTTATAGTCTTTATTATTATCCTCACATATAAAATAATCATAATATTATTTTATTTGTTTAAACACTCTTCATTATGTATTATTATCCATCCTAATAATTAATCTTAATTACTATTATTACATCTTACAAATAAAATAATCTCATTATTTTATTTGTTTAATTATTCCACATTAATTAACCTTCACAATTAATGTAAGACCCCGAATTTTATGAAATATAAAATTTAATTTTTTCTTCATATATATTTTCATGAAACAGTAAGTGGTTAAATTGATAAAGTTAAAAGTTAAGGATGCTATGTGCAAATTATATTATGTCGGACAATATTCGTTTGATCGGGGAATATTCGTTCTGTCGGGGAATATTCGTACGATGGCGTCGTACGAACCAATTATTGGTGGACCCCACAAAGAATAATTGTCGGATATAGAAAATGACATAAATAATTTTTAAATGGTCAATGGTACTGTCACTTTTAATTGTTAAAATATCCGGTGGTAAAAGAATAGTAATATACGGTATTACAAGTAACATACGGTATTGCACAGTAGCACACGGTATTGCACAGTAGCACACTGCATTGCACAGTGTTTTGTATTATTAAACTGATAAAGTGGTTATCGTACAATATTATTTAAAAATGATATTTTTATACTTTTGGGCATTACAATTTAGAGGAATTCAGGTTAAGTTAGTCGCTATTGTGGAAACTGCAGTCTATCGAAAATACTATTCTTATAGAAATCATTGGTACGTCACTACTGATGAAGTTGAGGAATCCGAGAAACAGTTCGTTAGAGAATTATTTAGTGGTATTCCCATGGTTGAAATACGTGAAGATCCGAATGAAGTACTCGGGATTCGATTTGACGATAACATTCAAGAAATGAATGAAGTGATAACCGGTAAGCTATTTATAAATTTTTATGAAGTTTATGCCATGTTAGATACTTGTTCTACCCATTCTTTTATCTCACATATGTGTGTTCAATGTTTAAATTTGACTTCAAAAAATTTAGACTTTGACTAATCAGTTGAAACCCTATTGGGAGAAATATCTATCACATCTACTGTCTATAAATCTTGCCTAGTTCAAATCAACAACTTCACATTACCTGTTGACCTTATTTCTTTGAAGATGCATGAATTTGATGTGATTTTAGGAATTGATTGGTTGACTACCCATCATGCTAAAATTGATTTTTCATAAAGATTATTAGTTTTCATATTCCTAATCAACATGTCATGTAAATTCAAGAACCTAAACCATTGAAATCTGTAACTGTTATTTCTAGCCATAAAGTCATTCGTTTATTGAAAAACGGATGTCAAGCCTTTTTAGCTCATGTCACTGATTTGAACAAAAACACGTCAAACTTGAATGATATTCCCATTGTTAATGAGTTTCCTGACGTTTTTCCTGAGGAACTTCCTGGCTTACCCCCATACCGAGAAATTGAATTCTGTATTAACCTTGAAATTGGTACTAAACTTATTTTCAAAGTCCCATACCAAATGGCTCCCATAGAACGCCAAGAGTTTAAAGTTTAATTATTAGATATCGGTATCATTCGTTTTAGTACAAAACTTATATCGAGCGAGAAATGCGAGAAGAGTTTTCAAGAACTCAAGAAGAGACTTGTTTCAGCTCCTGTTCTGACCATACCATCGGGATCGGGAGAATTTGTCATCTACAACGATGTTTTAGGCAAAGGTCTAGGTTGTGTTCTTATGGAACATGGAAAGGTGATAGCCTATGCATCTCGACAACTCAAAGATTATGAGAAAAATTACCCTACTCATGATTTAGAGTTGGCAGCGGTTGTTTTCGCGTTGAAAATCTGGAGACACTACTTGTACGGAGAAAAAGTGGATATCTATACGGATCATACAAGTCTCAAGTATTTCTTCACCCAGAAGGAACTTAACATGCAACAACGACGTTGACTTGAGCTGTTGAAGGATTATAACCACACAATCCAATATCACCCGGGAAAGGCGAACGTTGTAGCTGACGCTTTGAGCAGAATATCTTATGCGAGTACAAGTGTACTGCTGACAACACAAAATCGTATTTTGTATAACTTGCAAAAGATGGGGAGAGAGCTAAAAACACCAATGACCCACTTGAAGATTGCGCACGTATGAGTAGAACCAACTTTAATCGATAAAATTAAAGCTGCTCAAGCTACTGATCCGGAGCTGATGAATATGATGAAGAAAGTACAAGAAGGTGCTATTCCTGAGGCAAGAATCGACGAGAAAGGAATACTTCGAGTTCCTAACTCTCGACTCTGTGTTCCTAACGATCCTGAATTGAAGCATAAAATAATGATGGAGGCACACAACACACCGTTTGCAATCCACCCAGGAGGTACCAAGATGTATCGAGATCTTCGACATACATTTTGGTGGAACAATATGAAAAAGGAGATTGCAGAGTTTATCTCACTTGTCAACGAGTCAAGGCAGAACATCAAGTACCTAAGGGTCTATTGCAACCACTTGAGGTTCCTGAATGGAAGTGGGAACACATCAATATGGACTTCGTGACGGGTCTTCCCAAGGTTTCTCAAGGCTTATATGTAGTTTGGGTCATCGTAGATAGATTGACCAAATCCGCTCATATTTTGCCTATACGAGAAAACTTTTCACCTGAACGTCTTGCTGGTATGTACATAAATTAGATTGTGAGATTGCATGGCATGCCAGTTTCCATAGTTTCTGATCGAGATCCTAGATTCACTTCACGCTTTTGGATCAGTCTACAAAAAGCTATGGGCACTGAACTACGTTTTAGTTTTACATACCATCCTCAAACGGACGGACAATCAGAAAGGACGATCCAGACCCTCGAAGATCTTTTGAAACTTTTTGTACTAGACTTCAAAAGAAGTTGGGATAAGTACTTGCCATTGATGGAATTTTCTTACAACAACAGTTACCAAGCAAGTATAGGCATGGCTCCATTTGAGGCTTTATATGGAAGGAAGTGTCGCTCTCCAGTATGTTGGAATGAGGTAGGGGAAGCAAAATTATTGGGACCCGAGTTAGTACGCTTGACAACAGAAAAGATCCAAATGATCCGATAACGAATACAGACCGCATAAGAACGACAAAAGAGTTGTGTTGATCTTCGTCGAAGAGACGAAAGTTTCAACGTCGGAGATCGTGTATTCTTACGTGTTTCTCCATGAAAAGGGGTTACGAGATTCGGAAAGAGAGGAAAGCTCAACCCTCGATTTATTGGCCCATTTGAAATCCTCGATCGAATAGGAACCGTAGCCTACAGACTAGCCCTACCACCAAGTATGTCTCACATCCATAACGTTTTTCACATATCTATGTTACGTAAATATGTGAAGGACCCAAACCACGTCATTGAATTAGAACTAGACGTTATAGCAGATGATTTAACATACGAGGAGGTACCTGTTAAGATCCTGGATAAGAAGGAGCAGATCCTACGCTCAAAGGTTATAACTCAAGTTAAGGTTTTATGGAGGAACCAAAATACTGAGAAAATGACCTGGGAGCTAGAATCTGAGATGAAATCTAAGTATCCTTACCTCTTCGATATGCCAGGTACGTTAATTTCGGGGACGAAATTTCATAAGGAGGGGAGGTTGTAAGACCCCGAATTTTATGAAATATAAAATTTAATTTTTTCTTTATATATATTTTCATGAAACAGTAAGTGGTTAAATTGATAAAGTTAAAAGTTAAGGATGTTATGTGTAAATTATATTATGTCGGACAATATTCGTTTGGTCGGGGAATATTCGTTCTGTCGGAAAATATTCGTACGACGGCGTCGTACGAAACAATTATTGGTGGACCCCACAAAGAATAATTGTCGGATATAGAAAATGACATAAATAATTTTTAAATGGTCAATGGTATTATCACTTTTAATTGTTAAAATGTCCGGTGGTAAAAGAATAGTAATATACGGTATTGCACAGTAGCACACGGTATTGCACAGTAGCACACGGCATTGCACAGTGTTTCGTATTATTAAACTGATAAAGTGGTTATCGTACAATATTTGACTTTATTGTCACATGCATAATAATTCATATTATTAAACTGATAATTGTTGCGGTAGCATATGCACAGTAATTCACATTATTGAATCAATAATTGTCATGACACAGTAACGTATTCTTTCTTTTACATACTTTCTGCATTATTGTTATCTCTATTATGATGTTATTTAAACAGTTGTATTTCATTAATTAATTGACTTGATATCTAACTCAGAGAGCCAACTACACTGTATTTATAACAATTAGTCATAATAATGAATAAGTGTGAATTATTGTTGAATAATTGATTTGATAAAGTTATTTGTTTATAATATAAAATTAGGTGATATAAAATGAATGGTATAGATTAAAGATAATATAGAATTTGAAATGGATGGTGTAGATTAAAAGATGATCTTTAAATGAATGGTTTAGATTAAGGAAATCTTAAAAGATGAAATGAATGGTATAAATTAAAGATAATATAGAATTTGAAATGGATGATGTAGATTAAAAGATGATCTTTAAATGAATGGTTTAGATTAAAGAAATCTTAAAAGATGAAATGAATGGTATGGATTAAACATTATCTTGAAATGAACGGTTTGGATTAAATTAGGAAATCTTTGTTATGATAAGATTTTTGGCTATAAATAGAAGCATTAACTTAAGGATTTTCCATAAACTTCCTTACTTGTTCTTTCTTTCTCTCTCTAAATACTTCTTGTGTAAGTTCTCTCTAAGTGTGCTTAAGTCATCTTGAGTATTTGTGAAGATTCATAAGTGTACGAGTACTGTTCAAGTTAATCAACCTCAGTTAAATCAATATCAAGTCACGTGTTAAGGTAAGGAATGTCATCTTCTTTCATATTCTATTATTTAAACTTACTACAGTAAGGGATTATCATTATTTGATTCTCGAAAATAATGTCATTTCTTTATTACTCATAAGATTTGCCATTTATTTTCATGTATTAAATTGTGGGAATAACCTTACGACACGGATTACCGCCTGTTGGTGAATAATTTTTCGTATTCATTCCTTATTAATCTCTGAGAATAACCTTACTACGCGGATTACCGCCTGGTTGGTGAATAACTCTTCGTATTCAATTTTTATTAAATTGTGGGAATAACCTTACAGCGCGGATTACCGCCTGTTGGTGAATAACCTTTCGTATTCATTCCTTATTAATCTATGAGAATAACCTGACTACGCGGATTATCGCATGTTTGGTGAATTACTCTTTGTATTCATTTCTTGTTTGTCTCTTGTGGAAATAATTTGTTTACACGAATTATCACATGACACTTTTATTCCATATTCGTTTGTAATATCATTTTCTTTCATATTCATAAGTGATATTATTTTCCTTTATACTCATAAGGGATATCATCTTTTTCATCTTCCATTATTCAAACTTACTATGGTAAGGGATATTAATTTCTTTCACCTTTTGTTAATCAAACCTGCTACGATAAGGGATATTATTTTCTTTCATACACCTAAATAATCGAAACTTTTTATGGAACTATTGCTTCTATAATTCCTGAAAATATTATATGTTCCATAATAGTTGCACTTCATCATTTCAATTGAACCATCCTATTTACATGAACCTTTCTATTGAACTGTAACCGTTATTCTGAACTGTAGATCTTGAACATCATTTTTAAATTTCACTCCACATCATGTTGGCAATTTGGACATAATTTGAATCTGCACAAAGTAAACTTCTGATACTTATTGTTTATCCTGTTTCTTCTGTTCATCATTTATATCATTTTAATCATCCAAAATCAAGTTGTTGTGAATATCTGTGGCCGGGGGCACAAATGCGATATAATTGTTGAACAGATGATAGGGTAAAGACGATATAATAGGCTAAAGGCGATACATCTGTTCGGTGTCTTTTATGGCACGTGGTGAATGTTCTCTTTGGCCCGTAGTGCAAAGATGAACTATTGTTTGGTATGATTATGACCAAAGGCTGAATCTGGTATAATCATGACATTTGATGTTATATTGAATGTCTTTGGCCCATAGTGCAAAGATGAACTATTGATCTGCATGATTATGACCAGGAACTATGAATTTGTATTATCTTGACTAATGGTATTTCAGATGATAAAAGTTGATGATGTTTTTCCTAAAAAGAGAACTGAGTGGACATTATAGTCTGCGTTATTCTTCTAATAGATTGCTCATTCTGCTGCTATTATTGATCTGAACATTGTTCAAGAATTTAACTGCAGTTTTTGATATAAACCTTGTAGTCTATTGTATTCTATCAAGAACTCAATTGTTGAAGGCTAATGATAATTTATTCGTCATTATCTTAGTCATGATATTCTTTACTGAGCTATTTTAGCTCACCCTTTCTTTTGTTCCATTGTTTTCAACAGGAGATGGGAACGTAGCTGAGTTTAGTCGGGGAATGGAGTAAGAGTCTGAGGGATAGCTATTGTAGTCTTCACGTGTTGTAAAATAGTGTAACGATAATCGTGAAAGACTTAGTTGTGTATTATTATATACTATATTGTTGTACGTTGCACTACTTGTAATAATTTTGTTGTAGTCTTTTGACAACTCAAGTTTTCGCTGTGTGGGCCCAGATTTGGGGGCGTCACAATTAATCTTTATCATTTTATCTTATTACTTCTAACAAACAAAATAACTTTATTATTTTATTTGCTTAGTAGATTCATCATCTTTAATATTAATTTTCACCAATTAAATAATCTCAATAATTTTACTATTATTTCTTATTAATCACCATTATTGCTCTTCACAAATAAAATAATTGTTATTATTATTTTATTTGTTTAATAATCTTTCATTAATCATTCAAATAATTTTAATTGTCATTTCTCATTACTCTTTACAAATAAAACAATTCAAATTATTATTTTATTTGTTTAATTATTTCACATTTTTATAAATATAATAATCTTTATTCATTATTTTATTTGTTTTGTTATTTTTAATTCTCAATATTATTTATTCCCACAAATAAAATAATCTTTATTATTTTATTTGTTTAATTATTTATTATAATTATTATTTTGGTCTGACCCAGTTTGACCAAGATTCGGGTCAATTGAGTTGCCAGACTAGCGCCCCGGCACTGTTTGGCAGAGAGCTCTGCAACAACAAATTTTTAACTTTTAACTTTTTCAGTTTTGATCCTTCTTACTTTTAATTATTATAACTTGATTTCTCTATATCCAAATTAGTTTAATCTTGTCTTATAACACATTAGATTTATATTTTAACATCATACAAATATTATTAATATTTTTAACATTATTTACTAACCAAATCATTGGTCCAAAAATTAGTGTTTATCACTAAGACATTTGCTAGAAATGCTACCATGACTTCGTTTTAATTATGTTTTTTTCCGTTCCACTTGTGTTAATTTCGTATTTCATAGATCTTCAACATACACATATAGATCTTCACATATAACACTTTCATTTTAGGTTACGTGGCTTAAACATTCATTCTTTACTTAGTTAATTCATGATTCATGCATTTGTTTCTCCTTTCCATATCTATATGCAACAAAACACACATAGAGTACAAAACTCCTTCAAGATCCATCCTTGTATCACCGGAACTCACCATGGTTCCACATAACGTAAGATCTCCGACAACCAAGCATGCAAAACTAATTTACATAACCAAATATACTATCAACACTTAAAAGTTTAAGTTAAGAAGATTTATACCTTCTTGATGCATTCTTTCTCTTAGCTATGAACTTAGCAAGGTGCTCCACAATGGCTTATTCTCCTCATTCTCCTTGGCTCTCTCTATTCACCAAGAATTTCTCTACTCTTAGAGTATTTTCTCTTTTTTACTCTTCTTTTTTTCTTCTCTCTAACTCTTTTTAACACATTAACAAAATGACCAAACTCTAAAAAATGCTAGAAGTGAGCTCTATTTATAAAGCTCCAAAAATATTCCATTACTAATCACCCAACACTTGGATGATTAAGGCCTAATTAATTAAGATTCTAACATGGTTCCCTAAATTAAGAAAAAATGTGAACCTTGGAGAGTAAAACATGGAACTTTTGAGAATTTTAAAAATTGCAAGGCTCAGGCCCTCCCCTTGGGAGAAGTGGCAGGATTTAATTTTTAGCATTTTATTATATTCTTTTTCCTCATATATATATATATATATATATATATATATATATATCACATACATGCATTTCATTGGGCCACCAAATTGAATTTTTTTAATACATTATTGGGCTAAAGCTTAAGCTTCTTTTAATTTAACTTTGGGCTTTAATTTGGACTTAGGTTTGAGCTTCCACATATTCTCTACAAGTCTTCTATTAATTAAAAGATTGGGCCAAAGAATTCCCACATTACACTTATATTGGACTTGATCACATAACATTTGGGCTAAATTATTCTTCATAATAAGCTTAATTCATAATTTACTTAATTCTTATCTTGGATTTATTTAACCCTCTTTCATGAATTAATCAAACACTTGATTAATCATAATTACATCCTTAATAATTATCTTGAAATTTCTTTTTACCACACAAGGCTTAACTCTCAAGCTTAGTTAATTCATAAATCAAGCTTGTCACATAAATCTTAAAATTTATTAATTCTTCTTAATTCAAGTTCATTGAATTAATTAATTAACTTCATATTCTTTCTATCACATAATCACACATACACACATAAGTGCACATAAATCTTTTCAAGTAATTCTTCATTTTCATTAATATAATATTCTTTACAATTTCTTGGTCATTACAGAAATCCTAAGGTCGACCGTGGACATTACAAAAAATAAAATAGATGTGTTTCACACAATGTTTAGAAAGTCGGACCGGTCATTAAACCGAAAAAGTTACCGGGTGGATGGGTCACTAGTCCAATCAGTGGTCGAACCGTTATTAAATTAGTGACGTCATAAATACATAAAAAAATATATTATTAATAATTAATAAAATTTTAAAATATCTAATTTTTTATAAGCTAAAATATAGTAAAATAATGTTATAATCTCATAAAAAAAATATTTTTGTAAAAAAAAAAATACTTGAAAATCGGGTCAACCGGTTCAACTACCAGTTTTACCAATGGTCAACCGATTTTTGGCTGGGTCGCTGTTTTTTCGGTTTTTTGGTCGGACCGGACCAAAAAGTTGACCGGTTCTGGTCGAACCGCTGTCGGACCGCCGGTCTGGTCCGATTTTCAAAACATTGGTTTCACATGCTAAATATATAAGTGACTAAAATACAATGCGTCAAACTAAACAAATATTTTTTATATTCATGAGTGGTGATGTATATATATATATATATATATATATATATATGGTAATTATTCATTTGTTATGGATAAAAAATGGGCATACACCATCTATAACATTCGTTCAAATTATTAACGGTCGAGATTAAATTGGGGAATGCGACGTCCACTACTAATGTTAGCAGATGATTTAGTGATCCGCTACTAATATTAACGGACGACGGATTTTAATTTTTTAATCTTAGTTGTTGATCTCCTATCACAATAATAATGAGTTTACAAATTTCTCCCAAATTTTATACTCTAAAAGTTGAGGTTACACAATATCACAATATAACTTTTTACACGAATTAAAAACTGTAAAGCAATTGCTCCCACAACAACGGCGGAGCTAGTAGAGGACTGGGCAGGCTATAGTTTGGCCCAAAAAAGTTAAAAAAATTAAACCCTTCCCAACCCAGCCCAAGTGTTAGTCAAAATGTCAATATGCCCAGACAAATTTAGTGTATTGTGCTTAAAAGTTAAATCCCTCATTCCCTCAATCCCTCCCCTGGCTCGGAAGTTCCCATTTTTCTCTCTCTGTCTCTCATACAATCATACACACGGACTGCAATTCATCTTTGGCTGATGATCTATGTAACTCGACAACTGGTTTTTCTTTTGATTTCTTCATTTATATCTGGGTATGTTTCAATCTTCATAAAAGATCGACAAACTCGTTATCCCAGGTACCCTTTTTCTCTGCTTATTGCATTTAATTTTAAGTATATATAAGTTAGGTTCCCTGTTTTGCTACAAAATTGGTCCAAAATTAGGCTTTAATTTTATATGGGAATTTGAAGTTGTATTGTATATGTTACTGTGTCAATTGTAATTTAGGATAGAAAAATTCAGCTCTAAGATTGGGACTCTTAATTTAGGGCAGAAAAAGTATATTATTGTGACGCCCCCAAATCTGGGCCCACACAGCCCAAACTTGAGTCGTCAAAAGACTACAACAAAATTATTACAACAAAGCACAACGTACTACAATACAGTGTATAATAATACACAACTAAGTCTTCACTATTATTGCCACACTATTTTACAAAACGTGAAGACTATGATAACTATTCCTCGGACCCTCACTCCATTCCCCGGCTAGACCCTGTTATGTTTTCATCTCCTGTTGAAAAACAATGGAACAAAAGAAAGGGTGAGCTCAAATAGCCCAGTAAGAAATATCATGACTAAGATAATGACGAATAAATTATCATTAGCCTTCAACAGTTGAGTTCTTGATAGAATACAATAGAATACAAGGTTTATATCAAAAACTGCAGTTAAATTCTTAAACAATGTTCAGATCAATAATAGCAGCGGAATGAGCAATCTATTAGAAGAATAATGCAGACTATAATGTCCACTCGCTTCTCTTTTTCGTAAAAACATCATCAACTTTTATCATCTGAAATACCATTAGTCATGATAATATAAATTCACAATTCCTGATCATAATCATGCACATCAACAGTTCATCTTTGCACTACGGGCCAAAGATATTCAATATAGCACCAACGGTCATGATTATACCAGATTCAGCCATTGGTCATAATCATACCAAACAACAGTTCATCTTTGCACTACGGGCCAAAGAGAACATTCACCACGTGCCATAAAAGACACCGAACAGATGTATCGCCTTTAACCTATTATATCGCCTTTAACCTATCATCTGTTCAACAAATATATCACATCTGTGCCCCCGACCACAGATATTCACAACAGCTTGATTTTTGGATGATT
Organism: Hedera helix; assembly: GCA_947179155.2. Classification (NCBI taxonomy): domain Eukaryota; kingdom Viridiplantae; phylum Streptophyta; class Magnoliopsida; order Apiales; family Araliaceae; genus Hedera; species Hedera helix. The sequence goes on along the minus strand of OX359270.1, from coordinate 36,272,773 downwards.
AGAATGATATAAATGATGAACAGAAGAAATAGGATAACAATAAGTATCGGAAGTTTACTTTGTACAGATTCAAATAATGTCCAAATTGTCAACATGATGTGGAGTGAAATTTAAAAATGATATTCAAGATCCACAGTTCAGAATAACGGTTACAATTCAATAGAAAGGTTCACGTAAATAGGAAGGTTCAGTTGAAATAATGAAGTTCAACTATTATGGAACATATAATATTTTCAGGAATTATAGAAGCAATAGTTCCATAATAAATTTCGATTTAGGAGTATGAAAGAAAATAATATCCCTTACCGTAGCAGGTTTGATTAACAAAAGGTGAAGGAAATTAATACAAAGGGTTATTCACCAACAGGCGGCAATCCGCTCCGTAAGGTTATTCCCACAATTTAATAGAATTTGAGTACAAAGAGTTATTCACCAAACAGACGACAATCCGCTCCGTAAGGTTATTCTCAGAGATTAATAATGAATGAATACGAAAGGTAGCCTCCCAGAACAATTATCAATTATCAAATTCTATATCAAGTCGCAGCCCGCCGAACTAGCCTCCCAGAACAATATGGCACGTTTCCCAGGGATTTCCGGATTGCAAAAATACAGCCTTCCAAAACAATACAGCAAAAATTGGCGATTTAAGACCGCGTGGCACGGAAATCGAGAAAAGGAAGCCAGACAGCCGCAGATGCATCTGCGGCCACCGACAAAGGGGCAGGTTCGCGGCTCGAGGGCGGCACACGACAGCCGAGGTTTGGCGCGGGCGGCCAGCGAAGTCAGCCGCAGATGCACCTGCGGCCAGCCGCAGTTGCACCTGCGGCTGCCTTCGGAACTCTATTAAGCGTCCAGATCTGCGTCCGAGAGAAAAAGAGAGAAGAAAAAAGATAGAAATTTTAGAGAGAGAAAACGCGAGGAAGAAGAAGGAGGAGCTCGGGTTTTGAAGATCCAAGTAGAAATTCAACATTTTTTGCTTAAACACTTGATCAATCTCTTGTTATTTGCTTGATAGTGGAATATATAACGATTTTTTGAAGTGTTGCAAGGTGAAAATGGGCTTTATTTGAAGTTTTATCTTACTTTTTCCTTGTGATATCTTGATTTTGTAGATCTATTAGATTTAATCCGGTTATTTTGCTTTAGTAGTTTAATCGGTAAATTTTCGTCTATTCGTGCATTTGTTGGGTGGATCTACTGTAGATCCGAAAATATTTAGTGCATTGCTATTTAAATAGTTTGATTCGGTGTATTTTGAAGTTGGATCCAATGTAGTCAATATATTGTAGATCTATGGATTAGGGACGGTTATGGAGGATTTATTACGGATGGAATCTCCTCCTAACCTCCCGATGATGTCATTTTAGTTTATTTTCTAGCTTTTACGTATGTAGCGATGACGATGCATTTGTATTGTAAATATGTAATTTTTGGGCCTTAAGCGATATCGAATCGGGATCGGGTTAAGGCCCCGTAATAATAAAGATATGTGATTGTGGGTGTTTGGGGTTATCTGGATGGCTCACATGCCCATGGATAGCCCCGACACGTTTTGGGATGCTTGTTTTGATTTACGACACAAAAAAAAAATGGTTTTCCAAATAAGGCAAACGATAAAGATTTTCTAAAAAGAATCAAACTAGGATGCTAGATTCACGAGGTTTAAAAATCAAGGGTTTTGGCAAACTTTAATCCATGATTGATGAAAAGGCTTTAGTTGGTTTTGAAATGTCACAAAAAATGATTTCGTAAAATAAATGAACGTTTTAATTAAACTTTGTGTATAGGGTTAAAGAGTTCTAGAAGTTGCCTTCATTTTATTTATATTAATTGTTAGGAGGCAATGTATAGTCTCGATTCCTATTTGATAAAAGTTTAAAATTGTTTGTTTTCCAAAATGACATCTAATAAAAAGCCACTCAACGTTTTCGAATTTAAAATCAATCTTTCTTATAAAAAGCGAAGCCTTGTCATTTGGGTCAAAAGACGTTAAAACACTTTCCAGATAAAGCACATTTGCCATAACAAAAGACCAAACTCACCACAAGCATTCACCTAGGCACACACGCACACACGCGCAGCTCACACATTTTTAGGATTTAAAAGGATAGGAAAACATCGAGATTGCGGTAACCATGTTTCACGGAAGTCGGGGGGTGCCTAACACCTTCCCCTCGCTTAAGCAAGCCCCCGAACTCCATGAATCTCGGTTTGCGGACCAATTAACTCGGAGTCACATGAGCCAGCGATTACGAAAACAAAATTCGGATGAGTTGGTACATCCATTTCAAATATACCAACTGGCGACTCTGGTCAATTGGCTCATCATAAAATCGACCTTTCAAACCCCGTCGACACTAAGCCGACCCTTTTCAAAATCACGTCTCAAATTCAAAGGCTAAAATTGGAAAGGGACATTTTAATAATAAAAAAACGAGACGGCGAAAATCCCGGCGTCGACAATCACCTAACTTTATATTATAAACAAATCAATTTAATTATTCAACAATAATTCACACTTTAATCTACACCATTCATTTCATATCACTTAATAATCACCTAACTTTATATTATAAACAAATCAATTCAATTATTCAACAATAATTCACACTTTAATCTACACCATTCATTTCATATCACCTAATAATCACCTAACTTTATATTATAAACAAATAACTTTATCAATTCAATTATTATGACTAATTATTATAAATACAGTATAGTTAGCTCTTAGATATCAAGTCAATAAATTAATGAAATACAACTGTTTAAATAACATCATAATAGAGATAACAATAATGTAAAATAAAGCATACGTTACTGTGTAATGACAATTATTGATTCAATAATGTGAATTACTGTGCATATTTTACTGTGACAATTATTAGGTTCAATAATTTTAAAAACAGTGCAACAACAATTATTGACTCAATGATATAAAATACAGTGTAATGACAATTATTAAATCAATAATACAAAATACTGTGTAACAACAATTATTGAATTGATAATATAAAATATTATGCAGTGACAATTATCGATGAAATGATGCGTAACAGTTACGGTGTCAATTATCAGACCAATAATATGAGACACTATGCAATACCGTGTGTTACTGTAGAGTACCGAGTGCTACAGAAAATACCAATAACTACCGTATGCTACTATTCTTTTATCACCGGTATTTTAACAGTTCCGTTGACTATTTTTATTTAAAAAGGTTATTTCTGTCGTTTTCTATATCCGACAAATATTCCGTTGTGGGGTCCACCAATAATTTGTTATTTCGGCGCCGTCGGACCAAACGAATATTCCCCGACCAAACGAATATTGTCCGACAAAATAAAATTTGCACATAACATCCTTAACTTTTAACTTTATCGATTTAACCACTTACTGTTTCAAAAAATATATATATGAAGAAAAATTAAATTTTGTATTTCATAAAATTCAGGGTCTTACAACCTCCCCTCCTTATGAAATTTCGTCCCCGAAATTGACGTACCTGACATATCGAAGAGGTAAGGATACTTAGATTTCATCTCAGATTCTAGCTCCCAGGTCATTTCCTCAGTATCTTGGTTCCTCCATAAAACCTTAACTTGAGGTATAACCTTTGAGCGTAGGATCTGCTCCTTCTTATCCAGGATCTTAACAGGTACCTCCTCGTATGTTAAATCCTCTGCTATAACGTCTGGTTCTAACTCAATGACGTGGTTTGGGTCCTTCACATATTTACGTAACATAGATATGTGAAAAACGTTATGGATGCGAGACATACTTGGTGGTAGGGCTAGTCTGTAGGCTACGGTTCCTATTCGATCGAGGATTTCAAATGGGCCAATAAATCGAGGGTTGAGCTTTCCTCTCTTTCCGAATCTCGTAACCCCTTTCCATGGAGAAACACGTAAGAATACATGATCTCCGACGTTGAAACTTTCGTCTCCCCGATGAAGATCAGCATAACTCTTTTGTCGTTCTTGTGCGGTCTGTATTCGTTGTCGGATCATTTGGATCTTTTCGGTCGTCAAGCGTACCAACTCGGGTCCCAACAATTTTGCTTCTCCTACCTCATTCCAACATATTGGAGAGCGACACTTCCTTCCATACAATGCCTCGAATGGAGTCATGCCTATGCTTGCTTGGTAACTGTTGTTGTAAGAAAATTCCACCAACGGCAAGTACTTATCCCAACTTCCTTTGAAGTCTAATACACAAAGTCTCAAAAGATCTTCGAGGGTCTGGATCGTCCTTTCCGATTGTCCGTCCGTTTGAGGATGATATGCAGAACTAAAACGTAGTTCAGTGCCCATAGCTTTTTGTAGACTGGTCCAAAAGCGTGAAGTGAATCTAGGATCTCGATCAGAAACTATGGAAACTGGCATGCCATGCAATCTCACGATCTCATTTATGTACATACCGGCAAGACGTTCAAGTGAAAAGTTTTCTCGTATAGGCAAGAAATGAGCAGATTTGGTCAATCTATCTACGATCACCCAAATTGCATCTAAGCCTTGAGAAACTTTTGGAAGACCTGTCACGAAGTCCATATTGATGTGTTCCCACTTCCATTCGGGAACTTCAAGTGATTGTAATGGACCTTTAGGAGCTTGATGCTCTGCCTTGACACGTTGACAAGTTAGGCACCTTGAGATAAACTCCGCAATCTCTCTTTTCATATTGTTCCACCAAAATGTATATCGAAGATCTCGATACATCTTGGTACCTCCTGGGTGGATTGCAAACGGCGTGTTGTGTGCCTCCATCATGATTTTATGCTTTAATTCAGGATCGTTATGAACACAGAGTCGAGAGTTGACTCGAAGTATTCCTTTCTCGTCGATTCTTGCTTCGGGAATGACACCTTCTTGTACTTTCTTTATCATGTTTATCAGTTCCGGATCGGTAGCTTGAGCAGCTTTAATTTTATCGATTAAAGTTGGTTCTACTCGCACGTGAGCAATCTTCGAGTGGGTCCCTGGTGTCTTTAGCTCTATCTCCATCTTTTGCAAGTCGTACAAAATACACTTTTGTGTTGTCAGCAGTGCACTTGTACTTGCATAAGATTTTCTGCTCAAAGCGTCAGCTACAACGTTCGCCTTTCCCGGGTGATACTGGATTGTGTGGTCATAATCCTTCAACAGCTCAAGCCAACGTCGTTGTCGCATGTTGAGTTCCTTCTGGGTGAAGAAATACTTGAGACTTTTATGATCCGTATAGATATCCACTTTTTCTCCGTACAAGTAGTGTCTCCAGATCTTTAACGCGAAAACGACTGCTGCCAACTCTAGATCATGAGTAGGATAATTTTTCTCATAATCTTTGAGTTGTCGAGAGGCATAGGCTATAACTTTTCCATGTTGCATAAGGACACAGCCTAGACCTTTGCCAGAAGCATCGCTGTAGATAACAAATTCTCCTGATCCTGATGGTATGGTCAGAACAGGAGCTGAAACAAGTCTCCTCTTGAGTTCTTGAAAACTCTTCTCGCATTCCTCGCTCGATATAAGTTTTGTACTAGAATGAATGATACCGATATCTAGTAATTAAACTTTCAACTCTTGGTGTTCTATGGGAGCCATTTGGTGTGGGACTTTAAAAATGGGCTTAGTGCCGGGTTCAAGATCGATACAGAATTCAATTTCACGGTTTGGGGTAAGCCAGAAAGTTCCTTAGAAAAAAACGTCAGGAAACTCATTAACAATGGGAATATCATTCAAGTTTGACGTGTTTTTGTTCAAATCAGTGACATGAGCTAAAAAGGCTTGACATCCGTTTTTCAATAAACGAATGGTTTATGGCTAGAAATAACAGTTATAGATTTCAATGGTTTAGTTGCTTGAATTTGCATGACAGGTTGATTAGAAATATGAAAACTAATAATCTTATGAAAACAATCAATTTTAGCATGATGGGTAGTCAACCAATCAATTCCTAAAATCACATCAAATTCATGCATCTCTAAAGAAATAAGGTCAACAGGTAATGTGAGGTTGTTGATTTGAACTTAGGCAAGATTTATAGATAGTAAATGTAATAGGTATTTCTCCCAATGAGGTTTCAACTGATAAGACAAGATTTAAGTTTTCAATAGTCAAATTTAAACGTTGAGTACATATAGGTGAGATAAAGGAGTGGATAGAGCCAGTATCTAATATGGCATAGACTTCACGAGAATTTATGAATAGCTTACCGGTTATCACCTCATTCGGTTTCTTGACTGTTATCGTCAAATCGAATCCCGAATACTTCATTCGGATCTTCACGTATTTCAACCATGGGAATACCACTGAATAATTTTCTAGCAAACTGTTTCTCGGGTTCATCAACTTCATCAGTAGTAAGGTACCAATGATTTCCATTAAAATAGTATTTTCGATAGACTGCAGTTTTCACGATAGTGACTAACTTAACCTGAATTCCTCTAAATTGTAACGCCCAAAAGTATAGAAACATCATTTTTAAATAATCTTGAAAATCATAGCTGGAACACCATAAATCCCAAAGACTAATATGAAAAGTCCATATATTCTGATCCTTTGTTATAGAGCATAACCAGGTGATATCACTCTCCCAATTAGTGAGTAAATTAAAGGCAATAATTTCCGCAAGTTCGTTACTTCCTTTAATTGCTTCTAAGAATGGATCTGTAACGACTGTAGCAGAGCTTTCACCTTCATCCTTACTGGATAGAACACGCATAATTTTTGCCTTAGGCAAATGATTCAACTCTGAGTTTGTAAGAAGATTATTCGTCGCCTCTTGTTTTGCAGCTACATTTGTTTCGGTAATTTCATAGTTAACCTCCTGATTTCCAGATGCCATAATTAACTGTGGTCACAAAATAAATGTTAGTTCAAATAAACTGACTCATCTCTTCATGTTCCTACATTCAAATCGATTCATTAGATAAAAAATAAATCTAATTTAGGTAGGACACACTAGTGATTGATTCTATTCGTCTCTCCCCTCTTAGTTCTAACCCCAGATCTCCATTAAAGACCATATCCCTAAGCTCTGATGCCAACTGTGACGCCCCCAAATCTGGGCCCACACAGCCCAAACTTGAGTCGTCAAAAGACTACAACAAAATTATTACAACAAAGCACAACGTACTACAATACAGTGTATAATAATACACAACTAAGTCCTCACTATTATTGCCACACTAATTTACAAAACATGAAGACTATGATAACTATTCCTCGGACCCTCACTCCATTCCCCGGCTAGACCCTGTTATGTTTTCATTTCCTGTTGAAAAACAATGGAACAAAAGAAAGGGTGAGCTCAAATAGCCCAGTAAGAAATATCATGACTAAGATAATGACGAATAAATTATCATTAGTCTTCAACAGCTGAGTTCTTGATAGAATACAATAGACTACAAGGTTTATATCAAAAACTGCAGTTAAATTCTTAAACAACGTTTAGATCAATAATAGCAGCGGAATGAGTAATCTATTAGAAGAATAATGCAGACTATAATGTCCACTCGGTTCTCTTTTTAGGAAAAACATCATCAATTTTTATCATCTGAAATATCATTAGTCAAGATAATACAAATTCACAGTTCCTGATCATAATCATGCAGATCAACAGTTCATCTTTGTACTACGGGCCAAAGATATTCAATATAGCACCAACGGTCATGATTATACCAGATTCAGCCTTTGGTCATAATCATACCAAACAACAGTTCATCTTTGCACTACGGGCCAAAGAGAACATTCACCACGTGCCATAAAAGACACCGAACAGATGTATCGCCTTTAACCTATTATATCGCCTTTAACCTATCATCTGTTCAACAAATATATCACATCTGTGCCCCCGGCCACAGATATTCACAACAGCTTGATTTTTGGATGATTAGAATGATATAAATGATGAACAGAAGAAATAGGATAACAATAAGTATCGGAAGTTTACTTTGTACAGATTCAAATAATGTCTAAATTGTCAACATGATGTAGAGTGAAATTTAAAAATGATATTCAAGATCCACAGTTCAGAATAACGGTTACAATTCAATAGAAAGGTTCACGTAAATAGGAAGGTTCAGTTGAAATAATGAAGTTCAACTATTATGGAACATATAATATTTTCAGGAATTATAGAAGCCATAGTTCCATAATAAATTTCGATTTAGGAGTATGAAAGAAAATAATATCCCTTACCGTAGCAGGTTTGATTAACAAAAGGTGAAGGAAATTAATACAAAGGGTTATTCACCAACAGGCGGCAATCCGCTCCGTAAGGTTATTCCCACAATTTAATAGAATTTGAGTACAAAGAGTTATTCACCAAACAGGCGGCAATCCGCTCCGTAAGGTTATTCTCAGAGATTAATAATGAATGAATACGAAAGGTTATTCACCAACAGGCGGCAATCCGCTCCATAAGGTTATTCCCACAATTTAATACATGGAAATAAAAGGCACGTCTTATGAGTAAGGAAGAAACAATATTATTATCGAGAATCAAATAATGATAATCCCTTACCATAGTACGTTTGAATAATGGAAGATGAAAAAGATGGTATCCCTTACAAGTAAGAAAAGAAAATGACATTCCTTACCGTAATAAATTTAAGAGTGTGAAAAGAATGATATTCCTTACGAGTAGTAAATTTAAGAGTATGAAAGAAAATGACATCCCTTACTGTAGCAAGTTTGAATAATAGAATATGAAAGAATATGATATTCCTTACCGTAGTAAGTTTGAATAATGGAAGATGAAAAAGATGGTATCCCTTACCTCAACACGTGACTGGATATTGATTTAAATGAGGTTGATTAACTTGAACAGTACACATATACTTATAGATCTTCACAAATACTCAAGATGACTTAAGCACACTTAGAGAGAACTTTCACAAGAAGTATTTAGAGAGAGAAAGAAAGAACAAGTAAGGAAGTTTATGAAAAATCCTTAAGTTAAGGCTTCTATTTATAGCCAAAAATCTTATCATTCATTTAATCTAAACCATTCATTTAAAGATCATCTTTTAATCTACACCATCCATTTCAAATATTATATTATCTTTAATCTACACCATTCATTTCATATCACCTAATAATCACCTAACTTTATATTATAAACAAATCAATTTAATTATTCAACAATAATTCACACTTTAATCTACACCATTCATTTCATATCACCTAATAATCACCTAACTTTATATTATAAACAAATCAATTCAATTATTCAACAATAATTCACACTTTAATCTACACCATTCATTTCATATCACCTAATAATCACCTAACTTTATATTATAAACAAATAACTTTATCAATTCAATTATTATGACTAATTATTATAAATACAGTATAGTTAGCTCTTAGATATCAAGTCAATAAATTAATGAAATACAACTGTTTAAATAACATCATAATAGAGATAACAATAATGTAAAATAAAGCATACGTTACTGTGTAATGACAATTATTGATTCAATAATGTGAATTACTGTGCATATTTTACTGTGACAATTATTAGGTTCAATAATTTTAAAAACAGTGCAACAACAATTATTGACTCAATGATATAAAATACAGTGTAATGACAATTATTAAATCAATAATGCAAAATACTGTGTAACAACAATTATTGAATTGATAATATAAAATATTATGCAGTGACAATTATCGATGAAATGATGCGTAACAGTTACGGTGTCAATTATCAGACCAATAATATGAGACACTATGCAATACCGTGTGTTACTGTAGAGTACCGAGTGCTACAGAAAATACCAATAACTACCGTATGCTACTATTCTTTTATCACCGGTATTTTAACAGTTCCGTTGACTATTTTTATTTAAAAAGGTTATTTCTGTCGTTTTCTATATCCGACAAATATTCCGTTGTGGGGTCCACCAATAATTTGTTATTTCGGCGCCGTCGGACCAAACGAATATTCCCCGACCAAACGAATATTGTCCGACAAAATAAAATTTGCACATAACATCCTTAACTTTTAACTTTATCGATTTAACCACTTACTGTTTCAAAAAATATATATATGAAGAAAAATTAAATTTTGTATTTCATAAAATTCGGGGTCTTACACTATATATAGGAAAATTCTCATACATATGCATGTATTAATCCATTAGATTTTAACCATCTAAGAAGTTATTATACAAGGGCTCTACAAATCTTGGAAAAGCTTTGTACAATTCCTTAAATTAGGGCTAAACACCATGCCTTTTCTTATCATTACATCACATGCACACCTTTGCATTGGAAAAAAATCAGCATTTAGGGCTATTAGGGGGGAGGGGGAGGGGGAGGGGGAGGGGGAGGGGGGGGGGGGGTTTCAGACATGACCTTTATAATATATATATATATATATTAAAAAGCATGCATGCATATATATATAAACACACACACACATTATAATACCTTGAGCCAATCCAATCAAATTATTTTTGGATAATTAATTAAATTTAGTTTGGGTCATGCACATTTAATTTTATTGGGCTCAATTAACCTTAATCACTTTGGACTTTAATTTCGAACACATTGGACCACACCAAATGACATCTCAAATATTAGACCTCATTAGTCTATCAACTTATAATTAATTTAATAATTTCATTAATTAGTCCATCTTAACAATTATGCCACATAAGACATATTACATAAACTTAAATTAATTTTAATTTAAGTTTACCATCATCATTATTTAATTGATTATTTATCACATATTATAAATGTATGAGCACACAAATAATTTTTTCAAGTAATTTCTTAATTTCATTAATATAAGCATTTACAAATTTATTGGATATTACAGATTAACTGAAACAAATAAGAACAAAATTTATCATTTGATTGATCGATTGATTCGTCTTGTCTTAACTCTTCCGATTTTTACGGCAACGACAGAACGAACATTTTCAATTATGAAGCATGTCAAAACAATGTTGCGTAACAAGATAGATGATGACTTTCTTAAAGATTGCATGATTCTTAACATTAAAAGGGAACTTCCTGAAGATATCAATTTAGATTTGATAGTAGTTGATTTTGATTCTCTTAAGAATCGAAGGGTACCACTTCGTTAGGTTATTATATATATATAATTTTTGTACAAGTCTAAGTCATATATTTTGTGTATTTTTAAATATAGACTAAAAATATTATGCTATAGATATAAAATTCATATTTTTTATTATATTTATTTTTATAATTCACTCAATTTTATTATTATAATATTTTTAACCTACCCCAATTAAAATTTTTGACTTCCCCGTCGTCTCACATTACAATTTTTTCTTACGGAGTATTATAGTTCCAAAAAATTCCTTTCCATGAGTGGTGTGGACAACAAAAAGATTCTTCTGCTCTATCTCAATCTCTAGTGGTTGCAAATGCGTGGGTGGTGGTTTTACATGCTTAGTAACTAGTGAGTGTGATGACAAAAGTTGAATTTGTTGTTTACGCGCTCTATTACACGCAAAAAATAAAATAATCCTTTTACCGGTATGTGGTCAAATTTTAGAAAATTTATTTTTACCACTGTTCAATCTCATGCGGTAGAGGTTCACAACGCTTGTTTTATGCCTGCCTTTCTATAGTTTCATGCTGTTGTGGCCGGTGCTCGTTTTGGCGCATGAACCAACCCAATAATTTTAAGTTTTTGAATTTTTTTTATCAAACAATCTAAAAAATTAAAATATATTAAAATTATAGTATGCTACAAAAGATAAAAGAATTACAATATAAAAAAATTAAAATGATAATTCAAAAGTGTCAATTATAACAATAACTAGTGAACACTATATATATACTTATGAAAAATAGGCGTATTTCAAAAATAATAATAGAATGTACAGATTTGATTAATTTTTCAACACTAGTAACAAAAGAATAAGATGTCATAGTTACGTTATACCCAAATCTGAACGGTCAATCTTCAACAATCTGCATCGATTTTTTTATTTGCAAAACGAAAAAAATAATCTTTCAAAGAGTGGACAAAATCTCACAAAAAGTGATAATAAAATTTTTTCATAAAAGAGAAAGAAATCAGTTATTTTATGAAGAAAAAAAAGTCCCAAATAGAAAAAAAGAAAAAACTACATAAAAAGAGAGAATAAATTATCAAAATTAAAAAAGAGATATAATGACGGTCAATAAAGCTCTCTCTTTTATGTAGTTTCTCAATAGTTTGTAATTTATTAGGAAGAGAAGGGTTCTCTTCATTGGGGATTGAGATTTGTTCTACAATTTAGTTCACCTCTATGTTTATCAGTTTGTAAATAGGAATTAATAGTTTTATTCATATTGCACATGTTCTTGTTCCATAATTTTCACTATGTAACAAATTTTATGAAATAATTTACTTGACATTATTTGCACTTTCATTGGATGCTATAATGGATTTTGGTGACAAATGCAGTTTTAAATCTTTTTGTATTTTAATTACTCGGCTGCATGGTAGAGCTATTCTTGAGATAATCTATAAATTTTGTTGGAATTGGAATAATTATGATTCCAATTATACAAACCCTTTTTTTCCCTTCTTCTTTTTTCTCTATTCTCTCTAAACAAAAACCTAACCTCTATTTTAGATTTGGGAGAGCTCTCCTCATTTTAGAAAGACCCTCCCCTAAATCTTTCTTTCTGTACTCCTATAATTTCTCATTTCTTGTGGAGTTTATTTTTTATTTTTTGTAATACTTGTTTTCTCCATGATATGACTGATTTTTTTTTCTTTATAAGAGAATTGTATTATCATTTTTTAGGAGTTTTCTCTCCAATTGAGAGATTTTTTTTCATTTGTGAGAATTTTTTCAGTGCCTAAATAGTTGAAGACAAATTATTTAGATTTGTATACGACGTTATTATGATGTCAGTTCTTCCTTTACTTGTATTTAATAACTGTTCAAATTTTCATATTTTATTATTATTTTGTGATTATGACAGTTTTTTAGGAGTATATCTGGTATCCACTACCTGTTAGTATGATTGACTATTTTCTTGATTATCTGTTATTATGTTTGAAAGAATTACCATTTCAATTATTCATATTGTAATCTTTTCAACTTTTATTGAGTGTACAACACAATTAAAAAATAAGATCACACAAACACTGGAAAAGAAGGTTAGCGGTAAAATTGAAAAAGTAAAATTAAAATAGAAAATGTTGTGATGATTAATTAATTTTTTTACAACAGAATCAACTTGGGTACTTGATTCAATACTAACTTTTAGGAAAATATTTTACTAAAGTTTTTAATGTAACCTGATTCTCCCTGCATTTTTAACATAACCCCACATTTATATTTATTCTATTATATTATCAAAATTCAAAATACAATAAGATTATGTTTTGGTCACTAAATCCCAAAAGTATGGAGAAATATTTACATATTCCTTTTGTACTTAAATATATAAATAGGTTAATGAATTTTTTCTTTGTAAGATAGAGTTTTATTTCTGGTAAAATTCTAGGACCAAGGACATAAACATGAGTGTCTTATTATACATTTATATTGTATAAATACATTATTCTCTTTGTAATGAAAAATGATTCCTTCTTTATATACATTAAAGAAATAAAAATAAAAATCTATGGACGGTGGGAAGGAGTATTAGAATTTAGAGCGTTGACCTTTTAGACATTGACCAAAATTAAAGATGGGTGCAATATGATCTCTTTTTTCCTTTATTTTTCTTTGTCATTATTTGAATTCAATCTTGAATTGAAAGTGACCTGAGGGACATTACAAAAATCAAAAATCAATATGTAGCATGCTACAATGTATTTATTTGGCTTGACACATTGTATGCCAATCACCTATATATATATATATGTAGCATGTGAAACTCAGAGATTTTATTGCTATCGTTTTCAACTATTATTCTAGAAAATGCAAAATCCTTTGAGAAGCGGAGAGCACTCCAAATCGCCAAAGTCTTTGCACAGTCAACTTCCATGTCTCCTTAAACTCTATCAATGGCACAGCCCGGGCTGCCTTAAACTCCGAGAAAAAGCAAAGGCTTCTTGCCGCCCGGACATAATTGAATTCAAAAAATTACAAAGAAGAATGAAGAAAAAAAGAGAATATATATGTAGCATGTGACCAGGATGTAGCATGTTCAGGAGCAATATCTTTTAATGTAATACTCCTATCCCACATTTATTAATATGGAATACTTGAATGTATATATAAAAATTTAAGTTGCTATTATTAATACATTCAGTCATGATCTTTTGTACAGAAACAAAGCTATGTGTTAGGGTGTGAGGTCAATTGACCCCATTGATTTTTTCCCCTTTACCATATATGATGTATTAAATTTTTTTGGTGTAATATATAATTTTGACTCCACTATAATTTGTAAATTTTATAAGGTATAGGGGGTCAATTTGAAATACAAAAACTTTCTTAAGACTTAAGTCAGTATTTAGTACTCCCAATTCTTAAGTCAAGCTCTCTTGACTCCTCCTGTTTCTTCTCTCTCTGACTCTTATCAGTTGACTTCGACTATCGCGATTTGTGGGAGATTCTGGCACTACAAACCTCTTCATTTTCATCACTTCTATCTTCAAAATCAAATGTAGCTGTTAATTAATCTCACAATTTAACAATGGAAGTACGAATATAAGAAAAGGTAAGTAAATTTCTTCACTTCTCCATAACTTAAACTATTCAATTTTTAGTGGCTTTAAATTCTATTGCCACTAATTTGACTTAAATTACTGTTTTATCAATTTCTAGGGTACTAATTTTAGTCTCAATTGTTGTGTTAAATTTTAAAGAGATATTAGGGTTCCACTCAATTAGTTTTAAGGCAAATGCTTAAAGAACAATGACACAAAACCAGGTTAGTAGTTACCTTATGAAATTATACCATTTATAAGCTTTCGTTTTCTTTGTTAAGTTATTCGGATAGTTTTGTTAAGAATTATGATGTATATGTTTAATTTATTGAATCGTTTTGCACTGTTTTGAATTGACAATTTCAAGAATTAAATGATCGTTTTAGGGAAGCAAGCACTAAGTTATTTTTATCAATGCATGCTTAAATTCTAGTGATTGTTTTGCTAATTTTGATAAAGACAACTTGAGTTGTCTTACTAGCTTTTATCCGAATATATATATATATATATATATATATATATATATATATATATATATATATGTTTGTTAGCTAGTTAGTTATGAATATTTTGATAATTACATTTTATTTTATTTCATTCAGATATAATTTTTAAGTAACTACCAAACGCATAAATAAAGTGTTCGATTTTGACTCCATTATAATCTGGTTCTAATTTCAACCATCATTTCATTATTTTCTAAAATGATTTCGTCTGCCAGTAATTATGATGGCAATAGTTTAATTTGTTGTTTTCCAAACAATTATAGACACTCTATTACATTAAAAAAAAATCTCATTTTAAGTTTCTGAATTTAAGTTGCGAAATTTTAAAATATAAATTGGATATAAACAGTAATATAAAATGAAAAAAAAAATATCATTTATTCTTCTTACGGAGAGTAATTTTTTTCCTAATAATTAATTTTAATCTAACACTACCTCTCTTCCAGAAAATGAAATTCATTCGTTGGCGTCTTCTTTTTCTGTATTTTAACTCTAACAATAAATTTTAATATCCAAAAGCTTAATATTTAAAAAATAAAAAAATTGAATGTCTTTATGTAAATCTTAATATTTGAGAAAAAAAATAATAAAAATAGTAGGACTCTGTTCATGATAATTGTGTGTTTTATAATACATTAATCGAACCAATGACCAATTATTATAATCAAATATAATAGGGCATTTTTATATATTGCAACTCATCATAAACCAAATAGAAAGATTGAGAACGTGTCCCTAACAAGGAGAAGTCTACATACACAATAATCAAATATTATATTAAATCGTATATTTATTTATACTATTAAAAAGTGATGTATGACACGAATTTTAATACTATATCCTATTTTTTTAATGATATAAATAGATATAATATTTGATGTAATATTTAATTATTGTGTATTTATATTTATTCCGCTAATAATATCAATGCAAGAGTAATTTAAATCACGTATCTACCATAATCTGTAATAGCTAATGTCGTATACAACAAATACATTGAAGCATTAGGTCACATAGACCTTTCCTTTGGCCCTGGTGTGTTAGTTTTAAAATTGAGAGAAAGGGAGTAAAAAAAATATGGGGATTTTTTTGGGGAGAGGGAGAAAAAAATAAAAAAAGGGTGTGCCTTGTAAAAAAATTTCTAAAAAAAGAGAAGATTTGGAGAGAGAGAAAAGTCTTTATTTCTTTACTCTACTCTTCCCTCCACTCCTCTTCCTTTTTCTCCTCTTCTTTATAATCTCTCGTTATAAAGTCTTTTTGTATTTATTTTTTTTGGGGGTGATTTTGAGTCACATCTTATTTTAAAAAGAATTTTAATTATTTTTATGTCTAAAAATCAATTTTTATCTCGATGTTAACTCGTCTAGTCACGTTAATTTTTTAACCGTTTCTCATATCTCTCTTTCATTATTTTCTAAATTCAAAATTATAGATGAGTAAATCTAATTTATATATTTTATAATTTTAAATCAGTTTTTTTTTATACTTTAAAAAGTTTATATTGTGCACACATTGTGTGTCCAACGACTAGTATAAATAAAGCTCACAAACAGCCTAAAGCAAGGAAAAATTATTCAATGGTTCTGAGACATGATGATTCAGTCTAATGAAATTTATCTATTTTAATGGTGTCCCACTACTTATAGTTATGGATCTACTAAAATGAAAAAATTTCATTGACCTGAAATACTGCATGCATTTGCCCCAGGACTATCAAATAATCTCCAACATGCAAGGGTGGAGTTGTGGAAATTACTTCAGACTGCTCGTCTGTATTTAGCTTTGTTAAATGACTTGTACTTCTTGTATTAGACAAGTGCCACCTGATATTTAGTTATTATATTAAGGAAGATGTTTGTCTACCATTAATTACTTAAAATGCCGAGACTTCTAAAGCTCATAAGCATTTACTGGAAGCCAAAATGAATCAATGTAATAGATTGATTTTTTGATGGGGTTTATTAATACCACAAAAAGAAAAAGAAAAAGAAAAAGAAAAAGAAAAGAACGTGTACAGATACATTGAGATAAACGATTCACATATTCTAAAATTATGCAAAATATTCTCACACAAGAAAAAATAAATTAGATGACAGATTTTAAAACTTCTAAATTTTTTATTTGTGTATCCGGATATCCCTGGTGGATAGAAGTGGGGTTGAGCAAAAAAAATCGAATTGAATTTTTTTAATCAAATTATTTCGGTTATTCGATTATTTGGGTTAATTTGGTTATAACTGTTTACTTTTTGGTAATCGATTTCGGTTACAATTTTAAAAATTAGTCTATTCGAATAACCAAATAATCAAAAATAAGAATTTAAAAAAATATATTTTAATTTTAAATCACACGAGCTAAGAAACGACTACAATTCTGGATGTAGTGGGCAGTCACCAACTTCACATGATGCTATTGATGGAAATTGTTATTAAATCCCTGCTTCATTATTAATAATTGATGTTTGGTGATTATTCCAATAAGTTGAATAAAATTAGAAAACAAACTGAATTTACATGTAGTTAATTAGACTTTGTTAGACTTTGTCCTATAGGTTTTATACTTGTATATTGTTCATTTAAAATCATTAAATTTGAATTTGTGAAGTTTATGAACTATTATGATTGTAAACTGTGGTTGAATGTTACTTGCAAACTCAGGTGCTTAAATTTGAATTGAAAATTTTTGTTTGAAAAAATAAATTATAATTTTGGTTATATACCTAAATAGCCGAATAATATTTGTACAATATTTTATAATCCCGTTATAACCGAATAGTCAATTCAATTCGGTTATAACCAAATACTCGGTCCCAGACAGAAGTACCGGTAACCCTGATGGAGGATTTGATAATATAATTATTACAGTCTCTCCCTTCGCGAGAAAGTTAAATGATGAAGGAGCACCGATCGATCCCCACTGCTGTAGTGTTAATCGTCCATCTAAACTCAAATTTGCCTCGATTGCGACAAAATCAAACATCAAAGAGGGATCAAGTACACTCGAAATGTGTAGTAAGAAAAAAAGTACACTTAGAAAAGTTTAACCAGACCCATCCCATCTATTGATGCGCACTATAAGTTCAGCATACAATCCATCATAACAGCATAAATACCTCGCGGCCATATTGAACTTTCCACATTTAATCAAGGGAACAAACGGTATATATGAAGAATGAGGAATTGCGAGAATGCTACCTATAACTGTAACCAGCTACTGCTTGCCAAGATATAGAAGCAAGTGATGCAACAAACAATAGTAGCTTAGTATCACTTAAATGAATCCTTAGGTGCTAATAGTAATTAATATTAAGAGATGAAGGTTACAAAGGTCCAGAAGTCCGTGCTCTCCAATATTTTATTTGATCTTACTCCTCCGTTGGGATCTCTGAAACTTTCTTGTGGTTATCAATCAGTCTTACCCTCTTGTGCTCCAATTTCTTGCAGATAATGTTCTGCTTCCAATGCTGCCATGCATCCTGCATTACATGAATGGAAAGAAACTTTAGATTGAATGAATATAACAATAAATGATTAGTTATCAAGCACATGACTATGCACTTGCACCGGCAACAAACTATATGACAGCATAAGCAGTAGATTTTGGAATTCCGAATCCTATTGTGAATCAATAAAGGAGGAGCTCAATAAGATCTGGAAGGCGATAGATCAAACAAGGAACTTTTAATACTTTACTGCAAAGTTGGAATTTAGAAGTCCTGATCAAATAATCCCAAGAGTATGGCCACAGAAGATTTCAGATGGTAAAATCACAACTAACTGCAATGAAATTCAAGACCTGTGAACACTTCATACTCTAACAGCAAATGATGTACACTACACAAGTTCCTGCAATAACATGAAAAAAACATATACACTAACAATTCAGCTGAGATTTACCTTCTCCCATTAAGTATAGGCTGTGCTTCAAGCATGGTTCAAAGTAGTGGTAGCAGCCTGCCTATGTTTCGGAAGGTCATTTTTTGACTCGGTATTAGTTTTGGGCGATACGCATTATTAGCTAGTTAGGAGCTTCAAACAAAAGTAAAAAAATTATGAAAAAGATCCAGAGTTACAAAATAATCTCACTGACCCAGTGAACCGTGTATTAGTACTTGCGTATCCAAATATAGTACTCTCACGTACCAATACTCTAAATTTAAAGTACCAAAAAATTTCTTTATTATTTTATCTATAATTGCACAAACATTACATTTATACTAAATTAACTATAAAATAATTAACTTGTTTGATTCAACTAAAACTCTTCCATAAATTTACGTTTATTATATTTAGATTCTAAGATAATTTCTAATTATAAGAACTTATATAAAGATTCTCTAGCATATCGCATTTTAGCTATATTGTGTATCGCATTTTAGCTATATAATGTATCGCATTTTAATTATATATTGTACCGCGTAACAAGTACCAAACGAATCATATTCCAAGTAACATTAAAAAATTCTAATAATAAGAACAAGATGAATCAATTATATCACAAAAAAACACTATCTACTCCACATAAAATTGTCCAAATGATAAAATAGACATCTTGCAAATATATTTAATCAATTTTACGTTTGAATAAAGTTGATATTAATATTGTCTTAGCACAAATGCTTGAGCACACGTGTTCTGGATAATTTAAGTACAATTCAACTTAACCAAGTATTTTCGGTGGAATTTTTTCAAGTTGAATTTAACTATGTACTACATAGGAACAATTTTAGTACAATTTAGCTTAACTAATTATATATTAAGTACATGCATATATATATATATATATATAAATAAAGTTATAATTAACTATGTTCTATATAAGTACATTTTAAATACAATTTAACTTAACTAAGTAATTTTGAAGTACAATATTTTTTCACCTTTGTCGAGACATATTTAACTATGTACTACATAAATACAATTTAAGTATAATTTAAAGAGAAAAGTTCGTTCTCTTTTGTCATCTCCCGACTTTCAGCATATTTTTTTTGGTGACGTTTCTCCCTTTTACATAATGATTTCTCCTTTATTTGGTCTGCAAACGTCACTTTACGCTGTGTTGCTGAAATTTCTTCGAAAATTACCCTTTGCATGAATAATTTAGAATTTTGCAATTCGTGTCAAAATTGCAGTTCGGCACTGACTGATTTCTACCTATATAACTTTGGGTAATGCCGCCTATAATTAATATTGTGCACTAATGGTGTCATATACATATGGGATTCTCCAAAAACAAATGATTATAAGTATTAAGAAAGGAAGAAATTGGAATTATTTTTTTTATTTTTATTTTTTGAAACAGTCCAAAAGGACAGAATAATCTATAGAAGTTATGAAAGAACACAAATATAATACCTTCAAAATAGTAAACAGATCAGGAAGACGGGTAAATCGTAACCAAAAGCTAGTGAACATCATAATTATTTTTAACTTGGAATGAGTTTGGTCATGATATTTCTAACAAAAGTGAGATCACAATTTGCTGAGCGAAAAATTTACAGGGCATGTAGGACTAGTTTTGTGTTTTCCTTTGTTCAAGTGTCAGACTGGATTTTAGCTCTAAGCAGTTCTCTTCATCAACATTCATACAACACTTGACCGTTGTACTATTTTTATTTTTATTTTTATTTTGATAAGTTGACCAATAAACTACAATGACAACAGATAATATATAATGACTTAAGGTTGACAAGGGAGTTTAGCATAGACTGTAGAGAGTAGCAAACAACCTCGATATAACCTCAATTTGCCATGTCATACATTTTCTAATGAATATGAAGATTAGATTCAGCAACACAAAAATTGTAGGACTTCAGCCAAGTTTAATAAGAATATGACGTGGCTAAAAAAATCTCGACTCTTTAACTATGAAAATTATACTAGGACCACCTAGCGGTCTCAATAAGAGCACAAATTAGCTTAAGAGTTACATAACTACTATCATGTGAAAAAATTATGAAATTTTAGCGCCCTCAATTCCATGAATATTGATAAAAATAAAATGAATAGCGTGCACAAACAGAGACACACAGTATTAAAATTTATGTGGAAACAGGGGCTGCAATGATGCTCATCTAAGGTTTTGTTCGGTTATAACACAGTTGTAGCTAGTGAAGTGGTAGTGGCTTATTGTAAACGCATACAAAAGCAATACTCTTTTTGTTCAAAAGGTAAATAACGTTTTATTTTTGTAGATTTTTTTTATACTACTATTTATGTTTGAATAACACACACGCACACATAAATAAAATAACTAATCAGTAGCCTAAATATTTCATATCAGTATATCACAGAAGATACAGTTTAACTCTAAACACGGGTAGAAGATGTCAAGAATTTTTATTTTTTTACATGTAAAAAGATATCAAGAAATTTCAATGTAAAATTCCTGATATCCTGCTTCAACATTTAGCAAATTCAACATTAAAATATAAATGTCTAACAATCAAATTTTATAAAAGGTGAAAAGCCTTAAAAATACAAATGGCTCATCCCCAACGTATCAAAGGGTGCTATCTCTAGACATACACCAAAGAAGTGAGAGCTAGAAGCAGAAATACTCTACAAAACCTCATCAATGGGAAACTCCTACATAATAACCTTCTAATTGCACTTTCAAAACACAAGGGGAAGCCATGGTAGGGATAAGGGAGAGAAAGAATCTGCTATTAATTAAACATTAGCTATTAATAATCAACAGCCACCACTCAATAAGGAGCCATGCAACCTAATCATAATTTAGAACACCATCTACTCAGGTTCAACGATCTAATTTCAACATTTCTATGTGAAATAAGTTTTAATAAGTTTGCTATTCAAAATTCCAGTCCTAAGACACCTCGTAGCACATTTTGAACATATAAAATGAATGTCAGCATGCATCAGTGCCAAAGTACCATTTAACATAGATTGCATCAGTATAAACTCAAGAAGAGAGTCACCATCTTATAATCATTTAACATAAGTCATCTTATAATCATTCATTATAACTCATCTTATAATCATTTCACATAATTCTTTTCTTTTCTTTCAATTTTATTTGGACGCCAAAAATTCATTCAGTTTGCAAAACCGACATCAAAGATTCAAGACCAATGCATCATAATCATTTCTATTAAATAACTTAAAACATCAGGCACAAATACATTAACATAAACACAAAATATATTATCAGTCGAGCATATAAACAAACAGTAGGAGAGCAAAGACAACAGGACAGAATCATCACACTTACCAGTTCCAGCAGCAGTAACAGCCTGCCTGTACTTCTTATCCTGAACATCCCCTGCTGCAAAAACACCCTTAACACTCGTCTGTGTGGTGCCGGGGGTCGTCACCACATACCCATCCGAATGCAGCTTCAGCTGCCCGTCCAAAAACTTGGTAGCTGGCTCATGTCCTATGGCAAAAAACAAACCCGATACCTTCAAATCCGACACTTCTCCAGTGACCACATTCTTCACCTTCAACCCTGCCAAAGTCCCCTTACCGCCTTCCCCATAAGCTTCCACAACAGTCGAATTCCACAAAACCTCAATTTTAGGATTACTCAAAGCCCTATTTTGCATAATCTTTGAAGCCCTAAATTCATCCCTACGGTGGAGAATATACACTCTGGACCCGTATTTAGTTAAAAATGTGGCTTCCTCCATAGCCGAATCGCCACCTCCAATCACAGCTAAAGGCTTATTCCGGAAGATCGGCGCTGCTCCGTCGCAAACAGCACAAGCAGAAATTCCTCGGTTCCAGAATCCTCCTTTTCCATCTCCAGAACCAGGGAAACTTAACCGCTTGGCGACGGCTCCCGTAGCGATGATTACCGTATCAGCAACTACAGTTTTTGAATCGGTGAAGATTTTGAAGGGAGTAGATGAGAAATCAACTTTATCCACCGTTTCAGTGAATATCCGCGTGCCAAACCGGAGCGACTGGCTACGGCATCGGTCCATTAACTCCATACCAAGGATTCCATCAGGGAAACCAGGGAAATTCTCGACGTCGGAGGTGGTAGTGAGCTGGCCACCGGGGGCAATGTTGTTGGCCATCCATCCCTCAAAGAGAATAGGCTTGAGCTCGGCACGGGCTGCGTAAATGGCGGCGGTGTGCGCGGCTGGTCCACTTCCGATGATGCAGAGGCTGGTTTTTAGGGTTTGGAGGTCGTCCATGGCGGAGGATAGTTTGGGGCCGGTGATGGTGGTGAACGAGGCGGTAGCGGCAGCTGTGGTGGTGGTGGTGGTGGCGAGTGGGAGTAAGTGGCGGGCTTTTCTGAAGAAGCCCTGGAAGCAGCCTACCATTTCCTTGATTGGATTTTATAGATCTGGAGCGGGTAATGGGTATCGCCCGCGGTGTACCAAAAAAACGCTTTTTTAGCGCGAAAACGATTAGGGTGTGTAAATCAATATTTTTGCATGATGCGCTGCCTCTTAGTTAGGGTTTGGAATTTGGAAACCCCTCCTAATTGCATACACTAAATTTAGGGGACCGGTTTTTGGGATAGAAAATTGTGATCGGTTCAATTTTTTTATTTTTTTATCTTTTGACTCATAAAATATTTATAACATTTATTTTGACAAAATTTTATACAAGATTTAATAATTTAGATATAATTTGAATATATGTAAATAATAGTGTAACATATACAACACTGTTATTTATATATATCTAAATTATACCTAAATTATTAAATTCTGTAAAAAAAAATGTCAGAATAAATATTATAAATATTTTAAGAGTCAAAAAGAAAATAAAAATAAAAATGGACCAGTCACAATTTTCAATCCCCCTAAAAGGGCTCAATTGCATATGTTAATAGGCGAAGCTACATATATTGTACTGGGCTCAATTGCATATGTTAAGGGGCGAAACTACATATATTGTATTTGAGTCAATTCACTCCACTAATTATTTTTTTTCGATTTATAATATAGGATAAATTTTAAAATTTTTAAGTATTATATATAAATTGATCACACTTAAATTTTATAAAAAATTTATTATACGGGGTCAAATTAAAATTTAATAATTTTGTCAATTAAATTTTAACCACATATGACTCATACCCCCATAATATATGCATCTCTCTTTATAATATTTTTAAACTAAATAATAATCTAATTTATATTATTTTTTAAAATAATTAATGAATTAATTATTTATGAACAGTTAAAATTAGAAAAGTCTATAATGAGTCAATATAATATATATATATATATATATATATATATATATATATATATATATATATATATATATACACACACACACACAGCTGTGTAGTGCACAGTCGGCTATGGCGACAGTTTTATTGGGCTATGCCTCGACATAGTTATTTCTGGACTACGCCGACGGTTGAACCGTCGACATAGTTCAAAAAAATCGTCGTCATAGTCGACTGTGCATTACACAGCCATGTACCTCCATATTCCCCAATTTGTTATTATATTGTTATTGTAATATGGTACATATATATATATATATATATATATATATATATATATATATATGTCTTTTCTTTGTGTGTGTGTGAGAGAGAGAGAGAGACCTAGAAATATTAAAATATTAAAAAATAGTGACCCGAGATTGATTTTTGATCCATTAAAATATATATTTGAACTCGCCCCCGGATATGTACTTTTTATGCAAGTTAATGTTTATTTGATGCTCACGGCTTAATGAATCATCTTAGTATGTGATGTTGGTTATTCTTTAGGCTTTTCTTGGGAACAGTTTATTCTTTAATTGATGGCAAAGCATGGTATAATTTTTAAAGTACAATTAACGTTGTTTTGAAATTTATGTAAGAAAAATAAATAAATTATTGTTATATATCATAGTGCCCAATTAAAAATTTGTACGGCATTCAAAGTGAGTTGTAATTTCAAGTTCAAGCATATGATGATCCTAGATGCCATCCCTGAAATGCATGTTACCTATCCTCTAGAGATTAGAATAGAATGTGTGAATAAGACAATGAAGGGATTATGGTTACCACGTATCAAAAAAATTAAGTCCATAGTTCCAAGAGAAATCCTAGGGTTTGGATTCATCATCATCATTATAATATATACACACACACACACACACACAAAGTATAAGACCCCGAATTTTATGAAATACAAAATTTAACTTTTCTTCATATATATTTTTTTGAAACAATAAGTGGTTAAATTGGCAAAGTTAAAAGTTAAAAATGTTATGTGCAAATTTTATTATGTTGGATAATATTCGTTTGGTCGGAGAATATTCGTTTTGTCGGGAAATATTCGGGTCGTATGACGGCGCCGAAATAACTAATTATTGGTGGACTCCACAACGAAATATTTGTCAGATATAGAAAACGACAGAAGTAACTTTTTTAAATAAAAATAGTCAACGGTATTATCACTTTTAACTGTTAAAATACCGATGATAAAAGAATAGTAGTCTACGGTAATTTATGGTATTTTACTATAGCTAGCGGTATTCTACAGTAGCACAAGGTATTGTGCGGCGTTTATATTATTGAACTGATAAATTGGTTATTAAACAGTATTTGCATTATTGATCTGATAATTGACACCGTAACTGTTGCACATCATTTCATCAATAATTGTTACTGCATAATATTTTATATTATCAATTCAATATTTTGCATAATTGTTACACAGTATTTTGCATTATTGATTCAATAATTGTCATTACATTGTATTTCATATCATTGTGTCAATAATTGTTGGTACACTGTATTTTAAAATTATTGAACCAAATAATTATCACAGTAGCAAATACACTGTAATTTATATTATTAAATTAATAATAATATGTAACGTGTTTATTACATTATTGTTGAATTATTGTTGTAACATTATTTTATTTTATAAACAGGACCCATAATAAGAAATATATATATATATATATATATATATATATATATATATATATATATATATATAAATAAAATTAAAATAAATTTATTAATTTATTTTTACTATTTGGAATAGTAAACATGTGGGCCCACATGAGAAATAAAAATGTAGTGAATTGGTTGCTGGAGTTGGTGAAATGGTAGGCTGCAGAGAAATTCAGTACTGGCGTGCAGCACACCAGTGCCACTTACCGCGCATAGTAACTTATTTTCTCCTATAAATAGCTTGCTCAGCTGAATAGAAAAATCACACTTAAAACATAAAAATTTTCTATATGTATTTTATGAGTTTTCTCTGAGAATAGTAAGGTTATTTTGAGTATTTGAAAGTCAAAAGGAGTGCAGAAATTTTTCAAGTAAGTCTTTTATTAAAGAGTAATAATTTCATAAATTCCTATTTTTCACGGTATTCACAAAATTTCCTTTAGAATACTCTTCTTTAAGAAAATTCATTTTTAAAAACTTTCTTTGGAAGATTTATTTTGGAGTATTATTTTAAAAACTATTTTAAAGTTGTTATATTATACTACAAAAATTATTTTAAATATATATAATTTTGATAGTTCATATTATACGAGTTATCATACACTTTGAAATTTATATGTGGTAATTACTAATTATATTATAAATATATAGGTTGATCAACCTCATTTAAATCAATATTCAGTCACGTGTTAAGGTAAAGGGTATCATTATTTTCATCATCATAAATGGTATTATTTTCTTTCTTGTAAGGGATATCATTTTCTTTCATACTCTTAAACTTACTACTGTAAGGGATTATTATTTTTTGATTCTCAAAAATAATATTGTTTCTTTCTTACTCATAAGATGTGTCATTTATTTCCATATATTAAATTGTGGGAATAACCTTACGGCGCGGATTACCGCCTGTTGGTGAATAACCTTTCGTATTCAAATTTTATTAAATTGTGGGAATAACCTTACTTGGTGAATAACCCTTTGTAAATTTCTTATTTGTCCCTTGTGAAAATAATTTGTCTACACGAATTATAACATTACACTTTTATTCCATATTCGTTTGTAATATCATTTTCTTTCATATTCGTGAGTGATATTATTTTCCTTTATACTCATAAGGGATACCATCTTTTTCATCTTTCATTATTCAAACTTACTATAGTAAGGGATATTATTTCTTTTATACTCTTAACTTAATATGGTAAATACCATTTGGTAAAGTTTCTTGAAATGATTATATGTTCCTTAATAGTTTGTGCTTCATCTAATATCATTTCAATTGAACCTTCCTATTTTTCTAAATATTATATTGAACTGTAACCGTTATTCTGAACTGTGAATCTTGAATATCATTTTTGAATTTCACTCCACATCATGTTGACAATTTGGACATTATTTGAATCTGCATAAAGTAAACTTCCGATACTTATTATTTATCTTATTTCTTTTGTTCATCATTTGTATCACTGTTATGTGTACTAATCATCAAGAATCAAGCTGTTGTGAATATATGTGACCGGGGGAACAGATGCGATATAATTGTTGAACATATGATAGGTTAAAGACGATATAATAGGTTAAAGGCGATACATCTGTTCGGTGTCTTTTATGACACGTGGTAAAAGTTCTTTTTGGCCCGTAGTGCAAAGATGAACTGTTGTTTGGGTATGATTATGACCAAATGCTGAATACTGGTATAATTATAACCGTTAGTGTTATATTGAATATCTTTAGCCCGCAGTGCAAAGATAAACTGTTGTTTGGTATGATTATGAACAAAGGCTGAATACTGGTATAATCATGACCGTTGGCGTTATATTGAATATCTTTGACCTGTGGTACAAAGATGAACTGTTGATTTGCATAATTATGACCAGGAACTGTGAATTTATATTATCATGGCCGGTGGTATTTCAGATGATAAAAGTTGATGATGTTTTTCCTAAAAAGAGAAGCGAGTGAACATTATAGTCTGCATTATTCTTTCTAATAGATTGCTCATTTCGCTGCTATTATTGATCTGAACGTTGTTCAAGAATTTTACTACAGTTTTTGATATAAACCTTGTAGTCTATTGTATTCTATCAAGAACTCAACTGTTGATGACTAATGATAATTTATTCGTCATTATCTTAGTCATGATATTTCTTACTGGGCTATTTGAGCTCACCCTTTCTTTTTGTTCCATTATTTCTCAACAGGAGATGAGAACGTAGCTGGGTCTAGCCGGGGGATGGAGTGAGAGTTCGAAGGATAGCTATCGTAGTCTTCACTTGTTGTAAAATAGTGTTGCAATAATAGTGAAGACTTAGTTATGTATTATTATACACTGTATTGTTAAATGTTGTACTGCCTTATAATAATTTTGTTGTAATCTTTTGACAACTCAAGTTTGAACTGTGTGGGCCCAGATTTGGGGGTGTCACACAAAGGTGTTCTCATAGTTCCAAAAAAAATGTATCTAAAATGGCTCATTGTCGATTGCAGACTTTGGCATTTAACAATTGATAAGAATCATCAATACTAACTTAATTTCACCCAAGGCTTTATTATCAAAAATACTTTTTTGTTTGTTCGTTAACTTACGTACATTTTAGAAAGGCAATTGAGATAAGCAGGTCCGTCCTATAACCTAAACAAAAAAGTTTGGACTTTAAGTCTCATTTTAAGAGAAGATTCTAAATTTTTAAATACCATAAATAACTTGTATAAATTTTTTCTTATAAAAATATAGGTCCAATCAATTATTTAGGGCCCATAATCCAAATATTAAATACATAAAAAAAATTAACAGTATAAAAAAAAAGTCTCATTTAAATTTAAAAATATTAATACTGCATTCGTCCCAAAATAAAAGTCTCCCATTGACTTTTGTAGTCAAATTGACCATTTTTAAAATTAATAATTAAACATATATATTTCAATTTTTAAAAAAGCAAATATTGAGATTAGTACTAAATTTTATGTAGTTTATAGGTTTTTTTACATGTATATTAAATAATAATAAAATATATTGATTTGAAAAATATTCAATTTGATCATAAAAATCAATAGATGACATACCAAATATAAAATGTCTCATTTAAAAATATTAATTTAGGTATTAAATTATCTCGAGTCACCCCTCTTAATAAGTATGACTTAAGTGTTGTTAAATAAGTCGCTAAATATTTATTATTATACTTGACATCATAATTCTTTTGCCTGCCTTTACTAAAGAAAAAGAAACTTTTGAAATTCATATTTTGTCCTTCCGAAACATACATATGAGATATATATATATACTAGCTTGTAATATGTGTTTTTGGTATTATTAAGGGTGAAATTTATCTTAAATTTTAAACGATCCTGATGTTTTATTAACTGAACGAAAAATTTAAAAACAATTGTGTTTTATTATATATATATATATATATATATATATATATATATAATATCTTGCGATCGAATTGGGGCATGCAGGGCAGCATATATATAATAAATATCAACTAACAAATGCTCTCCTCGGTAACTACTCCCCCCCTCTCTTTTTTTCTCTCTCCTGGCGTATTTTTGGGTTGGTGATGATGATCCTGAATCCCTGATAGCTGAACAAATTTGGGTTCTCATCCTAAAGTATTTATTACCTGAGATCTAGACAACATTGTACTATTTTCTTATTATTATTTCTATATATCCGTTGTTCCAAAAATATAGATTCAGTGTAAGTACTGTATTGCCATACTTTTTAAGTTTCCACTTTTTTTATATTATTGAATTTCTTTCCATATTTAATGCACATATTTTATACTTTCAAAGAGTATTTAATATAATTTCTTTTCCAAAGGTATGAAAATAATATTTTCATCATCCTTAGCATGTAATTAAATTTTAAAATAATCGATTACAATAGCTAATGAGAATTAATAACTTTGTAAACTAATAATATTTTCATTTGGACATTATTTGAATCTGCATAAAGTAAACTTCCGATACTTATTATTTATCTTATTTCTTTTGTTCATCATTTGTATCACTGTTATGTGTACTAATCATCAAGAATCAAGCTGTTGTGAATATATATGACCGGGGGAACAGATGCGATATAATTGTTGAACATATGATAGGTTAAAGACGATATAATAGGTTAAAAGCGATACATCTGTTCGGTGTCTTTTATGACACGTGGTAAAAGTTCTTTTTGGCCCGTAGTGCAAAGATGAACTGTTGTTTGGGTATGATTATGACCAAATGCTGAATACTGGTATAATTATAACTGTTAGTGTTATATTGAATATCTTTAGCCCGCAGTGCAAAGATAAACTGTTGTTTGGTATGATTATGAACAAAGGCTGAATATTGGTATAATCATGACCGTTGGCGTTATATTGAATATCTTTGACCTGTGGTACAAAGATGAACTGTTGATTTGCATAATTATGACCAGGAACTGTGAATTTATATTATCATGGCCAGTGGTATTTCAGATGATAAAAGTTGATGATGTTTTTCCTAAAAAGAGAAGCGAGTGAACATTATAGTCTGCATTATTCTTTCTAATAGATTGCTCATTTCGCTGCTATTATTGATCTGAACGTTGTTCAAGAATTTTACTACAGTTTTTGATATAAACCTTGTAGTCTATTGTATTCTATCAAGAACTCAACTGTTGATGACTAATGATAATTTATTCGTCATTATCTTAGTCATGATATTTCTTACTGGGCTATTTGAGCTCACCCTTTCTTTTTGTTCCATTATTTCTCAACAGGAGATGAGAACGTAGCTGGGTCTAGCCGGGGGATGGAGTGAGAGTTCGAAGGATAGCTATCGTAGTATTCACTTGTTGTAAAATAGTGTTGCAACAATAGTGAAGACTTAGTTATGTATTATTATACACTGTATTGTTAAATGTTGTACTGCCTTATAATAATTTTGTTGTAATCTTTTGACAACTCAAGTTTGAACTGTGTGGGCCCAGATTTGGGGGTGTCACACAAAGGTGTTCTCATAGTTCCAAAAAAAATGTATCTAAAATGGCTCATTGTCGATTGCAGACTTTGGCATTTAACAATTGATAAGAATCATCAATACTAACTTAATTTCACCCAAGGCTTTATTATCAAAAATACTTTTTTGTTTGTTCGTTAACTTACGTACATTTTAGAAAGGCAATTGAGATAAGCAGGTCCGTCCTATAACCTAAACAAAAAAGTTTGGACTTTAAGTCTCATTTTAAGAGAAGATTCTAAATTTTTAAATACCATAAATAACTTGTATAAATTTTTTCTTATAAAAATATAGGTCCAATCAATTATTTAGGGCCCATAATCCAAATATTAAATACATAAAAAAAATTAACAGTATAAAAAAAAAGTCTCATTTAAATTTAAAAATATTAATACTGCATTCGTCCCAAAATAAAAGTCTCCCATTGACTTTTGTAGTCAAATTGACCATTTTTAAAATTAATAATTAAACATATATATTTCAATTTTTAAAAAAGCAAATATTGAGATTAGTACTAAATTTTATGTAGTTTATAGGTTTTTTTACATGTATATTAAATAATAATAAAATATATTGATTTGAAAAATATTCAATTTGATCATAAAAATCAATAGATGACATACCAAATATAAAATGTCTCATTTAAAAATATTAATTTAGGTATTAAATTATCTCGAGTCACCCCTCTTAATAAGTATGACTTAAGTGTTGTTAAATAAGTCGCTAAATATTTATTATTATACTTGACATCATAATTCTTTTGCCTGCCTTTACTAAAGAAAAAGAAACTTTTGAAATTCATATTTTGTCCTTCCGAAACATACATATGAGATATATATATATACTAGCTTGTAATATGTGTTTTTGGTATTATTAAGGGTGAAATTTATCTTAAATTTTAAACGATCCTGATGTTTTATTAACTGAACGAAAAATTTAAAAACAATTGTGTTTTATTATATATATATATATATATATATATATATATATAATATCTTGCGATCGAATTGGGGCATGCAGGGCAGCATATATATAATAAATATCAACTAACAAATGCTCTCCTCGGTAACTACTCCCCCCCTCTCTTTTTTTCTCTCTCCTGGCGTATTTTTGGGTTGGTGATGATGATCCTGAATCCCTGATAGCTGAACAAATTTGGGTTCTCATCCTAAAGTATTTATTACCTGAGATCTAGACAACATTGTACTATTTTCTTATTATTATTTCTATATATCCGTTGTTCCAAAAATATAGATTCAGTGTAAGTACTGTATTGCCATACTTTTTAAGTTTCCACTTTTTTTTATATTATTGAATTTCTTTCCATATTTAATGCACATAATTTATACTTTCAAAGAGTATTTAATATAATTTCTTTTCCAAAGGTATGAAAATAATATTTTCATCATCCTTAGCATGTAATTAAATTTTAAAATAATCGATTACAATAGCTAATGAGAATTAATAACTTTGTAAACTAATAATATTTTCATTTGGACATTATTTGAATCTGCATAAAGTAAACTTCCGATACTTATTATTTATCTTATTTCTTTTGTTCATCATTTGTATCACTGTTATGTGTACTAATCATCAAGAATCAAGCTGTTGTGAATATATGTGACCGGGGGAACAGATGCGATATAATTGTTGAACATATGATAGGTTAAAGACGATATAATAGGTTAAAAGCGATACATCTGTTCGGTGTCTTTTATGACACGTGGTAAAAGTTCTTTTTGGCCCGTAGTGCAAAGATGAACTGTTGTTTGGGTATGATTATGACCAAAGGCTGAATACTGGTATAATTATAACTGTTAGTGTTATATTGAATATCTTTAGCCCGCAGTGCAAAGATAAACTGTTGTTTGGTATGATTATGAACAAAGGCTGAATACTGGTATAATCATGACCGTTGGCGTTATATTGAATATCTTTGACCTGTGGTACAAAGATGAACTGTTGATTTGCATAATTATGACCAGGAACTGTGAATTTATATTATCATGGCCAGTGGTATTTCAGATGATAAAAGTTGATGATGTTTTTCCTAAAAAGAGAAGCGAGTGAACATTATAGTCTGCATTATTCTTTCTAATAGATTGCTCATTTCGCTGCTATTATTGATCTGAACGTTGTTCAAGAATTTTACTACAGTTTTTGATATAAACCTTGTAGTCTATTGTATTCTATCAAGAACTCAACTGTTGATGACTAATGATAATTTATTCGTCATTATCTTAGTCATGATATTTCTTACTGGGCTATTTGAGCTCACCCTTTCTTTTTGTTCCATTATTTCTCAACAGGAGATGAGAACGTAGCTGGGTCTAGCCGGGGGATGGAGTGAGAGTTCGAAGGATAGCTATCGTAGTCTTCACTTGTTGTAAAATAGTGTTGCAATAATAGTGAAGACTTAGTTATGTATTATTATACACTGTATTGTTAAATGTTGTACTGCCTTATAATAATTTTGTTGTAATCTTTTGACAACTCAAGTTTGAACTGTGTGGGCCCAGATTTGGGGGTGTCACACAAAGGTGTTCTCATAGTTCCAAAAAAAATGTATCTAAAATGGCTCATTGTCGATTGCAGACTTTGGCATTTAACAATTGATAAGAATCATCAATACTAACTTAATTTCACCCAAGGCTTTATTATCAAAAATACTTTTTTGTTTGTTCGTTAACTTACGTACATTTTAGAAAGGCAATTGAGATAAGCAGGTCCGTCCTATAACCTAAACAAAAAAGTTTGGACTTTAAGTCTCATTTTAAGAGAAGATTCTAAATTTTTAAATACCATAAATAACTTGTATAAATTTTTTCTTATAAAAATATAGGTCCAATCAATTATTTAGGGCCCATAATCCAAATATTAAATACATAAAAAAAATTAACAGTATAAAAAAAAAGTCTTATTTAAATTTAAAAATATTAATACTGCATTCGTCCCAAAATAAAAGTCTCCCATTGACTTTTGTAGTCAAATTGACCATTTTTAAAATTAATAATTAAACATATATATTTCAATTTTTAAAAAAGCAAATATTGAGATTAGTACTAAATTTTATGTAGTTTATAGGTTTTTTTACATGTATATTAAATAATAATAAAATATATTGATTTGAAAAATATTCAATTTGATCATAAAAATCAATAGATGACATACCAAATATAAAATGTCTCATTTAAAAATATTAATTTAGGTATTAAATTATCTCGAGTCACCCCTCTTAATAAGTATGACTTAAGTGTTGTTAAATAAGTCGCTAAATATTTATTATTATACTTGACATCATAATTCTTTTGCCTGCCTTTACTAAAGAAAAAGAAACTTTTGAAATTCATATTTTGTCCTTCCGAAACATACATATGAGATATATATATATACTAGCTTGTAATATGTGTTTTTGGTATTTTAAGGGTGAAATTTATCTTAAATTTTAAACGATCCTGATGTTTTATTAACTGAACGAAAAATTTAAAAACAATTGTGTTTTATTATATATATATATATATATATATAATATCTTGCGATCGAATTGGGGCATGCAGGGCAGCATATATATAATAAATATCAACTAACAAATGCTCTCCTCGGTAACTACTCCCCCCCTCTCTTTTTTTCTCTCTCCTGGCGTATTTTTGGGTTGGTGATGATGATCCTGAATCCCTGATAGCTGAACAAATTTGGGTTCTCATCCTAAAGTATTTATTACCTGAGATCTAGACAACATTGTACTATTTTCTTATTATTATTTCTATATATCCGTTGTTCCAAAAATATAGATTCAGTGTAAGTACTGTATTGCCATACTTTTTAAGTTTCCACTTTTTTTATATTATTGAATTTCTTTCCATATTTAATGCACATATTTTATACTTTCAAAGAGTATTTAATATAATTTCTTTTCCAAAGGTATGAAAATAATATTTTCATCATCCTTAGCATGTAATTAAATTTTAAAATAATCGATTACAATAGCTAATGAGAATTAATAACTTTGTAACAGTTATGTTATATTGGTAGGAACATAATAGTCTCCTCATAAAATTATTTTAAACTATTTCATATTTAATCCCTTCTAAATAAACATGTGATAAATAATGAAATAATTCTAAGATCAATAATCTGAAAATTATAGTCCATAGATATATAATCTCAGGATTATAATTTCTGTAAATAAATATGGCCTAAATGCAGCATCTACAACATAAAATTTAAGGTCAACAACAATAATAAGAGTTTCATCTCGAGATAGATTATATGTGATTGTAATAAAATAATAATAATTTGAAAGAGAGAGCAAAAAAAAAGAGAATTTGGAAGTATATACGATATAAAGTAATTACATCAATTTAAATTTTAGAATTTTATAAAGATATATTATAATAAATTTATATCGAATTATAATTATAAAATATATTAATACATGGATTTCAATAGAAAGAATATCTACTCCTTTTAATCTTCTGTTACATAGGAAATTATTCAAAAATATAAAAGAGCCAAGTAAAAACAAGAGAAATTTCTAAATTAGTTCCTGGCCTTCCAAAGGCCACAAGGCCCAAACCAAGCACCCTCATCAACAATGAGGTTATAGCCCACCATCCGTTTTGATGGCTGATCATAGACCACCAACTCTCAAATTTGTAACTCGCTTCTTTCTAGTAGTATTATAAAATGAAACAAACCTTTTAATTTTAATTTAATATTTCATTTTCAAGTCACCAACACTAAACTAATAACTTTACATGAAACAAAACCTTAATATTTTTTTTTATTGTGACATGGAGGAGTAACATATTTATTGGATCCATAAGAGGTACCCTGGTGTTGAGATGAAAACAATTAATAATATTATACGTTCTGCATTATATGTTATATTTCTCTTATTTTTTAACATATTTACTCGAGAAAAACTTATTGGTAAAATAGCAATATTTCCCTGCAACATTTTTGGACTCTTTTGTTTGTTTTTTGTCATATATATGTATACAGATGACAGATTTAAATCATACCTCTTAAATAACATATTTTTATTAAAATTATGTCGTTTTAAAGATTCTTTTAAAAAAACAAGTGAGGTCGCGGGTGATATTTTTGTAAATAAAAAGAAAGTAAGTGGGACCACTCTCTTTTAATATTATTTTATTTTTTTAAAAAAAATTCTCCAAAATAACGTAATTTTAATAAAAATATATGTTATTTAAAATATATGCTTTAGATCCGTCATATATATATATATATATATATATATATATATAGTCTCTTATTTTTCCATATACACGAATTGAGTTTGTTGGTACTAATAAGCTTTGGAATTTTAAAACTCTTTGTTATTGATCCTAGCTTGAAATAATCGAAACGAAAGCTTGCACGACTAGCTAGAAATCCAGCAAGTGGTACTAGTCTCAAATGTCCAAGGAAAAAACAACAAATATATAGTAAATGGGCTTTTATTTTTTCATCAGGCCCATGATGAAGTACACAATTATGCTTAATGATGATTATTTTTAACTTTTGTTGTTGTAAGATTTCAAGTTACAATGTTTCTGTTTCTCTCCTCTCAACCAAAAGTAACAGAGATTTTGATAAATAAATAATAAATACAAACTACATTTATTGGCCTAAAATGATTTCATTTATAAAATCGTGACTTTTAAAGAAAATCTTATGTTTTTTAACATATTTCTAAGTCTTAATACTTGCTACAAATATAATATTGTTGGCATTGTAATAGTCAATATATATATTCTAATAATAATTAAAAAATTGATGTCAATTTATAGTTTATAAACTATAATACATCTCTAATTGTGCAACAGATTGAAAAGAAAAATACATCCCTGATTTCAAAATTGAGGAAGTAATGCAAATTTGTGAAGAATAACACGAGTTATATATAATATACACATGTATATATATACAATCAGTGTACATGAATATGCGTAATGTTAGGTATTTTAAATTTTTTGTCTTCTCAAATGACATAAAAGAAGACAAAAAATTGAATAAGATAAAAAGTATCCGGATCCTTTATTTTAAAGTTTATATAGTTATTATTTGTTTCTATTTTTGCTGTGTGTCAATGGATCATTCATATTTTAAAATGTAAATAAGACACCTTCCCAAAATTAGATCCCATTGGCTCTCATTTTGCCAAATTCAACCAAAATTTCATTTACCTTATTTTACTTCAATAACATTTAAAATAAACTAAATAAGGGTTACCTTTATCGAACCTTGTCAGTTTCCCT
The DNA here is from genome assembly GCA_947179155.2 of Hedera helix. Taxonomy (NCBI): domain Eukaryota; kingdom Viridiplantae; phylum Streptophyta; class Magnoliopsida; order Apiales; family Araliaceae; genus Hedera; species Hedera helix. The sequence continues at coordinate 36,235,500 of OX359270.1, read as the reverse complement.
CACATAGGAGATGAAGTAGCCAAAGAAGAAAGGATCCACAAACGAATTTTACTAAAGTACAAGCTGAAGCAAGCCACCCACTACTCCCCACCTCAAAAAAATAATCTCATTTTTATAAAATTTGACGAATATTAAGAGTATTGTTTATTATTATTATAAAATTAATTTTTTATTAAAGAAGAAATTGAGAAATAAGACTAATTTTGTGAAATGGGGAGAAAAATACAAAAACATGTTTAACACATCTACGAATTCACAACCACATGAGCCAACAATCAAACACCCCAAAGGCCAGGGAGCAAGAAACCATAGAGCTTGTGGTAAGGAGGGAAGGCGGTCCATAGCCAATAATAACGACTACCATCACTTGAACCGGGACAAATTTTCCAATTAAGTTTTATTTGTCAACACTATAATGTTGCTGTCACCATTAATTTCACAAGAGTGATTGGCGTGACAACTTGTGATCATACCTCTAGATTTTGAACATAATTTCATATAAAATTAATTCATTAGGTGAGGGTGCATTATTTATATTAAAATATGGATTAATATTATAAGTGTGTGTGTGTGTGTGTGTGTATACCGGAATGATATGCAGTTAACCTTGGCTATTGAGTCTTAGTTAAAGAAATTTTTTTACACCATTTGTCTATAATTATATATATATATATTGTAAGAAGCAACATAATAAGGCGGAGCAATGCAGCAGATTCTATGGGTTTTTAATTAATTATTAGTGGTTATTTTTGTAATTAAAAAGTTGAACAATTCGGGTTTAAACTCGACTCCTAATGCCGTGACAATTGTTGTGAGATCATTTAGGTTCCATAGTCGAACTGCCAGTTTGCGAGAGGAAAAATCCAATCAGGGCTTCTTACTACACCAGTCAAAGTTGCTTCAAAATAATAATTAGCTGATCTTCTTGCCAAACCTTTGGGCAGAGTTCAACACTGGTTTCCGACTGAGAATGCCACTGCCGGTGCAACACCGGTACAGAGACATCGTTGTTCAAATTTTACAAACAGGATCCTTTATGTCAGGTCGTTGTCCATGGGTTACTTGTGATTTCTGATCATTGTCAGTAAAACATTCGTGGAAATCTCACATCTCACTGTAAAAAATTTAAATGGTACCTCTAAACGGTTTGAGTTTTATTCATACTTATTTTATTAACAATTTGATTTAAATTCGATTAATATAAACGATTTATGTATGAGTAAAGTTTAAATTTCAAAAAATTACTCGAACTTTTTTAAATTATAATTTTTTATTGATACTCAGAACATATTTATTTGAAAACTTCATATTATTCGAACTTGATTCGAGATTGTGTCCGACTCCGTAACTAAACGAATCTCGATCAAACTTTATTTCATATTCTATAACTTTTATGAACCAAATCTAAATAATTTAATATTCGACTCGATCCGATTCATTTATACTCTTACCTCTAATCGTAAAAATATAAACCTTTAATTTATAAAATACTACCTCCGATCCAAATAATGAAAATGACATTTTGAAATCAGTTTAAGATCTATTTTGTTATTTAAAATCTATATCAGCTACTCTTGTTTTAGACAATATAATTATAAAAATTATAAATTATTTAAGTAGTACTATTACCCGTAAGAGGCTTTCAAAAGTTCAGTGAATACATTTAAAAAATATTTCATTTTAATTTTTAAAAATTAAACTTGATCTTTCTCTTTTAAAAAGGAGGGGGTAGTCGAAATCCTACAACGCTTTTCACAACAAAGAAAAAATAAAAAATGGTGACGCGAATTGTTGAGTATTCCCCAATTTTAAAACGTTTAGCTTTGCCATTCAAATCAAAGAATATTACTAACAATAATTTAGGAAAATGATATCTAACTACGAAAAAAATGGAAGTCGAACGACAGATTCCTTCCGACTGTCCATTTCCACCTTGAAAATGCTAAAACAAACAAAAGCAATTAACAAAAGAAAGCTAGTAGGTCACCCCTTTGAGTGTGGCCTTGAATGCGATGTCCAACTACATTTGCTTACCACCCTCCCTATATATGCCTATTTAAATGAAATTGAGCACTGTATTATTAACATATTCAAATATTGTACCTTTTAATTTTAGTTAATATAAAATAAATTTCTTACTCTTTGAAAATCAGTATATTTAAAATCAATGCAAAACAAATCTCTTACTCTTTAAAAATCAATATATTTGGGATCGATGCAAAACAAATATCTTACCCTTTGAAAATCTTGACCAATATACTATTCCTATTGGTATATTTGATCATCGTGCCCCTTATTTTTGGTCAAGCCACTGTACTATTGGCGTATATTTGGATAGTGTGCTCCTTATTTTTAGTCAATGTAAAACAAATCTCTTAGTCTAACTTAAAAAATTTATACTACTAATATATTTAGATATTGTGCCCCTTATTTGATTTGAACTCAAAATCTCCACCTTGTAAATGCGTAGCCATATTACCACCAAAGTAAGAAAGTTTGTTTGGCTAAATTTGAGCCAAAAAATATATTTATCATAAATGAACCATTAAATTCAAAAAAATAAACATAAAATTCATATATAATATTATTTCCTTATAAAGATTAAGGGCAATTAAAATAATACGAATTGTTTCTTCAATATATTATTTATATAATATAACAAATAATTTAGGTATTCAATTATAAAAAATGAAGAGAATAATATTTATTTGCCTTTTATTTTAAACACGAAAAATTATTTCTTTTGTAGCTACTTAATTATGTTTTAATATCACGGGAATGATATCTACAACAACACATTTTATTATAGCAAACAAATAATTAAGGTATTTAATCTCTTTAATTATCTGTTAGATTATAAAAATATGAAGTTGAAGAAATAATTTGTTTTATTTTAATTGTCCTTAATCTTTTAAAGGAATAAAAATTAGTGTAAAAGAGATATATCCTATAGATCTAACTAATATACCCCATAGGGCTATTACATCAATTTTTAAAGTTTTTTAAATAAATCCAATCATACGAATTTAAAAAACATATCAAAATATTTGAACATATGATTTTCTATAATTTGAAGATATCTATTATCGACGTTATAGTAATGAAAGTTCAATTAATCTTAGTCGTAAAAAAATATACTTATTTTATAATATTATAATAATTATACTACACAACTTCAAATTAAATAAAAATTTACATTTATTCATAATTATCTTTTCATCTGTAAGGTTAAATTTTACTAAATAACTTGAGATAAACTCAATTTATAAAATTAAAGTATAAAATTTATATATCCTAGAGGGTATCTCCCGCAAGCCCATAAAATTATATTTGGGTTTTATGTTTATTTTTTTGGGTTGAGTAGTATATTTATGATAAATATATTTTTGAGCTCAAATGTAACAAAAGAAACTTTACTATGTTACATTTGGTGGTAATATGACTACAATTATAATGTGGAGGTTTTGAGTTCAAATATGAGCAATTGCAATTTTTTTGATCCAAAATGTGTTAAGCTTTATACCATCGTGTCACATATGATGGTCAATGCCATTTGTCATCGAAGGGTTTATATTGATCAAAAATAAAAGGCACGATAAAATAAAGAGCATAAATAATTCCTAGCATGTGACATGATAAAAAACCAAAAAAAAAACATGTCTAAGAATCGTAAGGACAATAATTTTTACAATGGTCTGAAGGGAGAATGTGAAAACAGATCTGTACGTCTGATATTTTATTACATGTTCATATATAGGCCTATTCAAATGACGTTTTGACATGGGGACTTCTTGACTTCTTTTCTCAGTATTGCACCCTAAAATTCTTTAAAAAGTCAAAATTCATGCAAGTGAAATAAAGAGCAACGAAATCTAATTCCTACTCCATTTAACATGATCGGGCCAACTAACTTGTGTAATTTGTCCCACATATTTCACATGTCTAAAATCATAATTACAATAATTTTGTAGTGGGTTGAGGGAAGAATGTGAAAACACATTCATTAAAAGTCTTTGCCGTGTGCTTTACAGCTAATTTTTCAACCAATTTTAAAAAAGTTTAAAGAGTGTTTCGTCAGTTTTATAATTAGAGATATATTTATTATTATTATTTTAAAAAAAATTATTTTTAAATTATAAAATAACATGAATTTCCTGACACGTTATTAAATATTATGCCATTGATACAATATTATTTTTTTGACAATGTTGGATATTTATATTTATATATATATATATATATTTAAAAATTATTCTTAAAATTCAATGTTTTATAAATATATCTTTAATTTTATAAAAGGCGGAGAGAACCACCGAATTATTCAAGGCCCCATGCAGTGATGATGTAGTTGGCCCCTCCTACGAGAAAAAAAAAACAGCTCATATGATCTACACACAAAATGGTACTAACATGGTAAGTTTTGCTTATTTATGCTCGAAACGTTGGTCTACAAACAAAGGGCGGACCAAAACCATCTATTAGGAGGGGACACCTCTTATAATTAAAAATAAATAATAAAATTATTCGGACAAAAAATTACAACCCCCCTCTCTTTTGCCCCATAGGGGATCCGCCTCTGTCTATAAATCTTATGCTTGTTCTTGTTTATTCTTGTTCTTGTTTAAGTATACTCCATCGAAAAAATAAAAAAGTAAAAAGGTAAAAGGGTGAGGAGAAATTTTGACCAGGAAATGATTTGTTGTCCAGTAACAAATGGGAGGTAATTTTACTGCATAAAAAATGACCGCTTAACTTGCAGTAATTCTTTACGTATTAGGCTTTAGGGCACTGTGTTGATAAGTATTTAGCCCGTGCTAAAATTAAAGACACGATTATAAAATCAAGATTTTTAAAAATAATTTTATATTCTTAAATTAATAATTTAATAGTGATTGTGTGATACTAAATATGATAATTAAAAAATATTGATAAATTAAGAACATTATATAAATTTAATATAATAAAGTATTTATATATCTTTAATTTTAAAACAAATTTAAAAATATATATTCAATTTAAGTAAAGAGGGAGTAGTTTTTGCTATTGGTTGCAATGTTGAATATGTTTGGCAAAGGATTAATTGCTACCTAATCTACGCTATTTGGTAGATAGCAGAAGTAATAATCAATGATAAAAGATTGAAAATCAATGTATGCATGTATGTAGGTCAATTATATAGTGAAAATTTTGTTTTACATTATACCCAACAATTATTGAACAATTATGTTTCTTTACGTAGACGGAAGTTCTTATGCTCGAGGCACATGTAATAAGCCAAATAAATACAACAACAAATTAATCGGAAAAATAAAAATAAAATTTACGCCCTCCATTTTGCAGATATGTTTTTTTGGATACCCATAAAATATTTTTTTATGGATATCCAGAAAGGTTGAGACACAAACTAGCATTTTTAATTACTTATCGATAATTAACTTCCTTAATCTTCCTTAAATAATGCATAATCACATTTTTTTGGAGTCGCCTGTCATGTAACACGTGACTTGGGGCAGGAATGAAGTACACATACATATATATATATATATTAAAAAAATTATTAAATGCTACTAGAACGTTTATTTACGTAATATTCATACTATTTATGTGAATATTTAAAATAAATTATTTTATTTTAAATATTCATATAATAATTATATAAATAATATAAAATATTATATGACGTTTTAAGACCATTAAATAACGGGAGAAATGGTTGTCCACCTGTTCACCAGGATTGAATGATCGAGTAGAAACAGTTGGTTTTCATTATTAGGAGGACACTGGCCTCACGTTGAAAATCCAAGCATGAATGCTTATTATTATTAAGCTGGCCCCACTTCTTTTTTCTGGTCTCTTCCAACAGTAAAAAGCCTTAGTTTTCATCTTATTGTTTTGAGTTGCATGTATATCTAGCCTATATATGTATATTTCCATTTATTGGGCAAAATATCTGTCTTTTTCTTTAATTTCAGCCTGCAAGTTTATAACACACATCTCAAGCCACACTGCAGCATCTTCTAATCCTTGCTGCTGCTGCTGCTTTCTTTGTTAGCTTTGTTTTAGCCACTGCATATTATTTTAGGTACTTGATTTTTCAGAAGAGTTGTGATTTTTGATAAAGTGGTTAGCTAATAATGTTAAAGCTAGCATTAAGCTCATTGGGAACTTAAACTCGTGTTATTACATAATCACATTTTCTCATCTTTATTCTCATGTTTAAAACAAGTAACTAGCAGTTTGATGGGGAAAACATTTGTTTTCGCCTTCTAACTAGAAGTTTATAGTCCATTTTAGTAAATAAATAAAAAAGGTCTTAATCTTCTAAACGTGTATTAATGTTTTCTTTTGAAGGGAGTTGGTAAGAGGAATTCATTCTAGAGAAGTTTCGGAAGCAAATTTCAGAATGGGACTTGCGGATTTGTTCGTCGTTGCGTTGATGCCAGTCCTGAAAACACTACTGATTACCGCTGTGGGCTTATACCTTGCGCTCGAACGTGTGAATCTCTTGGGCGTGACTGCAAGGCACAACCTGAACAATGTAACTAAACGGTTACTAGCTAGCTAGCTGTTTTTAAAATTTTCTTGAAAAAGATAGAAACAAAAGTTTTAAGGTATTAAAATTCTTTTCTTTTTTTTTATAACAGGTTTTGGACCTAGCTACAAATTCATTTAAATAGAGTAGTATATACTTCACTTGATGTATTCATTAATCCATTTTAATTATATACATACAGAAAGGACTAAAAGGCAACCTTTATGATTGAATTCAACAGGTTGTATTTTACGTGTTCGTTCCGGCACTTATTGCTAGCAGCCTGGCAGACACGATTACAGGGAGCAACATAATTTCTTTGTTAGTCCTCCAATTTTGTTTACTCTTTCAAACCATTTTACTAATTAATAAGAGATTAACTTAACGCGATTTATTCAATTTTCTTCAGGTGGTTCATGCCAGTGAATATCTTTCTCACATTTGTTATTGGTTCTGCACTTGGATGGATACTCGTAAGAATAACTCGAACTCCTAAGCATTTGCATGCCCTTGTTATTGGTTGCTGTTCTGCAGGTATGTAGTATATTAATATAGACCATATCTCATAAACACATGCAAATTTCTCTAGAAGATGTTAACATATATAATTATATTACATTAAAACATCCTTACACAGGAAATCTGGGGAATTTGCTTCTAATTATCATCCCAGCTGTTTGTGAAGAGAAAAACAACCCATTTGGAGATTTAAATACATGTTCTACGAATGGGCAGGCATATGTGTCCCTATCTATGGCGGTAATTACTTAATACATTCATTCATATATTAATTCTTAGAAATGTTTTAAACAAGGGATTTATTTACGTATTTAACCAGTTCTTATCATTTCTTGTATGTATGTGATTTCAGATAGGTGCTGTTTATATATGGTCTTATGTGTACAACATTATACGCGCATATGGAAATAAGAACAATATTGAAAACACTATCGTAAACTCCACAATAACCATAGATTGTTCTGCCTCGGATATATCCCCAGAGAGCTGCACAGAAGCATTACTTATAAAGGATAACCAAAGTTTCAAAGACAATGAAGCTCAAGCTGAACCACTTGTCTATATAACCAAGGAAAATGTAAAGTTCTCCTTCTTTTCAACTTATTTCTATATCCCACAGAACAAAAAGATCATTATTATTTTTGTATATAGAGAAATACTGACCATATGATCTAGACTCTAAGTAGAATATTTTTTTTCCAAAATATATGTTACATTCATTTAATAAATCTTTTCAGCATCTTTTGACAGGTTCCAAGTTACAAGAAGATTAAGAAGTATGTGAACTCTTTAACAGAACATGTCAACTTGAAGATGATATTCACACCCTCTACCATTGCAACGGTATGATTGCAATTCTTGGTACATCCTGAAAAAGTCTAATGACTCTAATACTTGATCTCTTAAAAACTGGCTATAGATAGAACTTGTTTAACATTAATATAAAGAAAAGGTTTCAAAAGTATTCAACAAAACATAACAAATAGGGAACTGATATTTTTACATGTGTTTTTGATATTTTCACATAATCCTTTTTCACATATGGTAAATAATTTGTTCCTCCTCTTACATGCATGTGGGTCCCCTGTAGATTCCACCACAGATGGCCCCACATGCATGCGAGAGAATGGGCATACTATTCACCATGCTCTAGAAGCATGGAATAATTTTTCCACATTAACATAAAGTAGGTTCCACCTTCATGTGAGAGGGAATAATGTGAAAATATTAAAAATTCATGTGAAAATAGCGTTCCCTAACAAATATTGTGCAGATGAGCCATTTTCCCCTATATATAAATTTTTGAAGATGTAAAACGGTTAATTTATTCACTTGACATGATTCTCTTCACTTGGCGCAGATCATCGGTCTCATCATAGGAGTAGTCTCTCCAATAAGAAAACTAATGATTGGTGATACTGCACCTTTTCGTGTGATCGAGAGCTCCGCTTCTATGCTAGGGTATGAACAACTTATTTTGCTCCTCATGATTGCAGCGTGATTTTATTCTAGTATTGGCAGAATATCATGCCATTTTCCAACATATTTTTCACCTTCATCATATTAGCATTGCTGCAACCTGATGATTTTTTTGTGTACATGTTTTTGGCATTCTGAAAGTGCAATGATATTTTCTGGCTAAAAGTTATCTTCAATGCAAATGTATAACTATTGATGCACATAGTACAAGCATGCAGTACCTATATTGCGTTGAATTATCACATTTTGTGCTGCAAATATAACTGCCTTCTTAAACCAAAAAATGTGACTACTCACTGAAAGTAATACTGGACCAATATCATTACCAGCAGAATGATTTAGTGTCCTTTGTCTAGCACTCTCAAGTACTACCTCCATTCCTTTTTATCTGTATTTTTTAAAAATTTTTTTTTTTTTTTTTTGTGTGTGTGTCAATTGTAGATTTCAAAGCAGCATTAAATATTTAATTTTTTATTTTATTCTTTATAATTAAAGGCTAATTTACTTTTCTTTCATCTTTTCAATAAATTTTAGAAAGGCTAATATTGAAATTTTATATTTAATTTAGTCAATCAGAAAAAACATTAATTGTATTTCTTAATTTATGTGTATAACCTTAAAAAGACAAATAAAAAAGAATGGAGGTTGTAATAAAATTATTTGAAGCACTTACATTAACTATTGGTGGACAAAAGAAATACAAAACCACCCCATACATGGCTTGTCATAATAATAAAAAAAAGAAATAATTTTAAAAAACTTGTATTTGCATTTCTTGGGATGTCGATAACTCCAGCAAAAATGATGGAGCTCTAATTCGAGGAAAACTATGTTACGTTTGAATTAAAAGAATGAACTAGAGAATGAAATAGAATAGAGAGTAGAATGATTCATTTCATTCCAGTTAAAATGAGTTATTTTATACCATCTCTTAAATAATAAAATTCACAAATTTAGGAGGAATGAACATAGTTCATTTTATTTCAAGGGAACAACCAAAAACACAATTCTTTTCATTATATAAGAATGAGTCATTTTATTTTTACTTTTCATTCATGCAATCCAAACGTACGTAGAGTGCGGAGAGGGTCATGGTTCACGGCGATCTTATTTTTTTGCATCATTCAGATCAAGACATTTTAAGTAATTAAAACTATATCTATATTTTCACTTTACTCTTTTTTGATTTATTACAGTGAGGCAACCATCCCATGCATGACATTGATAGTGGGAGCAAATCTTCTTAAAGGTAATTTCTATACCTTGTATTTTCATTGCGATTATTACCGTGTTTAACTAATTTCTCTCATCCGTCTCTCAGGTCTAAAGAACTCGGGAGTAGGCCTGTTTCTGATTATCGGAATCCTGGTAGTCAGATATGTTGCCTTGCCTGTAATTGGTATCGGTATTGTTAAATCTGCACATCATTTCGGATTGGTGGGATCCGACTCGCTATATCTCTTCATTCTTATGCTTCAATATGCACTTCCACCAGCAATGGCTATAGGTACAATTTGTTCTGTTCTTCTCATTTTTAATTTTGACAAACTAGGAAAAATAATTTGATAACTATTTTTGTTTCTATATATATATATATATGTAGTAAGTTTTGTTTACCGAATGAATTAACATATGCAGGTACAATAACTCAGTTGTTTGAGGTTGGAGAAAGTGAATGTTCTGTTATAATGTTATGGACTTACGCTGTGGCATCACTCTCCCTTACACTTTGGGTCACCTTCTACATGTGGCTTTTATCTTGAGAATTTATAGATTCATACTCTTATTTTGATTTCAATATTTACAGCAATATAATATGAATTATTGGAGGAGCAATAATTTTTCACCATCTGTGAAAGGAGGTCAATGTGACAATGAAGATTGTGTTGTGTGCTTTTATTATGAGTTATTTCTGAAGTTAAAGAGGAGACACTAAGGCATCTTAATACATTGGACAACTTTACACACATTAAAACTAAACAATATTTTAAACATTACATACATTTCAACTATTAAAAAGTGGATCCTGACACGAATTTCTGTATCAGGTCCTATCTTTCAAGGATTGAGATTAAAATGTTGTGTTTGGTATTATCATTGGTGTTATGTATTTATATTTATCCTAATACATTACTTCCTTGATTAGCATGCTAGAATTCTTTTCTTTCTTTCTTTCTTTTCCCATCTTTATTTTAATTCATGAATGATAAAAAAATCATTTCATCATAAATATCGATAACAATAATAACAAAAAATACATGATATAAGAAAGTGGATGGTATTATACCAAAACAAAAATATTGTTATCAAAATAATATTAAAGTGCCGTTAAATATATATTTACTCTGACAATATTTTTTTTTTCTTCTAATAATATTAACCGCCTAAAAAGAGGCAATGTACCATTCAGATCTGTCATTACCACCGTATACTCCAAACAAAACGCACAAAGATCTAAACAAACATGAGATATACTACTCAACAGAATAGCTACGTCTAATGGTAAAACAACTACAAATAAGATTTTGAGTGCATGAGGTCTTGGAATCTATTCTTGCCAAAAGGCAAAAAAAATGTTAAAATTCCACTCAAATTAGCAACAAAAAAAAAAAAAAAGAAAGAATAGCTGTGTCATTGCGTGGACCGATGCAAAACAAGTGCAATTAACGGATGCTCGCTGCCCAAAACATGACTACCTTGATTTCTCTAACGTAACAGCTCACAATACATCATAAAACAGATGCTTAAATAAATTAAATAGCTTAGCGTTGATAAAATTGTTGTCAAATACTCTTATCTAATAAATAGCATGAGTCTGTCACTTGTAAGTTCTAATCTAGGTCTCGGACCATACTCCATGCATTTTTTTTCCTACTTGCATGAGAAATTCCACAATGCTGATTGGGATATGCATGATATCATGATTGTTACATACTCCCCACATTTGAAAATAATAAATAAATAAGTTCAATCTTTGTCTAAATTTTCCCCCCTTACAAATCTTTTCAATCAAACGTCACAGTTATTTATCAAGAAAATTTTCAGTATTTTTTTATTTTTTTTTTATGTAGGACAAGTGGGAGATAAATGTTATATTGAACTCAAATTGTTTAATCCTTGTCCTTACGATAGATGAGCTTTATTCACTTAAAAATTAACTCTTTATGACTAAATTAAGTATACTGCCTCCGTCTTTAATTTTTTTTTTTATATATAAATTAAGTTAGCCAAACATCGGGAAATTCGAATTGAAAAACAAGGCAGGTTAAAGGTAAGTTTCCCTTCTTCTTTTTTCATTACACAAATTTTTAATTTTACTATTTTGCTAATTGTTTCCAAAAAAAAAAAAAAATCTTGAATAATTAATTATCTGCGTTCGTCATGGAGTTGCTGAAAACTGTAGGGCTATGTTTGTTTGCAAAAAATATATTTGAGATTGGACTATTACCTTAATTTAATATTACTTTGCACTATTTAATCATTTGATGAGGGATTATTAATCCCTTAATGTTGGTCTATTAATCCTATAAAGTCATTTAATAGCTTAAAATGAGGAGGACTATTAATCCCAAATTTTTCATGGGATTAAATAATCTCACATAAATAGTCTTAGGAATAATAAAAAAAAAATAGTCAATATGACTATTTAATCTCTCATAATGGGATAAAATAGTTCTAAAATAGTCCGAAGTAATGTTAAATTAGTATAAATAGTTCAATCCTAAATATATTTTTTGTAAACAAATATAACTAGGGGTATTGGGTGCTTTTGTTTATTCATGACAAATAATTTTACTATTTGTAAATTTTCATTGTAAATTAATGCTTGTAGACATGATTTAATTTTTTTTTGAGTCTCAACCACAAGTACAATGATCATTTTTAGTCGCTCAATTTACATTTATTACATACTTCAGTGCAGAATTATTAATTTATTTCACTAAGCTACACTCCTCTTCTATTGGAGTTTTGGACCACTTGAGTCTCAAATACGAGTGTAATGATCATTTTAGTTGCTCAATTTTGCGTGTTTTATCATCTCGAAGTTCTTCAAGTTTTGCCAAAATTTGTGCATATGCAATTTCTTGAAGAAGTTCCACAAGTTTTTCTTAACAATTTTCTTCTCATTCAGTTTTAAATGTTGCAACACTTTAATTCAATTTTGGATCTGTATGCGTGTCAAAAAATATGACAGTATATTTTCTTCTTGTAATAAAGTTGGAGGATCGTTCATGATAAACCTGTCTTTGTGCTTGATATTTAAATTAAAAGCCTCAAACATTCACAAGATTTGTATCCAAAATTATCTACAACATGCGAAAGAAAATATTCCCTTCGTATCAAAATATATAGGTCGTTTTGGCCTTTTGATTTCTAAGGCATTTTAATTCTTTTATTTTTTTGCAAAATTATAGAAACTCATTTAATTTTATCTAAATAATTATCAATATTATAAACTACGTATTATAAAATGAATCTTACCTTAACCATGTCTACTTCTAAGAAAAATAATACTTACTATAAATGATGGTTAAAAAACTCAAATAATACTCGGTTTTATACAAGTTGTAACCACCTTTTTTTTTTAAAGAGTGGTCACACTTTACCATAATACCTTTAGTAGTTGAAGTTTTTATGAATTTATTAAGGGTGGTCAAGTGACCACCTTGCCTGCTTGTAGATCACCCTCTAAATATATGACTATGACTAAATTTAAGGTGATCGATTTTTTGGACCGAAAGTTATGATCGGTTTAATTTTTTTTTTTTTTTTTTAAATATTTATAATATTTATTTTGACAATTTTTTTTTATAAAATTCAGTAATTTAGGTATAATTTGAATATATATAAATGTCAAGATTGTACAGTCTATACAACACTGTTATTTATATATATTTAAATTATATTTAAATCACTGAATTTTATAAAAAAATATGAAAATAAATATTATAAATATTTTTAAAAAAAAATTAGACCGTTCACAACTCTCGGTCCCTCTAATCCTCCCAAAATAAAAAAATTATACTTTATTTTAAGAGCATGAAATAATTCCTCCTCAGAAACGACTCTAAATATATTTATCGGTTTTACTGTGTTTGATTATTTGTTGTCCGTGCAACCGTACTGGTGATCTTGGGTTTTATCTTATTTGTTGTACTTCACCTTTTCTTCTCTTTTGTTATTGTCTTATTTGTTCTCAGAGATTACACCTCTTCATGCATATTTGGAGCACATGGACTCCATGTCATGTACTACTAAGATTATCTTTGTCCATAATTCTTAGGATAAAATTATTAATTTTAAATATTTTATTTATTTTTAAATTTAAATTTACAATTATTAATTCAAGAATTATAAAATAATTTAATATGAGAGTTTGTTTAATATTATGTTCAACTAACTATTATAATTCCTATCATTTGAGATTAAAATTTTTTAAATAAAATTAACCTCAATTTTTTTTAAAAAAATTCTAGACTTAAATGGTTTTAGTTTTTTGAATTCCAAGGAACAGAAGCAGGAACTAAAACCAGCTCCGTCCTCTCTCTCTTCTCTGATTCTCTCTCTATGTGGACCTGATGCTTTGGCGTTTCAGTTTAATTAATCTTTAATTTACTTCAAAGTTCAATCTACTAAAACACTTTTTTTCTATTTCATAGTGTCCTAAAAACTCCAGGGATTGCCCACACTTTGCATTTTATATTACTCCAAGAAAGTCTCATTTCAAAATTTTAAAATAAAGTAAATAAATAAATAAATAAATAAACTCAAATAATACCCTTCTGTGGAACTAAGAGGTGTTTATCATTAAAAGGTATTTTTGTCATTCCATTACAAATTAGTTGTTCTAATGTTATAAACTCTTAATAAAACATAAGAGAAAGTCATACTTTAATTTACACAATCGCAAAGCTCCAATTTACATTTTTATTTAAACAAATAATAATATTGAAGTCCAATGGCTCTAATCGAGTATTTATAATTTTTGGTATTCGTCAAAATTAATTTTAAATGTATACCATTTATTTTTAAAAAAGACTTAATAATAAGAAATTAGTGTAAAAGCAAGTCAATTGAAATGGAAAGAGTGAGATTTTGACCTTCTTTCTTATTAATCTTGTTATTAAATAATAGTATTATTGTATGATTATATTTTTCTCTTTACTTTAAATACAATTATATTTTCGGTAATGATGTAATATATCTGTCTGTTATTCTTAGTCAAGTGAGTGCAATTATACAAAATAATAATTTTATTATTCTATAAAAATATTAAATTTTAAAATGGACAGTATGAACTCGCTAACTTATTTTAGCAGTATTTAAAAGTTTATAATTAATTGTTCATCATTTTTTTATGTATAAACAAGTTTAAATTATAATTTAAAATATGTTATTATTGATAAGGGTATAATAGTCTAAATGATATTTTTTTAATTCAATCCTTTAATTAATCTTAGAAAAAACAAATATTACATGAGATTATTTTAAGTTATCCCATGAATAATTCTATAAAAAATAAACATGTTACTAGAACTATTTAATCCTAGGATTAATAGTCTTGAGATTATAAGCAAACAAATATGACCTAAGTGTCTTCTTTTAGAGTAGCAAAGGAAAAAGGAATAGGTAAAAACAATATCTTATTTATATCCTAGTAGGAAGGTATTATAATAAATTAAAGCTGATTGAATATTTGATTTAATCCTAGATACAACAAAGCCCAAATACCAGTATTTATTTCAAAGCAAGGATTTATATGCTTGTATTGAATTAATACAGTTGCTTGTTTACAGAATCCCAGCCAGCATTTATGAAGAACAATTAGATCTACTTATAAACCTTTTTTAAAAAAAAAAATGGGTAAAATGATATGAGCTCTCTGGTTTCTTATTGTTAATTTCTTCTTTCCTATTGATGTTGTAGGAGGAATACTTTCAAATTTTTTCAAGCAACATAAAAAATGGAGCACCTGAATCTATTGCTTGTAGCTTCTATGCCTGTTTTAAAGTTATTGGGATCTTAGGGGAAACTGCAATGAAGAATCTAAATACAGTAAGTTGTAAATTCATTTTATTTGATTACTAAGTTACACATTATTTACTTCTGGTTTTTCATCGGTGCAAATCAATATGTGGGAACTTAGTTATGTATTCATGTGCTTAAATAAAATCTACTAAAGTTGACAATTTATACTTTTGATCAGGCTGTATTTTATGTGTTTAGTCCAGCTATATTGAGCAGCAACTTGGCCAAGACACAGATCCAGTTAGCATGAAGTTAACTTTATGGTAAGTTGAATAATGGACCGATACTGACACGCAGGGAGAGAGAACACCTCGGCTTGCGTGTCAACACTGTATTGATTCATTGTCCAACTTATCATGAAGTGAACTTCATGTTAACCGGATCTCCTTTTGAAAGTATTACCTTTTTATGAGTCTGCTGTAATTTTCTGTTTAAACGGTTTTGTTTATTTATTTATTTATTAAAGTTATATATCTAATTTTCAATTTTGTTATTTCTCAACTTCAACTGATTCATGCCCCTCAATATCATGTTCATTTTAATCATCGGCTCGATCAGTATGCACTTGCATGGATACTTGTGTTACTCACTAGAGCTCCTCAACATCTGAAGGGCATAGTGTTCGGTACCTGTTCAGCAGGTGAGTTTCTGTCTAAATCTGTAATTATATCGTTCTTGAATTTTTGATGTCTTATACATTTTCTTGGAGGAGTTATTTAGGTAGTAGATGGTAAGTATATTGCAGACTCCTGAAGTCATATGGTACCATAAGTTCACGTTAGCGTCAGTCGATCAATAATTTATGATTTGTTGAGTAAGGAAACTTGGGGATGTTCCCTCTAATTATCTTCCCATGCAGCAGTTTGTAAAGAGAAAGGTAGTCCATTTGGAGATCCTGATGCATGTTTGCAATACGTCTGCCATGTCCCATGCTTCACTTTCTATGGCCGTATGTATAAATTGAATTCATATGTTTTTTGATAATGGCATAATTTTGGAGTCTGTGGGCTTATATTACAAATTTTTAGGTAGCTCAAACCATTTTGAAATTGATAACTATAAAATATTATAAACGGAAATATAACTAGTTCATGTTTCGGTTTTAGTTATCTGATATATTCAAAATTTGTGTACTTGAAGTCGTCTTAATTATACGTTTCAAGTTATGGGTCATAGCTGTCATTTCCTACTAATAAAATGATCTCTTTCTGCAACATATTCTCAAACTCCGATTCCTGATAGGATATGGGGAATAATGAGTAAAATATATTCTCCAATCCTGTATAGCCACATGCATGTTTGCTTTCATTTTGTATTTATTTTATTTTTGGTGATATATTCTAGTTGGAAATATTTTTGGTTCACAAACATTAGAGTTCTGTTGAAAAATTACCCTCAGTAACAACATGCAATACATGGCTTATATTTTGCCTCATAGTTATGACATCAAATGCTTTCCCTTATGTGATGTAACTCACTCGAGGAATTAGGTATTTGCTTGTTCTGATCTATCCAAATCCAATGTTTGTTAACAGGTTCCAATCTTAGATAAGATCAAGCAACTATATATTTAGTCAGTTTTAATTTCAAGAAAGATTAACTTGGAGGCATTACTTGCACCTTCAACTATTGCAGAGGTAATTTTTTTATCTTTTATTCCTTGTATGAACTGTTTAATGAATACTGCTCATTTGGCTGACATTTCCATATCTACCTTTTCATTCTTTCTGAATACCAAGTCATTAAGTAAGCCATAATTGTTATCACCTTGCTGTGTAATATTTGAACAAAAATCTAAATCGAACGAGATCGTTGCGTTCCCTGTTTACTGCAACGGGTTATTCAACGAACACGCCTCCAAGCACTAGAAAGTTTGTACTTTTGTTACTGCTTGCAGTAACAAAAACGAAAATTATAAAATGAAAGAAGATTAGAGAAAAGGAATCAGAAATATAATTGGAATTATAAAATATTATGTTTTCAGGATTGAAAGGGTGGTCAGGAGTACCTCTGTCAATTATAATTGGAATTTTAGCAATTCGTTATATTTTCCTGCCTCTATTGGACATTCTCATTGTTAGGGGGCGATTCATTTTGGCTTGTTGCACTCGGATCCATTGTATCAGTTTGTTCTTCTTGTGCAGTTTGCACTTCCTCCAGCAATGAACATAGGTATAATATACTATCTAGTTTACAAAAAGTATTGGGGGATAGGGGAAGGGGGAATGGGGACTGGTCTAGCGACTGGTTTACTATTTTTTTTATATATATTTTAAATAACTCCTAAAAAATAAGTTTGATTTTTTAGAACTAAATTTTTTACAGAATACAGTGATTTAGGTATGATTTGGATGTAAACAAACAGTGTTGTACATTCTGTAAACACTATTTGTTTATATGCATCCAAATCACATATAAATTATTGTATTATGTAAAAAAAATTAATTACAAAAAATAGACTTATTTTTTTAGAATCATTTAAAAAAAATAAAAAATCAACCGGTCACTAACCCGGTCCCCATTTCCCGGTTCTCCCCGGAATCAGTCGCTAGTTTATGGAACATTTACTTCATCTTTCAGTAATGTGTTTGTATCTATCTAATGAGGTTTTTCAAAATAATAATAAATAAAAAAAACAGTATTACAGAAGTCGAATAAATCACTTTTCCATATCTATTTTACTATCATGAATTAATTTATTTTCTTTTTGATTTGGCAGGTACAATTACCCAATTGTTTGGTGCTGAGCAGAGTAAATGTTCTGTTATACTACTGCTCTGGACATATGTAGTGGCTTCAGGTTTCACCGACTCTATGGTCAACTCTCTTCATCTGGCTAGTAGCTTGATTTGTATCCTTGTAGCATAATAGCTTGAGAGAAGTTCTCTATATAAGAAAACAATTTTGTATGGGATGTAATTAAGCCAAAAATGATGCAGGATTAGTTTTGCTATGTCTGTGTGCATCGTTCAGTTGTATTTTATTTCATTAACTTGTTACATTCAAATTATTTTTCTCTTTGGTCAAAAATGACCTATAATTTGGACGGTTGATCTTGTCAGAATGAAATAAATGTTGATAGCGTAATAAATATTATTCAAAATGTCTAAGTGTTAATAAAACATTACATAAACGTCCTAAATTTATATATTTACTCTAGTAATAATATATTTGCTTTGCTAAAAAATGATTTGTGTATTGTTGTTGTAATTAAACTTTACTTTTCTTTTATCTCTATACAAAATATTATTAATGAATATTCACATACAAATTGAGATCAAAACATCTTTAATTATATACTAAAAAGGAAATAAAAGATTATATATAGAGTATTTTGTTTTAAAACATAAACCATATTTTCTTTTTTCTTTTCTTCAACCTGTTTAATAGTCCATGTTGAATTTTATTTGAATAATATTTAAACACTATATTTATCTTAATTATTAAAAAATAAAATATAATATTAAAATTTATATTTATATTTATATTTATAAATAAATATAATATTTAAATTTTATGCCTTTAAATTTATCCGTTCTCAATTCGCGACTAGGCGAATGTATGTAGTATATATATCCCAATGGACCCACTCTCTCTCTCTCTCTGCTCAAAAAGTTATTCATAATGTGGTAAATAAACTCTTTTCCGTGAACCAAACACAGCCTAATAGTTAGGGCCAATCATAGATTTACCAGTATCCCATCATCTGACGGTTCAAAACACCTGACCAAACCTACTTCCATCAAGCACTGTATCTTTGTTCTAATATCCACCTCTTCTTCTTCCTCCCGATTACTCTCCTACTCTATTTCCGTACAACAAAATCCCTAACCATTTCCACATAAAAGCAAATAAAGTTTCAAACTTTCTCTCTCTCTCTCTCTCTCTCTCTTCTGTAACACAATTCCACTGCTTGTTTCGTTTTGTTGTAGCATAATCAGTGGTGAGTACATCCTATTCTTCAGTCTATAGTTCAGTAATTTCATGTTCATATGAATAGAAATACACTGTTTTATTCTTGTTATTAGTAATTTTTTAGGGTAATTTAGCGTTAATTAGTACGAAAATGGAATTTGAACCGTTAGGATTAGGCAACGATGTAATTGAATTCGATATTATGGGTCTTGGAGATGACGCCATTGACATGGAACATTCTGTCGATTACAATGACGACAAAAACTTCCTAAACGTCTCATACGGCGGTGTGGGAGCTGGCAGTGGTGGTGCCGCCACTGCCGGAGAAATTTATGTTCCCGAGTTGGATACTAATCTCGAACCCTACGAGGGAATGGAGTTTGAGTCTGAGGAGGCTGCCAAAGCCTTCTACAACTCATATGCCCGTCGTGTAGGGTTTAGCACACGCGTTAGTATGTCACGTAGGTCGAGGCGTGATGGTGCTATCATTCAAAGATCCTTTGTTTGTGCGAAAGAAGGGTTTAGAGTTGAGAAGGAGAAGCCCGGTGGCCGGGATTTTGTGCGGATTAAAAGGCCCCGGGCAGAGACTAGGGTTGGATGTAAGGCAACGCTGGTCGTTAAGATTCAGGATTCTGGAAAATGGGTTGTTTCAGGGTTTGTCAAGGATCATAGTCATGATCTCGTTCCTCTTGATAAGGTGCATTGCCTCAGATCCCACCGCCACGTTTCTGGTGCGGCAAAATCCTTGATTGATACATTGCAAGGGGCTGGGATTGGACCTAGTGGTATTATGTCAGCATTAGTTAAAGAATATGGGGGAATTAAGAATGTTGGGTTTACTGAACGTGATTGTCGAAATTATATGAGAAGTAGTAAGCAGAGGACTCTTGGAGGAGATACTCAGCTTCTCTTGGATTATTTGAGGCAGATGCATTCGCAGGATCCTGAATTTTTCTATGCAGTGCAGGGGGATGAGGATCAGTGTATGAGCAATATGTTTTGGGCCGACTCCAAGGCAAGGTCTAATTACACCTATTTTGGGGATACAGTTACATTTGATACTACTTATAGATCAAACAGATATAGGTTGCCTTTTGCGCCGTTTACAGGAGTCAATCATCATGGGCAGCCTGTATTGTTTGGTTGTGCACTTCTGATTAATGAATCCGAGGCTTCATTTGTTTGGCTATTTAGAACATGGCTTATGGCAATGTCTGACCAGTCTCCAGTCTCATTCACCACTGATCCTGACCGGGTGATTCGAATAGCTGTTATGCAGGTTTTGCCAGAGGCTCGTCACCGTTTCTGCAAATGGCAAATTTATAAAGAATGCCAGGAGAAGTTGTCACATCTGCTTTCTGAACATCCGAACTTTGAAGCAGAGCTCCACAAGTGTGTGAACTTGACAGAATCAATAGAAGAATTTGAATCTTGTTGGTTGTCTCTCATGGACAGATATGATCTAGGGGAACACGAATGGCTTCAAACAGTTTACGCCGATCGCCGACAATGGGTACCAGTATATTTGAGGGACACTTTCTTTGCGGAAATGTCTATTACTCAATGCAGTGATAGTATGAATTCGTACTTTGATGGATATGTCAATGCTTCAACAACCCTGCAGCAGTTTGTTAAGCAGTATGAGAAGGCTCTTGAGAGTCGTTATGAGAAAGAAGTTAAAGCAGATTATGATACCATGAACACTGCTCCGATTCTTAAGACCCCGTCTCCGATGGAGAAACAAGCAGCTGGGGCTTATACAAGGAAATTGTTTATAAAGTTTCAAGAGGAGTTGGTAGAGACACTTACATTTTTGGCAACCAAAGTGGAGGATGCGGAGGCAATCACCACATATAGAGTTTCCAGATATGGGAAAAGTCATAAAGCCTACTCTGTTAGATTTAATGTTAGAGAGATGCAAGCAACTTGTAGCTGTCAGTTGTTTGAGTTCTCTGGTATACTTTGTAGACATATAATGACTGTGTTTAGGGTAACAAATGTTCTTACTCTTCCATCTCACTATGTTTTGAAACGATGGACAAGAAATGCTAAGAGTGGTGTCATGTTGGAAGATCATACAAGCGATTTGTTGAATACTTCTCGAGAATCTCTTACTGTCAGATACAATAATCTTCGTCACGAGGCCCTTAAATATGTAAATGAAGGTGTTAAGACGAAAGAAATTTACAATGTGGCTGTAGATGCACTACGCGAGGCTGCAAATAAAATTGCTAATGTGAAAAAGAATAGTGGAAGAACTGCTACTTCTAGTGGAACTAACAGAGGAGACCTTACTACTAATCAAAGTAATACCCTGTATAATATCAGTGGGGAACATCAATCGGGTCATGATCAACCTCCATCTCCTGTGAGTTGTTTTCCCTTATACTTACTTCAGTTTAACCAGTTACTTTCCTGTTTCTTTTACATAAATAATATATTGCCAATACTTTTTTTTTTTCCCATCCTTTATTATGGTTATCAAGCTTTGGATGTGCTTTTGAATATTTTGATGTTTGTCTGAATTTAGAGGGAAGTTTTTACTTTTTTAGCATGAAGTCATTCAAGCAGACTTGTCGTTCTCAAAGATCTGTTGACACTTGACCATAGTTCAGTATTAACCTTTATACTTGAGGACAGCATGATTAAAATTAAATCTAGCAGTTGATGCTGAAACAACAAATTATTTTTTGTTCCTTGCATTTATGAGCTTCTGTCCTTGAAAGTGATTATCTTTGATCCTAGTGGCAGATTTCCCTTGTGCATCATTAAATATCTATGTTTTAGAAATAAAAGAAGTTGTTTTTTTAAATTATTATATTATTAAATGACTAAAGTTGGCATAGTGTCGTGTTCCTGCTATAAGGTGATAAGTCATTGTCAATGAATCTTCTCTGGCTTGCTTCTATAACGTGGTTGACAATATCAAGATGGTTGATTAAGACACCGTCTATTTTTGGTAAATCAGGCCTCTTCCAAGTGAGGACTACTTATTTATGCAATCTTATACAATAAAGATACTTTAGCAGTCTCATACTTATTTATCCTATCATATCCTTAAAAAATTGAGATACTTTAGCATCTCATACTTATTTATCCTATCAGGTTTTTTTCTATAAAAAAATTAGCCTAGGAGAGGCGGTTTTTTTTTTTTTTTTTTTTGGGGGGGGGGGGGGGGGTTGAAATAATCAATTGAGATTATTGTAGGTTACTTTAAGGTGAGGAGAACATGAATGTCACATAAAATAAAAATAAAAATGAACGAAGAGATTAAATATATTCAATTTGAAATTCTTGTGAGGACTTTGTGGTAATTTGGCCCTGGCTTGGTTACTCAGTCTGTCAACGGAATGCAGCAGTTTCTAATATCTGGAGGAGCTAATTTGTGCATTAGCCATTAGGTTTGTATCTAGCCCATTCTCCAGCATGCTGTGTAAGCAGGACTGCAGGACAATGCCATCTAATTCGTGAAGCAAAGATGGGGAGAATATAAGTCTAAGTTGTTAAAATTTAGAATTGAGGTCAAGATTAGTTACTGCATTAAAATTTGTGAAATACTTCAAGCTTATCTCATGAAGGTGTGGAAGAGTTGGTGTTTTAGTGCATTGGAGATGGATATTTTAGATTCTATGAGAACCTCTGATAAGCTCTATGCTGGACTTCCTACAGACATTTAGCTGAATTGTCTGAGCAATTGGT
Organism: Hedera helix; assembly: GCA_947179155.2. Taxonomy (NCBI): domain Eukaryota; kingdom Viridiplantae; phylum Streptophyta; class Magnoliopsida; order Apiales; family Araliaceae; genus Hedera; species Hedera helix. The sequence goes on along the minus strand of OX359270.1, from coordinate 36,212,327 downwards.
TCATGCGCTGTAGCAGTCTACAGGTTGGATTCATCATCTCATTTTCAAGTTCACGTTCCTAGTATTTGGGGTGACGTTAATTTAAGCTCCGTATGGATTAAGGAACCTTAAACTTGCGGCTGTTCTTTCATTCTTAATTTGTTAATTCTTCCCTGTATTTAAGGCCTGTTGAATACTTTTCGCAGCCCCTTTCAGTATGTAACAAGGTTCTTGTTATAAGCTGACTACTTTGTAGGATAGCATAACTGGGATTATGAGATATAATGCATTATAAGTCTCAACTGCACATTAGGTTCAGGTCAATTCTCTTTTTAATGTTTTTCCTGTGACATTATATTGAATATTGGATAGGGTATATCGGGCGCGGGGGGGGGGGGGGGGGGGGGGGGGGGGGGGGGGTGGACGTTATCTTTATCCTGTAGAAAAGAAAAATAGAAAAAAAGGTGTAGGAAGGTAGCTTTTAGATTTCGTGTTAATTCCCCACTCTTTTCGTCTTCAAGAAATATGCAATATTGAGGAACAATGTGATCTATTTATCGCTCATTAGTGCATTCCTTTTTTTATTTATTTAGATTTTGTTGTTTCTTCTGTTCCCATACATCTGCAATTTGTCTTTACTTTTTTAGTGCTATATTCTTGGTCATGCCACAGCCTTTTAACTGATGTGATATTGTCCTCTTAATGGTTAATGAGCAAATGTCTTTTACTTGTTTTTGTAGGATGACCAGGACAGGAAAATACAGAAATTGTCACGTCGACTTGAACATGCACAACGAAAATGTGAAGTCTATCGGGCGAACTTGCTTTCAGTGTTGAGAGATATTGAGCAGGAGAAGTTACAGCTGACAGTAAAAGTTCAAAACATTAAATTAGGTATGAAAGAATAAGATCAAAATGGGAATAACACTAATAATTCACTTTCCACATAATTTACCAATCTCTCGTCTTATATTATTCCCCAACTTTCTCTGTCGAAGGAAAAAAAAAATGATTAAACAAATGTCATTGAATGCCTACAAGATGAGATAGGTATACGGCTGTAGCTATAACTAACTCCAGTAACTTTGAAGCTGGTCTAATTCTGTTCCATAGAAATTGGTGTTGGAATATAATTGTGGGCGCTACACTCACGGTTCATGTTGTCCCATAATGCAGAGCAAACTGAACTGCTACAGAGGCAGCATAACCTCCCAAGCTATCAATCTTTAATAAGTAAATTAATAAACAAAACAAACCCGTTATTAACTTAATCTACCATATCTCACTAGTGTTACAGAGATGGATCGTCGCCGGATTGAAAATTTTCTTCTAGCTAGAAGGATCTGCAAAAATACACAACCTCCATCTGATCCTTTTACATAGCTGCAATAGTAATGGTTGACGAATGAACTAGCAAACCAAATACGATTTTATTTTATTGATTACATATGTTATTGACATTAATTGGCAGCGCATTTAAACATATGAGATTGAATCATTGTGTAATTTGCTGTGTCAAATCAGTTGATTGTTTCCACAAGTGATTTAACTTGATAAAACGGAACCTAATTCGGTTATGTAGCGGTAGAGAATAGAGATATATAGCTATGTGGTAATAAGAATAAATGATCTGGAAGGATATTTTGAAGTGCCAGGCCTATTGATTTGAAATCCTACACAACCTACCTTGATTTAGTTTCTCTCGCAGATATCATCATCTACTTGCAAACTGACATACCAAGCACTTCTTTCAGACATGATGCCAAGCTTTGCTAAGGCACGATGTACAATGAATAGCTTAAAATAATTCCAACTTATACGTACATCATCATCCCCAAATGAAAATCGATTAAAGAAGTATACAAGCTTATCAAGGAAGAACAATTTACAAAAGAAAAGTGCACGTAAAATGTCCAAAACTAACTATCAAACATCCATTCCTCAAGTCACCTTTCAGATGGAGAACTAACTAGTCTTTTCAATATGTGAGCTACACTGCATTTTTTGGGATGCTGAAATAAGGGCCAGTGTGTTTGCCATTAATCATAGGTTGACATTAATCATTCACACGTTATTTCATTTACAATTCACAGTGAACTGAAGCAAATATACAAACAGCTGAGGAACAAATGAAACATAACATATGAAGCATGACGCATGAATTCTCAAAGAATTCATGGCTCATATCAAAGAATTCTCAATTGAAGATCAGCATGGCCAGCCCTTGCTTTATGTCTTTCAAAGAGATCTCGAAGCGCTTCAACATATTGATTTTGTACTTCTGCGACCTTCATGGAGTATACAAGAAAGAAACAGGAAAGAAGATGATATTGTTGAGTATGTTGTAAATTTTAATCCTTAATTAAAAAAAAAAGTGATCTTTTTTTCCCCCCATCGTCTGAGGTAAATCAAATCATTATTCTAGTGTTTAATGTTTAAAGAAAATTTTAACGATCCATAATAATGATATATTAAAAGGCATGTACTGAGAAACTATACTCTGTTTACACTGCGTGTTCCACAGGGCATATAGATATTACTATGCTGAGCTTCTAAAAGCAGGGTTTAACATTCCCTGCATAGGGATTTGGAGGGCTGGTGCACCTTCTACATGGTTGCTTTACTTGGACAACAGTGTGAGGTGGCACTATCTCAACAGGGGATAATCTAACATGGAGGGGAGGTGTTGGCAAATTGGTGCTGAATGTGCAAGAGGGCTGATGATAGCAGATCATCTTCTTATACATTGATGCTTCTTTGGGTGCAATGGTGATATATGGGACTGTTTCAATACTTTTGGCAGCTTGGAGGAGGGCTAAGGCTTGGAGAAGGATGACACTAAAGAGGGCTCTAGTGCCCTACTGTGTGATTTGGGTCCCTCGGAGTGAAAGGAATGGTAGTGTAGAGTCATTAGTTACTATTTTTTATTTTTTTTTCTATTTACTGCATTTGAGGTAGTTAGGAGGCGGCGTTCCCAGGGTCAGAAGTGTCCAATGCTTTTAGGTTCGTTTTCCGGTGGGAGGCAGAAGATTATACAAGGATGAAAACTTGTCTGTTTGCTTTTATTCTCTTGTTTCCACATCTAAGTCTCTTGTAGGTTAACAAATAGTTACCATTTCAGGGATTCACGAGAAAGCGTCAACCAAGTTTCTGCTGCTGGTCTCTTTTTTCAAAATTTTATCACTAAAAGGAGGCCTCAAAAGGGGAGAGGGGATTAGAGAACCAAGTTTGCATGATTTTGGAAGGGCAAACTAAAAAGTTTCCATTGAAAGAAAAGCTCTTGCAGATTATTCTTACTAAAATACTCTCAACTGATTTGCACCAAAGACACATGGTGACATGGTCCTCTGCAACTAAAATTGGCATACCACTCATTTATGTTCTCAAAGTACTTGAGATGATAGACTCTTTTTGACATATATGCTATAAATATTCACAGAGAGACGCATATTATATCATGAATACATATGTCATGAGCATACCTCTTCCACAGTGGGATGCGGATTTTTCTTGAAATCAATGGGTTTACCAACCACCACATACATTGGATTGCGGAAGGGTAGAGGAGATCTGCAAGAACAGGATAATTAAATAAGAGTACAAAAAGAAACACGTATCACAACAAAAATGTACTAACTCCATTCCAAATATAAGATCACAAGGCAAGTGATTTTATATTTTGGAAAAGAGAGAGTATATAACAAAGTTCCCCTATAGCCGCTTGCAAAAAGGGGTGGTGGCAATTCTCTCTGTGGCAAGAGAAATGATGATCTAGATGAAAATCATGGTAATGACCCCTTCAACATACATACATGAAGAAGGTGCCTACTGAGCAAGCTCCTTATTAATTAACATCAAAGAGTTTCAGAGTATGACTCTGCGAGAATTTTTTGACAATTACAGAAATATTTTTTGAATCCTAATATGGATCTATTGACATTAATCCTAAACATATTTAGACAAGTTAAGCAGGTTCCTCAACCAGGTTCAGGTAGATTAAGACATCTTTAGCAATTATGTGAAGTTGCGAACTATATACGTAACACATACCCATAGATACCCCAGAAGACAATTGGTGTGAACCTTATAGCTCTAGCAAATTTTCGGATCAATTCCCCACCAGGCTTCCACCATTTGTAGACATCAGTCTGCAGCAATTTGAAAAAAAATATAACATTATTCCGCAATCATATAAGAAGCAAATTCATAACAAGATGAACAATATATAGGATATAACAAGATTACATTAGCAAAATTCGATATGAGCAGCCATAGAGCACAGATGCTAGCACGACATTGCTCAAGAAAGAGCATCAGGTACATATATGGGTACAATGACACTGAGAATGCTAAACATATATCAGCCAGCTTCACAGATGTCATAATACATTTAAAGGAGGGAAAAAATAGGAAAAAGATGCTCAGTACCTGGCCAAAACAAAAAACTGGCACTATTGGGCATCCCTTCTCCATAGCGATGCGTACAAATCCTCTTCTTGACTTGAGGTAAGCAATCTACAAATGAAAGAAGCATGAGTCTCATACCAGGGCAGAAATTTAGGATAAAGAGACTCCCGTAATACGAAAACAAGGCAGAATATCAAGGAAATCCGCAGCGTATGTTCAGACTTCAGAACAGTTCAGCAGTGGAAAGAAAAATGAATTACTTTGAACCAGAACTCATCAGTCGAAAGATATAAAACTTAACAATAAGATAGAAAATAATTAGACCAAGACACTCTTTATGATCGCATGTTCGCCATAGGAGTTTTTCAGAAGTTATTACCTGTAACTAGAAGGACTAGCCTAGCAAAGCAAGAAGAAAAGCATAATAGAAAGCATAGACTACTACAAGATTACAAGTCTCAACTCCAAAGTACACAAGCAGTTTGCAGGCAGCAACCTAATAGGAAGGTTATTGTGGATTGCCAAATATACAGATCTTAGGCCATTAAGGTTAAAATTATGGACTTTTTGAAATTCAATTTGAGACATTTTCAGACTCAAAATTGACATTGATTTAATTTTAGTCAATACGATGATGAATATTGTAAACTATCAAAAGGTAATTCTACTTATTAGTTTTATTTATTTATTTTTATAATTTATAAGAATATTGTAAACTATCAAAAGGTAATTCTACTTATTAGATTTATTTATTTATTTTTATAATTTATAAGAATATTGTCAATTTTGAGTTAATGTTTCAAGTTGACTTTCTAAAAGTCAATAATATTTTGGAACAGAGGGAGTAATATATATATAAGTCAGGAGTGTTAACCTCAGAACCATGCTCCATGTAAAATGTCTCTTGCACTCCACCTGGCACTATAATACAGCTATAACCAGATGACAAGAAGGAATGGAAGTTTTTCCTGGATGCTGGTGAAAGTCCCAACCAAGTCCAGATATGCCTTAGAAATGGAGTGTAAAACACCTGATTTTCATCTTTCCGCATGTGTTAACAAAAGTTAAGACAATCAAAATGACAAGTATTTCTCTTGAATGTTCAAGGGTAGCAAGTCTTACAGCGGAGCTTGCAAGGACCTTGATTTTCGGTAGAGGCATGAAACCTGTAAGGTCAGCAAGTGCAACGCAGCCAATAGGTAAAACTGAATGCGGCTCATAGCCAAAAACTGCATAAAGCAAGATCAACTTCATTAAAAGTGAACAGAGAGAAATGAAGTAGCATAATCAAGCTAAGTAGCTCAGTAGAAGCTATGCCGAAACTGCATACCAGCAACGAGAAAATCCTAGGTCGTACAAGACACTCTTAAGTTTCTAATCGACTGCATATATTACTAAAAGCATACACACTAAAATATAACGGAATAAAATATTTCTTATACACAGAATGATACAGGTCCATCTAAAGAAACCCTGCAACTTTGAAAGGAAAAGACAGAACATATCTTTCTTATCTTATCTGGTCCATTAAATTTGAATAATTTCCCAAATCATCCCGTCTCTGAAAGCAACTTAAGAGATTATATGTTCAAATCGAAGAAAGATGCTAGCAAGTCTAATTTCAAAATCCTAACACAACACTAATAATTCTTCTAGACGATTTCAGAAATGAAACAAATAAATTGAAAATAAAAATCAGAAAAAATCTTACCATAAGCCTGATTAGGATCAAAGGCTTTAATATCTTCCACAAGTAGAGTCAACGGAAAATAACCGCAAACATGCTTGCAGATGTACCTGAAAGTTAGTTAATTGCATCATCACTACAACAATTCTACTAAGTAAAATCGAAAAATAATTTTTTTTAAAAAAATTATTGATTTAGAGCTGCAATTAATCCAAAACCTTGCTAGTTTACGGCCCCATTTGCTCCTACTGTCAATCGGAATCACCGCAAGTAACAGCAGCAATCCAATTACACTGTAAAAAGTTATTAAAAAAACAAAATTAATACTTAATAAATGTCGAAAGAAACCTGTTTGTTAATATGTTGCAAAGAGAAAAGAGAACGAACAGTAATGCTTTGGAGAAAGGAAGGAAGAAGAAAGAAGTCAAAACGATAAAGACGTTGAAGTGGATCGCTCCAAGCCACAACACCATTGTTACCAAAGAGTGAACACTCGAGGTTTCTTTCGCCGAGAATATCGTCGGCGCCGCCTCATCTGACGGCGGCTTCCCCCGGATTCCGCTGGGCTCCTCCATCGCCATGATCGGAAAAATTAATATGTAAACGCCAATGAAATACAATAGTTATATATAAACAAACTTAGCTCTGTGGGCATAAACAGAGAAATTAATATCAGAAAAAAGAAGATGAAGTTTCCACCGCCAACTACCGGCGGTGAAATCAATGAGAAGAAAGTGGGCGATAATCACGTTCTTTCTCTCTCCTTGCAAATTAAAATACTACTTGTAGTGCTAAAATTAAATAATTTGGGAAAATAGATTTCCCCATCTAAACAAAGCCACAAATTCTAGCGACAGTAATCACTCGCCTCACTCCTACTATCCTATCCTACTCAATCATACATGCACCCCAAATTTGACTATCTATTTTTAAATTAAAGCTGTAAAATAACTTATTTTAAAGAAAATGGGGCCGTCTTTATTGATTTATTTTGGTATTTTGTTACTACTCAATTATAAGATACATCTAATGTTTACGAAAAGTATTTCATATAATTATTTTTATATTAAAATTTAATATACTCACAATACATATATTAGCAGCGATTAAATTATAAAAAATTATTAAAATAAGAATAATAATGTTTAATATAAATATTTTATTAATGACATATCATGATCCTAACGTCATTTATATTTACACTGTTAGTATATGATATACTACATATAAATAAGAAATAATACATTACTTCAATTCTAAAAATCGTATATAGACATACACAAAAAATCTGGGGTTTGGGGTCTGGCCTTGGCTTAGCCTGACCCTAACCAGTCAAAACCTGCCTTGGTCAACGGTCTGCAGACTTTAAACAAGTTATAATTTGAACTTAAAAACCCGACCTGTCTTGGCCAAAAGTCAATCTCGATTTTTGGTAAAGTGACATAAATACTAAACTAAGATACGCTAAATACTGAAATGTTTTTCTCTCTTTCTCTTACCATATTATATTATAATATGATTATTAGTTTGTGATAGAACACTTAGTTCAAATTGGGGGTGATGGTAATTTATGGACAACCCATATTATATAATTATATAGTCATTATCATTGTAGGTCATTTATAATTTTTATACAGTAGTACTAAAAATTGTGGAGAATGACGATTTTGATTGACTTTTCAATGTTTGATTTCCTTGATTTGTAGTTTTGTACGTATTAGTATATAAAAAAAATAAAATCCTAGATCATAATTAAATCTTTTCACCTGATATTATATTACAATAATTAATAGCTATTAGCAGAGATAATCTAATTTCTATCCTAGACCGGCTACTTCGCGACTTCGTCATTCTCCATTTCTTCTCCTCACTCTCTCTGTTTAGGCTTAATCTGACCTAGTTCGCAAACCTCAACATGCCTGATTTTTGTTGAGAAACCCGATTTAACCTAACCTGCAGACTCTAAAGTTAAGAGTTGACCTGGATTAATCAGCGGTCAAAACCTGTAAAGAAGGATTAAGCCCAACATGTCGTGCACGTCTAATCGTATCCATTGTTTCTCGCTCTTATTGCAAATAAAAGTATTTTAACACGTGTTCTAGTGTAAAATGCTATTGGCTAAAATAATTTGAATAATAACAATATATTATCATTATCGACATGTTAATCTGAAATTCTAAAATTAAAAATTAATGATAAAAAAAATAACTGAAATTTAATTATATATTTTTTGAATTAAAATATTAGAAATTACAAATTATAGCACGAAAATCCAATGTATATATCAATCATACATCCGAATGAATTGGCACAAGCGAGGCTCGCGGACATCTCTAGGGGTGTTCAAATTTTTCGATTTTTTTGATTTTTTATCGAATCGATCGGTATCGATTTTTTCGGTATCGATTTTTTCGGTTTCGATTTTTTATATTTTTCAGTACCGGTAGCGGTATAGACATTTTTGAATTTCGGTTCAATTCGGTATACCGAAAGAACCGAATTACATAATATAATAATAAATTTATATTAATTATTATATAATTAATAATAATTATATATATTGTTAATCGGTAAAAATCGAACCGAAAAAACCGAACCGAATTTGTACCGAACCGGTAATTCGGTTCGGTTTTCGATTTTTGTTTTAACAGTAATTTTAATTTGGTACCGGTTCGATTTTTTCGATACTGATTCGATTTTTTACCGATGGACACCCCTAAACATCTCTATACCTGAAGAGTCATGGTATTGATAAAAACAAAGAAACAATTCCATTTTTTTATTTAAAAATTAACGAAACTAATGAACCCCAAGCAAAGACAAAACATTAAAGCACCTCATTTTTGACCCGTCTCCTTAATGAATTGACGTAAATTTATATTATAATTAAATAGATGATTTAAATTATTACTTTTTAGTTTGATTAGTTCTTTTTCTACATTTAGTCAATATTTATTATTTATCAATTATCAATTTAAATTAAAATTTAAAATTAGAATCATAATTTTATAAAAAAATAAGAATTATAATATAATTTTATAATAAAATAATCAAAATAAGATCATCTAACTTAATAATAATTTGTTACTTTCACTCAAAAATTAAAATTAATATCATAGTTTTATAAAAAAACATGAATTCGTAATATAATTTTATAAAAAATTAATCAAAATAAAATCATCTTACCTTATACTAATTGATTTCTTTTATTCAAATACATATATATGCAATAATACAAGTTTAAGAAAAATTATACTACCACTTAGATAATATATTTTGAGAAGAAAAAAATTTATCATAAAAATCAACTACCTACCTTAAAGTTGTTTCTATTATTAAAATAAAAATATAATTATAATTTTGAGTATAAAAAAGATTTAATCATTATTTAGATAATAATATAATTATTTTTATTATTAAAATACAAATATAATATACTAATCAGTCATATGATTCAATTATTAAATAAAAATTTATAAATAATTACTTTATCCAATAAGAATTTATAAAAATAAAATCTAAAACATCAATAATATTATTGTACAACAAGACCCTTCGTTTAGTTCAATCGAGTAAAAAAAAAATTAGTAATATAGTTTACAAAGAAACAATAATAAGATTATCTTACCTAATAGTAAATTGTTACCAATAATAAATACGATTTTATTACAACTTAAATAATCTAGTTTGTGAAAGAAAAAATTAAATAGATCGTCTTACCTAACTCGAATTTCTTACTCTTAATTAAATATGAGTGTTATTATATTCGAGTATAAGTAAAATTTTATTATAAGTAAAATAATAAAATTTTAAAAAGAAAATAATTTTTTAGTATGACCATTTTATCTAATAAATCTAATAATATATTTATATAAAAATAGTAATAAAATATTTACAATATCAAAACTTTATAATAAAACCACATGGTTTGCACGAGGTGTAGATGTTAGAAGTATTATATATATATATATATATACACACACACGTTAACTAAATAGATAATTTAGTTCGTCCTCTCTTATTTTCGCAAAGATTATTTTTTATACATTATTACTTCTCTTACTTTAAGTCAAAACTTACTTTTCTTACATTAGGTAAAAAATTAACCCATTTACATATACATATATATTATCATGAAAATAAGTTTAATAGTGACAAAACATCCCAATAATAATCAATCTTTAACTTGATATGTTATATATCTTAATTTATGTTATATATTTGTATAGCATATAATTGAATTTTTTTGTTAAATAAAATATTTTATCATACTATATTACATGGCTTGCAGGTTACTCACACAAAAATCACAAAAAGCTGCGGACGGCACACAAGAAATAAACTCGCTCTCAAAAGTCAAAAGAATGCCAATAGCAAAGGTCAAAACCAAAAATACCCCCACCCCCCACGCCTACCCCTAGTTATACACCATTCCCGTGAACCAGATTAAATGCCCAAGTTCAAGTCAACGATCCAGATGAAAACGAACGATTTTCCCGTGCCGGGACGCAACGTTTCCCGCCAAATACGGCGTTAGGACTGCTTACGCCCACCAAACCCGACCCGCTTGCACAATGTTCCATCGCAAGCGCCTCAATACATCCTCATTCTACTAAAGTAACAAAAGGGAGTGGATGGCAATTTTGGGGTAAACTCCGAAGGCCTAGTGGCTCTGGACCAAAAGCCCAATTTGGTAGACCCGTACCTAAAGGCCCAATCTAGTGGCCCTAATGACCTCAATGGCGAACTATAACTTAAAAAAAGGGTCCTTAACACTAATATACAACAATTAAAAAGTATTTACAAAAATAATACATACACAAAATAATTACAAAAATAACACAATAAATTCAAACAATTTAATTTCACATTAATAAGGAACCTAAAATCAAGGTTGCCATTATTCAAAATTCAAAATTTAAAATTCAAAATTCAAATCAACTGCATGATGGTAACCAAACCTTAATAAAACTGAATTGGTTACCTTGGTCTGAAGATTTGGCAACCAACTGCATGATGGTAACCAAACCTTAATACACAAGTAACCAACCTTTAATACAAATGTAACCAAACTTTTATACACAGGTAACCAACCTTTAATACACATGCAACCAACCTTTAATACAAAAGCTAACCAACCCTTAATATAAAGGTAACCAACCTTTAATACAAAAGGTAACCAAACTTTAATATAAAAGTAACCAACCTTTAATACAAAAGATAATCAAACATTAATACAGATGTAACTAACCTTTAATACAACGGTAGCCAAAACTAGTTACTACACATTGGTTACCTTCATACTAGTGTTTGGTTATCTAGATTTATTGCATGAAAAAACTATTTACTACACATTCAGAAAATTGGTTACCTCTATATTAGTGTTTGGTTACCTAAAAACTATTGTTTGGTTACGTACATACTATTGTTGGTTACCTACATTCAGTAATTGATTACCTCCATATTCTTTGTAAATCTCTCTCAATGGGTTTCATGGCAACGAAGGAGATGGAGGACGTCGATGGTAATGGATGACGCATCGGTAATGGATTATATGGAGGACGGACGACGGAGAGATAGAGAGAGAGAGTGAGAAAGAGAGAGAGAGATAGAAAGAGAGAGAGAGAAAACTACAAAAAAAAAAAAAAATACGACGTGCATGAAGATGGAGTACGGACGGGGGTGTGGCGGTCGAAGGAAGAAGGAAGGAGGCGGGGGGAGGGGAGGGGAGGGGGTGGGGGGTTGTGGTGGAGGGGAGGAAGGGCGGGGGCGGGAGTGGGGGTCAGCGACTGGGGGGTGGGGGGGGACGGGACGGGAGGGGAGGGGGAGGGGGTGGGGGGTTGTGGTGGAGGGGAGGAAGGGCGGGGGAGGGAGTGGGGGTCTGCGGCTGGGGGGTGGGTGGGGCAGAGGTGGTGGTCGGCGGGAGATGGGGGAGGGAGGAGGCAGGTGGATGAAGTGGAGGAAATATAGATAGATATTTGCAACGGATGAGAGAGATTGGGGGATGAAGGAGATAAATTTTTGTTTCTTTTTTATGATAATGATGATGACAGCAATGAAGATGATATTTAAAATTTAAAATACCCACCTAAATTAAAGGGATACTAAATATATTAATTTTGTAAATAAATATGAAAAAATGAATTACTTTTGTAATTATTTTATGGATGCACCATTATTGTAATTATTTCTAAAAATGTACTAAAATATGTAATTGTCCCTTAAAAAAACTAGCCCCAAGTTTTGAGACTTGACACCAATCCCAACCCACACATAAAGCCTCTGGTAAAAAGGAATCTTGCCCGTCAGTCCCAGGAGGCCCATGGCTTAAACACCAGGAATAGCTATCATGACACAGACAGCGGGGTCGTGAATAAGACAGCATTTAGGCTTCAAATATTTTGTAATAAAAATTTTCTGTAACTCTGTTATCAGACCTATAGCGACGATTTTTAGGGTCTATGACAATAGTTTGTCCCGTCGCCATAGAGTAGGATTACGGCGACGGGACAAACCGTCGCCATAGACCCTAGAAAATATCTCTATAACCCTCGCAATAAAGATATAGAGTCACAGAGGATTTGTTCCCATTTAAGCTTCAAATCATTTGTAACAAAATTCTCTTATAACTCTGTTACGAGACCTATAACGACTGTTTTTAGGGTCTATGGCAACAGTTTATCCTGTCGCCATATAGTATGGCTACGGCGACGGAACAAACCGTCGCTATAAACCCTAAAAAAATATCGTTATAACCCTCACAATAAAGATATAGAGAAATTTTGTTACAGAGGATTTGGTCCCATTTAAGCTTAATATCTTCTGTAACAAAATTCTCCTGTAACTCTGTTACGAAACCTATAGCGACGGTTTTTAAGGTCTATAACAATAGTTTGTCCCGTCGCCATAGAGTAGAGCTACGACGACGGGATAAACCGTCGCTATAGACCTTATAAAATGTCGCTATAACCCTCACAGTAGAGATATAAAGAAATTTTATTACAGAGAATTTGGTCCCCAGCATTTATACATAACATCAACAAATTATGTAGCAAGTAACAATTTATTTCAGTCATTATCATTCATCGAGTAGAATATTTTCTTAGTTCTTCAGTTTCAATGTGATCTCTTTTAACCGTTAACGCCAAACAGGTAGAATATGTTGAAAAAGGTAAAGCCTATTTACTTCCAGTGATAATTAAGCCAGTTAATATTTAGAGAGGTGGTTGCATCCCTTGCCACGAAAAATATTCCTGATAGACACATAATTATGCATTTTAATATTCTCATTTTTATTATTTAATATGTTTATTTAATTTAATTAATACATTTTATTTTGTTTTGTAGGAAATAGATAAATAATTGAAGTTGAGTTGGAAAAAGGAGTTCTAGAAGCTTGCAAGTTATTTTTTATTTGGACTCCAATAAAGAGTTGGATACCATGTAAAAGTTGAAGTCAAGAAGGAAAGAAGAGTCCAAGTTATTCTAAATTAGATTAGGGTTCAATTTATTTTCTTTATAAATAGGAGTTTTGTTTTAGAGAAAAGTTGGTGTAATATTTTATTTTCTTTTTCCTCTTGCACTCCCTGTAAAAGGAGCAAAGCAGGGAGTTCTTTTAAATTTTTTTCTGTTCCTTTCATGTTCCGTAGCAATTTGGTAAAGGATGTCAGGGAGGTTGTCACCTTTATGTAGCACTTATTCATTAGTTTAAATATAAGTTTTTCCATTATTATTCTATTAGTTTTCATGCAATATATATTAGTCACTTTAATTTTATTTTTCTTTATTTTTAATTCTATGGATAGCTAAAAATTTAATGTCTAAGATGAAGATGAAATTAAGTATTTCACAATATTATATTCTTTCCGTTTCGATATTAATATCTAATTATTGTTCAAATTATACCTTCGCGCATAATTCGTTTTGGTTCTATGTTAATTGCGAGGTTTTGATAGGTTATTGTTAAGATATGAGTTTTTCATAATTCATGCTTGCTCAATGAAGTTTTGATGAGTTATAGTTAATCCTTAAATTTTCATAATCTATACTTGCTCATATTAATTATATGAATCACTATTTTTAAAGGGAAGAAAAAATAATTAGAAATTAATTAAGGAAATGAAGAATTTAATTATTATGTTAGTATTGAATGGATTCAGATTTCTTGGTAGTTTTTCTCATTATTAATTTTCGTTATTAATTTTTAATTTGCATTATTTAGTTAATTAAACATCTCCACCATATTTTATTTCTAATTTGTTTGGAATATAAATTAAGGGAACATTGAAATTAATTTAGTCTCTGTGATTCGATCTGTACTTGTCCGTTCTTCAATTTGACGCTGTGCACTTGCAGTTATTATTTTTTATCACATCAAGTTTTTGGCGCCGTTGTCGGGTACTAAATTTAATTTTTTATTCCTTAATTTGTATTTCTTCGAATTAGTTTTTAGCACTAATATTTTTATTTTTATTTTTCAGGATTATCGAAGCGGATCGAAGGAGCAAAAACATATATATTTTGTTGCTGCACTTTCTTGGTAATTCGTATATCCACATTTATTATTATTTTTTTATTTTTTTATTTTTTTAATGAACTAGAAAAAGAAAAAAAAATAGTAGTTTAGTTTATTATTTTTTGTTTTAAAACTAATTGCTGCATTCATGCATTCACTCACGTAGAGCACATCTTGCTTAGGTTTTTATTTTATTTTATTTTTGTTAAATATAAACTGTGGTGATTGCTAGAGGATTAAGATACGTCAAAATTTTCATTCTTTCGTAATTCACATAGTTTTAGGACATTTTATTTGTTTACAGTTTTTTTTATTTGTGCATTTTTATTTTTAATTTAACATTAAGGGTAAAACCCGTAACAAGATAAGGTGGGGATTTCATCACCCTTCCTTGGCCCACAAACAATCACACTTTGCATAACCGACTAAATAAAATCAAGTAGACGTTGGCCCCTAGGACTCTCGAGCTCAATTAGGACAAGAGACTCTAAGAGGAGTCTGAATTTTAAATTAATCAAACTACTGGTGTCTAGGCAAGTGGTTCAAAAGGTAAACGCCTAAAGAACGCGTGGTTACTTAATTAGTCACCGTACCTATGGAGAGACTCCCCCATTCTTACACTTATCTGGCTAGTGGTGTGATTAATTTCGAATTTGGTGGACCTTAAAGAGTAACTTGAAACAGTTAGAAGCTGTCTAGATTTTATTTAAGTTGACCTTAGAAATAGTTTTTATTTTTATTTTTGTTTTCTCTTATTTATTTTTGTGTTCTTAATTTGCTTATTTGTTAGTAATGCATGCAAAAAGTGTGGGTTATGGACAAAATATCCCGATTAGTGTCGGAATTCACTTTAAAAGATCTCACTTTAAAAATGGAGGAAACACAAACCCTTTCTTTAAGGGATCGATGCTATCCTTCTCGCTCTGCTTAACCTTCATGTATCGGTCTCACTACAAGAAAAAGAGTTAATTCCGACGGAATATTCCGTCGTATATAGAGTTTTTCCGTCGGAAATAAGTTATTTCTGACCGAAAATTCAGTCGCCGATTCAGACGAAAATAAGCGTGTCAAGATTATTTGCGTCGGAAATTCGGTCGAAAATATTATCTCTCAACGGTTTTTCCCCGTCGTTCATTTCATCGGTATTAATGTAATTACAACAGAGTTTATTTCGTCGGTAATATATATTTCGTCGGCCATCGCTATCTAATTCCAACGGAATATTCCATCGGAATTAACGAATTCCGTCTGAAATGATTTTTAAAGCATTTATGAAACTGTTAATTTCTGCTTTAATTCCGACGGAATTTTCGTTGGAAATATTAAAATTCCGTCGAAAATAATATAACTTTTTTTAAAATATGCTTATTCTTTTTTCAGTGTTAAGTTTTAAAACCACATTTTTGCACCTGCAACCCTGCTTTATCCCAACAACACAACAGCAATCCATTATTTATGTTCACACAACATATTTGTTCATATGAATTATAATAAATATAAACGACAACACATTATAAAATAAAACATCGTTTAAAAGTACAATACTTTATAAAACTCAACAAAATTACGATGAATTACAATCAATTAAGCTAAACTAAAGTAAGTACAACTAAATTATAATCTATATACCTAAATGAAACTAGTACTACCAGTTGTCTGCAAAGAATCATCGGTCGGGGATCAACGGTTCTGCTATGGTGTATGAAAATCATCGTCATCACCCCTCCGGTCGCGATCGGCATCGCCAGCATGATCGAAATTGTCATCCTGTTAATACAATTACAAATATTAGTAATTAGTTCGTACTTGAGACAAAAATTCACAGTTAAACAGAACATGCAGAATATACAACTTAAATTGAATAAAATACCTGTGCAGTTGAGCGCGTCGTCAACATCTGGCCAAAAGCCTCCAACAGCAGGGTAGTCACCATTCGAATTACCTCGTTTCGTATCGCGGCGAACTGCTCCAGATATATGCTCGTACTCTCGACACTGGCCCCTGCTGCAACGTCCTGTGCAAGCTGGTGAAGACGGGCATTGGTAGGTAGGCTCTGACTACGGAATATCGGATCTGTACGAAACGTCTCCAACACCGCCGCCATAACCCGCTGGAACAACGTGTCGTCCAAGCCAGTGCCCGTATGAGATTGTCCAACATGTCCTCTCGAACACTGGCCAGGCACGACGTCCCTTGTTTTATGCCAAGTCATATGTTCAGCAGTGTGAGTCGACATGAATAGACGTTGAAGTCTCGAGGCAAGAGGAAAGTACCCTTAGGATTTTTTTAGGCACACACTTATTTTTCCCCCCACATTTAGTTATCTTGTAACGAGGCAGGTTGCAAATGTCACACTACAGTTTATCTATGTCAGCCCCATAATATAACATGCAATCCTGCTCACAAGCATCGATCTTTGTATACCCCAAATTCAAACCCTTTACCATTTTTTTCACTTCATAATAATTTGAGCGCAGAGTGTGACCCTTTGGTAAGAACTCGCTGATAAGCCTAAGCAACTCATTGAAACCTCTCTCACTGTAGCCATGCTCATTCTTGAAGTGTAAGAGCTTTGTCACTGTAGATAGCCTGGTGTGCTTATCATTTCCAGCGTACAATGGGATAACAGATTCAGATAGCATATTGTAAAAGGCTGCTGCTGTGTCCTTTAACTCTTGATGACCAATGATTGACGACTGCTCATTTGCAGCCCAATCAATATTGTTAGGGCCATACGCATCAACCAACATCTACACGGCATCATAACTATCATCGTATCGATCCCCGTGAATTGGTTGGCCTATACTGTTACTTCTTTCGCTGAACTCAGTTGACTCTCTGTGATGAATCCATAGAGAATACCCATCTACAAACCCACACGAATACAAGTTAGACTTAATGTTGTCGGCTTTCTTCCAAATCAGGTTTTAATATTTGAAACACGGGCATCTCATCTTTCCGTTCGAATTATCAGTATGTTTATTGGTAAAATTCAAGAATTTGGACACCCCATCACGGTACTCAGGCAGTAATCCTCTACCATCAACCGGTATTCTATGGTAAATCCAGCTCAGGTCGTCTGACATATTTAACTGAACAATACGATCTATCAAATTAACCAGGGTGCTTAGCGTATGTGTGTGTATTCATGATTCTTGCATGACTTCAACTTCTAAGTATACGGGTCAGACTTCTATCCCATTCCTAGATGCGTCTCCTTACTTGTGTCAACACCTTGAGCGTGTTTTTTTTGTTTCAAGGAAATTTCGATAGCACCTCCCCATGATCTCTAAGCACACGAAATAGACCACGTCAACGTAGACTAAGTATGCACTTAGAGAACGTGTAGAAATATCAGCAAAAAGTCCCAAAACAAATAAAACGTACTCAAATTGTTGGCACAACATAAGAGAGAGACATAACATCTAGCAACAGTCCCAGACGAGGGACTATTCGACATTCACTGCTAGTGAGTGAATGTCAAACGGGTTTCTAAGCTCCTAACAAAAGTACATGCACAAGTGATTAGAAGGAATTGAATTTAATCTAATTATATTAAATTAATTTTAGTATATTAAATTAAATTAATTATATTTTATTTAAGTTTAGTTTATTTTACTTAATTTAATTTTTTTTTAATTATATTGAACTTCACTTAATTTTATTTAATTTCACTTAATTTTATTTTATTTAATTATATTAAATTATATTATATTTATTTTATTTTGTTTTGTTTTAATGAATTTAATTTATTTTATTTTAAGTATATTTAATTTAACTTAATTTTATGCAATTAATTTAATTTAATTAATTAAATTATATTTTCTTTTTCTTAATTTATTTTAATTATATTTAATTTAATTTAACTTAATTATATTATATTATATTATATTACTTTTATTTTATTTTATTTTACTTAATTTAAATTAATTATATTAATTATATTTTACTTAATTTATTTTATTTTTTATTATATTTAATGTAACTTAAATTTCATTTCATTATCTTTAATTTAATTTAATTTTATGTAATTATATTTAATTAATGTTATTTATTTTTATTTTATTTTATTAATAAATAGATAATTTGCATTATAGTATATTATACTATATTATTTAATGTAATTTAAATATTTTAAATTACTATAATTATTGTATTTAATGTAATTTATTTTTTATCTTTGTTTTATGTTAGTTCATTTCATTTTATGTTATTAGTACAAAACTAAGTAAATACTACTTAGTTTATTTTAATATTAAAAAATTAGGAAAATACATCACAAATATTGCAATTGCAAAATTCTGACAGAAATTCCGTCGGAAATAACTACTGTAACAATCTAATACATTAATATCACAATATATATACACAGATTAATTTTATATTTCATTAGTAATGTTATTCAAATTTTAATAATATATAGATATATCACAATATATATATATACCTTACGGAGGTGCTGGTCGGAGGTGTTCCCAGACGGCGGCAACAGACGACGACGACAACAGAGTTGCAAACGAACGGCGACAACGGCGGCGGCAATGGGTGGAGAGAGACCGAACTGAGAGAGAGAGAGAAATAAAAGTAGTGGAGGCGGCTGGGGGAAAAAGACGATGAAATAGGTTTTTAATTTATTTCCGACGGAATTTCCGTCGAACTTACCTCCGTCGAAAATAAGTTAATCTCGACGGATATTCGGTCGATAATATACATTTTTTCTGTCGACATTATATTGCCAGGCGCGGGAACTTTGGCGCCAACTGGGAGTCCATAATATCGACGGAATTCCGTCGAATTTAAAGTATTTCCGAAAGAATTAAAATCGACGGAATATTCCGTCGAGGATGAAAGATTTCCGACTGAATCAATTCCGTCGAAAAAAATTCCGTCAGAACTAGCGTCTTTTCTTGTAGTGTCTACCACCTACCTGTAATAATTTTGAACTGAAACTGCACTTTATAAATATGTTACCTAAGTTCACTGGGGTAGAAGATCCATATTTATTCTTTCAATAATTCGACGAAGTTTGTACTTTAATGAAAATTCAACAAATGTCTGCAGACTCAATTAGGTTAAGATTGATCACATTCGCTTTAAAAGATAATGCTAAAAAGTGGTTATATAGCCTAGCAAATAATTCCATAACAACCTGGGATGGATTTGTTGTTACATTTCTAAAAAAATATTTTTCAAATAACAAAACTTCCTAGATTAGGGCTACAATTCATCAATTTTACCAACTTGAAAACGAGTCATTTTGGAAATATTTTGATAGATTTAAAAATTTGTTATCCCAGTGTCCACACCATGGATTTGAGAAATGGAGATTGTGTCAAATTGCCTACGAAGATTTGGACTTTTCCACTAAAACGATGTTAGAGTCAATGTGTCAAGGGGATTTTCTAAAAAATGATGAGGAAAGGGCTTGAGAGGTTTTAGAAGACTTAGCAGAAAAAACCATGCAATGGAAAACCACCTGAGAGACCGATAAACCTAGCTCATCTAGGGGTATTCATACAATTGACAATTCAATTGCCACCGAAGCTAAGTTGACTGGTGTACTTAAAATACTTGAGACTTTAGAAACAAGGGAGCCATCATATGTAAACTAACTTAAAGATTTTGATCAAGTCAATGCAATGTTTCAAAGACCTAGGAATGACCCATTTGCACCCACTTATAATCTAGGTTGGAGAAATCATCCTAATTTTGCATGGAACCAAGGACTCTACCCCAATAATTCTTCAAATCAGGTCAACCAATCTCTAAATCAATCTTTTCAACCTTTTCAAAAGTCAAATCCTGGTCCGTACCAAAATTCAAATTCAGTAACTCAATATCCACCACGGTTTTCTAATGAGAGTGAGAAGAGATTTAACACGTTAGAGAAAAATATGGAAACTTTAATGAAATCTCATATCCAAACTAACCAAATTATATCTCGTTTCAAGATCCAAATAAGTCAATTAGCCACTCTAGTTAGTGAAAGAGAGAAGGGTAAGTTCCCTAGCCAGCCCGAGACCAATCCAAAATTTCCGGTCCTTAATCAAAAACCTTATCATGCCAATTCACTTGAAAACAACCATGTTGAAAACAACCAAATCAACCATGTGAATTTTGTAATCTCTTTAAGGTCTGAAAATTATTTTAACAATCATGCTGGTATTGATAATAAAGAAGAGAAAAATTTAATTGATGAATCCAATAATCCATCTTCAAAATTAGCCCAGCCTGAAGAGCACACAAAGCCTGAGTTAAAATGTCCATCTACCAATCAATTGTCAAATAATGAACAAACCACATCTTCTGAGTCAAATGAAAAAATCTTTTAACCAAAGGCCCCATTCCCCCAAAGACTAATTTCAAACAAGCAGTCAGCCCAGTTAGACAAAATTCTAGAAGTGTTCAAACAAGTGAAAATTAATATTCCTCTTCTAGATGTCAATCAACAAGTTCCCTCATATGCTAAATGTCTAAAAGATTTGTGCACACACAAAAGAACCACTCATGTTCCTAAGAAAGCTTTTCTAACAACTCATGTTAGTTTTATCCTGTCATGCCAAGTCCCTGTGAAGTATAAAGACCCCGGTTGTCCTACTATTTCATGCATCATAGGAGACACCTTAATTGAGAATGCTTTGCTTGATTTAAGAGCGAGTGTTAACCTTTTACCATTTTCTGTGTACCAAACCTTGGGCTTAAGTGAGTTGAAAAAGATAAGAGTCACACTCCAACTAGCTAACCGTTCCATCAAAGTGCCAAAGGGAATAGTTGAAGATGTACTCATTAAGGTGGGCGATTTTGTTCTTGAAACCCAGCATGTTGCCAATCCCAACGGTCAAATTCCTGTTATTTTAGGTAGACCATTTCTAGCAACCTCTAATGCGTTAATCAATTGTAGAAATGGACTAATGAAATTGACATTTGGGAACATAACAATTGACTTAAATGTGTTTAATGTGGGAAAACAACCTAGTAATTTTTCTTACCAACCCATTGAAACAAACATGATTTAAGAAATGTCTGAAAATGAACTTAATGGGGAAGATGAAATTCTAAACTTTTGTTTAAATCACCTTGATCAAAATTAGGATGAGTCTGAATATTTAGATAAGGTCAATGAGTTGTTGAGGTCTACTACACACGAGTCAATAAAATTTGAAGGCGAAAATGAACCAATCGTTTCATGTTTTGAAAATATAAGTAAAATTTTTCTTAAGGTCGATTCTAAGCATAACTGTGATAATTTTTTTTATTATTTTCAATTTCTTAGACCACCTAAAAATCATGAAAAGTTCACACACACTTGCCTTTTTGCATCACTCTTTTACTATCACATGCATTTTAGGATTTATGAAATTTGTAAATATGTGCATTTGTTTTCTTTCTCACCACATTTTCTTGCAGCATTATACCCCACCATACGAGGTACAATTATTTTATTTCTTTGTTCTCTATTATTTATTTGCATACATTGAGGATAATGCCTGATTTAGGTATGGGAGGGGAGGGGGGGGGGGAATTTAGTATTTTTATTTATGTATTTTATTTTATTTTTTAGAAAACTAATTCTTTTTACATTAAAAAAATTGCTCGACTTTTTTTGAGTTGGATTAATTCTAATAAGTGTCTGTGGAGTAGAAAACTTTGAGTAGGATTAAAAGATTTAGAACACTAGAACCTTTGATAAGATACAAAGTCCTAGTTTGAAATGTCATCTTGAATAAAATTAAAATTCATACGCATTTTTGCACTTCATGTTTGCACAAATTCTTAGTTGTGGGGTATAAACTATGAGTCAAGTAATTTCAAAAAAAAATTAGAAGGAAAAAATAATAATCCAGCGAGATGGAGCGTAAAACGCACTCGTTGTAAGGAAAAAAAGAGTTGAAAAATAATAAATACTGCTTCAATATCCATTGAATAAAAGAAAAATCAAGTCTGAAAAGTATAATGGATATATGCAGTTTGACTAGTCTAATTTTTGTGGCATTTGTTACTCGGGTTAGTAATCCCTTAGGGGTGTCTTTACACCTAGTGTCCTAAAGCCAACTGATTTGGGAGTCATTGGTCAAACGCTCGTTAAATGGGTAACTCTGAAAAACCTAAGAAAAATAGACATTGCACAAGTTAATAATGAAAAAAAAATATTAAAAAAAATTGAGTTTGCTTGATTTTCACA
This sequence comes from Hedera helix, assembly GCA_947179155.2. Taxonomy (NCBI): domain Eukaryota; kingdom Viridiplantae; phylum Streptophyta; class Magnoliopsida; order Apiales; family Araliaceae; genus Hedera; species Hedera helix. Next base: position 36,189,557 of record OX359270.1, on the reverse strand, counting down.
GTAAAAGTCCCTACTAAGAGTTACATTACATACACATACATTCATACACATGGAATTAATTTTATGAATGATGATATTTAGAATTAAGATGGAGTATTTTTGATAAGGTGAAAGTGTGATTTTAAATTTGATCTTATTTATGTGTAATGCCCATGAATACTTAGAAGTTTTCTTTCAATTTCATAATTGGTTAAACTCAAAAAGATTTTTATTTTTTATTTTGAATTTTGTGGATATATTCACTGCAAACCCTCACGAGACACAACTCGTCCACTTGGGTTAATCTTGGGGTTTAAAGACTTGTTGCACATGCTAAGTGCAATCGTTTCTTTCTACGAAAATGGGGTAGTTTAGATTTTATTTTGATTTTCTTTTTTGTTTTACTCGAGGATGAGTAAAAGGTAGGTATGGGGTTATTTGATAGACACATAATTATGCATTTTAATATTCCCATTTTTATTATTTAATTTAATTAATACATTTTATTTTGTTTTGCAGGAAATAGATAAATAATTGAAGTTGAGTTAGAAAAGGAGTTCTAGAAACTTGCAAACTGATTTTTATTTGGACTCCAATAAAGAGTTGGATACCATGTAAAAGTTGAAGTCAAGAAGGAAAGAATAGTCCAAGTTATTCTAAATTAGATTAGGATTCAATTTATTTTCTTTATAAATAGGAGTTTTGTTTTAGAGAAAAGTGGGTGTCATATTTTATTTTCTTTTTCCTCTTGCACTCTTGGTAAAAGGAGCAAAGCAAGGAGTTCTTTTAAAAAATATTCCGTTCCTTTCATGTTCCGTAGCAATTTGGTAAAGGATGTCAGGGAGGTTGTCACCTTTATGTAGCACTTGTTCATTAGTTTAAATATAAGTTTTTCCATTATTATTCTATTAGTTTTCATGCAATATATATTAGTCACTTTAATTTTATTTTTCTTTATTTTTAATTCTATGGATAGCTAAAAATTTAATATCTAGGATGAAGATGAAATCAAGTATTGCACAATATTATATTCTTTCCGTTCCGATATTAATATCTAATTGTTGTTCAAATTATACATTCGCACATAATTCGTTTTGGTTCTATGTTAATTGCGAGGTTTTGATAGATTATTGTTAAGATATGAGTTTTTCATAATTCATGTTTGCTCAATGAAGTTTTGATGAGTTATAGTTAATCTTTAAATTTTCATAATCTATGCTTACCCATATTAATTATATGAATCACTATTTTTAAAGGGAAGAAAAAATAATTAAAAAATAATTAAAGAAATGAAGAATTTAATTATTATGTTAGTATTTAATAGATTCAGATTCCTCTCATTATTGGTTTTCGTTATTAATTTTTAATTTGTATTATTTAATTAATTAAACATCTCCACCATATTTTATTTCTAATTTGTTTGGAATATAAATTAAGGAAATATTGAAATTAATTTAGTCTCTGTGATTCGACCTGTACTTGTCCGTTCTTCAATTTAATACTGTGCACTTGCAGTTACTATTTTTTATCTCATCAATTCCCGCTTTCTAAGAGTTATAACCTATTCAAAGAGTTTGCACCAATACTTTCCAGGAACTGATCCTCTGTTTCATGTTATAAATGCAGCACTGATCATTATAGTCAGCAACACAAAATAAAGATAGGTCCAACCTCCAGTTTCCCTTGGATTATAGTACTTGTGGAACTTATTACAGCTACTAATTTCCAGTTATTTCCTTCATGTTTAGCCGGCATTCTAGCAATTCATGTCTCAGGTGATTGGAAAAGTATCCAACAACTTGCAGGACATGATCGTCTTCAACAAGTTTTTTCAGTGCCTGCAAGACATTTTAAATGGTACTTGAGCCTGAAAAAAAAATCATTAGACTAAAATCCGATTGTGTTGGCTACCTCTATGCTTTAGGAGCCAATAACTCTTTCCATGATAAATGAAAACAATGGAAGCAATAACCATACAGTAATTTATGCAGTCTGTCTTCGTCCCACGGCCTAAAAGAAGAGAGAGTCATATCATTATATAGATAGATATCAATGTGCTAAGCAAAGTATCGCATCTAATTTATACCATGGAGAAGAGAGGAGTAGTTATCAAGTAAACAGAATTAGATAAGTTATCTCATTTATGACAAATGTGGAATACTGTTGGTAAATGAAAATTTTAAATGATCAATACAAATTTAAGAAGATGAGGACCACAGCTGCTAAAAAAATTAATATTCACTATGAAGCATTTGTAATTGAATACTGTGCTTTTGGAAGCAAAATCGAACATAAAGAGAAAATAAATGAAGGGATTATACATGATCTTGAGCCAACTCAGACAAGGGTTTCAGGTTCAGGGTATATTGATTATAGATGGAAACCTATACTGCAATCAGCTCTAGCGGTACCCGCCCCTGCGGTCCTGTTCTTCTGCCTCCTTATTTGCAGCTTGCACAGATTTGAACCACAAGAATCCCTGCGTTAAAAAATTAAGTTAGTTGAAGCATTTGGTGAAATGTCTGTTTTGAACAACCAGATACAGGATTTGTGTATTAAAGATATATACTGCCAAGTTCCACAAAAAAGTCCCCCATTTGGCTTTGATCCTAGCTAGTTTCCTAAAACTCAAATTTTGATGTGAATTTATTATAATTTTCAAAATAACAAATTTGTACTTCTAGCACTTTTGAAGTAGTTTACAACATTAAGCGTTGCATTTATCAAAATCAAATAAAGTCGCATCACAATTTGAATGTCAGGATTTTGCAAATTAACAATGATCAAGCTCGAATGGGACTTTTTGTGGAATGGGGAGAGTATAAATTTAATTAAGAGGTCTATTTAGTAGAACTGTGAATATATTAATGATAAAATGTTCCGTCTAGAACTTCAAATCCAAATAAAATCCCTAATAGGCTGATAGCCTTTACAAAATGCCATATTTAAATTAAATAAGTAATTTTCTTGTTCTTTTGTCCTACTGCCAAAAAATGCTACTAGTAAAAGAATTGATAACATTCAAACACACTACTCAAATTAAGCTCATAATATTGAAGCTACAAACTAATTGAGATGGATCCAGACTCTCATAACTGATCTCACTAATCACATTAAAAATTCACATAATGCTAATTCATCCAAGAACCCTTTTCTAAGCTTTTCAAATGGGAATTATAAAGAGATACTTACAGAAGTGGGTATGCCAATAAATGCAAAGAATCCAAGTAATGGAGCATAAAAAGTGCAATCCGAATTCACACTCCAAAAACAGGCTTTTGATTTATATATTCAAAAACAGAGCCAATCAGCACAAACCCACCAAAAATTCATCACACTAATAAATTTTGCATCTCCAAATAAAGATTAAACAACAAAAAGAAAAGAGGGGGGGGAAAAGTTGCACAATTTCTATAAAAACAAAGGGAAGCCTACTTACATTTAGCAAAAAAAAAAGGGGGAAGCTTACTTACAGCAGCGATAGCAGAGGCAAGCAAGTAGACATAAAAGGGGAGCTCAAAGGAGGAAGAAGAATTCAGCTGAGCTTCATTTCGAGCCGAAGGAGGTGACTCTTCAGAATCAGGCTTAGCCCGTGAAGGAATTGGTTGTTCTTCAGGTTCAGACTTGCTTGATTTCTTGGCAGAACCCTCTGACACAGCTAATACTGTTAGCCTGCTGCTGCGGAGTAACTTGTTCTGATTTTTGGCAGTGAAATTTGATGGATTAAGGGTCTTTTTAGTGCACCCAGAAAGTGGAATCGAACTAAGGTGCCATGAATTGTGATATCTTGAAGTATGGATGTTTACTGAATTCGTATTGTAGATTGATAATGAGGCAATTTATTTATTTATAGTGGGGAATAGAGATGCCAAAATGAGAACTGAAGAGATTTCAAGGGTTTTTGCATCTTCTTCCGGGTGAGGAGGAGAGGCCTACAGCCCATGAGAACCGTCGGTTTTTCACCCACAAAATCTGATTTTGCTTTCCTTTTTCTTTTGTTTTTAATCTTTCCCAAGTTTTCTTTACGTTTTAATTTTCAGATATTCAGTTGAATTTTTTTTCTCTAGTCAAATTTTAAATTAATGTGAATTTATTTGATTTTAATTAATACAATAATTAATATTATAAATTATTTAAAATATAAAAAATTAATATTTTCACAAGTTAATTTGATATTTTTACAAGTGGACTCTATTTGATTTTGCAAAAATATTAAATTAATTTATGAAAATATCAATTTTATATGAAAATTAATATTTTCACAAGTTAATTAGATATTTTCACACGTGCGTCCCATTTAATCTTGTAATTAGCTCGTAAAATTATTAATTCTCAAAATATATTACAAAGTACAAAATTATTATTTTGAAATTAAAATAAATACACATTACAAGTTGAATTATAAATTTCACAAATGAATAAGGATTAAAGTTAAATATGAGACTCTTTTTTGTTGATTAAATTAAGGAGTTATACCCTCTCTTTTTTTAAGAATTAACATCTTTACAAATACTTTTAATATTCTTATGCGTTTTTCTTCACATGAATAGTTAAATAAAGGAAATTGATATTTTCGCAGTTATTTTTATTATTTTCGCATGTAGACTCTATTTTTTATTTATAGCGATGATTTTAATATGTAAAGTGTAGTTATAAATATATAGGGACGGTTTTAAAATCATTACTATAGATAAAAAAATAGAACCTATATCTAAAAATAATAAAAATTACTATGAAAATAATAATTCCTCTAAATAAATTAAAAATATCAATCCACCTAAGGTAGTCTAACAGATGGATTTTTTGACCGCTGACCAGGAGATGGGTTAGGACCCAGATATGCTCCCCTCCCTCGCCTTTGATTTATAATCATTTTATGATTATATATTTAATTTTTACCCGTCATTCTATATATATATATATATATATTTGAATATCATTATTGTAACATTCTAATTTTATATCGATTAATGTGAGACATATAAACGTGTATATAAGGATCTAAGTTACTATCATTAATACTTTTAATCATGATTTTATGACTGAGTCTGTAATAAGTTAAGATGACCTAAAAATATATTATTGAGATAGTGCATTGTAATTTTTTTTGTTATGATTTAATTTAGACTCAAAATTTCACCCGGATATTTACAATTATACCTACTTCACGTCTCTTTCTTATTCGATAGATGAAATTACAATTTGAAATAAATAACACAAAATAATTTGTACCTAAATTTAGTTTTTCCAATACCCTTCAACTTACTTAACACTGTACTACAAGAAACCTAACCTTCTGCAACTTTCGAATACATATCATCTACAAAAAAGCCCATTATAAAACAACCTGAGATTAATTTAGTTTGTTATGTTAATTGTCATGTACAAGCCCAAATTAAATACTAAACACGGCATTACTTAGGATATTACTTAACCTAACAAAGCAGACAAGTTCATGGCGCAAATGTACTGTCCCATTAATGAGGCTCAATCATGACTGAAATTAACTCCCCCCAAACAAAAAGAAACCTAATCTCATCCATTACTTGAATTTGGGATGAAAAATAAGAAAAGAATAGAAAAATTGTATGTTTTAGTTCAATCATAACATAAGGCACCACTTCGGAGCACCTGGCCATATTTTAAGCTTTCTACTTTTTCCAAGGGTTTGCATTTTTTGTAAAAAATCTTAAGTAAAATAGTTAATTACAACGATAATTTAAAATATAAGTAATAAAATTATGATATATAAGTTGTCATTGATAAATCTAACGAAACGACAAAATTGTCGTTAATAAAATACTTAAAATTACGTGATTTAGACGGGAGACAATTAAATTATCTCTATATACATTATTATACATACCCACCTCATTACGGTATTCCTATGGCTGAACTTGACTTATAAAAGTCCGTTATAGGAGGCATAAGTTCAACCTTCAATTGAAAATGTGAGTATGCATATAGTAAATGATCCATTTTTCAGAAGAAAAAAACAAAAGAGGAGGGATTTTATCATGCCTCGGCGTAAGAGAGAGGTTTAGTCAAGTATTGTTATCTATTTCTATTTGAGGGCATTGGTCAAGTCTAAAAGAAATACAAGGCGCCCAAACATGTTATACACGAGGTAGATGTATATTATAGACTTTGTTCACCATAATCAGTCTCTGAGTGCGGATTGCAGTATTTTCTTTTCTTCGTCAAATTCCATTTACGTATCTGACTTGTTTGTAATACTAGACTCATAATTCGTGTCTCGTACGGGTTAATATTAATAGTAAAATTTAAAATTATGATATGTGATATATAGTATTTATAATTTAAATATAAATGATAATATTAATAATATATTGAACATAAAAATAAAGAATTGTACGGATATTAAAATTATTATAAATGTTATTTAATACATGTATGTATATTGAAATAATAATATAATAAAAAATATGAAAATTTTAGTATAATTATGAACATGACAAATATTAAATTAATAAAAATGATAAACTCAAAATTAATTTGATATTAATTCAGGACTAAATTAAAATAAATCAGTCAATTTAAATAAAAATTTTGATTGCCTTGTTGTATATAATAATAGATTCACACTCTAATTCTCACCGTAAGAGGGAGGTTTAATTAACTATTGTTATTTATTTCTATTTTAGGGGCATCATGGTCAAGTCTAAAAGAAATAAAAGGCGCCCAAACATGTTATACGCAAGGTTCTATACAGACTCTGTTCAACATAAACAGTCTCCGCTATTATTGCTAAATTGCTAAAAGAGGAATGTCATGGACTCGCTACCTTGCAGGACCAACCAAAACGGAAAAACTGCCCGACTCAAACCCACAACAAATTGAATCAAATTTTTTAAAACCAAGAAGTTGACAGTTACAAAAAAGAAAATCATAGTTGAGTCGGTCAATTTTAATTCGCACTCATGAAAAAGTCGAAGTTGACCAAACGGCAGAATATATAAAGTAATAAATATATTTATATTTATAAATATCTATATAATAAAACAGGACCCTTTTTGAAATCTTTATTTGACAAAGCACAAAGACGGCTTAGATTGATTTACCAAAATTAAAGGGCTCAGATTGATTCTTTGTTACTAACTTTCCCCCCAAAAGCATAAATATATATATATGAGTTTTTAAAATGAAAGGGGACCCACTATAGCCTATGCCCTATAAACCAGCAGCGCAATACTAACTACAAAATGACATCCAATAAAATCTGACACACAAGCACGCATACAAAGTTAATGTCCCTTATCTAAACCAATTACATAATACCTAAACCAATTACATAAGAAAATACATTCAAGCAAACTTTTTAGAATAAATATGAGCTATTAATTTTAGATAAATGAATCCGAAAAATTATAATGTTTTGTCAAATCAAATATTCAAAATAGGTTATATTTTAATAATATTAATAATAATAATACCGATAATAATAATTATAATACTGATAATAATAATATTTATAATTTATATATTTTATAATTTCTTTAACAATAATACAGATAATAATAATATTTATATTTTTTGAATTTTACTCTAATTTTTCGTTAATAATAATAACAGTAATAATAATAATAAAAATAATAATAATAATAATAATAATACCGATAATAATAATAATACTGATAATAATAATAATAATACAGATTAAATTTTAATATAATTTTTGTTAATAATAATAATAATAGTAGTAATAATAATAATACCGATAATAATAATAATACTGAAAATAATAATATCCATAATAATAAAACAGGTTAAATTGACAAAGCACAACAACGACTTAAATTAATTTTCCTAAATTCAATGGTTCAGATTAATTCTACTTTATTAAATTTTCCCTCAAAACTTTCCCACCTTTTTTGTTTTTGTTGCAATTAATTAAGCAGCCCCCTGTTCTCGATTAATTAATTAGGTAACATGAGAACTCCACGTCTCCACTGCCCCATTTATCTCCATTTTCAGAATACTGAGAATCTATTTCTCTCTCCATTTTCAGACTGCCCCATTTCTCTCTCCATTTCCACAACCCAACCCACCGCCCCATTTCTCTCTCCCGAACCCCTTCCGTCCAAAACCCCCCAAAAGCTCGAGCTCTCCACCCCTTCCGTCGTCGTCGCCATCGCTCGCCTGCTTCCACCTCCGCCGACAATCTTCCGCTTCCGTCTGACCCTATCCACCCCTTCCTTCCTCTCCAAGCGGTACAACACTATTCTGGAACCGAAGGCCGTCGCCGCCGCTCGCCTGCTTCCGCCTCCACCGATGATGACAGAATCTTCCGGTAATATATTATGCTATTTGGGATTAATACATAAGCAATCTGTTTGTGCTATTTGGGATTAATCTGTTTGGGATTAATACATCTTCCGGTAATACATAAGCAATATGTTTGTGCTATTTGGGATTAATCTGTTTGTGCTATTTGGGATTAAAAGCCGATGATGACAGAATTCACACACTTTTTATTTGAAAGGAAGGCTAATTAAATTCACAAACATAATTCTGAACCGTGCTATTTGTGCTATTTGAAAGGAAGGCTATAATTCGCAAACAGAATTCACAAACTTAATATATTATAAGTAGTTGAGTTTTGTTAATTTGAAATGAAGGCTAATTAAATTTTGGATCAATATGTAACAAAAAAAAAAATAATAACCATAATAATATTAATAATAATAATAATAATAATAATAATAATAATAATAATAATAATAATAATAATAATAATAATAATAATAATAGTAATAGTAATAATAGTAGTAGTAGTAGTAGTAGTAATAATAATAATAATAATAACAATAATAATAATAATAGTAATAATAATAATAATAATAATAATAGTAGTAATAGTTAATATAATAATAGTAGTAGTAATAATAATAATAATAATAATAACAGTAATACTAATAACAGTAATAATAATAATCATAATAATAATAGTAATAATAGTAGTAGTAGTAGTAGTAGTAGTAATAATAATTATAATAATAATAATAATAGTAATAGTTAATATAATAATAGTAGTAGTAATAATAATAATAATAACAGTAATACTAATAATAATAATAATAATAATAATAATAATAATAATTGTAATATCCCGGATATTTAAATGAATTAGAAATAAAATATTTAATATTTAATAAAGGTTGGAGTTTGATAACCTAGTAGTGATAGATAAATAGAGGTCCAAATTAAATTTATCGGACTAACTTAGATATGGTGATATCAAAATTTTTTTTTAGTTAGCAAGTACAGTGATAATTCAATGAACTTGGCTAATAGCAAGTCTAATTAGATTAAGATAATTTAATTAGCGGAGTTATGTAATTATGCGACGTGGTTGCGTGTAAATTAAATATGTATTTATATGAATATATATATATGTGTGCATATTTAGTAACATAATTTAATGATTAATTAAATTGTGATAATTAGATAGATTAATATTAAATTAATCTGAATTGAATTAAAAGGTTAATTGTGGAATTAATTTAGTTATTATATTGATTATACTCATTAATCAATATTTATGTAAATTATTGATAAATTATTTGTGAGGAATAATTATGTAATTTATATAATTATAAATTATATAAAGTAGTTGGATTAATTAAGGGAGAATAGTAATTATATATATTGTACAAATATTTAATTTTATATATATGTACATATATATAAAGGGATTAAATCAATTGAGTAATTTTAAATAGTAATTGAATATATTAAATGAATATATTTTATAATTAAATAAATCATTGTAAATGATTTATGAGAGTAAGAAATTTAATTATACAATTATTTGTGTAATATTAATTAAATAATTAAATAAATTATTTAAATAAGAAATTGAGTAAATATATTATTATTTTAATGTATTTTCGGGTAAATGGAATTATTTCCATAATTGATGAAAAATGAATTATTTAATGTAAATGTATGAAATAATTTAATTTATGGCCTAAATAATATATATTAACTTATATATTGTATTTATTTTAATTTCATAATTTATTGTGAAATTGTTTTGAGGTAAAGTAATGTGTATAAATAATATATATAGATTATATATATTATTATTAGCAAACACACTCTAAAGTTTTAATATCAAAATAATTGATAAGTTGTCTTTAATTAAATATTCAATGAAATTGAATATAATGAGTGAATTAAATTTTATAAATTAATTAATATGATAATTAATTAATTTAAATAATGTAAAATATTAATAATAATATTTATTAGTCCATTTTGTAATTTAATATTAATGGGTTAGAGTATTTAATTAATTCATCAATTCAATTATTACTTAATTATGAATTGGATAATTAATGTGTAACAAAATTAATAATTAATCATTTGGGTTATAATTAAATAGCCCAATGATAAATTAAATGGACTTGACAATTTAGTAGCCCAAACAATTTAATTAGAGCCCAATTGGTATTTTTAAATAAAGCCCAAAGCTTGGCCCACTTGAAAAATACTTTATAAAACTTATTAATTAATTAAAAAGTAGCAAGTGACCATTAATTTGGGACAAGGAAGTGGTATCAGCCGACAAGGAGGAAGGAAAAAGTTAGTGGATTGGTTTTATTCCTTTTATTTTTCATTTAATTAAATAATGGTTGCTTGTATTGATTTTTTTTTGTACATGGACCATGCCTCTTCCACCAACTAAGGCATGGGTTATTTTTTCTTGTGCTAGTATCCTTGCTAGACTCTTGATTGCTAGAATAGATAGATATATTTTATATCTATAGAAAATGCAAGAATACTTGCATTTGGAGGCTAAAAGATTTAGTCATTTTATCATCTTCATTTTTCAAGCTAAAGAGAGCTAGAGAACATTTGAGAGGTGAGAAAATATTTGAGAGCAAGGATAATGAAGGAGAAGGAGTTCTTGGGTTATATCTTCAAGATTCACAACCATTTTTGGAAGAAAAAGGAGAATAACCATTAAATCAAGGTAATAGTTATTTAAATTTAATTTTTGTTTTTAAATTAAATAAACTAACATATGAGTATAAATATGTTAATATAGTTATTAATGTGTGATAGTAATATTTATGTCATGCTTGAGTTTAATATACTTGGTTTGTGTTTTGGTATAATTTATATGCTAAAAACATGTGATTTGTGGTGTTAAATCAAGTCTCAAGGTAATGACAAGAAATTAATTTTTATAAAATTTAGATTTAATGTCATAATATAATAGAACATTAAATCATGAGAAAAACAAAGTTTGAATCACTCAAAATGGAGTTATACATAAAAAGTTATGATTGGTGGTAGTTTATGTGATGTAAAAATTTTTATAAAATTTTTTATATTAAATCATGAAAAAAATTAAATTTTCATGTTATAAATTGTTGTTAAGTTATTGGTAATTTTTTTGGATTTTTATTGAGGAGTTAAAGTTTATTTGAAGGTATAAATTTTATTAAGATGTGTATTAAAAAGCACTGTTCACCTTCTGCGAGTGGAAAAAAAAAAGGGCTGGCCGCGCAATGCGCGCCAGCCAATTTTCTGAAAAAACGCGGAGCCAAACGACGCCGTTTGGCGTAAGAAAATTTTACTCCGCGCGCAATGCGCGGAGGCCAATTCCTGTTCTCACAAAACGGCACCGTTTTGGTCCGTTTATTTGGTACGCGCGCCATGCGCGGTAATAAATTTCCGACGAAATTACCAGATTGCCCCTCCGGTCTTTTTCTGCGTAATTACGAAATTGCCCTCGTATCAGTTTTTCGACTTAATTACAGAATTGCCATTCTGGATAATTTTAATTAATTTAAATGTTTAAAAATTAATTTAAAATTATAACAAAAATAATAATAATACAAAAATGATATTTAGGTATATAATATTATATTTTTCAAATATAATAAGTATTTAGGATTAATATTTAAATGTTGTAAATATTAATCTAGTTATTTTAATATTATATTTTTTTCAAATATAATAAGTATTTAGGATTAATATTTAAATGTTGTAAATATTAATCTAGTTAATTTAATATTATATTTTCAAATATAATAAGTATTTAGGATTAATATTTAAATGTTGTAAATATTAATCTAGTTAGTTAATATTATATTTTTTTTAAATATAATAGGTATTTAGGATTAATATTTAAAAGTTGTAAATATTAATCTAGTTAGTTTAATATTATATTTTTTTCAAATATAATAAGTATTTAGGATTAATATTTAAATGTTGTAAATATTAATCTAGTTAGTTTAATATTATATTTTTCAAATATAATAAGTATTTAGGATTAATATTTAAATGTTGTAAATATTAATCTAGTTAATATTATATCTTCTGAATTTATGATTAAACTAATTATTATTTAATTAATATTAAATAATAAACAAGGATGATAAATTAATTAATTATTATTTAATTACTATTAAATAATAATTAAAGACAACTAAGATTGAGTATTTAATTATTTATTATTTGATTAACTTTAAATAATAAATAAATCTAGTAAGTTATTATTTATTATTAAATAATAACTAAAGGTATTTAATTACTTACTATTTAATTAATGTTAAATAGTAATTAAATGGAATAAAGAAAATGTCTTTTAACTCTTTTGTTTAAACAATTATAATAAATTGTTTAATAGTTTAATAAGTGTTTAACACTTAAGAAAATTATTTTCTAACTTATTAAATTATTAACCTAATTTGATTGAGAGTCTATAAGGTTAATAATATTGTTTTGACTGATGTAAATTATGTGTTAGTACTTATGTGATAAATAAGTTCCTTAGTGAGCGTATAGTTGTGCAAATACGTTGTACTAATTATTAGACCAACTTTATTAATGTTAGGTCTTTCAAAGCCAGTTAGTTAAAGCTAGACATTTATTGTAGCTGAGCAGACAGGCAAGTTTCCTATCTTCAAACTTTACTTTGTGCAAGTTTCCTAAACCCTACTCAATTTATATTCGAGCAGGATATATTATTTTATTGTTCAAGTCCCTAACTCAAATTCAAGTTATTACGTTTCAAGCATGCTATGGTTTAATTCTGTATAATTATTCCACATCTTTAAATTGTTGATTCGCACATAGTGCTTGTTGCATGTGTTCATCAGGTATGAAAGGCTGATCACCTTCATTACCATAAGGTTCAGTTAAAATTGTTCATGGTCATTATTGACACTCAACATTACTTGATTCAGTCATTCAATTATTGAAATTATGATTCGTACTCTTTCACAATTATTATATTGTTGAAAATCCGAAAGCTTGTTCTTTCTTTCAATCATGATATATCGTTATTGTATTTAAACTTGCTGAGCAAAGTCGTTGCTCACTCTTGCTATATCATGATAACAAATTTCAGAATAATACGAATGTCCGAGGAGAGACGGAGACAGACGCAAAAGACAAGATTATAGTGTTATTCATTATAACTAAATTGTTATATGATGTAAGTAATTTTGTAAACCCTTTTATGAATCTAAAGGTATATATGTAAGTTAAGGTTAGAAACATTGGGAAATGTTGTAGAATAAACAATTTATGCTTATATATTCCGCATTAGTTATAGAACATGTATGAAGATGATGTATCGTGACGTACCAAGTCTAGGGTTTAAGGAACCCGGATTTGGGGTCGTCACAGGTTGGTATCAGAGCTGATAGGTTATAGTTCTTAGGTAGCAGTACCTTAGGCTATAATCATGGAAAGATAATGAAGACAGTGAAAGGATAAACTCAGATAGAGTTTAGAAATGAACATATACAGTTCATAAATGAGGAAATAAATCTATATAGATACATAGATATATGAAAAGATTCAAAGAAGGATCTTCAATGAGTGTAATCCAAATAAATGGAATAAGAATCAGGGAACACTTGATTCAAGAATTTAAAAAAAGAAGGATCGTACAGTAAAATGATCAGAGATGAATGATAAGATGATAGAATTAAACGATCCTAGAATAAAGGAGAAATAGTACAGTGAAATCAATTGTGATATAAGATCCCGATGATCATAATAAAATCATGGAATGACAAATGGTCTATTAAATGATTAAAGAAGTGGTTTTGATAGCATGGTGCTATAACAATGAAGATACTGAAATAGTAACAAGTGGATTCTTGAAGTGTTGAGTGTGATAAGGTATGAATTGACAAAATTCATATCAAGTTAAGAGAAGTTAGAGGTTTGTAGGTTTTTAATTGAGGACTCATATTAGTGGCTGAGTTGTACAATTCCTTGTATGGGCGGGAAATTAGTGCTTGGTTTTAGAACCGCTTAGCTTTCTATATTGATACAGTGGTTGAGTTGAACAGTCCTTTGTATGGGCAGGGGATTTGTTCTTGGTTTAACAACCGCTTAACTTCCTATATTGATTAGTGGCTGAGTTGACCAATTTCTTGTATGGGCAGGAGATTGTGTTTAGTTTGACGACCACTTGGCTTCCTATAATGATAATCAACTGAAACATAGTGCCGCGCTATTCACTATATGTATGTTGAGAAGGTGATTCTTTTCTCATGTGTATAACGGATAGGTAGAGGATGTTAAGATAAGTTCGTGTTCTGAGAACTGACACGCATAATAAGTTCGTGACTCATAGTCATGTGGTGGAGCCCCTCAGCGAATGGGCGACTTTGGCCTGACTAGGACAAGTTCCTCAAACCATATGATTGTGGTAAGTTGCTGAACCCAAATACGTGGTAAGTTTGATGAACAGTAGGTATGGATAGAGTTAAGTAGCAAGATTAAAGCTATACTAGATATAGTTATTAAGCTGGAAAAGAATGTGGAGAAAAAAATTTGAGGTGTTTTGAGGTTTTAGGATATTCCAAATCTTCTAGCTATGCTAGACTTTGAAATTCTTAAAATCGTGCCAAATTCGCACTTTTGTGCTTTTGAAAAGACAAATTTATTTTTTGAAATCATTAATGCATTTAGTGCAGAGATGATAAACGACGGAGTCATCAATTGCAGAGTAACCTAGTGTTGGATGTTTAAAGCCACCTATGGTATGATGTAGTATGACAAAGTCATAAAATGATTCTTAGTATTTTGAAACGTTTAAAGAAGAGTCTATGCTAATTGTTTCGGCAAGACAAATTGATTTGAAAATATCAAAATGTATTTATAAAATCATCACACGCCATTAAAGCCATGGTGCAGAGATGAAAAAGACGGAATCCTCAACGCACTGTTGCAACGGTGCGGTATCATGAAGTCCTATAAATGAATTTTTGTTACTTTAACTAATCTGAAATGATTTTTGAGTCGTAATATACGAACAGTTCAATGATGTGAGTCTATGTCATTTATTTTGACTGGACACTTTTTGGTCAGAAATGACTCGAGTTTTATTTTCCAATCCAACTTATGCTGGAGCGGAATTTTGTAGTAAGTCTGAGGTGAACAACCCCGTAATGGGGGATATGTCAGAGCCATGAATAAAGAACCCGCGAGGGGGCGCCCAACAGTGGTGGCATGCTGATATGGGTTGGTAAATCCAAAGAGTTCGACCCCGTGAGAAGTCGTTGTGCACAACGCAGAAGTACGATAGGCTGATCACCTAGCGTACACCTATGGAATGTTTTCAGTCTTTGTGATTGATAAACACTCTGTTTATAAGTATTTACAGAGATAAATACTATTTATTCGGAATTCAGTTAATTCCATGTTCACAGTCTTGATGACTCCTCAGCATAGTATGAAAGTTTTAATGAATATTTTGATTTTCAATTTATTCTTCTGTAAGATATTGATTTTCAATTTATTCTTCTGCAAGATATTCCATTGTTCTGGAATTATGAGTTTAGAAATATGAACTTCCTAGAAAAGGGTGGTCATAGAATTTGATGAGTAAAGAGTTATACTCAGAGATGAAAATTGGTAGAAATGTGTATGAGATAATTTCGGGGACGAAATTTTTAGAAGAAGGGGTGAATGTAATATCCCGGATATTTAAATGAATTAGAAATAAAATATTTAATATTTAATAAAGGTTGGAGTTTGATAACCTAGTAGTGATAGATAAATAGAGGTCCAAATTAAATTTATCGGACTAACTTAGATATGGTGATATCAAAAATTTTTTTTAGTTAGCAAGTACAGTGATAATTCAATGAACTTGGCTAATAGCAAGTCTAATTAGATTAAGATAATTTAATTAGCGGAGTTATGTAATTATGCGACGTGGTTGCGTGTAAATTAAATATGTATTTATATGAATATATATATATGTGTGCATATTTAGTAACATAATTTAATGATTAATTAAATTGTGATAATTAGATAGATTAATATTAAATTAATCTGAATTGAATTAAAAGGTTAATTGTGGAATTAATTTAGTTATTATATTGATTATACTCATTAATCAATATTTATGTAAATTATTGATAAATTATTTGTGAGGAATAATTATGTAATTTATATAATTATAAATTATATAAAGTAGTTGGATTAATTAAGGGAGAATAGTAATTATATATATTGTACAAATATTTAATTTTATATATATGTACATATATATAAAGGGATTAAATCAATTGAGTAATTTTAAATAGTAATTGAATATATTAAATGAATATATTTTATAATTAAATAAATCATTGTAAATGATTTATGAGAGTAAGAAATTTAATTATACAATTATTTGTGTAATATTAATTAAATAATTAAATAAATTATTTAAATAAGAAATTGAGTAAATATATTATTATTTTAATGTATTTTCGGGTAAATGGAATTATTTCCATAATTGATGAAAAATGAATTATTTAATGTAAATGTATGAAATAATTTAATTTATGGCCTAAATAATATATATTAACTTATATATTGTATTTATTTTAATTTCATAATTTATTGTGAAATTGTTTTGAGGTAAAGTAATGTGTATAAATAATATATATAGATTATATATATTATTATTAGCAAACACACTCTAAAGTTTTAATATCAAAATAATTGATAAGTTGTCTTTAATTAAATATTCAATGAAATTGAATATAATGAGTGAATTAAATTTTATAAATTAATTAATATGATAATTAATTAATTTAAATAATGTAAAATATTAATAATAATATTTATTAGTCCATTTTGTAATTTAATATTAATGGGTTAGAGTATTTAATTAATTCATCAATTCAATTATTACTTAATTATGAATTGGATAATTAATGTGTAACAAAATTAATAATTAATCATTTGGGTTATAATTAAATAGCCCAATGATAAATTAAATGGACTTGACAATTTAGTAGCCCAAACAATTTAATTAGAGCCCAATTGGTATTTTTAAATAAAGCCCAAAGCTTGGCCCACTTGAAAAATACTTTATAAAACTTATTAATTAATTAAAAAGTAGCAAGTGACCATTAATTTGGGACAAGGAAGTGGTATCAGCCGACAAGGAGGAAGGAAAAAGTTAGTGGATTGGTTTTATTCCTTTTATTTTTCATTTAATTAAATAATGGTTGCTTGTATTGATTTTTTTTTGTACATGGACCATGCCTCTTCCACCAACTAAGGCATGGGTTAGTTTTTCTTGTGCTAGTATCCTTGCTAGACTCTTGATTGCTAGAATAGATAGATATATTTTATATCTATAGAAAATGCAAGAATACTTGCATTTGGAGGCTAAAAGATTTAGTCATTTTATCATCTTCATTTTTCAAGCTAAAGAGAGCTAGAGAACATTTGAGAGGTGAGAAAATATTTGAGAGCAAGGATAATGAAGGAGAAGGAGTTCTTGGGTTATATCTTCAAGATTCACAACCATTTTTGGAAGAAAAAGGAGAATAACCATTAAATCAAGGTAATAGTTATTTAAATTTAATTTTTGTTTTTAAATTAAATAAACTAACATATGAGTATAAATATGTTAATATAGTTATTAATGTGTGATAGTAATATTTATGTCATGCTTGAGTTTAATATACTTGGTTTGTGTTTTGGTATAATTTATATGCTAAAAACATGTGATTTGTGGTGTTAAATCAAGTCTCAAGGTAATGACAAGAAATTAATTTTTATAAAATTTAGATTTAATGTCATAATATAATAGAACATTAAATCATGAGAAAAACAAAGTTTGAATCACTCAAAATGGAGTTATACATAAAAAGTTATGATTGGTGGTAGTTTATGTGATGTAAAAATTTTTATAAAATTTTTTATATTAAATCATGAAAAAAATTAAATTTTCATGTTATAAATTGTTGTTAAGTTATTGGTAATTTTTTTGGATTTTTATTGAGGAGTTAAAGTTTATTTGAAGGTATAAATTTTATTAAGATGTGTATTAAAAAGCACTGTTCACCTTCTGCGAGTGGAAAAAAAAAAGGGCTGGCCGCGCAATGCGCGCCAGCCAATTTTCTGAAAAAACGCGGAGCCAAACGACGCCGTTTGGCGTAAGAAAATTTTACTCCGCGCGCAATGCGCGGAGGCCAATTCCTGTTCTCACAAAACGGCACCGTTTTGGTCCGTTTATTTGGTACGCGCGCCATGCGCGGTAATAAATTTCCGACGAAATTACCAGATTGCCCCTCCGGTCTTTTTCTGCGTAATTACGAAATTGCCCTCGTATCAGTTTTTCGACTTAATTACAGAATTGCCATTCTGGATAATTTTAATTAATTTAAATGTTTAAAAATTAATTTAAAATTATAACAAAAATAATAATAATACAAAAATGATATTTAGGTATATAATATTATATTTTTCAAATATAATAAGTATTTAGGATTAATATTTAAATGTTGTAAATATTAATCTAGTTATTTTAATATTATATTTTTTTCAAATATAATAAGTATTTAGGATTAATATTTAAATGTTGTAAATATTAATCTAGTTAATTTAATATTATATTTTCAAATATAATAAGTATTTAGGATTAATATTTAAATGTTGTAAATATTAATCTAGTTAGTTAATATTATATTTTTTTTAAATATAATAGGTATTTAGGATTAATATTTAAAAGTTGTAAATATTAATCTAGTTAGTTTAATATTATATTTTTTTCAAATATAATAAGTATTTAGGATTAATATTTAAATGTTGTAAATATTAATCTAGTTAGTTTAATATTATATTTTTCAAATATAATAAGTATTTAGGATTAATATTTAAATGTTGTAAATATTAATCTAGTTAATATTATATCTTCTGAATTTATGATTAAACTAATTATTATTTAATTAATATTAAATAATAAACAAGGATGATAAATTAATTAATTATTATTTAATTACTATTAAATAATAATTAAAGACAACTAAGATTGAGTATATAATTATTTATTATTTGATTAACTTTAAATAATAAATAAATCTAGTAAGTTATTATTTATTATTAAATAATAACTAAAGGTATTTAATTACTTACTATTTAATTAATGTTAAATAGTAATTAAATGGAATAAAGAAAATGTCTTTTAACTCTTTTGTTTAAACAATTATAATAAATTGTTTAATAGTTTAATAAGTGTTTAACACTTAAGAAAATTATTTTCTAACTTATTAAATTATTAACCTAATTTGATTGAGAGTCTATAAGGTTAATAATATTGTTTTGACTGATGTAAATTATGTGTTAGTACTTATGTGATAAATAAGTTCCTTAGTGAGCGTATAGTTGTGCAAATACGTTGTACTAATTATTAGACCAACTTTATTAATGTTAGGTCTTTCAAAGCCAGTTAGTTAAAGCTAGACATTTATTGTAGCTGAGCAGACAGGCAAGTTTCCTATCTTCAAACTTTACTTTGTGCAAGTTTCCTAAACCCTACTCAATTTATATTCGAGCAGGATATATTATTTTATTGTTCAAGTCCCTAACTCAAATTCAAGTTATTACGTTTCAAGCATGCTATGGTTTAATTCTGTATAATTATTCCACATCTTTAAATTGTTGATTCGCACATAGTGCTTGTTGCATGTGTTCATCAGGTATGAAAGGCTGATCACCTTCATTACCATAAGGTTCAGTTAAAATTGTTCATGGTCATTATTGACACTCAACATTACTTGATTCAGTCATTCAATTATTGAAATTATGATTCGTACTCTTTCACAATTATTATATTGTTGAAAATCCGAAAGCTTGTTCTTTCTTTCAATCCTGATATATCGTTATTGTATTTAAACTTGCTGAGCAAAGTCGTTGCTCACTCTTGCTATATCATGATAACAAATTTCAGAATAATACGAATGTCCGAGGAGAGACGGAGACAGACGCAAAAGACAAGATTATAGTGTTATTCATTATAACTAAATTGTTATATGATGTAAGTAATTTTGTAAACCCTTTTATGAATCTAAAGGTATATATGTAAGTTAAGGTTAGAAACATTGGGAAATGTTGTAGAATAAACAATTTATGTTTATATATTCCGCATTAGTTATAGAACATGTATGAAGATGATGTATCGTGACGTACCAAGTCTAGGGTTTAAGGAACCCGGATTTGGGGTCGTCACAGGTTGGTATCAGAGCTGATAGGTTATAGTTCTTAGGTAGCAGTACCTTAGGCTATAATCATGGAAAGATAATGAAGACAGTGAAAGGATAAACTCAGATAGAGTTTAGAAATGAACATATACAGTTCATAAATGAGGAAATAAATCTATATAGATACATAGATATATGAAAAGATTCAAAGAAGGATCTTCAATGAGTGTAATCCAAATAAATGGAATAAGAATCAGGGAACACTTGATTCAAGAATTTAAAAAAAGAAGGATCGTACAGTAAAATGATCAGAGATGAATGATAAGATGATAGAATTAAACGATCCTAGAATAAAGGAGAAATAGTACAGTGAAATCAATTGTGATATAAGATCCCGATGATCATAATAAAATCATGGAATGACAAATGGTCTATTAAATGATTAAAGAAGTGGTTTTGATAGCATGGTGCTATAACAATGAAGATACTGAAATAGTAACAAGTGGATTCTTGAAGTGTTGAGTGTGATAAGGTATGAATTGACAAAATTCATATCAAGTTAAGAGAAGTTAGAGGTTTGTAGGTTTTTAATTGAGGACTCATATTAGTGGCTGAGTTGTACAATTCCTTGTATGGGCGGGAAATTAGTGCTTGGTTTTAGAACCGCTTAGCTTTCTATATTGATACAGTGGTTGAGTTGAACAGTCCTTTGTATGGGCAGGGGATTTGTTCTTGGTTTAACAACCGCTTAACTTCCTATATTGATTAGTGGCTGAGTTGACCAATTTCTTGTATGGGCAGGAGATTGTGTTTAGTTTGACGACCACTTGGCTTCCTATAATGATAATCAACTGAAACATAGTGCCGCGCTATTCACTATATGTATGTTGAGAAGGTGATTCTTTTCTCATGTGTATAACGGATAGGTAGAGGATGTTAAGATAAGTTCGTGTTCTGAGAACTGACACGCATAATAAGTTCGTGACTCATAGTCATGTGGTGGAGCCCCTCAGCGAATGGGCGACTTTGGCCTGACTAGGACAAGTTCCTCAAACCATATGATTGTGGTAAGTTGCTGAACCCAAATACGTGGTAAGTTTGATGAACAGTAGGTATGGATAGAGTTAAGTAGCAAGATTAAAGCTATACTAGATATAGTTATTAAGCTGGAAAAGAATGTGGAGAAAAAAATTTGAGGTGTTTTGAGGTTTTAGGATATTCCAAATCTTCTAGCTATGCTAGACTTTGAAATTCTTAAAATCGTGCCAAATTCGCACTTTTGTGCTTTTGAAAAGACAAATTTATTTTTTGAAATCATTAATGCATTTAGTGCAGAGATGATAAACGACGGAGTCATCAATTGCAGAGTAACCTAGTGTTGGATGTTTAAAGCCACCTATGGTATGCTGTAGTATGACAAAGTCATAAAATGATTCTTAGTATTTTGAAACGTTTAAAGAAGAGTCTATGCTAATTGTTTCGGCAAGACAAATTGATTTGAAAATATCAAAATGTATTTATAAAATCATCACACGCCATTAAAGCCATGGTGCAGAGATGAAAAAGACGGAATCCTCAACGCACTGTTGCAACGGTGCGGTATCATGAAGTCCTATAAATGAATTTTTGTTACTTTAACTAATCTGAAATGATTTTTGAGTCGTAATATACGAACAGTTCAATGATGTGAGTCTATGTCATTTATTTTGACTGGACACTTTTTGGTCAGAAATGACTCGAGTTTTATTTTCCAATCCAACTTATGCTGGAGCGGAATTTTGTAGTAAGTCTGAGGTGAACAACCCCGTAATGGGGGATATGTCAGAGCCATGAATAAAGAACCCGCGAGGGGGCGCCCAACAGTGGTGGCATGCTGATATGGGTTGGTAAATCCAAAGAGTTCGACCCCGTGAGAAGTCGTTGTGCACAACGCAGAAGTACGATAGGCTGATCACCTAGCGTACACCTATGGAATGTTTTCAGTCTTTGTGATTGATAAACACTCTGTTTATAAGTATTTACAGAGATAAATACTATTTATTCGGAATTCAGTTAATTCCATGTTCACAGTCTTGATGACTCCTCAGCATAGTATGAAAGTTTTAATGAATATTTTGATTTTCAATTTATTCTTCTGTAAGATATTGATTTTCAATTTATTCTTCTGCAAGATATTCCATTGTTCTGGAATTATGAGTTTAGAAATATGAACTTCCTAGAAAAGGGTGGTCATAGAATTTGATGAGTAAAGAGTTATACTCAGAGATGAAAATTGGTAGAAATGTGTATGAGATAATTTCGGGGACGAAATTTTTAGAAGAAGGGGTGAATGTAATATCCCGGATATTTAAATGAATTAGAAATAAAATATTTAATATTTAATAAAGGTTGGAGTTTGATAACCTAGTAGTGATAGATAAATAGAGGTCCAAATTAAATTTATCGGACTAACTTAGATATGGTGATATCAAAATTTTTTTTTAGTTAGCAAGTACAGTGATAATTCAATGAACTTGGCTAATAGCAAGTCTAATTAGATTAAGATAATTTAATTAGCGGAGTTATGTAATTATGCGACGTGGTTGCGTGTAAATTAAATATGTATTTATATGAATATATATATATATGTGTGCATATTTAGTAACATAATTTAATGATTAATTAAATTGTGATAATTAGATAGATTAATATTAAATTAATCTGAATTGAATTAAAAGGTTAATTGTGGAATTAATTTAGTTATTATATTGATTATACTCATTAATCAATATTTATGTAAATTATTGATAAATTATTTGTGAGGAATAATTATGTAATTTATATAATTATAAATTATATAAAGTAGTTGGATTAATTAAGGGAGAATAGTAATTATATATATTGTACAAATATTTAATTTTATATATATGTACATATATATAAAGGGATTAAATCAATTGAGTAATTTTAAATAGTAATTGAATATATTAAATGAATATATTTTATAATTAAATAAATCATTGTAAATGATTTATGAGAGTAAGAAATTTAATTATACAATTATTTGTGTAATATTAATTAAATAATTAAATAAATTATTTAAATAAGAAATTGAGTAAATATATTATTATTTTAATGTATTTTCGGGTAAATGGAATTATTTCCATAATTGATGAAAAATGAATTATTTAATGTAAATGTATGAAATAATTTAATTTATGGCCTAAATAATATATATTAACTTATATATTGTATTTATTTTAATTTCATAATTTATTGTGAAATTGTTTTGAGGTAAAGTAATGTGTATAAATAATATATATAGATTATATATATTATTATTAGCAAACACACTCTAAAGTTTTAATATCAAAATAATTGATAAGTTGTCTTTAATTAAATATTCAATGAAATTGAATATAATGAGTGAATTAAATTTTATAAATTAATTAATATGATAATTAATTAATTTAAATAATGTAAAATATTAATAATAATATTTATTAGTCCATTTTGTAATTTAATATTAATGGGTTAGAGTATTTAATTAATTCATCAATTCAATTATTACTTAATTATGAATTGGATAATTAATGTGTAACAAAATTAATAATTAATCATTTGGGTTATAATTAAATAGCCCAATGATAAATTAAATGGACTTGACAATTTAGTAGCCCAAACAATTTAATTAGAGCCCAATTGGTATTTTTAAATAAAGCCCAAAGCTTGGCCCACTTGAAAAATACTTTATAAAACTTATTAATTAATTAAAAAGTAGCAAGTGACCATTAATTTGGGACAAGGAAGTGGTATCAGCCGACAAGGAGGAAGGAAAAAGTTAGTGGATTGGTTTTATTCCTTTTATTTTTCATTTAATTAAATAATGGTTGCTTGTATTGATTTTTTTTTGTACATGGACCATGCCTCTTCCACCAACTAAGGCATGGGTTAGTTTTTCTTGTGCTAGTATCCTTGCTAGACTCTTGATTGCTAGAATAGATAGATATATTTTATATCTATAGAAAATGCAAGAATACTTGCATTTGGAGGCTAAAAGATTTAGTCATTTTATCATCTTCATTTTTCAAGCTAAAGAGAGCTAGAGAACATTTGAGAGGTGAGAAAATATTTGAGAGCAAGGATAATGAAGGAGAAGGAGTTCTTGGGTTATATCTTCAAGATTCACAACCATTTTTGGAAGAAAAAGGAGAATAACCATTAAATCAAGGTAATAGTTATTTAAATTTAATTTTTGTTTTTAAATTAAATAAACTAACATATGAGTATAAATATGTTAATATAGTTATTAATGTGTGATAGTAATATTTATGTCATGCTTGAGTTTAATATACTTGGTTTGTGTTTTGGTATAATTTATATGCTAAAAACATGTGATTTGTGGTGTTAAATCAAGTCTCAAGGTAATGACAAGAAATTAATTTTTATAAAATTTAGATTTAATGTCATAATATAATAGAACATTAAATCATGAGAAAAATAAAGTTTGAATCACTCAAAATGGAGTTATACATAAAAAGTTATGATTGGTGGTAGTTTATGTGATGTAAAAATTTTTATAAAATTTTTTATATTAAATCATGAAAAAAATTAAATTTTCATGTTATAAATTGTTGTTAAGTTATTGGTAATTTTTTTGGATTTTTATTGAGGAGTTAAAGTTTATTTGAAGGTATAAATTTTATTAAGATGTGTATTAAAAAGCACTGTTCACCTTCTGCGAGTGGAAAAAAAAAAGGGCTGGCCGCGCAATGCGCGCCAGCCAATTTTCTGAAAAAACGCGGAGCCAAACGACGCCGTTTGGCGTAAGAAAATTTTACTCCGCGCGCAATGCGCGGAGGCCAATTCCTGTTCTCACAAAACGGCACCGTTTTGGTCCGTTTATTTGGTACGCGCGCCATGCGCGGTAATAAATTTCCGACGAAATTACCAGATTGCCCCTCCGGTCTTTTTCTGCGTAATTACGAAATTGCCCTCGTATCAGTTTTTCGACTTAATTACAGAATTGCCATTCTGGATAATTTTAATTAATTTAAATGTTTAAAAATTAATTTAAAATTATAACAAAAATAATAATAATACAAAAATGATATTTAGGTATATAATATTATATTTTTCAAATATAATAAGTATTTAGGATTAATATTTAAATGTTGTAAATATTAATCTAGTTATTTTAATATTATATTTTTTTCAAATATAATAAGTATTTAGGATTAATATTTAAATGTTGTAAATATTAATCTAGTTAATTTAATATTATATTTTCAAATATAATAAGTATTTAGGATTAATATTTAAATGTTGTAAATATTAATCTAGTTAGTTAATATTATATTTTTTTTAAATATAATAGGTATTTAGGATTAATATTTAAAAGTTGTAAATATTAATCTAGTTAGTTTAATATTATATTTTTTTCAAATATAATAAGTATTTAGGATTAATATTTAAATGTTGTAAATATTAATCTAGTTAGTTTAATATTATATTTTTCAAATATAATAAGTATTTAGGATTAATATTTAAATGTTGTAAATATTAATCTAGTTAATATTATATCTTCTGAATTTATGATTAAACTAATTATTATTTAATTAATATTAAATAATAAACAAGGATGATAAATTAATTAATTATTATTTAATTACTATTAAATAATAATTAAAGACAACTAAGATTGAGTATTTAATTATTTATTATTTGATTAACTTTAAATAATAAATAAATCTAGTAAGTTATTATTTATTATTAAATAATAACTAAAGGTATTTAATTACTTACTATTTAATTAATGTTAAATAGTAATTAAATGGAATAAAGAAAATGTCTTTTAACTCTTTTGTTTAAACAATTATAATAAATTGTTTAATAGTTTAATAAGTGTTTAACACTTAAGAAAATTATTTTCTAACTTATTAAATTATTAACCTAATTTGATTGAGAGTCTATAAGGTTAATAATATTGTTTTGACTGATGTAAATTATGTGTTAGTACTTATGTGATAAATAAGTTCCTTAGTGAGCGTATAGTTGTGCAAATACGTTGTACTAATTATTAGACCAACTTTATTAATGTTAGGTCTTTCAAAGCCAGTTAGTTAAAGCTAGACATTTATTGTAGCTGAGCAGACAGGCAAGTTTCCTATCTTCAAACTTTACTTTGTGCAAGTTTCCTAAACCCTACTCAATTTATATTCGAGCAGGATATATTATTTTATTGTTCAAGTCCCTAACTCAAATTCAAGTTATTACGTTTCAAGCATGCTATGGTTTAATTCTGTATAATTATTCCACATCTTTAAATTGTTGATTCGCACATAGTGCTTGTTGCATGTGTTCATCAGGTATGAAAGGCTGATCACCTTCATTACCATAAGGTTCAGTTAAAATTGTTCATGGTCATTATTGACACTCAACATTACTTGATTCAGTCATTCAATTATTGAAATTATGATTCGTACTCTTTCACAATTATTATATTGTTGAAAATCCGAAAGCTTGTTCTTTCTTTCAATCATGATATATCGTTATTGTATTTAAACTTGCTGAGCAAAGTCGTTGCTCACTCTTGCTATATCATGATAACAAATTTCAGAATAATACGAATGTCCGAGGAGAGACGGAGACAGACGCAAAAGACAAGATTATAGTGTTATTCATTATAACTAAATTGTTATATGATGTAAGTAATTTTGTAAACCCTTTTATGAATCTAAAGGTATATATGTAAGTTAAGGTTAGAAACATTGGGAAATGTTGTAGAATAAACAATTTATGTTTATATATTCCGCATTAGTTATAGAACATGTATGAAGATGATGTATCGTGACGTACCAAGTCTAGGGTTTAAGGAACCCGGATTTGGGGTCGTCACAATAATAATAATAATAATAGTAATAGTAATAATAATAGTAATAGTTAATATAATAATAGTAGTAGTAATAATAATAATAATAATAATAATAATAACAGTAATACTAATAACAGTAATACTAATAATAATAATAATAATAATAATAACAATAATATTAATAGTTGTTATGTCTGAGTCTTTAGGTAATATAGGCTGCAAAGAATATATAGATGTAATTGTTATGTAATTGTTATGTAATGTAGTATTTTAATCTATTTTTTCGTTATACCGTGCCTTCAGGCACGGGCAATTACTAGTAATTTTATATAAAAGATACTTTTATTTATATACAATAATTTAGTATATAATACAATATTTTATTTATCATATTAGAAAATTTAGACTTTATAGAGGTTTATTATTCATGTATGTTTAATATCATTTTGAGTTTTTTTTAGGTAAAAATATAGGTACACAGCTATGTACCTACACGGTAGGCCTTTAACGACGGTTTGAATGGTTATGGCGACAGTACTATTAAGAAAATTGTCGCCATAGAAATTAAAACCGTCGCCAAAAGTTTACCGTGTAGGTACACAGCTGTGTACCTACATATACCCATTTTTTTTTATTAATATTTTGGTTTTAAGTTATCTTGAGAAAAAATTTAAAGTCATATTTGTAATAACCATAAGTATTTGTTAAAATTTGAGTAGTAGAACTCTGTAGTATAGGATATTGTATTTGATTGTTTGGTAATTAATGATTTACTTTTATATTTAATTATTCATTTGTTTTTTGTTCAAATCGCCTAAAACGACTGATTTAACCGATAACTAAATAGGTCGATAACCGACTACAGAGTAAAAGTTTGAATGATTTTGATTTTTAACTTTTTATAGCTGCTTTAAATAGTTCGATTATTTTTTAAAATATAAAATCGACTAAACCTACCGTTATGTACTCCTAGACGGGATATTGTTTTCTGGTTTGGATTGAGTTTGGGGTATAGCTCCATGTTGGCGGGAGCGGGTATGGGAAGGGGTCCCGTAGAACGTACTCGTCCCGTTGCAAGGTCTATATGACTTTTACGTAATTATGTCTGGTATTATGCGCACTTATCAATTGGACCATTGCACATTAACCATCCTACAACTTCACCCAAAAAATTCAAATTCATAATGGTGCTTTTTAGTTTTTACAATTAATTCTACGAAGTCTCATAATTAACCTAATCTTCTTAATTATCTTGCATGGAGCCTATTTATTACGAAGCGCAACAACTTAAGTTGAATGTTTATACAATTTAAGCATTAGATTAATAAATAAAGTCGTTGATAGCAATGGAAACAGTAATTAAGAGTTTTTAAATTTGTGTGTTTCGAAGTGAGGGCCATTTTTTCTTTTTTCCTAATTTTATTTTCTTTTTTAAGTGTATTATAATACAAGATTCCTTTCTAATTACGAAAGAATAAATTTACTCACATTTCAAAATAGGGGAGAACTTGCAGATTGATGCGAATACAAAAAGTATTCGCATTCACATGTGTGAATATTATATTTAAAAATTACACTGCACAGCACCGCACAACGTATGCAAATGCGGTGCAGATATGATTACAAATGTTGTACAAGAACTTTTATATTTTTCAAAAATAAATAATTATTAAAATTTGATCCATCAAGATAACAAATAAAAATACAATGCCATAATTGTAGTTGTTGTTAAAGGAGGTCAACAACAAATAAATTTGGTAATTTATCACAATTACCATATATAATAAAATATTACACAACTTTAGTCAACTAGTAAAATCCGATAAGAAATTTAAGAAATGTGACATTAACTTTTAAACCACAAAAATAATAAAGAAAAAATTTCGACAAAAACAGTAAAGAAAAAGTTTCGACAAAAACAATCAAGTTATTGAAATTCAAATCATATACACATTATAAGGATATGATTTTCGAATAGTTTATCTAGTAATTAGTCAATTAATTAATGTATAAACCATAAAACCAATGCAAATAACGCCTAACTTTACAGTGGACATGAGTGTTTATATTGTGTATTATTCTAATTCCTGTGATGTAGTTAACACCTTGATTTATATTTTAGGATATCTAAAATAATTTATAACTTATTCATGTGTTGTAGTTTTTGACATTGTGAGTTGTGACCGACAAAAGAGTTAGATTTGAATTTTAAGATTTCTAAATATGTAAAGAAAAACAACATCGTTTTATTTTATATTGTATTATGTACAGATGCAATGTGGCTGCGGTTACGAATGTGATTACAAATGCAGATTCTTACTCTCTCCTACTTCAACCTCCACCACGCCACACCGCTACTAATATCAGTCATAAACCCAAACCTACCATTTCTTCTCATCCATCCACAACAGCTACGAATCAATACTTTATCGGAACGAAACTAACAATGTCGTTTTGAATATGATGATTGATGGTAAGGGTATTGATTTGCAGTTGAGGAAAGGTAATAGGTTGAAGGTCAATGGAAGAAGAACAGGGGGAAATGAAGAGATTAGTTGTAAACGAAAACTAGAGATTAGATTTAATTATATTATTTGACACCAAAACAACATTGTTTATACCGTTTCGGGAATTAAGGTATGTGTTTTGAAGTTCGTATAGATAAGCCCCTTACAAAATTTTGTGTGGATTGGCAATCTAAACAGATTAGAAGTTGATGCAAAGCTTAATGGAGTTGAAATTAAAAGATATAAAGAAAACAAGACTACATGGATGAACCTCCAATTTTTAAATTACATGCTTCCCTCCCAAGTCTGAGGTTCACATCAAATGAGTTAATTGAAGGCGTTCAGATAGTGATAGCCAATTAAATCAAAAATGAATGGGGCACGCAATAAGATGTGATCAAGTTAATAGCATGACATCAGATAGTGGTTTAACACGCGTCCTTAAAGTAGACCCATGTTCGTATGCACAGGCGTCAATAGAAAATGAGGTAGTGGGCAGAATTTTAGGAAAACATGGCTAAGTGGATGGCTAAGGCAGTGCAGTAACCGTGTGACGGCTTTATAAATAGTGATCAATTATTTTGTGCAAACACACACTCTAGTCTAGAACACCAATTTTTTCATTTTTCTTAGAAATTTTAGCTTAGTTTTATAACAATTAACTTGTTACGCCAACTTTTGACTTAGTTATTTATTGTAATAGTTAGTTTTTATTGAATTTGCAATTTGTTACGTCTATTTAGACTTAGTTGGACATTCGATCTAGTTACGAGTTTACTTCCAGACCGGTATACGGTGTTGTTGATTTCTTTGCACTTTACCAACAATGTATTTGATTTGAGTTGTAAAGTTTGTAACATATCCATCAATTTTATCCAAATTTTTACTTAACTGTCTGTTTCTAGTAATTAATTTTTTGCATGTATTTGTGTATGCGTGAGACTGATATTTACTAGGCAAACATATATTTCAGTTTAATTTGGTTTATAATTGTGCTTATCATATCTTTTAGTTATCTCAATTGATTTGCAAGTTTAGTTGAAATCGATTATTAAATCAATGGATTAAGATAATTTAACTGATAATAGTTCAATTTGATATTTATAGTTTAACTTAACTCTAACTATAAGTCAACAAGCAGATTAAATAAAGTCAGTTTGTCTTGAAAATCATTTGTCTAACATTGAATTTTCTTAGTCAAAGGTAAAAAGGCCTATCAAAGAAGTAATTTTTTTCCCTCTTTAATCATCTCACCAATTTTGGCTAAGCAGTTGGCCGATATTAAAAGACAATGTTAACTGAATAAAATATTACCAGTTAGACAAAACACTATCTTACATCGAATTCAGCGAACTCTGACATGCCTGCACATAAAATTATTCAGGCACAATAACTATAAATTTTCATGTACCATAATTAGTCAAGAATTTGAAGAAAAAAATGGGTTTGGTGGGGGGGGGGGGGGGACCTCGACGGAATTTGGGCACCTAGTTTGCCTCTGTTTTACTCCACCTTTTTTTATTTGACTTTGTTTCTATTTAATTTGTAAAATCCTAAATTTAAACTATAATGTGCATTTATTTATTTATTTTGGAAAAAAAAATTGTATTTAATAATACTTTTAATTAGTTTTTCGTCTTAATTATTTTATTAATGAAAATTAAATAAATTTACTTCTATTTGTATTTTATAATTTGGTTAAGAAGTTTTATAATATGAAACTCTTTTTTTCTTTTTTGGAATTGATGGGATACAATAGAAAATTTGGATATAATTGATGAATATGTTACAAACCATTTGGATATAATTTTACATATAGCAAAGCTCTTTTTCAATTTTGTTATGAGTAATGACCGATACAATGATGAGTACAATGACCCAATATAAAAATAGTGGGACCCGCAATATAAAAATGGTAGGTCCCACCATTTTTACACTGAGCAAGTTCTGCAGCTATAATAAATTAAGGTCTGACGAATCAGCAGCAAGACAAACACTGGTAGACTTGGCAATTTTGGCCCAGACCTACGGGCCGGCCCGGCCAGCCAAAAAACGGACTTTGGGCCTTCAAAATGTAGTCCAAGAAAAACTGGGTCGTTTTTTGCCCTGCTTGGCCCGCAGGCTAATATATATATATATATATATATATATATATATATATATATATATATATATATTAGTATTACTAGACATTGTTGACAAAAAAATAACTTAGAAATTGAATCAAATAGAGAATTATGAAGAATATAAAAATAAATTTTATCATGTGATCTTAAATAATAATACGTATTATGAATAAGATATATATATCACATTTAGTCTTCTTTCTTTTATTCTTTTACTCTCTTATATTTAATAATTAATATTATATACATTTATCAATTAATTAATCACAAGATTAGTTATATTTTAATATATAAGAGTACAAAATATCTATAAAATTATTGATTATTTTATTTTATTTTATTTATTAATAATATTAAATGATTATGTAAAAATTATGTGTCATAATTGTAAATAATTAATGTTAGTATTTATTTTAAATTATAAGTTATAATAAAAAAAAATTTAAAAAATACTCAAATAACCCGCGGGCGAGGTCGACCTGAACAAGCCACGGTCTTAACTTTTTCAATATGCAAAAAATTAAAATATTTTTTACTCGACCCATTTTAACCCCAATTCACCAAAAACCCGGCCCGTTTAAGCCGGCCACTCGCACCAATCTACTCTGGCTTTGATTTGTTACTGATCATGACACTTAGTATACATTTTTTGCAGCTCCAATTATTTATTAATTATTAGTCTGGCAAACATAGTTCCGGTTGCTCTTTACATATTCATAATAATACTACTGTATACCCCCGTTGGTAAGGAAATAAATATCATTATTATAACTATGTCACGCTATGTGACAAGCTTTTTGCTGCTGTTTTTTAATATAGAAAAACTAGATTAATTAACCAGAATTTGAAACCACCGCCCTAAACAAGCTGATGCATGCTCCCCTCAAAGTTTGTAGATATCGTTCTTTAATTTATTTATTTATTGGTCACAATATATTAATTAATTTCGTTTGACAATTTTCTTCAAACTGTCCGTTCAATTTGAGTGAAAATGAACCATTACCGACTGTAAATTAACTTTGAAATAATTAAATTAATTATTAAATTTATACATTTTTAAGTAAAAATTGTTGGCGTATAACGTTGTTCAATCTCATAATTTGCATTATCATATATTTCTCTGGTACAATTGAATACTCAGTCCTACCCCACGTAAAATCATAAACAACGACTTACTGTAAGATAAGTGATTGATTCTAAAGCACCAACAAATTGCTTGATTACATACATCCATTATCCATGCGGTCATATATTCCAAAAGCAAAAGCAAAACCCAGAAAAAAGTAACGGGGCAGCTGATCAATCTTTAATTCTTTTGTTTTTTGTAATATTTTAAAATAATAAATACTAAAATAATAATTGCTCTCTTTTTATTTATTTTAATTTTTACGTTTAGGAGACATGAGAAACTTTGTCTACTAAAAGAAGAATGTCACTTATTTAAAAGGAAAAAAAAAATAGATGAGGACATTTTGCTGATGAGATCTCTCGTCTTCGTAATTTTCTCTTACATTAAGTTGGTGGTTGTAGATAATATAAAAGAATTAAGTATAGACGTATAATTTTGAAGCACAATTTTAAATATTGGGTCTAACACAAAAAATTATTTTAAATTTTATTTTTTAATAATTAATATATATGTAGTGTTTAAAATAATATTTAATCGAAAAGTGTGTAAAATTATTCATAATAAAATATTCAAAATACTGAATTAATTTAGAAATCAATCAATCACTAAAAAGTAAAAGGATCGATATGAAAGCATGGCATTCCTTATTATAAATATTCTTTTACCACTACTACTAATATAATTTGCCTTTTGATCGATCTACTTTTTTTACGTGCTTTTTCTTTTGTTCACATATATGCCTTTTTAGTTACAGTGACGTCATAAATATAATACTATCACTTCTCTATATTTTCATACCTCTTACCGTTAACTATGCATATATGAATGTACTCCGCTCATCTCTTAATAAGAGCTCTACTTTTTTCTTTTAATGCTTATATTTTAAATAAATTTACCGATTGCGTATTTACAAGTTAATAAAAAATTCAGTATTTGCTAAAATTAAGTTGGTAATGATTTTTGTTAAGACATATTTATAACAATATACCGTCTGTTATTGGAAGCTAAAATTTCATTTTTAGACGCGGACAAAGAAAAGAAGAGGAGTCACGATTTCGGAAAGAAAGAGTTGAAATTTTGGCAAATTAATATTATAATTATTCCATCTGTTCCTTAAATTCACATCTTTTGTTCCCTTAAAAGAAGAAAGAATGAAGAAGATTTCTTGTTCCATAAAGTTTGGTATCAAAATTGCATGAAGAAATGCATGCACATATGTTCCATGTTAACAAAATCTTAAGTTTGACAATAAACTTGTACTGGGCTTCAGACAAAATAGGTAAAGATGTAGCGGTAAAATTAGAAAAATAAAATAAAATGAGGATGATTGACACCATTTAATTCTGCCAAACAATAATAATAAAAAGCTGTACATGTTTTATTAATTCAATGTCATTATTCCATTCCATCGGACACAAATGCTTTTATTTAAGTGAAAAGCGAACTCCAGACGCTCTGAATCCGTCACAATTTTATTCATTATCGACATATTTAGACTAACTTCTAGAGGTTGGTTCAGTGGTCAAGAAGGTTTACTTCTAAAGGTTGACTTATGGAAAGAATTCTCTTGAATGCATGGACTAATGTGGGAGGTGCAACTTTAAAATTGCATAAAAAGATATTTAGTCTTGATTGACGTTTAACTTGACAAAATAATACTTTTACCGTTCAACTCAAGTTTGGGCTGTGTGGGCCTAGATTTGGGGGCGTCACAGTTGGTATCAGAACTTAGGGATATGGTCTTTAATGGAGATCTGGGGTTAGAACTAGGAGGGGAGAGACGAATAGAATCAATCACTAGTGTGTCCTACCTAAATTAGATTTTGTTATCTAATGAATCGATTTAAATGTAGGAACATGAAGAGATGAGTCAGTTTGTTTGAACTAACAATTATTTTGTGACTACAGTTGAATATGACATATGAAAATCAGGAAATTAACAATGGAGTGCCCGAAACAAATGTTCCTGCGAATCAAGAGACGACGAATAATCTTCCTACAAACTCAGAGTTGAATCTTTTGCCTAAGGCAAAATTTATGTGTGTTCTATCCAGTAAGGATGAAGGTGAAAGCTCTACTGTAGTCATTCCAGATCCTTTCTTAGAAGCAATTAAAGGATGTAATGAACTTGCAAAAATTATTGTCTTTAATATGCTCACTAATTGGAAGGATCATATCACTTGGTTATGCTCGATAACAAAGGATCAGAATATATGGACTTTTCATATCAGTCTTTGGGATTTATGGTGTTCCAGCTATGATTTTCAAGATTATTTAAAAATGATGTTTCTATACTTTTGGGCATTACAATTTAGAGGAATTCAGGTTAAGTTAGTCGCTATCATGGAAACTGCAGTCTATCGAAAATACTATTCTTATAGAAATCATTGGTACGTTACTACTGATGAAGTTGAGGAATCCGAGAAACAATTCGTTAGAGAATTATTTAGTGGTATTCCTATGGTTGAAATACGTGAAGATCTGAATGAAGTACTCGGGATTCGATTTAACGATAACAGTCAAGAACCGAATGAAGTGATAACCGGTAAGCTATTTATAAATTCTTGTGAAGTTTATGCCATGTTAGATACTTGCTCTACCCATTCTTTTATCTCACATACGTGTGCTCAACGTTTAAATTTGACTTCTGAAAACTTTGACTTTGACTTATCAGTTGAAACCTCATTGGGAGAAATATCTATCACATCTACTATCTATAAATCTTGCCTAGTTCAAATCAACAACCTCACATTACATGTTGACCTTATTTCTTTGGAGATGCATGAATTTGATGTGATTTTAGGAATTGATTGGTTGACTACCCATCATGCAAAAATTGATTGTTTTCATAAGATTATTAGTTTTCATATTCCTAATCAACCTGTCATGCAAGTTCAAGCAACTAAACCATTGAAATCTATAACTGTTATTTCTAGCCATAAAGCCATTCGTTGATTGAAAAACGGATGTCAAGCCTTTTTAGCTCATGTCACTGATTTGAACAAAAATACGTCAAACTTGAATGATATTCTCATTGTTAATGAGTTTTCTGACGTTTTTCCTGAGGAACTTCCCAGTTTACCCAAAACCGTGAAATTGAATTTTGTATTGATCTTGAACTCGGTACCAAGCCCATTTTCAAAGCCTCATACCGAATGGCTCCCATAGAATGCCAAGAGTTAAAAGTTTAATTATTAGATATTGGTATCATTTGTTCTAGTACAAAACTTATATCGAGCGAGGAATGTGAGAAGGGTTTTCAAGAACTCAGGAGGAGACTTGTTTCAGCTCCTGTTCTGACCATACCATCGGGATCAGGAGAATTCGTCATATTTAGCGATGCTTCAGACAAAGGTCTAGGCTGTGTCCTTATGCAACATGGAAAGGTGAGAAAAATTATCCTACTCATGATCTAGAGTTGGCAGCAGTCGTTTTCGCGTTGAAGATCTGGAGACACTACTTGTACGGAGAAAAAGTGGATATCTATACGGATCATAAAAGTCTCAAGTATTTCTTCACCCAGAAGGAACTCAACATGCGACAACGACGTTGGTTTGAGCTGTTGAAAGATTATGACCACACAATCCAGTATCACCCGGGAAAGGCGAACGTTGTAGCTGACGCTTTGAGCAGAAGATATTATGCGAGTACAAGTGCACTGCTGACAACACAAAAGCGTATTTTGTACGACTTACAAAAGATGGGGATAGAGCGAAAAACACCAATGACCCACTTAAAGATTGCGCACGTACGAGTAGAACCAGCTTTAATCGATAAAATTAAAGCTGCTCAAGCAACTGATCCAGAGTTGATGAATATGATGAAGAAAGTGTTATTCCTGAGGCAAGAATCGACGAGAAAGGAATACTTCGAGTTAACTCTCGACTCTGTGTTCCTAACGATCCTGAATTGAAGTATAAAATCATGATGGATGCACACAACACGTCGTTTGCAATCCACCCAGGAAGTACCAATGTAAGACCCCGAATTTTATGAAATATAAAATTTAATTTTTCTTCATATATATTTTTTCATGAAACAGTAAGTGGTTAAATTGACGAAATTGAAAGTTAAGGATGTTATGTGCAAATTTTATTTTGTCGGACAATATTCTTTTTGTCGGGGAATATTCGTTTTGTCGGGGAATATTCGGGCCGTACGACGGCGCCGAAATAACTAATTATTGGTGGAGCCCACAACGGAATAATTGTCGGATATAGAAAACGACAGAAGTAACCTTTTTAAATAAAAATAGTCAACGGTGTTAACTGTTAAAATACCGGTGATAAAAGAATAGTAGCATACGGTAATTTATGGTATTTTATTGTGGCACACGGTATTCTTCAGTAGCACACGGTATTGCACAGTGTCTCATATTATTGACACCGTAACTGTTACGCATCATTTCATCAATAATTGTCACTGCATAATATTTTATATTATCAATTCAATTATTGTTGCTACACAGTATTTTGCATTATTGATTCAATAATTGTCATTACACTGTATTTCATATCATCGAGTCAATAATTGTTGGTGTACTGTAGTTTAAAATTATTGAACCTAATAATTGTCACAGTTGCAAATATACTGTAATTTATATTATTAAATTAATAATAATCTGTAACGTGTTTATTACATTATTGTTGTAGCATTATTTTATTTTATATGTTGGACCCACAGGAAAAATAAAAATTTTTATTTTTCAAAAGTTACTATTCACTCCCGGAATTTACTATTCATTCCCGGAAAAGTTACTATTCACTGACGGAAGTCACTGTTCATCTCGGGGGAAGTTACTGTTCATCTACCGACAAAAGTTACTGTTCATTACTGTTCACTTTTTGAAAATTTTAAAGTTACTGTGCAAAGTTACTGTGCAAGTATTGAAAATTTTTAAAAACGTTTGCGCAGCCTCTGCTGAATTTTTTTTTTTTTTTAGTTCACCTACCACACATAGTAACCTCTTTTCTCCTATAAATAGCTTGCTCAGCTTAATAGAAAAATCACACCTAAAACATAAAATTTTTCTATAAGAATTTTATGAGTTTTCTCTGATAATAGTAAGGCTATTTTGAGTGTTTGAAAGCCAAAAGGAGTGCAGGAATTTTTCAAGTAAGTCTTTTATTAAAGAGTAGTAATTTTATAAATTCCTATTTTTCACGGTATTCACAAATCTTCCTTTAGAAGACTCTTCTTTGAGAAGATTCATTTTTAAAAGCTTTCTTTGGAAGATTTATTTTGGAATATTATTTTTAAAACTATTTTAAAGTTGGTATTTTATACTACAAAAATTATGTTAAATATATATAATTTTGATAGTTCATAATATATGAGTTATCATACACCTTGAAGTTTACATGTTGTAATTACTAATTTTATTATAAATATATAGGTTGATCAATCTCATTTAAATCAATATCCAGTCACGTGTTAAGGTAAGAAATGTCATTTTTTTTTCACTCTTAAACTTACTACGGTAAGAAATGTCATTTTTTTTTCACTCTTAAACTTACTACGGTAAGAA
Organism: Hedera helix; assembly: GCA_947179155.2. Classification (NCBI taxonomy): domain Eukaryota; kingdom Viridiplantae; phylum Streptophyta; class Magnoliopsida; order Apiales; family Araliaceae; genus Hedera; species Hedera helix. The sequence continues at coordinate 36,150,953 of OX359270.1, read as the reverse complement.
ATGTCATTTTTTTTTCACTCTTAAACTTACTACGGTAAGAAATGTCATTTTTTTTCACTCTTAAACTTACGACGGTAAGAAATGTCATTTTTTTTACACTCTTGAATTTGCTACGGTAAGGGATATTATTTTCTTTCATACTCCTGAACCGAAACTTATTATGGAACTATTGCTTCTATAATTCCTGAAAATATTATATGTTCCATAATAGTTGAACTTTATTATTTCAACTGAACCTTCCTATTTTCTGAATCTTTCTATTGAACTGTAACCGTTATTCTGAACTGAGAATCTTGAATAACATTTTTAAATTTCACTCCACATCATGTTGACAATTTGGACATTATTTGAATCTGCCCAAAGTAAACTTCCAATACTTATTGTTTATCCTGTTTCTTCTGTTCATCAATTGTATCACTATTATTTGTATTAATCATAAAGAATCAAGCTGTTGTGAATATCTGTGGCCGGGGGCACAGATGTGATATATTTGTTGAACAGATGATAGGTTAAAGGCGATATAATAGGTTAAAGGCGATACATCTGTTCGGTGTCTTTTATGACACGCGGTGAAAGTTCTCTTTGGCCCGTAGTGCATAGATGAACTGTTGTTTGGTATGATTATGACCAAAGGCTGAATCTGGTATAATCATGACCGTTGGTGTTATATTGAAAGTTCTCTTTGGCCCGTAGTGCATAGATGAACTGTTGTTTGGTATGATTATGACCAAAGGCTGAATCTGATATAATCATGACCGTTGGTGTTATATTGAAAGTTCTCTTTGGCCCGTAATGCATAGATGAACTGTTGTTTGGTATGATTATGACCAAAGGCTGAATCTGGTATAATCATGACCGCTGGTGCTATATTGAATATCTTTGGCCCGTAGTGCAAAGATGAACTGTTGATTTGCATGATTATGACCAGGAACTGTGAATTTTTATTATCATGACTAATGGTATTTCAGATGATAAAAGTCGATGATGTTTTTACTAAAAAGAAAAGCGAGTGGATATTATATCTGCATTATTCTTCTAATAGATTACTCATTCCGCTGCTATTATTGTTCTGAACATTGTTCAAGAATTTAATTGAAGTTTTTGATATACACCTTGTATTCTGTTGTATTCTATCAAGAACTCACCTGTTGAAGGATAATGATAATTTATTCGTCATTATCTTAGTCATGATATTTCTTACTGGGCTATTTGAGCTCACCCTTTTGTTCCATTATTTTTCAACAGGATATGAGAACGTAGCTGGGTCTAGCCGGGGAATGGAGTGAGAGTCCGAGGGATATCTATTATAGTCTTCACGTGTTGTAAAATAGTGTGGCAATAATAGTGAAAACTTAGTTGTGTATTATTGCTGTACGTTGTGCTTTGTTGTAATAATTTTGTTGTAGTCTTTTGACGACTCAAGTTTGGGCTGTGTGGGCCTAGATTTGGGGGCGTCACAACCAAGATGTATCGAGATCTTCGACATACATTTTGGTGGAACAATATGAAAAGGGAGATTGCAGAATTTATCTCAAGGTGCCTAACTTGTCAACGTGTCAAGGCATAGCATCAAGTACCTAAGGGTCCATTACAACCACTTGAGGTTCCCGAATGGAAGTGGGAACACATCAATATGGATTTCGTGACGGGTCTTCCCAAAGTTTCTCAAGGCTTAGATGCAATTTGGGTCATCGTAGATAGATTGACCAAATCCGCTCATTTCTTGCCTATACGAGAAAACTTTTCACTTGAACGTCTTGCCGGTATGTACATAAATGAGATCGTGAGATTGCATGGCATGCCAGTTTCGATAGTATCTGATCGAGATCCTAGATTCACTTCACGCTTTTGGATCAGTCTACAAAAAGCTATGGGCACTGAACTACGTTTTAGTTCTGCATACCATCCTCAAACGGACGGACAATCGGAAAGGACGATCCAGACCCTCGAAGATCTTTTGAGACTTTGTGTATTAGACTTCAAAGGAAGTTGGGATAAGTACTTGTCATTGGTGGAATTTTCTTACAACAACAGTTACCAAGCAAGCATAGACATGGCTCCATTCGAGGCTTTGTATGAAAGGAAGTGTCGCTCTCCAGTATGTTGGAATGAGGTAGGAGAAGCAAAATTGTTGAGACCCGAGTTGGTACGCTTGACAACAGAAAAGATCCAAATGATCCGACAACGAATACAGACCGCACAAGAACGACAAAAGAGTTATGTTGATTTTCATCGGAGAGACGAAAGTTTCAACGTCGGAGATCATGTATTCTTACGTGTTTCTCCATGGAAAGGGGTTACGAGATTCGGAAAGAGAGGAAAGCTCAACCCTCGATTTATTGGCCCATTTGAAATCCTCGATCGAATAGGAACCGCAGCCTACAGACTAGCCCTACCACCAAGTATGTCTCGCATCCATAATTTTTTTCATATATCTATGTTACGTAAATATGTGAAGGACCCAAACCACGTCATTGAGTTAGAACCAGACGTTATAGCAGAGGATTTAACGTACGAGGAGGTACCTGTTAAGATCCTAGATAAGAAGGAGCAGATCCTACGCTCAAAGGTTATACCTCAAGTTAAGGTTTTATGGAGGAACCAAGATACTGAGGAAATGACTTGGGAGCTAGAATCTAAAATGAAATCTATGTATCCTTATCTCTTCGATATGCCAGGTACGTCAATTTCGGGGACGAAATTTCATAAGGAGGGGATGTTGTAAGACCCCGAATTTTATGAAATATAAAATTTATTTTTTTCTTCATATATATTTTCATGAAACAGTAAGTGGTTAAATTGATAAAGTTAAAAGTTAAGGATGTTATGTATAAATTATATTATGTCGGACAATATTCTTTTGGTCGGGAAATATTCGTTCTGTCGGGGAATATTCGTACGACGGCGCCGTACGAACCAATCATAGGTGGACCCCACAAAGAATAAATGTCGGATATAGAAAATGACATAAACAATTTTTAATTGGTCAATGGTACTATTACTTTTAATTGTTAAAATATCCAGTGGTAAAAGAATAGTAATATACGGTATTACAAGTAACATACGGTATTGTACAGTAGCACACGGTATTGCACAGTAGCACACGGCATTGCACAGTGTTTCGTATTATTGAACTGATAAAGTGGTTATCGTACAATATTTGACTTTATTGTCACATCCACAATAATTCATATTATTAAATTGATAATTGTCACAGTAGCATATGCACAGTAATTCACATTATTGAATCAATAATTGTCATGACACAATAACGTATTCCTTCTTTTACATGCTTTCTGCATTATTGTTCTCTCTATTATGATGTTATTTAAACAGTTGTATTTTATTAATTAATTGACTTGATATCTAACTCAGAGAGTCAACTACACTGTATTTATAACAATTAGTCATAATAATGAATAAGTGTGAATTATTGTTGAATAATTGAATTGATAAAGTTATTTGTTTATAATATAAAGTTAGGTGATGTAAAATGAATGGTATAGATTAAAGATAATATAGAATTTGAAATGGATGATGTAGATTAAAAGATGATATTTAAATGAATGGTTTAGATAAAATGAATGGTATAGATTAAAGATAATATATAATTTGAAATGAATGGTGTAGTTTAAAGATGCTCTTTAAATGAATGGTTTAAATTAAAGAAATCTTAAAAGAGGAAATGAATGGTATGAATTAAACATTATCTTGAAATGAATGGTTTGGATTAAATTAGAAAATTTTGGTTATGATAAGATTTTTGGCTATAAATAGAGGACTTAACTTAATAAATTTTTCATAACATTCTTACATACATTTTCTTCCACTCTCTAAATACTTCTTTGTGTAAGTTCTCTCTAAGTGTTCTTAAGTCATTCCTAGTTTTGAAATCTTTTACATTCTTCTTTGAATTCCCGAGTGGAATTTTCTTATGTACAGTAACTCTTTCGAAAAATCATAGTAAATTCATTATTTGTCAGAATTTAATGAATTAAAAGTCTGTCTCTTCAGTTTTTCGTCCTCTACAACTTTGAAGAAGGAAGAAAAGTCATCTGAAGTCATCTTCATGCCTTAAAAAACTAAAAACCGTAACCTATTCTGATTTTCGTCACTATTTTCAGTCTTAGTTTTGAAAATTCATAACTCATTCATATTAACTCCGAATTGAGTGATTCTTGAGTCTATGCCGTCTATCTTTCCGAGAGTAACATTATTTTAAAAACATAAAGAGATTTTAAAAACTCTAGAAGACTCAAAAGTCAGATTCTTTACTGCTACAAACAATGAAGGATTTGTTCGGCTATAAACTTGTTTCACAATATCAAGGTAAGGAATATCATCTTCTTTCATATTCTATTATTCAAACTTACTACGGTGCGGATTATCGCCTGTTTGGTGAATGACTCTTCGTATTCAATTTTTATTAAATTGTGGGAATAACCTTACGGCGCGGATTACCGCCTGTTGGTGAATAACCTTTTGTATTCATTCCTTATTAATCTTTGAGAATAACCTTACGGTGCTGATTACCGCCTGGTTGGTGAATAACTCTTCGTATTCAAATTGATGGGAATAACCTTACGGCGCGGATTACCGCCTGTTGGTGAATAACCCTTTTTATTTGTCTCGTGTGGAAATAATTTGTCTACACGAATTATCACATGACACTTTTATTCCATATTCGTAAGTGATATCATTTTCCTTTATATCTTCCATTATTCAAACTTACTATGGTAAGAGATATTAATTTCCTTCACCTTTTGTTAATCAAACCTACTACGGTAAGAGATATTATTTTCTTTCATACACCTAAATCGAAACTTATTATGGAACTATTGCTTCTATAATTCCTGAAAATATTATATGTTCCATAATAGTTGAATTTCATTATTTCAACTGAACCTTCCTATTTTCTGAACATTTCTATTGAACTGTAATCGTTATTCTGAACTGTGGATCTTGAATATCATTTTTAAATTTTACTCCACATCATGTTGGCAATTTGGACATTATTTGAATCTACACAAAGTAAACTTCCGATACTTATTGTTTATCCTGTTCTTCTGTTCATCATTTGTATCGCTGTTATTTGTATTAATCATCAAGAATCAAGCTGTTGTGAATATCTGTGGCCGGGGGCACAGATGTGATATAATTGTTGAACAGATGATAGGTTAAAGGCGATATACTAGGTTAAAGGCGATTCATCTGTTCGGTGTCTTTTATAGCACGTGGTGAATGTTCTCTTTGGCCCGTAGTGCAAAGATGAACTGTTGTTTGATATGATTATGACCAAAGGCTGAATCTGGTATAATCATGACCGTTGGTGTTATATTGAATGTCTTTGGCCCGTAGTGCAAAGATGAACTGTTGATCTGCATGATTATGATCAGGAACTGTGAATTTGTATTATCTTGACTAATGATATTTCAGATGATAAAAGTTGATGATATTTTTACTAAAAAGAGAAGCGAGTGGACACTATAGTCTGCACTATTCTTCTAATAGATTGCTCATTCCGCTGCTATTATTAATCTGAACATTGTTTAAGAATTTAACTGCAGTTTTTGATACAAACCTTGTAGTCTATTGTATTCTATCAAGAACTCAACTGTTGAAGGCTAATGATAATTTACTTGTCATTATCTTAGTTATGATATTCTTTACTGGGCTATTTGAGCTCACCCTTTCTTTTGTTCCATTGTTTTTTCAGAAAATGAGAGAGTAGCCGGGTCTAGCAGGGGAATGGAGTGACGGTCCGAGTGATACCTATTGTAGTCTTTACATGTTGTATATAGTGTGACAATAATTGTGAAGACTTAGTTGTGTATTATTATACACTGTATTGTTGAACTTTGTTCTACCTTATAATAATTTTGTTGTAGTCTTTTGACAACTCAAGTTTAGACTGTGTGGGCCTAGATTTGGGGGCGTCACAATTATTCGGTTATTTTTTATTTATTATTCACCTCTAGTTCAAGCTACCCTATCGTGTACTCCCTCCGTCTAAATATTAGATTCATATTTTTTATGTTAGCTTATAAAATTTTATAGTTTAAAATTAATGTGATTTTAATATAAATAGCTATAATTTTTGTTAAACCAATTAAAAAAATATTATTAACTATCATATTCTCTTATATCAAATTTTAATATTAAAATTTTACAAATTGGCTTTTAAAATAATAGACAAGAAAATTCACATTGAGGCGACAACATATAATCTCGAATAAAATTTTTCTCCGTCACACATTCAACAGCAAAATCATTACTTTTAGTAACGAAACCAACAACACAATTATTATTTTAATAACTTATTTTTATTTTAATAATATCAGTCATCCCTATGGATTATAATTTTCAGAGAGATAATTTGAACCTTTTTTCTTCCTATGTTGCCTAAAAAGAATAAAGCATTACTAGTTATAGTATCTAACAAGATTTTTGTTCCACGCACAAGTTTGGTTTCGAAAATATGCACCATCGTGTCATTTTAACAAAATTCTAGGTATGACCATAAACTTTGTCGTCATCAAGCTTACAACATATGATGTCAGCGGAAAAAATAAAAAGAAATAAAAAGGCCTAAAATAGTTGACTCCACTCCTCGCTTCCAACTGTCAACAAATAATTAAAATAGGAAAATGGAATTTATTTAATCATATTTTATCGTTGGAGCTCTGTAATAAATTATTTTAAAAAAAATTAGTAATTCTGTTTCACAGGTTGTACTTTATATTGCATGCATTAACCGGATGAGTTCAACAACACTCTGAAATTCCGATGTATCCTGTATAATTAGTTGAATGTTTAAATTTGTTTATAACTCAATATTTAAATTAAGAATAAATATAAACATATAATATTTGAATATTATATTTATTTTAATTATTAAAAAATAAAATATAATATTAAAATTTGTATTATATTTTTTTAATATTTAATATAAGAGTGAAATTCTCTATAAATAAATTTTTTATTATTTTTTATTAAAATTTATAATAATAATTTTTAAAATTTATACCGATAATATTTACTATCCCCGTAGCCTTCTTCTTTTTTTACCACAAAATTAATGCTCTTAAGTTTGAGAATAATTATGAAGGAATCTTATCTGGGTGTCACAGTTAAGACTGAGCAAATTTCGGTTATAACCGAAAAATCAAACCGAAATTTTAAAACCGAAATATTTCGGTTATTTGAATAATTTCGGTTATAACCGAAATTTATTTCGGTATTCAGGTTCGGTTTTGGATAGAAAAATTGTACTATTCGGTTAACCGATTAACCGAATAGTAAAAATAAAATAAAATATTAAATTAAAATTACTATTCTATTCCAACTTCCAAAGATTTTGCAATTAAAAATTAAAATAGTACTTGCATGGTTGCATGGCTCATCCTTCAATTCTGAAATCATGAAATGATTCTATATTCCAACTTGAAATAATTTATTTTTTTTGAAATAATTTATTTTTTTTGAAAAAATAGAATTAAATTCGGGTAATAACCGAATAAGAAATTCGGTTATTCGGTTTTCGATAATTCGGTTATTTGCTAATTCAGTTATTAATTCGGATAGTAATTTTTTTTTAAATTCAATTTTCGATTATAATCGAACCGTTTATTCGATTCGTTTATAACCGAATGATCACCCTAGTACTCACAGTTTCAAATTAATAAAATTAATAATGGCAATTATTGTTCTCAAAGGCCATGGGGGATTTTAATGCCAAATTGTTCTCGGTGGGCCAGCAAAATGTGAGATTTGTTTATTAATTTATTTTTCTTCTAGAGTTTATAGGTGCACGACTTAATTGCAATTCAGAAAAATAAATAATAAACGTCTAGATGCATGTATGTGTCCTGTCTTAAATTTAAAATCCTCTTAGAATATGATTCAAAAATGGTACTTGAGAAGAAAATTAAGGTTTTATTACTTTATTTGGTAATTATTTATATTTTAATATTTTATTTATTATTTTTTTCAAATAAATATAAGATTCATTTATTATTTATATAAAAAAAATTATAAAATTATTATTTTTAATTGTGAAAATATCAATTCTTTATTTTATTTAGAGATCTTTTTGATACTCTATAACTAATAATTCGATTAATTGTGTAAAGTATGCCATTATATTATCAGAATAAATATATTTAAATTATATATTTTAAATATTTGAACACAATAACAGAATTTTAAAAACAAAAATAACACATTAGTTTTACCAGAAGTAAAATTATATTTTGTAATTAAATTAAGAAATAGTGTTAGATAAAATGTGAGCCATTAGATTAAAATTAAAAGATTTTAACTGTTATTGTGTTTTGTCAAATTTTGAATTCAAAATGGGTTGTGTTTTATTATTATTATTATTATTATTATTATTATTATTATTATTATTATTATTATTAATACTATTATTATTGTTATTATTAATACTATTATTATAATTATTATTGTTATTATTATTAGTATTATTATTTTTAGTATTATTATTATATTAATTATTATTATTATTATTATTATTATTATAATGTAGTGGTGAATTTGATTTGGGAGGAAAATGTGAGTAGATAGATTTTTGAAAAAAAGATATTGAATTGAGGGTAAAAATGAGTGATAGATTAGTGATGGTTAGATGTTAAAACCCTAAATAATTTTAGATTATTGAATGTTGAAGCCTAAATTAATTTGAAGTTATTGGATGTTGATACTTTAAAATTTGAGCTGCTCTATTTTATTATATAAATTATTAAAATATTCATATTTTTATATAATATTTTAATATATAAATTTTATCAAAAATATTATCATAAATGTATAACAGTTAAACTGTAGTTATAAATTTTACGTGGGTCAAGTCTTATCCTATTATTACTGTATAATGTTTGAAAATAAAAAGGACACCCCCACCAACTCTAATTTGTCTCCAACTTATATATGTTCCCCGCCATAGCTGTTACCATACAAGCTCCGTCAACCAGAACTTCTGTACGGGAAAATGGCAGCATTACTACCAACCACGCTCATCATCTTCCTCAGTATCACCGCCGCTTTCGCCCAAGCCCAAAAGCTCAAAAAATTTTCCCACCAATATGGTCCCTTCAACAACACCGATTACTACCGCAAGATATTCGAGGTTGTAGAGCCGGCGACAATCACCAACGATGCCCTCCAGGTGACTCCCGACACCGGCGGTGCCCAGGTTATATTCCCCATGGCAAACAGGTCCGGCAGGGTCCTCCTCCGGCGACCGTTCAAGCTCTGGGAAGGCGATATTAATTCAAATAAGACAACAACCGTCGCCTCTTTCAATTCTTCTTTCCTCATCAATGTCTATAGACCCTTCAACGACACTCCCGGCGAAGGCCTGGTCTTCATTATCGCCCCGGATCTCGACCTCCCGCTGAACAGTTTCGGCCAATTTCTCGGCCTTACTAACGCCACCACCGACGGCAGTCCCACCAACAAAATAGTGGCGGTGGAACTGGACACTTTTAAGCAGGAATTCGACCCAGATGCCAATCATTTGGGGCTTAATGTTAATTCCGTGAAATCTATAAAGACAGAGTCTCTGGCTCCTCATGGGATTGAAATTGCTCCAAATGGTACCAAATTATACAACTTATGGGTCAATTATGACGGCGTTAAAAAGGTTATAGAGGTTTACATGGCCGAGCAATTCGAAAAAGATGACCCAACTCCACCGATGCCTAGAGCTCCTTTACTAACAGCAGATCTCAATCTGCGGCAATTCGTCGAACAGAAGTCGTACTTTGGTTTTTCTGCATCGACAGGAAATAATATTGAGCTCAACTGTGTACTAAGATGGAATCTTACGGTTGCTTATTTTCCGGATGGCAAGAGTTCTTGGATGTCGATTGTGCTCGGAGCTGGGGTTCCGGTACTGGTGCTAATTCTTCTGGGTGTGGCGGCGTGGGTGTATTATTTCCATAAGAAGCGGATGAACCGTTTGAATTCATCGAATATATTGGGGGCGCTTAGGAGCTTGCCGGGGACTCCGAGGGAATTTCAGTTTAAGGACTTGAAGAAAGCTACTAATAATTTTGATGAAAAGTATAAGCTGGGACAAGGTGGGTATGGGGTTGTGTATAGGTGCATTTTGCCTGATGAGAATTCGGAGGTGGCGGTGAAGTGGTTTTCAAGGGAAAGTCTTAAGGGTCAGGATGATTTCTTGGCTGAGCTTACAATCATTAATCGTCTCCGGCACAAAAATCTTGTCCGATTGCTTGGTAATTTCTTCATTAATCTCTCCTTCCTCTTTTTTAATTGCATGTGTTTTCTTTACTGTTTTGTTGGGTTTTTTTGTTTGTTTAATTACAATTTTTTGTATTTCTGGAGTCCAGTTAAGTCTTGATTTGTGTCTTGCTCATAGGGTAAGACTTCTTGAATCCACTGGAGTCTATAATCATGAATCGATTCTTGTTGTGATTTGTTAACCCACCCTGAAAGTTGAGTTAAACACTCTATAATCAAGGTAATTTATCTTAAGCTCAATGAAAACGATAGCTGTCATATAGCTAGCATGAGTACCATGATTGGAGGAATCAATCTAGGATATATGGAATTAATGAAAAGGAAATGTTTGTGTGACTTGCTTGATGTGGTAGAAGATAATGACTGAAAAGTCTGTAAGGAACAAATTGTTGAATCAGAGCATTATTAATGGCTTAAGGGATCGATTAAGTGGTAATAACTTTATAGTTCACTGTTTAGTTTTTCGCCTTTTCTTCATGGACAGAGTAATGAATCCATATGTTGATGAATAAATTGATAGTTTGTTTGGCAGTTTTCTAACCCAAGGATGTCCTTTTTACTAGTTCTTGTCTCATTTTTTGTTACTTTACCTAGAGATCTCTGTCTCAAAAATCAGAAGTCTGGTTGGAAGCCATTTTAAGAATGCGTGCTAAAAAGATTCCATATATATTTCTTTAATCCAGTAAAATCTTCCTGTTATTGCAGAAACAAATGGTAGTTTAGATGGTCAACTTCTGTTTGATAGGTTCAGATTCTAAGCCAAGAGCTATCCAAATGTCCTAGATTAATAGTCAAATGAGGCCTGCGGCTTAATCTAATACATCCAGCTAATTTTTCTATATAATAATAAGAAAATCTAATACATCCAACTAATTTTTCTATATAATAATAAGAAACTCTAATACATCCAACAATCCCCTTGAGCCTCGTGTTCTGGCCGCCTGGTTGATGTCAATTCTTGCTGACAATGCAACGGCCTCGAGCAGATATTCATTGTCATTGCCGTGCGGTGCTATGAAATATGAATCAAGAAAGAAAGAAGAAACTTCCTCTAATCTCTGACCCTACCCGAAAGCAAGTAGAAACTTCATCTTAACTCTCACCCTTCCATTCTGAATGTCAACGTTAATTGCGTGCTTAAAACTCAAAATTTCAATTAAAAACTTATGAAAGAAGCACTAGATTCATATAATTTGATAATGCTATTGACATTCTCTTTTCTGGTTTATAAATTGCTTCATCATTTTTATTTATTTTGACTTTTGTATGTTGATTAAACACTTGTGAGTTGAAAATGTAAATTGCCTACAGCATTTAAACAACTATGATGCCACCTTTGTCCTCATGCATGGACCCCGCCAGAAAGTGAGAGGAAGCTTGAGCTTGGCCAAGATGATACAACTATAAACGAATTCGAGGGATAAGATATTCTAAAGGAGTACCAACCCCAGTTTCAAACTGAAACATTATATATTACGGGAAAAAAATAAAGAAAAAGTTAAAGAAAAAAACAATTTGCATTAAGGATTTGTGGATTTGTATGTAGCAGCGTGATCATCAACTTTGTATTCTGTCTTAACAAGCTGCAATTTAAAGTAATTATCATTTATACATTTCTAGCTCTGAGAGCAGGGAGCAGATGCATAATTATGTGGCTATTGTTAACCATTTGTACAAATTTGGTCACAGGATGGTGCCACAAGAATGGTAAGTTGCTACTGTTGTACGAATACATGCCAAATGGCAGCCTCGACATGCACCTTTTTGCTGGACCTGATAAAGAGCCACTAAGCTGGACACTGCGATACAACATCATCTCAGGGGTAGCCTCTGCCCTGCACTATCTCCACAACGAATACGATGTTAGGGTTGTTCACCGAGACCTCAAGGCAAGCAACATCATGCTTGATTCAAAATTCAACGCGCGCCTTGGTGACTTTGGCCTTGCACGTGCCCTGGACAACGAAAAGACCTCATATATGGAGGCTGAGGGAGTGCTAGGCACCATTGGATACATTGCGCCCGAGTGTTTCCACACTAGCAGGGCCACCCAGAAATCTGATGTCTATGCCTTTGGAGCAGTGCTGATTGAAGTAGCTTGTGGACAGAGACCCGGGACCAAGAACGGTGGTTTCCAGTTCTTAGTGGATTGGGTCTGGTCTTTGTATCGCGAAGGTCGTATACTTGATGCCGTCGACAGAAGACTAGGGGAAGACTATGTAACTGAGGAAGCAAAAAGAATTTTGGTATTAGGGCTGGCATGTTCACACCCAATAGCAAGTGAAAGGCCTAAAACGCAAACCATAGTTCAGATTCTATCAGGGTCTGTGCCCGTGCCGCACGTGCCACCCTTCAAGCCGGCTTTTGTGTGGCCGGCGATAGTTCCGATGGAAGAAGATATTAGTCAGGCCACCACACTTGATATAACATCCACCAACACATCTAATTTAGGTTCCGGATGGAGTCCACAGTATCTCAGCACTGATCACTCTATGGTGTAGTTCCTTTTGTCAACAACTATTACCAATGGTTTGTTATTTTAGTTTTTCTTCACTTCTTTTTGTCTTTTCTTAAATTTTATGTACACTTTCATTTTTTCTTTTCCAAGTTTTTTTTGCTCATATATGTAAATTTAAATATTTACTCTTTCATTTTTCCTTTTCCAAGTTTTTTGCTCATATATGTAAATTTAGGGGGGGGGGGGGGGGGGGGAAGTGGATGGCTTTTGTACAAATTGATTGGTGGTAGTGGTATGCGCTCAATTCAAAGCTTCATTAACAAACTGCCTAGAGGATTTAAAGCATCAACTTGATGTATTATAGTCTGAGATATATACAAAATGGAGCACAGGTTCTGGATTTTGCATTTTCCGAGATATATACAAAATGCAGTTTAAATCATACCTGCTTAACCAGAGCTTTTTGCCTAATAAAGTCCTAAAGAATATACTACCTCCGTTTTAATATTATTTTGTTGACTTTTTAATATAATGATAAATATTATAAACTATCTTTAAGATATCATTTATTATAAATTTTATTGTTTCATAATTTTTAACGAATCATCTCAATTTTGAGTTTGAAAGCATATCAAATTAATTTTCAAAAGTCATATAATTTAGAACGGCGAGAGTATTTTGAAACGGAGCTACTTTTTTTATGGAGTACATCTGCATAAAATTTACAGATATGTACTACCTCAATCAGAGTTGTATTTTATTTTCTCAAATGCTAAACCTTGTATTTGACACAGACATATATATATATATATAGTCCTACGGACACGGGTACTTCTCCAAAGATGAAAAATCCATGTGTCACAAATAATCACATCAATCCAATAACTTCATATATGTTATCAGTAAACGTAAATATTAAGCTCAACTAATCAATGTAACAACCATCTTTATCTCTTCATGACTCATGACGGATAATTTTATCATCAGATATTTCAACCATAATACATGCCAGACAACCAAAAGAGGTGAATTCATAACATTATATACGATAGTAATAATAATAAGGTTTGGAGAGCCCAACTAGGTTCAATCCAGACGCACGCCGACTTTTTTTTAGCGGGTACGAAATTGGTGAATTCTTCTTGCTCGTCTTTGCCTTTGTAACCAAATGAGTGACACTTGCATGTGTTGAGAGAATAGCAGATAATTTTATTTTATTTTGCTAAATGAGAATAGCAGATTATGTTCCCCATCATGAAACCAAGGAAAGTATATATATATATATATATATATATATATATATTTGCTAAATAGGAAAGTATGTCATGTTCTCCATTCCAGGACTTTTTGCAACTACAGTCAGTCTAGGAACCAAAGAAATATGAGTAGATGTAGATGCAATAAAGGCAATATTTGGCACAATAGACTTGGCCATGCCTCTGATATGATGTTGCAGCATAAAGATGTTTCTTCTTCTATTTCAGATGAATGTAATAAATCATGTACCATTTGCCCTCATGCAAAACAACACAAATTACCTTTTACCATCAGTTTACACAAATCTTCTTTCAGTTTCGAATTGGTGCATTGTGATCTCTGGGGGCCTTATAAAATCTCTACACAAACAGGTTGTAAATACTTCCATACTATTGTAGATTATTACAGTAGGACTACCTGGACTTATCTTATGCCAACCAAACATCACACATCTCAGTTGTTTATCAATTTTCTTGCTTATGTGAAAAATCATTTCCACACAATTGTTAACAATTATCAGAACTGATAATGGCACAAAAATTTTCAATTCTACAATGAATGTTCTACTGAACTCTAAAGGAATTATACATCAAAGTTCATGGGTAGGCACACCACAGCAGAATGGAAGAGTGGAAAGAAAACATAAACATTTGTTAGAGGTGTCCAGATCTCTAAGGTTACTGTTACATGTGAATTATTATGGCTGGTTGCTCTGCTGAAAGATCTTCAGTTTACAGTTCCTTTACCAATTTTTGTTTACTGTGACAATGAAGCTGCTATTGATATAGCCTCTAATCCTGTTCATCATTCCAAAACTAAGCATATTGAGCTCAATTGCCATTTTATAAGAAAATAGGTTCAGTCCAACGTCATTATTCCTACGTATGTTCCTTCCACATTACAGTTGGCAGATGTGTTCACTAAACCATTAGGGAAAGTATCTCATTGGTTTCTTATTGCCAAGTTGGGTGTGCATAATCTTTATGCCCCTCCAACTTGTGGGGGGAGTAATAAGGACAATGATATGATGGCAGTTATTGATCAACATCATCAAGATAGTAGTAATGCAGCAGTTGATGCAGAACAAGCTGCTGGTGAAAAAGCTACTGGTACATTAACTGGTGTAGCAGCATTAGTACAACAACTACAACATAAAATAGCCAAGGCTCTTGCAAAAATAGCCAAGGCTCTTGCAATGACAGCCAATCATTTGGAGCACACGGATTGGGGTTAATATGGACTTTTTAGTTTAGTTAGTAACATATTAGTTATATATAAATGTTGTAATAAGGCAGTTAAGTCAGTTAATGAGTTTTGTAAAGAAACACAGCTTCTGTTATACGCAAAGATGAGGAACGAGCTTCTGTTTTCTTCTTCAGGATTTTCATTTCTGTATTCTGTCTTCAATTCAATTTCAGAAATCTTACATTTGTTAACATACCACAAACATAATCCATGTGTTTTTCCGAACCATCTACTTTCTCTCACTGTAATAAAAAATGATTCAGCTTGAATACTTCAACCCATCCTCCAAACCCGTCCCCAAAGATTGATAAAAGATCATTACAACATTCTACTAGGAAACGTTGGGCACAAGATATGCAAGAAGCTTGCGTAGTTTCAGCTATAAATATTTCCCAGCTACAACGTGTACCAATTCCTAAGATTCCAAGCTCTCCATCTTGAGACATAAAGATTTCGTCCACAAAATGCAGTGTTATTATGCAATCTCTTTGTCCATGGAGAAGTGATGTAAATTTTTTTGTCAAAAATCTTCTGCAAACCCAACCAATATACAATCAGGGGAAGTAGGTTTTGCTGAAAAGCAAAAACTTGTAAAAGAAGTTGAACAAGGTGGAGCCAATAGTGGAAGTTGGATTATAGCCCTTGAAAAGGGATTAAAGAAAACTAAACAACAAACTCGTTTAAATATTAACAGCCAACCATATTTGGAATAGCATATTACGGCATCTCCAATTGATTCAGGAATTGTAGTCATAAAATATTTATCACCAGGAATTGTAGTCATAAAATATTTATCACCAGGATCAATAAAAGTGAGAATTCCTTGATCTTTGTCACATATCATTAGCCATGGTGAAACTAAAGAGTGTTCGCAACCTCCTCCATTGTTTCGAAGGTGCTGCTAGTAGACATTGCTTACAAGTAGCATGGAAATTCAAGTAATTGACAGCAACACAACGCTCCCAATCAATTCCAAAATATGGAAATGCATATTAACCTGACACGCTTCCATCCTTTCTCCCAGCTGCTCATTCATTATACTATCAACATCACCACTAATAACTGATCTTACCTACTATCTCCTCCTTGACCTGGTCTTTTTTAGTATCAGTGCTGCACTTTACTTCTCATCACCTAGTAACCTACGAATACAATTGCATACAAATACATAGCGTCATTAAAAAATGACAGGCTCCAAAAACACTATATGGTTACACGGTATAAAGTTTGCATCTCCTTAATAGTATAAAATTCTACAGAGAATAGCATACTAGCCTCTTTTCACCCTAACCTAACCCCAATATTCTCTCAATGGAAAAAGTTCATAATGGGGGATATAGGGTTAGCCAGATTTGGATTTATTGCAGCTATCCAAGACTTTCAATGTTTGAATCGAAGGTTCATACTGTAAGACTTATTGATCTTATTAATTGTTAGAATTTTTTTCTCGAATAAATCATGAATTTTCTAGAATAGTATTAAAAATCTTATTGAAAACTTGCAGCAGTTTGCCAAACAAAGGCTAAGAGAAAAAAAGAACAAAGGTATGACCGGCATAAGATCTACGATTGGATTCAAAAAAGCATAGGCCTCAGGCAATTTGACAAAGAAAAGACTACTCGAATAAAGGGCAAAATTAAGACAGATACTGATCAAAACAAAAATCAATAGAACAGTAGCAGTACCTATTTTCAGGCATTATCCACGTAGAGAGATGGCGTGGCCGCGGTTCAGGTGGCAAATCTGGACAACGTAAAAAAGATAGGGACATGGTTTTATCTTCCATGTTGTACGAGTTTAATTTGTACTCCCTCTGTTCCAAGATAAAAATCTCCTATTGACTTTTATGGTCAAATTGACTATTTTTCAAATCAATATATCTTTTTATTCTTTTATATATATGTAAAAAATCTATAAACATTATAAATTATATACAATTTAGTACTAATCTTAATGTTTATTTTTAAAAAAAATTAAATATCTATGTTTAATTGTTAATTTTAAAAATGATCAATTTGACTATAAAAGTCAATGGAGGACGGAGGGAGTATATAACTTCCTGCTTCTGATTCAATTGCAGGGCAGCAAATTTGTGTCTGGGCACATTCAACCAGAAAACAACACACGGTCGTCTTTGATGGTTTTCACTTCCTCCCATGTCATAGTGGATAAATCCAGTTTGACAAAATATAAGGATTGAATTTCTTTGTACTGGAAATTTTTAAAAGATTCAACAATTAAGAGCAATTCCATATCTCATCCCGACAAGTAGAAATAGAAGACATGACCTGGAAATTGGAGCAAAATCCCAAATGGCAACAAACTGATGACAGCTTCTTTCTTCTTACTGTTATGATTAACTAGTATCCCAATCTGTACGAAACTTCCATGACGAGTAATGGCGTATAATTTATGATTGGAGAGAACAAGTTTAGAATCAAATCATCTTCAAGATTTGATATTTTTTTGATCTGGTTAGCATATGACATTTCTGTCCATTTTCTTCTTTTATTGCGTAGCAAACAGAAGAATATTTTATTTTTATTTTTTTTGTTAATTAAAGTGGCAAAATTTTAGAGAAGAAAGAAATATGGATAGAACACACTAAGATGACTACAGAATCAGGATTAGAAGGAGGGGATGACAAGAAACAACAACAAATATCATCACTGAGCTTCTTCTGCTGATCATCATCTCCGAATGACTTCAATTTCAAACGAGGGAAATGAGTAAACTTTAAAGTAACCAAGTTCCAAAGACAAAACTCGAGGTTATCTGGATACTTGAACACAATTAACCAGCCATGAAAACAGCCCCAAATATCTCTCCCTAATAATTGTGGAATTCAACAATGATAATGATGATATTGAATAGGAGAAATCGGTATGGTACAAAAAATCTGATCGGTGTCCAATTTGCATTCAGAGTCATAAGTAACTAACCAGGGATATTGTCCTGAGAAGTGTGGCAGGAAATCACAAACCAAATTTCTACCGTTACAAATTTGTCTGCAATCACTTGCTGAACTTGTACCACAACAAATTTGCAGGTCTTCCATCTTCAATTTATTTGTCTTCAAAAGGTTGGAAAAAAGAAAGGAGTAAGAACAAGAATGTTGAGAACTAGTTTCATATGAATCAAAGATCAATATTTTATGGTAGCAAAGAAATAAAAAAATTGAGTATGAGATACATACGTTGATGAATATGAGATGCATACATTTAGAATGGCCACTCCATACATTTAGTTGTTTACTTGAATATATATATATATATATATATATATATATATATATTCAAGTAAACAACTCAATTCAACTGACATATAACCCAGATGAAGTAAAAGCAGGGAGGAATTAAATTGAACCTAAAAACAGAAACATGAGATTGACTTACCAAAAACAAACACTAACTTATATTGAAATAGATGACACTCAAAAATTAACTTAATATTCAGTCGGTCTTTGAGTGATATATGGTAACGGGACAAGACGTAGTAGCTCATGGAGTTGCTCTTATAATAGATCGATTCTATCCGGGCCTTCTAATGCACCTTGGGCCTCTTCCTCTTTATTTTTCTTTTTATTTAGATTCAATTATTATTTATCTCTTTTCACCGTCAACCACCTCCTACTAATATTAAATATAAAACTCAAATACGAAAATTAATTCGAAAACTCTTATTCTCCCAAAAAAAAAAAAATATTTTTTTTTCTAAGCAACTAGTATATAAATTTATACATACACGTATACTTTTTTATTTGAATTGTAAGAATGAAAAAAATTACTTAAAATTTCTTATCTTTAGTCAACTTATCGCAATCTGTCAACTCAATTCACCAATTCGATCTATTCATTTTCGTTAGTATGATAGAAAGATACCTTTTTACATTAATGCCTCAATTTTATTTTCATTATTTGTGATTTGCGTATATGTTTGTTTATGTAATTTATTTTTGTGGATGTTTGAAATTTGCAGATAGAAACCTTTAATAATAGCATATTGATGTTTTTCTTTGTTTCTTTTTGTTTTAATTGATTTAACGATTTCGCAAATTTATCCGTACCTTACACCGGTACCGTGCTTGTTATGGGATAAAATTGACTTTAACTCCTCTCTGTTATACTTTCCTCTAATTACATCTAATACACTATTTTTATAATTTTTGATTGTTATTGAGGTTTTTCAACTAATAAAATATGTACTTTTGCAGATTTTTATCACACAAAAAAATAGATAATAAAATTAAAATCAGCACGGGTTAATTAATTTATAATATTAAGTATTATAATTATTTCAAAAATAAAAATAATCTGCTAATTTTTCACCATTTGATAAATATGTAGATTTTTCATTAAAATTTTAATGGTTAAAAATTCTTTAAAACTTTTAACAATAAAATTATTTTTAATAATTTAAATTTTCAGTAAAGTTGATCTTAATATCATCAACGCTTTATTATCATATTTTGATAATTATTAACAAAATTATTAAGATCAAATAATAAGTATATTGGAGGGAAGGTGTAAAGGGAGAGAGCCAAATCCGAAAAATATAATTCAGGGTGATAATAAATTAATACAAATACTTATATCATTTTTATAAACAAATCTAGTCTTTAGAGAAAATAACACTTTCTTTACTTTTTTTTAGTGAACTTAAGATATTTTTAAAGTCAAATTAATATGAATTTTTTTTAGTTTTAGTCAGCATAATAATAAAATTTATAAATTATTTAAAAAGTATTATTTATTATAAGATTGATTGTATCATAATTTTTTATGAATCACCTCAATTTTAAATTTAAAAATATTTAAAATTGACTTTTAAAAGTCAATAATGATCTTATAATTTAAAACTAAGGTAAACTTCATAAATCACAAAGCTTAAATATGATTGATTACATGAAGTACTTCATCTATTAAGATTAATTATTGATTTTTAAAAGTTAATTTAAAATATTTTTAAATTTAAAATTAGAAAAATTCATTCAGAATTAAAAAGTAGTAATAGTATAATCATTACTAGTTTTTTAACATACTTTACCGTATGTATAATTGTAACACCCCAGTCCCACATCAGTTAATGTGGGATATTTGGATATGTTTATAAGGACCCAAGTTGCTATCATTAATACCTTCAGTCATGACCTTTTGGGTGAGCCTGTGGTGGGCTAAGATGACCCAAGAAATATTATTGAGACAGCTCATTGGGCCTTATTCTGCTGTGATTTGATTCGGACTCAGGATTTGACCCGGGTCGTTACATATGGTATCAGAGCAGACTCTCGAAAGCTTGCTATCATTAATACCTTTAGTCATGACTTTTTGGGTGAGCCTGTGGTGGGCTAAGATGACCCAAGAAATATTATTGAGACAGCTCATTGGGCTTTATTCTGCTGTGATTTGATTCGGACTCGAGATTTGACCCGAGTCGTTACTATAATTATATTGATTAAAATTATATTAATTTTTGAGTTTAAAATTTATTTTAAATTAATTTCAAAAAATCAATAATAATTTTATATTTTAAAACAATGATAATATTTAATTTGTGACGATATTCTACATCAATCTCAAGCATGTATAGGCTCTAGATTCATCAGACGTATTTGATTTAGACCTTGCAGTTAAGTACCCCGCGAGTAAATGATATACCATCGGGGCTAGGCAAATTGTGGAAATTAACAATGTTTCGGGAGAAGAGTACTGTAAAAAAAATTAAGAAATCCAATTTGACATTGATGAATATGGATTGAACAATAGTGAAGAAAATATACACATCATTACTTACTATACAACAGTAACTTTTTAATTTTTATAGCCTACACCCCTTCTTTTGTCCTCCCCTAACTGGACCAAAATTTTCATAGTATTAACATTAGTAGAGTAGCAATGTCACATCCTACATGGTCAGATGTTGCCAACGGCGGAAGATCATTCCCTGGCTGGCAATCATAAAGAGTATTCTCCACCTTGGCAGGAACAAAGTGTTCCTTCCAAGTAAAAATGAACCAACTTTACAAGGAATGCCGGACATCACTTTTGTCTTTTGCTGCCTGTTCTTCTTGAATCTCTTCCAGATCTTCTTCATCGCCCCTCTTACCCGCTTGCTCCTTCCAATAGGCCACTAGTTTCCTCAAACGACCCACTTCCTTTGATGACACATTTTTACTAGGATCATTCACGATTGATCGAACTCTTGATGCATACCTGAATTGTCCAAAAAAAAAAAAGATCAAAAAACACAGTTTTTTTAAATGACTTTTTATTAATAGCAAATCAAAGTTAAATTTATAAATCAATATCATATTACTGCTAGGTTCAAGTCAAAATATGTAAACTAGCGATCAAATCAAGAATAGAGAAATGGAAAATAATGGTTATAATTCAAGTTGTGGAGTTAAAAGAGTTAAAAAATATATCAGTTGGATCTGAAATTTTATTCAAACCCATCTAGGGAGAGGAATAAATTCTCTTTGATTTATAATCACTCAAATTTAGTTTTACGGCTAGATTGAAGTCATGATCTATTTCAAGAAGCACTAAATAACGTTATTTAACATGAGCATTCGTAACCAGTCTAAAATAGTTAAATTGTTAAATCCCGAACTTCTAGAATTTCAAGAAAATGACTAAAGAAGAGATAATATGTTAAAGATAGGAGGATAACGTACGTGAGAGAATTGTAAGTCTCGTCCAAGTTTGATTCAGCAGGAGATATGTTAACAAACATCAGTGTTTTAGCATTGCCTCCAATAGAATCACTCATTAACATTGTCAGCTTGTGATTTCTATAGGGGATGTGCTGACTACCAGAAGATAAAGCACTGATGACATCACCAAGTGCTGAAAGTGATTTATTGATACTCTGAGCTTCCTTTAGCTGACTACCGGTAGAACCTGACTTCTTCACTCTTTCAGAACCAGCAAGGTCTACAAAACTTAGCTGCACAGGAGACAAAATGGTCATGTAAAGATGAATTAACAAGTGATTTTTCATCTTCAAAAACAAGTACAATATGTTCTCTAGGTCAAAGCCTTGTATCTTCTTTCCCATCTTCATTCTTCCTACATTTGATATTCTTTTATTTACAACAGACATTGCAGCATTTTTTAAATTCATGACAAAGAAACAGAAAATGCAGATGCATGCACGTGTACTCAAACAAGATAACATGCCTTAATTCATTGTACATTAAAATACGATTACCTTTCCCCTGGCTACGGATTGGGTTTGAAGATTTGTACTCTCAATGATAACTGAAAGGATAAGATGAGATCTTGAACTCTGTTCATTCATCAGAGTCCCTGTAGTATGACGTTGCTCAGATCCTCTATGAATAATACTTGTTAGCTCGTCATACGTTGAAATTGATGCAATAGTCGCATTTTCTACAGTTACCATGCCCTAAATATTTCACCACTACGAATTATTAGAACCAATCAATAATGTGTTCTTGCTAACATGCTAAAAGTTTAAAAGGAAGCATTAACTACAGATATAAAAAGTTGAAATAGATATCCGATATGATATATCCATTCAACATATATGTAGCATCCAGTTTACGGAAACATATGAAATCATCAATCAACATTGGGTTACCTTTGAATCTTTTTTAATATCTAATTTTGGGTGCCTTGCATGTTTTGGTAGTAAAAGATCTATCAATGTATCTTGATACAACTCTACCATGTATACCTGCATGAGCACAACATCAATGACAATTATAACTAGCACCACGTAAATCGAAGTTATTTTATCATGTAGAAAAACATAGTGCGATAAGAAAATCATATTCAAATATAAAGAGCCTAGAGAGATGTATAAACCATCCACTAAATGCAACTAACTGAACGAACTAGTAATATTGATGTCCGACATTCACAAACAAATAAAAAAGAAAAAGATAGTGATGTAACAATATTTAGCTACTATACTAAATAGTTATAGATGACAAAACCCTATAACATCCACCGTTGTACCTTTAAGGAAAATGAAAATTTGTTATGGTTCCGCTTCAAAATTTTGAATAGTTCGGAAGTAGCCAAGGGGGTAAGTCCAGGATTGCTATCAGATCCATAAATAGTAAATGTCTTCCCAGAACCCGTCTGGCCATATGCAAATATGCAAACATTATATCCATCAACAGCAGATTGCACCAGATACTGCATCAATGAGATTGAACAATGTCACACATTGAATTACTATAACAAGCAACTAGCAGAAATGCAACAATTAAACTGAATCAGTAATTTCATTCAACTTGCCCTGGTATCCTCAAATATGTCTTCTTGAGTGGCATTTCCATCAAAGACGCGATCATAACAATGTTGTTTTGCTTTATCATCTCTCCACAGATGCTCAACTGTGAACTCATCGACACTCGTAAGCACACTTTTTTCCTTCTCAGAAACTTCTTTGTCATTGAGAGGCCTTAATCGACAGAAGACTCTAATCTTGCCTTTCATATCTGAGATATATACATATCAGGTGCAGCATTAGTGCCACCGATTAGGAAACATGACATTTTACAAACAAAATTATAATTAAAGCAATATAGGACAAAAGATATGCAACTGCAACCTTCTATTGTGTTGAAATATCGCTTCCTTAATACTTGTTCTTCCTTGTAAAGTACTTCCAACTCAGCCAGCTGAGCCCCTTGCATTTTCAAAATTGCAGCTGTTTGTTCATTCTTTCTATCAATATCCTGAAAGCAAGAACTTATTATCTAGAACTGTTTGTAATTTAGAGGCAAAATAAAGGATAAAATTCTATATGAAAAGCAGAAGACAAGAATATTTTCCCAAAATGTACAAGGTTGTCACCTCCTTCATTTCTCTTAGTTCCTCTAATTCCCTGAGATTGATTTGCAACATTGACAACTCTCTATCTTTGATTGCAATACTAGACTCTGCCACGACAACTTTCTGTTTGATGTCTTCCAGCTTTTTCTCAAGTTCCGTAACTTGGAGCTTCAAGGCCTTGCGTTGTTCTTCAAAGTTCTTCTCAATACCCTGTACCTGGATTTCAACAGCCACAAAAAATTGTTTACGAGTGTACAAAGCATACATATGTTTGTCCAAAGATACGAAATCATTACCTCATCACTCTTCTTCTTCTCAACCCTTGAAATTCTCTCTTCCAATAATAGTTTTTCATTCATCAGTCTCTTTTTAGCTTCTTCTGCTGCATGCAATTCTGAACTGCAAATTTTTAACTCGTCTTGGATCTTTTGTAACACCTAATTGTAACATCAATTACTTAACCATCAGAAACCAAGTGATGTATATCAAATACATGAACAACACTAGTGTTAAATACAATGTTTATATGAACAGGGGAAGAACTGAACTCTAATATAATCAAAGTTCAACAATAAATCAAGCATGAATCAGCCAATGATTGAAAATGAAGCAGTTAGTCTGACAGCAAGAATATGTGTGTGTGCGTGCTTTAACAAAATCTACCTGATTAGTTGCCTCTACCAACTCCTTTTTAGTGTTGTTCTCTAACTCTGGCTTACTTAGTTTTGCAAGTCTAACTTCCATGTTCCGCTTCTCCAGCAGAGCAGCCTACAAGAATGAATTTTGGACTAAGGTACTGAATAAATTGATCAGTGTTCTAACTTCAAATACAGACAGATATGGACCTGAAGCGCTGAATCTTTTTCATCACACAAAGATCTGAGTTTTTCACGATCACGGGTAACTGCTGCTACATTCTCCTTCTCAGAATTCAAGATATCCTTTAAGCACTCCAATTCATCTTGCATAATCTCTTCTTGTTTCTGTTTCTCACGTAAATCTCCCAGCAACTGGTATTTATAGTTAACCAAGTGAGCAAGAGATTTAAACAACAGATGGTCATTTTTGTAACAAGTGAAGCAGCTCTTTCAGGAGTAAAAACCAACTAGGAACTTCGAAATTGAACTCCATCTTCAGATCATATTTAATTTCAGTAAAAGAGCTCAATAAACATGCATCAAATTAGAACTGAACAAAATCACTTAAAGATTACATATTCACAAACAAATAGAACTTTTTTCCCTTCAGAGAGAAAATCAAACATCATTGGTACCATCTCCAGTTCTCCACCCATGGAGTCGATCTAAATCGTACAAATGATCACGTGAAGAGAAAATCAAACATCATCTGGACCATCTCCAGTTCTCCACCCCTGGAATCAATCTAAATCGTACAAATGATCAAGTGCATTACACATTACAGAGATGTACTCCTCCAACAAAAGACAACCCAGGCCCCCAGGGAAATATATAGTACGCAAGAAAAGCCACCTTGGACCGTATGAATTGAGACTTTATCAGCCACGTGTTCCTCCCTCAATTAATAATTTGTTGGATGATAATTTAATGGAGTTGCTAATTTCCCATGATAAAAGATTAAGGTTGTGTTTGTTTACCTCTTAACAGATCTACATCCGAATCGGTAAAAGGATAAAATTGTTTGTTAAAATTTTATTTGCCTCTTAATCGGTAAAACATAAAATCAAGTCCAAATCATTAAGAATTGCCTCTTAATAAATAAAAAAATTGGTAATTTTTTTTTTATATAAATACATTCAACAATATAATCAACTCATTTTTATTAAATCGATTTTTTTAAATTATTAAATATAATTTTACCCTTTAAAATGGTAAAATAGTGTTATCAGGAGGTAGCTCACTTTTTAGTTATCAAACAATTTTTTAGATTCAAATGCTATTTTACTCGGATGATCTAATTTATTAAGATATACTAAGTTACTAACCATTCAAATATTAATTATTTAGTTTTATCAAACACTGCCTAAAAAAAATTAAAAACAATTGAAAGTATGAGCTTGTTCAGCGGTCCAAATTACTTACTTGATTAGCATTCCTTTGGGATTCTTCAAGAGCTTTGGACAACTCCTCGACACGTTTCTCGTTTACATTTACAATTGAAGGCTTAACATTATTAGAAAGATCTCCATTAACTGAGCCATTAGCAGCAGACTGTGCTTTAGAGTAGCGGCGTAACATAACATCATTTATATGTGTTTGAAGGGCAACACAAATTTCCTCTCCCTGCATGACAGGAAAAAGCTATTCAATGGACAAACAACAATAAAAAACCAAAAAGAAGCTAAAATTTGATGCTGAATCCTAAATTGAAAAGAAAGATGTTCACAACCTGCTTAGTTTCGAACTGAAATATATGTAAGACACCAGCAACTCTCATTTTAAAAAATACAGCAGTATTACTGCTTCCGAATTGCATTATGTCTCTTAATTCAGTAGAATGTAGATACTCTTTTGGCACTGGACGGAAAAAGTGAACCTAGAGATAGAGCAGCAATGAGACGGATATTCGGGGGTAAGTAAAGCTACAAGCATATAATAGAGATAATAAATACTAGTGTATGCAGACCAATCTAATAATTAAGACTTACCCCACGCTTATTTATGCCTAAAATGATTCTTCCAGGCAGAAGTCCAATGGGATCATCAATCTTGCGAACACTGAAGAAGACTGAGTTCCCGTAAGGTAGAGTTCTTAAAATGCGTAAAAATTGCTGTCTTGCATCATCTTTTGTTAGATTTTCCTACATAGCCAAAAGAAGAATCTTAAAGAATATATAGATGTTCTTGAAAGCATTTTGACAACAGTTCCATAAGTTTCCAGAATTCATCCAACAGCATATATATAAGGATATAAAACACAAAATTCAAAAATTTAATTGAGAAATGAGGAAACAAAGGAAAATCGCATCACTTGTATGATCATACTAGTTCTTAAAAAAGGATGTTCTTACTTCTTATATGGGAAGCAAAGGTAAACCATCTTTCTTTGCTTAATATTAACAAATGTACTAGAAATGTATTCTAAGTAACTAATGATGCAGTAGTAATTCTGTACGTACTACGTAGATAAAATATTTTATCAATATACAACCCAAAATTGAACCGAAAGTAGAAAACAAACAGAAGAAAAGTTTGGACAAGATTCTTTATAGCACTCTCTCAGGAAATTGGGATTTTAAAATATTTGGCTCTTACCATAGAACCATAACGCCTGAGGATATCAAACTCCCATTCCTTCTTTGCTCGAGTTATAGCAATTTGTCTGGGTAGAAATCGCTCCAGTAGTGATGTCCAGTCACTGAGAATAATATAGACAGGTAAATACATTAGGAACAACATAAAGTAAATTAATAGACCTAAAAAAGAATACTTTTGATCCACACATTACATCATAATGGAAATGATTTAAAAAACTTTAATAGAATGTATGAAGTAGAAGATGAAAATGAATTATAATAAAGTAAGACAGCTAAATCTTATTGAGAAAGGAGATATAACAAAAACAAAAGATAACAAACTATATAAAGTAAAGAAGTAAACGAAGTACTAACGTGCATGATTCAGGACCAATAATAACTCCAATATCAACCAAAATCTGCAAAGCAGACAGCTGTCCAGCATCATCCTTTCCGACAGGATAATTGCCCCATATATAATCATGTTGCAACTGAGACAATATAACAAAGAAACACCAAAGTTTATTGCAAATAACTTAAACCACAATGTAGACTTGCCAAAAAAATAAAACTTGAACTACAATTAAAACTGTAAATGTCAGCTATCAACTACTAATAATGAAAGTAATTTATAGTTTAAATACCTGAACATAGCATAACTGCACAAACATTGGGTCTGCCACAGCTTCATCTGATTCCCGAAATAACTTCTTTTTAAATGTCAGTTTGCAGTGCAAGATTTCACCTTTACTTCGGTATTTTGCTGCCTTAAATTCTGCCAGGAGATCTCCAACGTACTTGTTATCATCTAATCCAATATACTCCTCTACAGAACAAGTGCATAGTAAGAAACCACAAGTTTTAGAAAGTTAGTGTAGAAATTTTAAATTAGAAAACAATTTAAGAAGGTTAATATATACCATTTCCAGGATCAGGAGATTTAGAAGCGGTAACAACTTTGCGGCACTCAAACAGACTAAAGCTGGAATATGCAGACAATTTAATTATCCCTGCAAGTTCCTGAGTGGAAATGCCATTAAGAAACGCCAGTTAACTGCTGGACAAATTTAATGAAATTTGAAGAAAGAGAGAGTGCAAGCTAGATGGAACATTATTGAAGAACAGCTGAGAATTTCCAGTACCGCAAAGGTATCAATTTATATCCAGTTCAAATACAGTTGGAACACTATGCAGACGCTCAGCTGAACATGTACTTCACTAAACCAATTTGTATCCAGTTCTACATTTTAGCACATTAAACATTTTTTAATTAAAAAACATTCATGGATAGAGTTCACAAGTTATGATGTAGAATTTTTTCCTTAACAGTTCTGGTGATACAAAACTTTCCCTACAAGGTTAAAACCAAACACAAGAACCTTTTATTGGAGCATAAGAAGCAAGATAACTAAGTTTCCTCGTATTCTTTTTCTTTTTTTATTTGATCAATATTACAAAATCTTATGAGTATTAAGTAACCATCCTTGTAATAGTCTCTTTGCTGCACAACCAACATATGATAATGTATTTTCAATAACTACATGGATTCCATACAACTACTTGAGTAGTCTCAAAAAGAGGTCCCATACCTTATTTACTTGCTCTA
Source organism: Hedera helix (assembly GCA_947179155.2). Taxonomy (NCBI): domain Eukaryota; kingdom Viridiplantae; phylum Streptophyta; class Magnoliopsida; order Apiales; family Araliaceae; genus Hedera; species Hedera helix. The sequence goes on along the minus strand of OX359270.1, from coordinate 36,122,076 downwards.
CCATTACTATTCAGTACCAAAAATATTACGTTTGCAAATCTCAAATAGGTGGCTATATAATCAAGTTCTTATTGTAGCTTAAACAAATCCATACTACACAGGCATAAAGTAATAAATTAGTATAGGAAAGTAGAGCAGCACCTCAACTGCATCAACTACAGTTGTCGCCATGTCATATGCAATTTCTTCAAAAGTTTCATCCAAGAAAAACACTATGGTTGTAAGTTTTTTCCCAGTCAAAAGAGCTTCAATCTCCTCATGTCCAGGTATTGTATGCCTCGGACCAGCCTTGATAGATCGCTTCAAAGCATTCAGTGTGTTCAATGCTAGGACTTGCACCTCAGAATCAGTAGTGACACCATGTGCTACATTATGAACATACACCGTTAAAAATCCACCAAAATCCTTGCTAGGTGGCATGCAAGACGCACATAAATACATCAGCTCCCAAGCTTTGATCAAATATTGCCTGTATTTGGAAAATAAATTTGAGAACAGACATAAATATGAGTGAAGAATAAAGAAAAATCACATCAAGAAAAAAGGTGAAGTAGCGCTTGCCCCCTTAATAGGTGCAATAAGAATACAAGTACCTATCAGGATTATTCCTTGTCTGCTTTGAAATTTGTGCAAAAAGTTCATCTCGAAGCTCCGAACGCTTCAGAGCCTGCTTATATATTTTCCCAACAAGCTCTATACATTCATCTAAGCTTGTTGGAGTCACTCGATCAGAAAAATCAACTCCCATGTACTTCAAAATCATCTGGAATAATTTCACTGCCCGACTAACTAGGTCACCGTTTATCTTCAGTAGTGAAGTCGGGATAGGATCCTGTCAAGTTCAAAATCTAATCTTCAATTCATCATTATTTTCCCTAACATATTACCATATTTAATTAAAACAGCTTATTCTTACCTTTTGGAAACACAACATGTTCTCAAATGTGAATTTTTCTCGAACTTGTGGACCCACAGATCTTTTAGAGAAAAATCCCCGTTTTCCAGCAGACTGAATCTGTTTCTGCATCGCCCTTAAAAATCCCTCTACCTAAAAGAGAAGATGTAATAAAACAATAAGAAACTTTAACTAAATTGTCCTCAGAAGGAAACAGAAAACAAAAGAAAAAGATCAGACATTTAGTAAAATGTAGTAGTTGTTTTAACAATAATTCGTCTACCTAAATGAAAGTGATAAAAAACTTTGTCCTTGATATATTTTATCTAAACTATGCTCACCTGAAATTTATCAATTAAGGGTATAGCACCTGAGAGTTCTGCTGGCATAGCCCTTGAGAGAGTCGTTGGTGTTCTGCAGCAAATGAAGTTAAAAATCGTCTTTTGATTAGACCTTTTTATATTGGTATATGAGCTACAAATGTTTTTAATTAATCAGAACTAATAATTTGCTCAGGTACAGAGAAATGTCACTGATTATCCTATGGTAAAGAAAAGTAAGAACTGGAAATCTCCACATTGTTCAAGCTAAAAAAAACTTACGGTGGTGAGAAATTGGAACCATCACTGTCATAACCATCCCCATTTGAGATAACAGAGTTCCGCGAGGGAGTTTCATACCCATTACTTGAGCCAAATGAGGACCTGCTTGATCTCATACTTTGGGACATAACTGGTGGTAAATCAGATGTCATTCCACCGAAAAAGTCCCGAACTCCCGGTAGTGCAATATTATTCTTATATACACAGCTACTCTCTCAATAAGCAATTCTTCCTTCTAACAAGTCCCTCTAAATATAAAGCTCTTCAATTAGATTCATCAAACTCAGAAGCTGACAAAACAAAACAAAGCTCATATATTATTTTTACAATCAATTAGAATATCCAACTTCTTTACGATGTTTTGAAGTTACTGAAAAATTACATGAAAGTTTTCTAAAACAAAAACTTAATTAACTATCACAAAATCAAAAATCAAACCGCCCAAAAAAAAAAAGTACATTATTTCAATTTGATAATGTAGATAATCAAAAACCTAACTTAAAATAAATGAGCTCAAGGGCGGAACATAAATAAATACAATGAAGCCTAAGCTATAATTTACTAAGTAATACGATGTAAATTTTAGAAAAACAAGTTCTTGAACTTAGGTTCAACATAAATTTCCAAGTAATTCCAGAAATGCTACAGTGGTGCAAACCAAAAACCCAATAAATCAAAGTAGAGATCAACCCAGAAACAAGCATTAAACAAAGAAAAGGTTCACCGTTTGGCTATTAAATCCTTCTCCCAAATGAGGAGAGAGAAAATTAAAAAAGATGCAAATGTGAACAGATCGAAAAGCTTAAACTGAAGTGCTACAACATATCTAGCCTATCCACTAGCACAGAATATGATAACAACACAGATACACACACAATTGTGTGTATATATATATGTGTATTCACTAAAATTGAAAGAGGAAAAGGGAGAAAAAGTAAAATACCAAGAAAATTGGGTAATCAATAGAATGCCTCTTAAGGAAGGGAAAACTAGTGTTTGGTAATGTTACCGTAGAATTGAAGATTTTCCCCGCTGGTCGTGTTATCTGAGCACTCATGAGAGAGAAAATATAGAGAGAGGAGAGGGAAAGGGGAAGATGAAGATGAAGCGAAGAGGAGGGAAGGAGAAAGTAAATAAATTTTAAGTTCTTTCGTTCCCTGCTTGAGTGGGTTAAAATGTCCACTTTGAAATAAATATACGTACACAATAATTAAATAATATATTAAATATTACATTCATTTATTTTATTAAAAAATATAATATAATTTTAAAATTTATATTATATTCCAAATTTTAATAATATAAATTAATATAATATTTAATTATTATGTGTGTAAACTTGTCCGTCAATTTGTGGTGTGGATAGTTGAATACATAAGATAATAATGAATCACTAAAGTGAGAAATGCCCCTTACTACTATTAAATATTGAGTAATAAAGAAAAATTAAACCCCATAAAAAAAATTTTAAAAAATATGAAGATAAAGGAATTATTTATTTATTTATTTTAAATTTTAATTCAATTTAGTAGTGGTTTTTAAGTCCCATTTGTTCCAACTTATAACTTATTTTTCAAAATAAGCTAAAAAAAAATCAACGTTAAAACATTTTATTTAAAATAAGTTAGAAACTGAGTTCAGCATCTTCAATGAGTTAAAGAAAAGCTAGTATTTGAATATCTATATTTTTGTCAACTTAATTATAACTTGTTCGATACTTGAGTAAATATTTTTAGCTTATTTGTCAGACTTTAACAACCTATTTTTGCGATAAACTGTTTTTTTCATTTTAAAATTATGCCTTACACAATATTTTAACTTATTTAATAACGAGGTTAAATCAGTAATCAGAAATAAATTATAAGTCGTTTTATAAGCTGGGATAGGGAGGGCCATAATGTGTGCATGGCAGATTAACAGTAGTACATTCATAATCCTTCTTCCAATCAAAATTAAGTGAAAATGTAAAATCTTTATGAAAAGATGCCATCAAGAAGAAAAGTTTAAATAATCTCAATAACAAGAAAATAAAGTTTAAATAATCGTTGCCCTTTTATTTCTCTTTTCTAGTGATTTAAAAAATATATTATTTTCTTTTTCACCAAAATTCGCGCACAAGCATAACAATATTATTGTAAAATCCAATTTACCAACCAAAAACAAAAAGAAAAATAAATAAATAAATAAATAAATAAAAGGTGAAGTGAAGAATAATAGCACAAGTTAATCCCATAAATTTCTTACGACAAGAAAAACAAAAAAGTAAAAGAATTCATTGTTTGTAATTTTTGTGGGAAAGAACATTAAAGTGAAATTTGTATGCCTGGTTCAATTCACACATATCAGCTGTTTTTGTGCGTGCTACCAAATCATTGGCTGGTAAAATAAATGACATTAAATAGTTCACAGTTTTTTGTTTGGCTTCAATATAGTCGTAGGTAGTATTTGGTATCCATCTTGATCTATTTAAGTGCTCACACGAGGTCTATAAATTCACTGAAGGCCAGTATTAATATACTACTTGTATATATTGGTGTTGAAGCCAAAATAATAAAGTTAAATCCCGGAGTTCGTTATTTTTTCATTTTATTAGATATTATCGTTTCGAATTGTGATAAATAGATGTCTTATATATTATGAATAACTATAGCTAAGTAGAAACATCTTTATTTCCTCATAATGTACACTAAATGTTATTAAGGACTCCTCACTCGTGTTCCAAAATAAGAATCTCATTTAACTCGTTGACATTCAAAGTTATATTCGATACATATTTTTGTATAATATATATTTTTTAATATCAAATTCTAAAAATTATTACATTGATGTTACGCGTAACGAGCATTTAGGAAGGTAGATTAGTGCATCTAATTGAATTGGCCTGATTGTGATGGCAACCTTTGGAAAAGAACAATGTGATCATGGCACATGGAGATGCCACAAAAAGCTCAACTGCAGGCCCTGCCGGCTTGGACCTCCTGCGAAAAATCTAAAACTGAACACAATTATTTGTTCTTAAATTTGCTCGAAAGAAATTTCGTTTGATCACTACTCATTCCTTCCTAAGTCTGTCTCCAATTAATTGTAATTTTGTGCATGCAAACAATGGAACAAACAACTGAAGGAAGGGAAGAAAAAAGTCTTAAGTGGTCTGTTTTATGGTAATAGTAATAACAAAAGAAATTATGACAGACATGAAAGATATGAGAACAGTCCCAGATTGATTTGATACCACTGGACATGCTAAAGGAACACTCATGGGAGCTGTTAATATTAATTTAATTTATATGTAGGAGGCTAATAGCTAGCTAGGCCCGATAACTTGCTCTCTCTTTTTTAAAGTCTTTGCTAGGCAAGGTGAACAATGGGGGAGGCGGTGGTTTGAACTGAACTCCAGCCATTGCTACCCAAGGTCTGGGTAATACCAACGCAGCTCAAGGCTGGTGGTGGCTCAATATATAACTTTGGCTGATGGACAAGAATGAAAAGATTAAAAAATGCCTAAAGTAGCATCTTCTCCCTATTTAATTTTTCTTCCAAGGTTTATTAGCTTTTACCTCTATTTTTTTAACACAAAATTGTCGGCTAATGTCGGTTGCTTAGATTTTACTTATTATAGTGGGATGTATGGTGGTGGTGGTTATTACCGTGGCTTAGAGTATTGATAATCTACTTACCTTTCATGTGGTGGTAGATGCCATGATTGTGGCAATAATGAGTTGGTGGTGTGGCAGCGATAGGTAGGGTGGTTTAATAGTAGATTACCCAGAGAAAATTATATTTACATTAAAAGAAAAAAAAACAATTACTGCATATAATATGAGAGTGAAGACTTGCCAACAATTTTTATTTTATTGGGGCTCAAAATTGAATTTCAGAGGTGCCAGGCTCATTAATTACTGTCCCTTAACATTATTTAAATTTAAATTAAGAATTTGAATCCCCTCTCATTTTTACATATATAGATAAGTTTTTCATAAAACTTTATGTGATATAGTTAAATTAATTAATTTTTAAAAACTGGATGTCAAATTTAATCAAAGATATCCAGTGGTCCGAACGTAGGATGCCTGAAAACTATGATATTGCTTTTGTTTGGATAGAGAGGAAGAAAGACAAATAGTATAGTAGAGCATTTAAGTTCTTCACGTGTAAATTGAGTCCGTAAAAAAAAATGAATATTATAAATAATCTAAAATATATTATTTATTTATTGTTTCATAATTTTAATGAATTATTTTAATATCAAATTAGAAAATATCTTATTTTGATTTTTAAAAATTAATAATAATTTTATAAGTTGGAACGAATAGAAGTATAAACTAAGAATATATAGCATTGACCATATCGGTCGGTAAACTTGATGATGAGATTAGGGTAATTTGATTTGATTGCAGACAAGAAAACATTATCCTCCTTCGAAAAGGGTTACTTAGCAACTTTATGGACTACAATGGAGTATGCTTTTTGGTGCCAATAGATTTCCCCACTAGCAAAAGGTGGTTCCAAGAGTTACATCATGGAGTACCGTATTATATATCACATTTGCACAAAATAAAGGTAATTCAGCATCTTTTTGATGCATAGAGATATAATTAATTAAATTGATAAATACTAAGAATTTCATGAATTTCACAAGTGTAGAATATATAGGCTTAGTCCTTTGTATTCTTTTACTGATGTAGTTTTCTGGCAATAGTCTAACAAAACAAGCAAATGAGGGCAACTGAGTGCCTTTCCCCGAAGCTTCTCACTTTTTCAGACGAATAAGTTTACAAACACAATTTTAAAACACAAACTCTCATCTCACTGTTAAAAAATAAGACATAACGCGAATTTTCGTATAATCCGTGTCAAGTCCCACTTTTTAATGATGAGATGAGAGTTTGTTTTTAGTGTTTGTTTTACAACAACAAAAAAAAAAAGGCAAAATTGTTAAGTTAAAGAAACAGAGTCTCCTCTTAAGAAATGAAACTAAAATTTCATTTTACTTGTATATTTTAAAATGAAGGAAGTATGAGTAGATCTTTCACGAGAATGAGAGTGGGCCTAAAGCTATAAGCGTCTTTCTTAAGATAGTATACACCATGGATCCCTGAGTTTAGTCTAGTTGGTTGGCAAGAGAGGGGAATACTTCGTTTCTTAGTCTTAATTAACACTTCTTCTTCTCCAAAGAGAATTAATTTACTGACATTTTAAAGTTTTTAAGGACGTCTCTTATAGGTTTACCTCTAATTACAGTGACTAACTAATTTAAGGGAGTATACTTTCAGAAGCAAAATTCCGCAAGACTTCCTTTGCATAAATAATAGTAGATAGTATCCACATTTATGCGAGTGCGTACGTGAGTGAAGGGTTGTAATAGTGAAAATATCAATTCCTAATTTTATCACGCAATCAGTCGCATGCTAAAAGACTTTCTGCATGTAAGATGCCTATATAAACATCCCTCAACAAATCCAAATGACCCGTCTCTTAATTGAAAAGAAAACACTACAGTTCGGTCATTCATGTCATCTCATCATGTATACTCCCTTGAATTAAATTAAACACGGAAGGACTAGCATGCAACTTTTATTTATTTCCCCACTTGTCTTCAGAGTTTCCATATCCAAACTTTAGAGTTCACACAAAACTGAATGTGAAGAGAGGACACAAACTAGCAAATACTTCCAGACATGAACATTTATAAGCACAAGCCTAAACTCAATTAAAAAGGTCCACGTGTTTTAATTCTCAGGTCTTACTTGATCTCAAATCCTTAAATTCATCAAAAGATCCATGTTGTAGTAAATTGGGGTCGTATAAAGCAATATTATAAGACACATGCAATAATGACTCAGAATGGTCAGACAGACAAAAAGTAACAGTTAGACTAGGAAGAAATAAACTAGACATCTCTTGCACTCTTACGAAGTAGAGCTTCAGACCGAAGAATCTGGTTTGGCCATCTCAGTATTCCAGCGAGCCTAGAGAAGGCAGTCCAGAAAGAAGGTCTCGGTCATCATTTTGACTACTATTCATCCTTTCACCTGCACTTTGGCTGAAGGGTTCAAGCTCTTGCTTCCCCAGCTTCTGAACATCCTCAGGTGAAAGTATCTTGATATACCAGACATTATTTACAAATGCCCTGCACATGGGATTTATAAGACATATAGTAAGTCCATGAAAAATAAGCACAACCCTTATGATCTGAACATGCAGATAAATTATCCTATCACAGCATTTAACAAATAATTTAAATGATTCCATTGGCTACCCTACTGTAACCTTGTTAAGTAGAAGGGAAAGGCACACCCCCATTCGGCAGAATTGGGTGGGGGGAGGAAAACTGTCCAACTCTGACAGTTAAATGTCTCTTTCATCAAGGTCTATTAACTTGGTTCCCTAGGAACACAACTCCTTAGTCGGTCAAGAGTTCAGTTGGAAAGACGTAAGATATTGGACCCAAATACCTTAACTACAATCTCTAGATCCAACAAAAGGAATATGTATTGGATGATCTAACTATAATTAGGTACTTACTCCCAAGGGTCGTCTCCAAGGAGAAGCACATCGTTCTCCCTGTCAACAAATACAAGCTGCCAGCCTGATCTTTGAGGGTCTTCAAGCAACCCTTCGATCCCGAACATCTGACCCAACTCCTCACGCAGCTCATGATAGCTGTTGAATCGGGTGATGTCCAATGACCTCCCAACTGATCCTGATTTGTATACCTGCACAAAATGCAAACAGCCAAATCCATCCAATAATCTAATTCAAAGGAAAAAATTAGTTGCACCCAAAATAAGCTATCAGAATGTACCTTTACAAATGTACTGCTAGGGGTTGGTGGGTCAACTTGTCCTGCACTATGCAACAACTCGGATGAGTCTTGCATATAACCATAAAGAGAGCTCTGGAACCCTGATGCCCCTAATGGCATTGAGGGAATATCAACATGAACTGAAGTACCAACACTAGACACACTAGTCGGGACTAGGAGTCCTGGGGAGTCCATATTAGAACCAAAAAGAGCCCGACTATGGGCATCCAAGCTACAACTTTCTTGCTCAACAGCAGAATCTTTCCCAGGATACGAGGGAAGTGACAATGAAGCAGAAGTATGGACTTGCGGAGGAGTAAACTTTGATACCCAGGATTGTTGGGGTGGATGCTCACCAAGAATGGTCTGACCAGTTCTGGAGAAATTCAAAATATTTCCACTCCCCTCGGAACTTGGTGACCTCAGCATGTTCTGAAAACTGGAAGGGGATACAGTCGCTGATATTTTACAGTTTGAATCTAGGAAGTCAGTTTTTGGAAATGGGGAGGAAACATTTTCTTGCTGTCTCTGCTGGAGCAGATCGCTTTGAAACAGATATGACTCAGGATATGCATGATTGTGTTGTTCCTCCAAGTGGCTGTTAAGTTGTTGCTGCAGTCGTCTAGGCAGGTTCTCTGGTAGCAATTGTGTTTGTCCATGTAAAATATGCGGCGAGGCTGATTGCTGAATAACTTGATGCTGTGGCGGCTGCAGCAACAGTGGATTATGGCTGCCTATGCCTGGATGTTGGAGGTATTGCACAGGAGGCTGCTGAAACTGCATCAATTGCTGTCTCGCTGAATCTCCACTTCCTGAATTCTGTAAACCCGCAGCTAACATGGCTTGGTACTGCTGGTTAAGGTCATTCTGGATGAATGTTGTATCAACTCTCGGCTTCATCCAGGGAAACATACCAACAGACTGAAAGTTCAAAGAGTTAAGTCCTTGCTCACCAGTTTCCCCTCTTAACCACGTCATGCCATTAACACCTTCATCTCTGGTATCTGCAACAAAAGCACAATGGAGGATAATGAAGAAAACAGAAGTCTTGAGAAAATGCATACTTATGCATGGAGACAGATACATACAAGGATAAATATTTGGCTAAGAGTGAAATGGATCTAGCCTTGTTAAAATGGTTCTCAAGAGACCACATCTAAAAATTTGGGAAAAAGTAATCAGAACCAATCAATGAAGACGCAATATTTTAGAAATTAGTTGAGCTACCTGAAAGAGAGGAAGAAAAGCTCCACATGAAAGCAACTACCTACTTATCAGGTCACTTGCAGCTTTGCTTGGAATTTGATTCCCATAGGTTGCATTCAGATGGAATTATTAAACTTGACTTTGTTTTTATTCAGCTAGATGTATATGTAAAACCCTAGATATAGAATTGATAAATGAATGGTGATAGGAACTTTGTAACACATGGTCAAATGATTACGATGAATCAACTCACTTGAAATCCGAACTAACGAGGATTCTACTTGTACAAAATGGGGGAAAAAATACCTCTTTCTTCTTGATGTGACAAATAGCACTCCTACGATTTATCACGTTGTCTCATTTAAAATCCTTTCTTCTCCAAATGAAGCATTAAATTTTTACTATGTTTTAACAATCAATAGCAAACATTTTCTGCGATTAATCTATATATACAATGCTTGATCTTGAACTTTCCCGTGTTAGAACATTTTGCTTCAAAGCATACATGATGTAGAAGATTGGAAACCATCATTCAAAGAATAATTTATCTCAACAGATATTCCAACTCCAAAAGGGAAAAGAAATCATCCTTATTGGCAATTTTATTTTTTAATTTAAAAAACAAATTGTTTCTTACTTGGCTTTTCTATTACTCCAATTCAATTTTGGTTCTCCGAGTTAAAAGGTCATCAGGTAAGGAGGTAGCATAATAATTCTTTTACTCCTAATTTTCCTTTTTCAGATTTACATGTTTACATTAATGTATCATATTGACCCCCTTCTGTGCCCAAGAGAAGTCCAATTATAGAGATGATAATTTTAACTTTACGAAATCCTTCTAACAAGCTACAACTTTCAGTAACATGTTATAGTGACTAAGACATCAACATCTAACCAAACTTCTTGAACACATTATAAAGGTTGGAAAAACTGGCCTAATTTAGAAAGAACCGAACTTAGCATTCTATATATTAAGCATACCACATTCTCATCTACAAAAACATCTAGTTCACATATATTGAACACAAGAAAATTACATGAATGATATGGTCCACTATACAAAGACCCACAAATATTTTGTTTATACATTTACGTGTGGCATATACCTTGAAAAGATGAGGCCCCAGGATACCATGGTCGTTTCAGCCTAAGGGGAAACAGTGATGGATACATGGGAAAAGTAGTCAAAGGTTCAATTTCCCATAACGAGACCCGTGGTTGCCTCTCACCTGCAGTTGACTCATCCCAACCAACCTATATAAGAAGATTGAACAAAACAAGAACAGGGTGAGTAAAACCAAAAGTACGTCTAAAGCAATATAGTAGGTACATTTTCATCTCTACAGCAACGAGAAACAATGAATCAAGATATTTATAGTGAAATAACACTAAGCTCAATCATGACCGAACCCATGAAAATCCCTTCTCTTCGAGGAAACTTACAGGAACTAGGTTATTTAAATTCTATTTAATAACAAACAAAAAGTAAGGAACAATATAACCCTCTTGATAGAAAAGTTTTAAAACAACAAATCTTATAATCAGTAGTACTTGTTAGGTTTATGTAGTTTACAATATTCATGATTGAATCAACTAAATTAAAAAAAAATTATATCAACTTTGAATTTGAAGATATTTCAAATTGACTTCAAAAAGTCAAAATGCACCTTATATTTTGGAAGATGGGGAGTATAAACAGAAGACCTGATTTATTCTAGGTGTACATGAAGCTTCATCAGCAGCTAGGTCGAGAAGAAGTTATTAGTATTAACTTCATGCAAAAATTTCATACCAAGGTTATGGTAGTACATTAACAATCATCCCTAGTACTAATTAACAGCATCAGCTATCAACTAATAATTTGTTGAAATTGAATCCCATTTAGGATGAAAGTCATAATTCTTTGCAAACCCTCCAATTTTTCTCAGACAAAACTTTGTTGTTCCACTGATGAGAAACATCTAATATCCGGCGACTGAGCTTGTTTTTTGACAAGTGAAGGTGATGCCTAATGAGACAAACAACCACACTATCTCATGACAGAATAAGCAAGAGCTTTGACAGAGAAACGAAAACCTGCTGCGCTATTCTACTTGAGAAGAGAAAGTATTATATAGTTCAGCATCAATGACCAAATATATATCAATTAACCGTCTTAATACCTAAAAACATGTTTAGCAAGTCTCGGTCACATTTACTACTAAGAAATCTTCTATAATGAGATTATGATATATGGAACAAATTACAAATCCACAAGGACCTTAGCCAACAATGCAATAAACCAAAGTCATTGAATAGAAGTTGATATCACTTTTTAAATGAAACTATAAATGGGGACAATATAATATAACTAATTTGATATCACTTTTTTAATTGGACCCATAATAAAATAGTAAGCACACACCAGAACATATCTTGTTAAACAAGATGAAAGATGTATAAACATAACATTTTTTAATTGAACTTCGTCCTTAAAACAATTTTATACAATTTACCAAGAAACAGAGCTCAAACAGCAGAGAGAAATTTTAATGAAGTACATAGGTCTACAAAATTCTGAGAAAATGCAAGGCTCAAATACTATTCACATTTAATATGAAACTAGTATACGCACAAGCTCTTACCTTGACAGATCGCCAGTGAGAATTTGGCCAGCGAACAGCATCTAAGTCACCAATGCCAGTGATTGTGCCCATGTATCTGGATAAAAGGAGCCACCATGTGTCTGAGAACAATAAATCTCCTAGGAAGCACCTACATTCTTATTCAATGGAAGCGTAGATTACAAGTATTTTGCATGAGCCACCCTTGGGGGGGTGGGCCAACACCTACCTTACAATTTTGGAACAATGAAGATACAAGTGTAGTAAATGCATTTTTTTCTGAATATATAGGGGCAAAGGTGTAACTATATAGAACTTTGAGCCCCAAATTTATGGAGAAAAATTTATTAGATTCAAAGTTTGACCCACTTATTCTTAAATATAATGACTTTAAAGAGAATAAAACCAATCAGTTTACTATTGAACCCAGGGACGGGATCCACCTTATGACTAAGGTGGTCAAGTACCCCCTAACCTAAGACTTTAAAAAGATAACTGAATTAGTTATAATACTAATTTTTCTTGGAAAAACAAGATTCGAGGGTAAATATATGCAACTTGCCCACCTTATCATGGGAAAAGAGCAAACAATATTAAATTTTGAACCCCTTATTTTTTTTAAAATTGGTTTTAGTATATAGTATCATTTATGATTATTTAATCTGCGACTTCCTTAATGAAAATTTTCTGGCTCCAACTGCTTGAGCTCCTTAACAAAAATACCAACTCTGGTTGAGTATTTGCATTTGATTTGGAGTTGGTGCTACTAAGGCCACAAATAATAAACAGAAACATCTCTTACCAAAGTATGTTATGTTAAAACAAGCACTCTATACAGTGTCTGCTATAAATGCAAACACCGGCAAGATCAATAATTGTGATTAGATACTAAGCCGGTAAAAGTACCTTACATTAAAAAGTAGTCATGTTCATGTATACATCCCACCTGTCCTTCAAAAGTGACATGCAGGGACAACTGTACATTAAACAATAAGTTCATCCATTCTATGGGATAGGTCCAGTAATAACTTAATAACAAAGTTTTAGCCCAATAAGCAGCAGCAGAATTGTGATGCAATGTTAGAATGTCGTGATGTCATCCATAACAAGTTTATCCTCATTGAAGATGCCATAACCACACAGTAGTTTTATTACATCAATGCCAGAACACGCGTAAGAAATATAAGGTGGATAATAACTTTTAAAAAACTAGTATTTAAGAAATAGTTACTGCCATACCTCCGGACAGTTGATTCTTCAGTTTCAAAAAGCATCCGAAAACGCATCCCAACAGAAACACGTGTGTGAAGTACAGCTTTGAAATATGTCAAAAGTGGTATGACAAACTCAGATGGACTAGCCCTGAGTAAAACTAACGGGTGAGTAGAAGAGATGAGAAAATGTGAAATAAACATCTTATTTCTCTTCATATCAATAGTCACCTTGGATTATAGAATATTGTGAAACAGCTATTAGTAGCAGCAGCATGAGCAGCAGCAGCAAGCAGTCCAATATGCATGCTATCACTTGAAAGAACAGATGATGGCATCACAGTTTGAGGTCTAGTGGCACGACGAATTCCCAGAAGAAGCTGATTTTTCTCATTCCTAATACGATTATATGAATGTTCAATATATATATATATATATATATATGTGAACATGGCCACTCAAGATTTCACAAGCAGTGACTAAGAGTATTAAAACACAAAAAAGGTGCAAGATATCAAATACCAGATAAAAAGAACAGAATCTCCAGCAACAAGTCTCTTGGCACTAACGAACACGCTCCAGCCGGTAGTTAAAAGATGCCGTTTTGGCTGTCCTGCGTGATGAGGCAAAAATATCATTTCGGCATTCTGTATTAGCGAGGGAGGGAGGGAAGGGAGAAAGCCCACAAAAACAATGGATCCTAAGGACATAAGCAATGGAGCTATATCTAAAAGAAAGAAAGAAAAAAAAACAATCTGCCAGATAAATGTCTAAAAATACAGTCAGCACCTCCCTCTGATCCTCAATGAATGAGTGCAATCAAGAGGTTACAAAGAGCACATTCTTCTTTAATTATATTTCTTTTGTTACTTTCATTATTGATCTTTTCATTATTAGCAAGAGGTATGCCAAACTCCAAAGTCCACCCTTTCACCTGGATCCAAGAAGTTATTTTAGACTTTTTCAGCTAGTGAATTGTTTCTATTATTCATCACTTTATTCCTTGTTTTTCCCTTTCTCCTTTCTTCCTGGACTAGTTTATCTAGTCAATTGTTCTGATTGTGCTGTCTCAATGGATGGATAAACCTTCAAGAGATGTTTATTTAAGGACTTATATATAGGTTCCCACTCGAAGAAATATGACATCTCAAGTAAGGGAATGTAATAGCTTGGATTTTTTTTAATAATTAAATATTAATTTGATTTTTCTTCTCTAAAATGGTAACTGAATTGAAACGGTAAGTTACTATTTTTTTTTATTTCGTTTGGAAAGTAAAATTCTTTTAGTATATAATTTAAATAATTGATTTAATTAAAATTAAGGAGTCTATTGGGGTTTTGGTAATTCATATATTAATTTCTAATTGAATTAAATGAGTGTTAGATGTAAACCTAATCCTATTATAACTTGATTAGTTGAATTTCTAAATAGAATATCTTTATGCATTGCAGCCCATTAGAAAAATTATAATTAATTCATCTAATGTCGGAATTGAGTAAAGTCAAAGCCTATTTCTTTAAATTTTCGTCCTCTTTAATGTTAGAGAGAGAGAAAAATGTTTTACACTATTTTCCTACCTTAAAATTTATGAAAAACCGCAACCTATCCTGACAATAATTTTCCTAGCTTAATGTTATGTGGGTTTTAAATTAGAGATTACTTTTAAGCAAAATATAGATATGAAATTTCATAACATGATAATCGAAAAGAGAAGATAAATCTATATAAAAGAATATAATACGATTGAATGTAAAAGTTAAAATCTAAAAATCTTTTTCTATATATTTAAGATCTATTGTGTGGGTTATATCTCTTAATTCGACCGTTTGATCGTTATAAAATTTGAATATGCTATACTTATATAAGTAGAGAATATTTTCACCAATTTTGAATCATTAAAGTTAAGTATTTATTTATTATGAATTTTAAGAAAGGGTTGATCAGGAATTTTTGTAACAAAAGTTTTAGCGACAAGTTATAATATTTAAAACTGTATAACTTAATGATTTTAAATCCGATTTGAGTGATTTTGGAGACTAAATTGAATTATTTGAAGTCTAGTTTCTATTATAATTATTTAATTTGAAAAATAGTTATAAAATCATATTGATATGAGCTATACAGTAGACTGAAGTCTTAAGAATAATTTATCGTATTTGGGATTTTAGATTTCTTAACGTTTGCTATTAATTTTTATACTTTGGAGGTATTAATAATGATCTAAGAAAAATAATTAAAGGCACCTTAAATAGTTTAAAAAGTATTTTAGAATTAGTAGATGGAATTGTATACTTAAGTTGTAGTGAATATATTTATGTGGTAAATACGGGTTCATATTGGATATCGTTGCGTTTGAGGTTAAGATTTTGTGAAGTGTGCTATAAATGGATTTGGCTACCAGGTACGGATTCCTTACTCTGTTCCTTTGAATATTGTCGTATTCTCTATATCTCGTGTTTCATCATCATTTGCAACCTTTTTTTTATATTTCTGTTGACACTCTTAAAATTTTAGTTTGTAATTTGAACATTTTTCCTTATAGCATAATTCGTAAAAACTTTGTACTTCTTCAGTGATATACTACTCGTTATGTTGATTTGTTGTTGGCTAATCGTTTAAAATTTGGTACTCGCTTAATTGTTTCATTTTCTAGTAAATCCTTATTTTCCTTCGTTTTGGTCTAGATATTCCAAACTTCGTATTTTGTACTCTTTTGACTTTGTTCTTCCTGCATAAAACTTTATTGATCTTTGTAGATCATAACATGTTGTTACCTTCGTTTGGAGACATTGTGTTTATGATTTAATTTAGTTTAACATGTACGTTTAGAACCCAACGCATGTGTTATGACACTATCTTTGGTAAAATAAACGATAGGGTATACCTGAGCTATAGCCACCTGCGAGAGTACCACAAACATGTCTTCTTGACATCCAAGTATGACACCTTTCGTGGCAGTGTGATCAGTCCACGACGTATCCTTTTGGGTGCTCTGAATGTGAGCTTTGGCCATTTGATATATTTGTTCAGGATGCGTATAGATCAGCCTTAGATTTCTTTTCAGTTTTTGTTCTGCTGTTTGGTGGTGTGTCAAACACCTTCGATTTGGCAAGCATTTATATTAACGCTCTGATGTGTGATTTGCCTATGTAACATTATTTTGACTTGCCTATTTGGCAGTATTTTGATTTGTCTTTGTGGCAATGTATATTTGTCTTGTTCTTAGCTCAATATGAAATCACAACTTAACCACTTTGATTCAGCCTTCCATTTGGTTTTGTTAATTTTGTTGATTCAGTTATACTTTTATTCAGACTTTGAAAATTTCGATTACCACTGATATTTATATTTGAAGCTATCCTTCGTATTCTGTTCAGTTAGTTCTAGATTTCATTTTTGCTTTCTTTGTATATCTTTATCCGTATTGGGCATTTGGCTTATGCTATGTTTTTCTTCTAGCAAGTTTGTGTAAAAAGAGCTACATTTGACCATCTAGGTTGATTTTATTTTAGATTTTGATTACTTGCGTAAATTTTGGAGAATTTATTTAATTCATTTATGAATTTTAGACTATTAAATATTTTGAAGTTATTAGCACTCTGTTTACTTATTTTGAGGTTTGTTATGTTTTGTGCATAACCTCTCTTTCCTATTCGGGAAGGGGGTGTAACAGGGAATCTTATCAATTTATGTCAATTACTCATAAAAAAATTGCAGTTTATCATTTGCGGAAAGTGTTATTAAAGTTGATAAGCACAAATAACCTTTATCATTCTAGGTCTATATCTTATGAGAGGATTATTGTAGTTTGCATAGCATATACATGTTTTTGAAGGTAGCAATCTAATCTAATCGAAGTGTCAATAATACGAGGAATACAGAATGAGTTTCAGTTGTCATCATTACGTACTTTTCACTCTTCGATAATGATTATATAGGTTCGTATTAAGTATCACAACGTTTTTCATTCTTCAAAGCACTCAATATCCGTATGTATTGTAAGGACCCGAGGTTAAACCCAAGCCCACGGTTAGGCTCAATCAACTATCCAACAGTAGCGATAGAGTCATTTTGGCACACCACATGCCCTCCTTCAAGTAGTGACAAGTTATTAGTACTCTAGTAGGTATAGTCTCATACTCATACAGTTTAGTTCATCCCACATTTCGACGTGGGACTGGTGTTCACAATCTCCTATACTTAAATTCTTGACGTCCTTGTCAGGCCCACAATCAAATAAAAAATCAATCTCTAGGAGACTGTATGGGCTCCAAACTCACCACGCTACGATAGGTCACCACTCGGAAACCATTTGTAATGACTTGTGCCTAAACCCGTGACAAAATAAGGCTCAGTCAACTATATTGGTTGAATCATCTTTTAACCCAAAACACGCCCACTAAGAAAGTCATGACAAGCTACTAGAACTCCATGAAGTAGAATTAAGATCTTATATCGCCACACATCTCAATATGGGACTGGGGTCCCAATAAAAGATACCTTGGTACTTTTGAGAGCTGGATTGAGCTTTACTCCAACCTTCAGGTGGACTCTAAGTCGGTATGAATGGTATTAGAGCACAACTTAGCTGGGTAGGGAACTAACTGCTTTGCAGGACCAACTGTTACCCCTTATGGAACCACCTCTAAAGTTTGTAGGAGCCGCCTCTAAAATCCTGCACTGTCCCAAAAGTTGATCCTAAATACTATGTGTGACTTGACGGGGACGTCAATCTTTTAAGTGGAGGAGATTGTATTACCTCAATCAAATATTGAACATGTGGGATAAATTGAATTGTATATAAGCCTTAACTCTACTACCGTGAGTAACAATAACTTGTCATGACTGTGTGTGTGCATATTGTGGGCTAAGAAGACCCAAATGCTATTGTTGAACAGTAAATTGAGCCTTATTCCGTACTATAGTCAAATTCAGATCGTTACTTTCACAAGTTGGCAATAATGAATAAGTTTGAGTGAAGAATCGACACTAAAATTGATTAACTTGATTTCATAGGTATTATAAAAGAGGTTAAATGTGACGTTGGAAATGGGTACTAGAATCTCAAATTCATCTTATGCAATCAAACACTTGGGCCCACAGGTTTTTTTGTCCTATATCAGCCTACTAAGTTCCAGTTGAAAAATAATAAGCTTCCTGTTCTTTATTTGAACCAATCATTCCACTCCCACTTAAAAAGTAGCATCTTGGTACCACCTTGAACATGTCATATGTTCAGTTGTTTCATCAACACTACTATTGGGAGTGGGACAAGGGTTCTTTCTCAACCAAAGAGAATAATGGAGATCCTAAAGGACTTGATATATATATATATATATATATATATATATATATATATATAACAAAACCAACATTGTTACTAAATGTGACATGAACTGATCCGTTATGCAATTTACCAAAAAAATCACAAAAAGAAAAAGACAAATCAGTTTAGTCAAATCCCACCACAAAGATAAAGTAGAGCATAAATTACGCAATGTAGCAGCACTTCCCAAAAATAGCACCCTTTACTTTTTTTATAAAGGACCAATAATACATTGTCTTCAAAACCAATGACTCAAAATATTACACCTTTTCTATCAATCACCTCCACTTTTGTTACTAAAAGACCACCTAAAGAGGAATGCAGGATTGCAGCTATTGCTACAGCCTACATGCAATTGGCATACTTGATATGCCTCATAAAGTAATAAAGCAAGAAATTACTAACGTGAAACAGGTAATACCTCTTTCATCTAAAACCAGAATTGAGCAAACATTCTTAAAAAATTAAAGATCCCTTAAACAATTAGATGTAAGCAATCTGTTCAAGAATAAAATTCCCAACACAAATTCAGGTAACATTCAACCAATAAGAAGAGAAGACGAAATGAAATTGACACTTGAAGAAAGTCATCAAGAACTGTTTTTAGGTTATCAATACAGTGGAGAGCTGATATCAGGGGATTATGTTCTCACAGAGATAATGCCCTGATACCCATCATGTGACATTCTAGTATTGAATTAAAACTTAAAGGTGAGTTAAGTGCTTTCTATTAAGTATAGATATCTCCATCATGTCCAGCTTATGAATTGAGTTTACCCTAAAATTATTACTACACTGCTAAATGTACATATTAAATAGACCAAGGGGTATTTTGCAAATTTTCCTTCAAAAATGAAAATTTTCAGATGATGAAAAAAATCTCCATTACTTACCCCTGAAAATATGCCTAAACTTCCATTCAACATCATGGAGATCCCTAGCAATCAGTTCCTGAACAGGGGGCTGCTGCGAGAAATCCTGTGGAAACCCAAAAAAAATAGGAAATTAGTAACAGCAACAAGCTTGAGTGGGAAATGCTGAAAAAGAAAAAGAAAAATCAATACCAGTGGAGGCAAAACTTTCTCTGCAGCACGACGAGGAACAGAGAACCCTCCGTGGGTACTAGTATCACTAGCTGTTAGTGTCTTGCAAAAATAATTTGCTGGCTGTCTGCTCGGAATTCCCAGCTCAACCGGAAGATATGTATCTTTTTGTTCTTGCTGAGAAAGTAGCAACTCAGTTCACAAGAAACTACCAGAACCATTGATATTAGTAAATTGTAAATCAAAATTGAAAGTCAAGACTACCGGTGTCAAGGGCTGCAACGTCATTTGAGCATATACTTCATCTGTTTCAACATCTGCCTGAAATCCCACCCCCAAAAAAAATTTCACTTTGTTGCGACCAACAAGATAATATGAACAAACACCTTCCAATGATATAATATAAAATAACCCACATGCATTGTAACATTGTGGAGCTGGCAGACCAACTGGGCGGGCAAACTCGGGTAATTGGGAATGTGAGAATCAATTTCTTTATTAGTCGTGGCAGCAACCTGGCATCCGAATTCCAATTGGGATCCTTAAATTTTCTTTTTGATCGATAAATTTCATAATTTTGTATACATTGCAAAATCATGCATAGTAAAATTTAAAGACCTAATGTCGTGAAACAGTAACAATGAAAAAATTAAAATCAGTCTTATTCAGTTCAAACCTGCTCACTGTGACCCTGAGGGAAGTAAACCACGCGACTATTAACTGTTGGTAGGGACACGAGGGGACCAGCACAGGCATGCCATAACTCTGAATTCAAACATTTTTTCTCTCCTACCATAAGTTTTATTAATCAGTAATTAGTAAATCTATTCATAGTTTATCAATTGTTAATTAACTTTTTAATAAATTGTTTAAAATATATATAAAATAAAATAAAATAAAATAATTGGAGCTGAAGGCATGGAAGTCCATAATGTAACTACAAAAAATCAGTGAAGGAGACAGAGATATCGAAAAGTCAAATATTAAAAGGGAAATGAGGTAGGGGGGAAAAGGTGCGTGTATGTGATAGAAAGAGAGGGGGAAGAGAAGGATGGGGAAAGATACCTTCATGAGTTTGCTGACCCAACCCTGATGTTGAAAGCTTCATATTTTATCTAGTGACTAGCTCAACTTGTGTATATAATTAAAATTAAAATTATACTTGATCAAAATAGTAATACTACTATAAAACCCTCAGCTAAGCTAACCTGACCCTCATTAGCAAGTAATATTAAAATGTTGAAATGTTGGTAAGCCCTAAATATTTCCTCCAGTAAACCAACTTGGCCTCCTCAATATCCTCCTCTTCACTCACCTTCATCTTCTCCTCTCACCAACCCAACTCACTCAAAATCATTCCACAAATTCACAAAAAAAATCGCAACAAATCAAAACCCAAATCCCCAAAACAGTAACTAGCTCGTCAATCAAATGTTAAAGTACCCTTCCATCACAGAAACGAAAACCCTAACCGAGCTCAGAAAACCGCACGTTGTTCGAGACCGCCATGGCCGAGCTGAAAGAGAAGCTTTTAGAGGCCAATCGCTGCCGCTTGTAGAGAGAGAAGTGGCTTCTTCTTGTCTTTCTTTTTATACAGCACCCGACCAAGTTCGACCTGAGAGCAGTAGAGTGAGAGAGAAAAGGGGAATTAGAATTAGACGACTGTAGCAATAATATCTATCTATTTCTATTTCTATTTTCTTTGTGTATGGATATGAAGCCATGAAGGTTAGGGGAGAATTAGGTGGAATCGAGACCGTAGGAAAATCCGTACCTGAGGATCTTGGCCGTCGATTTGATTACTGGTATGACAGTCAGGAGCATGTGCCACCATCCATCTTCCAATGGTCATTGTCACTTGTCAGAGTACAGATGTTGAATATAATATTGTACAGGAGAGAGAAAGAAAGAGCGCGTGTGGAGAGAGAGACTTGAAAGAAAGAAGAGACCAACACGGGTGTCATTACACCGTGGTGCCATACATTAATAATATTTTTTTATTTTAATTAATTTAAAATTATAAATAAAAAAACATTATTAAAATAAAAATATATGATTGATTCAGAATATTACATAATTGTACTTTAAGATCATTAAATAATTTTTTCTAACTCAGCTAGTACTTCTTTATTTCCAAAAGTATTTAGTTAATTTCTAAAATTTTGAAATTTAAATTAAAAATAATTTTTTTTAAATGTAAGTGAGATCATAAAAATTAAGGGTGTAAATAAATCGAGTCAATCGAATATTAAGTTGCTCAGATTTAATTTATAAAATTTATCGGATATGAAATAAGATTTTATTGAGATTTGTTTAACAGTCAAGTCGGATACGATTTCAAATCGAACACAAACAGTTTAAACTTTTATAGTCCGAGTATCAATAAAAAATTATAATTTTAAAAAAATGAATAATTTATTGAATTTTAAACTTTACTCATATTTAAACCGTTTATATTTCGAGTCGAGCGAATACGGATCGAGTTCTAACCGTTTGTTTATTTCAAGGCCTTAATAGAAAATATATATTTTTTCTATATAAAAATATTTTATAATTTTTTAAAATAGTAATATTATTTTAAGAAACAGCAAACATGAAGTGTCTTCCTCCTGCATAATGTATAAATAATAGTACTAATTAGTTTATTATTTAAGCCACAATAAATATTTTTGGAGGGTGAATTTTATAGTAATATATATAATAAAACAGAGCGGCTCTGTGACGACCCCAAATCCGGGTTCTTTAGCCTCGGGTTTGGTTCTCACTGTACAATACTTAACAACAATGAAATACATATATTGTATTCAAACTACGCGGAATAATACAAAAGGTTCCTTATATAAAGGCTACACTTCCCAAGGTCTATTAACCTTAAATTGTAACATTACATATCTTAAGGGAAATACAAAAGATTTACAACAGTAATTACATAACCGCAATTTAAACTAGCATGTAATTACTACAACTAAGCATTCGCTTTCCCCTTGCCTTTGTTCGATTTAGAGCTTTCGGGATTGGCTGAAATATAGTCATGATATAGCAAGAATGAGCAACTAAATGGCTCAGCAAGTTTATAAACAACAATCATACGATATATCATGATGAAGGGAAATAACTTCAAGGTTTCAACAATAGCAATTGTGAAAGATAACAAGAATCAATGTTCAATAAAAGAAGGAATTGACTCTTTACTGCTGAGTGGTCTTTAATGACCATGAACTGCTACTAAGGTAGAACAGACATACAATGTCTGACTCCTTGTTAAAATAACGGGACACTTGAGGGGATCAGTCCTCTCATGTCCTATGTATATGCATCACATTTAGTTTTCTTGCGCACTGTCGGGTCTCCGACAAATAAAAATCCCCTTTAACTAGGGTTGTTCTATCTCAGTCTTACTGTAAGAATCCGCACCAGCCAATGGTTTGGATAAGCTTTTATAATATTCAATTAAATGAATTTAACATGCATTTGTCTAGCCGAAACAATTAGCTTAGACGTTCTTAAACAGTTTGCAAAAGCACTATGTGCGAATACAATAATCAATAATGATGTGAAGTAATTTTTGATAATTAATTCACTCAAAGGTCTGTCAAGTAACTACGGGTGTAGAATACTTGCTAAACAATAATTGAAATGTAAATACGGTTGAAGAATATCTGCAACAATAAATACAAGTTTAAGGGTAGAAAACTTGCCTGTCTGCACAGCTACAATAAATGTCTAGCTTTAACTACTTGCTTTGAAAGACCTAACATTAATAAAGTCGGTCTAATAATTAGCACGGCGTATTTGCATAACTATACGCTTGATAATGAACTTATTTACCACACATAAGTACTAACACATAATTTCCATTAGTCAAAACAATATTATTAACCTTATAAACCCTTAATCATATTAGGTTAATAATTTAATAAGTTAGAAAATATTTTTCTTAAGTGTTGGACACTTATTAAACCTTTAAACAACTTATTATAATTGTTTAATTAAATTTAATTTATTTTATTAACTCAATCTCTTTTTAATTACTATTTAATATTGATTAAATAGAAATTAATTAATTAACTCTAGTTATTATATAAAATAATTAATAACTAATTGTACTTACTTATTATTTAATTATAATTAAATAATAAATAATTATTAACTTAGTTTTAACCTTCTTTAATTTAATGTTAATCAACCAATAATTAACCAAGTAATTAACCTTACTTATTATTTAATTAAGAAAATTAAATAATAGTTTACTAATCTTAATCCTCTTTAATTATTATTTAATGTCAATTAAATAATAATTAATTATTTAATTAATTTTAATTATTATTTAAGGTTAAATAATAATCAAATCATTCTTATTTATTATTTAAATTAAATAACAAATTATTACTCTAATAACTTAATTTCCATTAATCGTTATTTAATGCTAATTAAATAATAATTAATTACCTAATTATCCTTATTTATTATTTAATAATATTTAAATAATAAATAATAAATTTATAAATTTTATCTCTCTTTAAGTATTATTTAATAGGCATTAAATAATAAATGCTAATTTATCATCTTTATTTATTATTAACATTTAAAATAATAAATAAATAATAAATTTATTAATCTTAACCATGGTTTAGCTAACTAGATTAATATTTAAAATATTTAAATATTAAACTTAATGAAAAATATTCTCCCCAATATTATTTTTGTATTATAATTATTTTTGTTATAATTTTAATTTAGTTTTTAAATATTTAAATTAATTAAATTTAACCCGAATGGCATTTCCGTAAATAAGTCGAAATCTGAACCGAGGGCAGAATGGTAATTCTGCCAAGAAAAACACGGAGGGGCATTCTGGTAATTTCACCGGAATTTTCTTACCGCGCATGGCGCGGGTTACAGATTTAACGGGCCAAAAACGACGCCGTTTTTGGAATGCCGGATACGGCTTCCGCGCGTACGCGCGGAGTAACTTTTTACGGACACCAAACGACGTCGTTTGGCTCCGTGTTTTCGGTGAACAGTGGCTGCGCGCGCATTGCGCGGAAACCCTTAATTTTTTTCTTCTTCGCAGAATGTGAACAGTGTTCCGGCACACACATTTTAATTAAAAATATACCATCAAGTAAGCTTTAACTCTTCAATAAAAATCCAAAAAAATTACCAATCACCTTATTTTAATTTATAACATGAAAAAATAATTTTTTCATGATTTAATATCATTATTTTTTTATAAAAATTTCTACATCACATAAACTACCATAAATCATAACTTTTTGTGTATAACTCCATTTTGAGTGATTCAAACTTTGTTTTTCTCATGATTTAATGTTCTATAATATTAGAACATCAAACCTAAGTTTTATAAAAATATTTTTGGCAATAAATTTCAAGACTTGATTATACACTACTAAACACATATTTTAGCACACAAATGATACCAAAATACAAACCAAACCTATTAAACTTAAGCATGACATAAATATTACAACTACACATTAATAACTATATTAACATGTTTATACTAACATGATGATTTATTTAATTTAAAAATAAACTACATTTAAAATAATCATTACCTTGTTTTAATGGCTATCTTTCTTTTTCTTCCAAAATAAGTTGTGAAGGAAGATGGCATGAATCAAGACTCCTTCTCTTCTCTTAGTATTTTGCTCTCAAATTTTCTAACCCTCTCAAATGCTCACACTTTGCTCTCTAGGAAATTCTCTAGCAATTAACTAACCAACCTAAAACAAGTGTGGGGGGTTTCTTTTATAGCCATCTACTAACACACCATTAACTCACTAATTCATCTATGTTGGTCAAATTAAAGGCTAATCAAGCTTACTATTTGATGGATTGACATGGTGATTGACTAGTTGATTGACTAGAGTTGTTGGCCAACTTTGATCTAGTGTAAAAGAGAAGCAATCTAGCAAATCAAGCAACATCAAGTGGGACCAAAAAAAATCAGCAAAATGGTATTTTCCATGCCATTTTTCCTTTATTTTTCTAGCTTTTAATGTGTATTTATGCATATACAAATATATCTATACATGGGTTCAATTGTTGACCAATTTTGACTTCCTATTGGGCTCCATGTTGGACTTAGGAAATTAATATATTGGGCTCATCCATTGAATTGGTTTGGGCTCAATTTAATTAACACTTTGGGCTAGCATTTAAATAACTATGCTAACTTTAATTAAAATAAGCATTGGGCTTGTTTAATTAATTATATGGGCTAGTAATTAAATTAATTACATGGGCTACTAGGTTAATATCTTGGACCTAGTTTAACAACTCATTTGGATTAAAAATATAATCCAATTAGATTTGCCTTAATTAATTATACCCTTGCTTTAATTCTTTAATTAAATATATGCACGAACAAGTACATCTATTTTATTATCTAATGCACAATTTATTAGTACAAAAATTTTAAATTCATTGCTAATTATATATTAATTATAATTACAATGTATAATGAAATTCGTGGTCATTACATTCTCCCTCCCTTATAAGAATTCCGTCCCCGGAATTACAATTTAAACTACTCAAAAAGATTCGGATAGTTAGCCCTCATCTTTTCTTCAAGCTCCCACGTAGCTTCCTCAGCGTTGTGGTTCCTCCATAGGACTTTGACAGAATGTATAATCTTATTCCGTAATTTCTGCTCTTTCCTATCTAGTATCTGGACAGGAATTTCCTCGTACGATAAGTCTTTCTCGACTTGTATTGGCTCATAGGATATCACATGTTTGTGGTCTGGCTTGTATGGTCGCAACACTGATACGTGAAACACATTGTGAATATGCTCCAGTTCAGGAGGTAAAGCTACCTCGTACGCCACTTCACCCACTCTCTTTAATATCTCGAACGGTCCTATGAACCTCGGACTCAGCTTTCCCTTCTTTCCAAATCGGATCTTCCCCTTCCAGGGAGATACCTTCATGAACACAAAACTCCCAACTTCGAAGTCTCGCTTTTGTCGATGTAAATCGGCGTATTTCTTCTGACGGTCCTGAGCTGCTACTAGCCGAGCTCTTATTACCTTGATAATCTCTACCGTCTGTTGGACCAATTCCGGTCCCAACAGTCGGCGTTCTCCTACCTCGTCCCAACATAGAGGTGTTCTGCACTTCCTTCCGTACAATGCTTCGTAAGGCGGCATGCCTATGCTTGCATGATAACTGTTGTTGTATGCAAACTCAACTAATGGTAGATGGTTCTCCCAACTGCCCTTGAAATCCATCACACAGGCCCTGAGCATATCTTCCAAAGTCTGTATTGTTCTTTCACTTTGCCCATCGGTCTGCGGATGATATGCTGTACTCATTCTCAACTGTGTCCCCAATCTCTCTTGAAGACTCCTCCAAAATTTTGACGTGAAGCGCGGATCTCTGTCTGACACAATCGATACCGGCACCCCATGTCTTGAAACTATCTCCTTGATGTACAGTTTAGCCAACTGGTCCAAACTGAACTTAATCTTGATCGGCAAAAAGTGCGCTGACTTTGTTAGTCGATCCACAATCACCCATATTGCGTCAAATCCCTTCTGTGTTGCTGGAAGTCCTACCACAAAATCCATTGTGATATGCTCCCATTTCCACTCAGGAATCTCTAACGGCTGTAGTAATCCACTTGGTCTCTGATGTTCGGCCTTTACCCTTTGACAAGTTAGGCATCGGCTGACACATTCTGCGACCTCCCTTTTTAAATTCGGCCACCAAAAATGCTGACGCAGATCTTGATACATCTTCGTACTCCCCGGATGTATCGAGTATCTCGTACTGTGGGCCTCTTGCAAAATCTCTTCTCGTAGTTCAGGCACTAGCGGCACCCAAACACGATTTTCAAACCTTAGCAATCCCATGCTATCCTCCTTGAATTTGACCTCTTCCCCTTCGGTCATTCTCATCCTGATTCTGACACATTCTTCATCTTTGTCTTGAGCCTCTTTCACCCTATCTAGTAAGGTTGGGCTTGCTTCCACTTCCATTGACTCATTTGGATTTCTTACCTCCAACTCCATTCGAGCCATCTCTTGAACCAATTGTTCCTGATCTGTCAAGATGAACAATTTCTCCCTGCTCTTTCTGCTTAGAGCATCTGCTACTACGTTGGCCTTGCCGGGATGATATAGAATTTCACAATCATAGTCCTTGATCAATTCTAACCATCTTCGTTGCCTCATATTTAACTCCTTCTGTGTGAAGATATACTTCAGACTCTTGTGGTCCGTGAATATCTCACATTTCTCTCCATATAAATAATGTCTCCAGATTTTAAGGGCAAACACTACCGCAGCCAGCTCCAAGTCGTGGGTAGGGTATCCCTTCTCGTAATCCTTCAACTGTCTGGACGCATACGCAACGACCTTGCCGTTTTGCATAAGCACACAGCCAAGTCCCTTGTGCGATGCATCACTGTAGACCGTAAAACCTCCCGTATCGTCCGGTAAAGTCAATACAGGTGCTTCACTAAGTCTCTTCTTTAGCTCCTGAAAACTCTCCTCACACTTCTCCGTCCATACGTATTTCACCGTCTTCCTCGTTAGATTGGTCAGCGGTGTTGCTATCTTTGAAAAATCTTGAATAAATCTCCGATAGTAACCCGCTAACCCCAAGAAACTTCTTACCTCCGTCGGCGTCCTTGGTTGCTCCCAATTCATCACTGCTTCCACCTTTGCTGGATCTACTGAAACTCCTTCCTTGTCAATGACATGACCTAAAAATTGAACTCTCTCCAACCAGAATTCACACTTCGAAAATTTAGCATACAACTGCTCCTTCCGTAAAATCTCCAACACCAATCTTAGGTGTTCAGCATGCTCCTCCTCCGTTTTAGAATACACCAGAATATCGTCAATGAACACAACAACAAATTTATCCAAGTACTGCTTGAATATTCTGTTCATCATGTCCATAAATGCGGCTGGCGCATTCGTCAGTCCAAACGACATCACCAGAAACTCATAATGCCCATATCGAGTTCTGAATGCCGTCTTGGGTACATCCTCCTTCCTGACTTTCAACTGATGATAACCAGTCCTCAAGTCAATCTTTGAAAAGTACTTCGCCCCTTTCAATTGATCGAAAAGATCGTCAATTCGTGGCAACGGGTACTTGTTCTTAATTGTCACCTTATTCAGCTCTCTGTAATCCATACATAATCTCATCGATCCATCCTTCTTCTTTACAAACAGCACCGGTGCTCCCCATGGAGAAACACTTGGCTGGATGTACTTATTATCCAACAACTCCTGTAATTGCACCATCAACTCTTTCATTTCTACCGGAGCCATTCTATATGGTGCCTTTGATATCGGCGCTGTCCCCGGTACTAAATCAATCGCAAATTCTATTTCTCTGTCCGGCGGTAAGCCTGGCAATACATCTGGAAAAACATCCATAAACTCCCTAACTACTGGTATTTGCTCCATCTCGGGACTCACCACTTGTGTATCAACCACATGAGCCAAATACCCTACACAACATTTCTTTAATAATTTCTTGGCTTGCATCATCGTCAGACAAGATGACTGTCTTGACGATTTGCTGCCATAAAATACGACCTTAGACTTATTTGGTGTCTTAAGGTGTATGCACTTCTTTTGACAATCAATTAAAGCTCCATGATTAAACAACCAATCCATTCCAAGTATAACGTCAAACTCCCCCAAGCGTATTGGAATTAAATCTACACTCAACTTCTGACCCCTGATTTCAGCACAACAGTCTCTATGTACATACTCTACAGGAATCACTTCTTTATTTGCAACTTCTATGTTCATTGGGTTCTCTAGTTTTTGTCTAGGCAATTCTAACCGCTTAGCGAATTCATCAGACACAAATGAACAGGTAGCGCCCGAATCAAATAATACATAAGCATTTATATCATTGATCGGAATAATACCTGACACCACGTCTTTTGATTCGACGGCGTCCTGCACCGTCATGTTGAAAGTCCGTGCCGTTGGTTTGTTCTGTGGCACCGGCCCTCCAATGGTCAGTTTGGCGTTGTTGTTGTTGTTGCTGTTGCTTCCCCTATAGCCCGAACTCCCTCCGGTGTTCTTCTTCTTCGGACAATCTTTAAATTGATGGTCCATGGCCCCGCAGGCGAAACAACCTCATTTCCTTTTTGGTGTGGGACAATTAGGAGCGATGTGCCCCTCTTGCCCACAGTTGTAACAAACATTCCTTCCCTTCATGCACTCCCCTGAGTGATTCTTCCCGCATTGACTGCATTTGCTTGCTTTCTTTGACTCACTGCCCTGGGGTGTCCCCGAACTGCTGTTGTTATTCCACTTGCGTTTGTTCGAGTTGCTACCCCCGCTGCTACCCTCTCTGTTTCCCCCATCGCTTCTCTTCTTGTTCCGTTCTTGATTGTGCTTATTCAAAGCTTCATTTCCACCCTCAGCTATGATAGCTTTCTCCAACAGTGTTGCAAAATTTGTGATCTGGAGAACAGCTACCCGACTGTAAACCCATGGTTTCAGCCCCTGTTCGAATCGTCTGGCGCGTCTTGCCTCCGTGTCCACCTGATGTGTAGCAAATCTTGCCAATTCATTGAACTTGGCGGCATATTCGGATACCGACATGTTACCCTGCTTAAGCTCTAGGAATTTAATTTCCATCCTAGCCTTTGTACTCTCTGGAAAGTAGTTTTCCAAGAATACCTCTTTGAATCGCGCCCATGCGATCGTTCCCTCCCCTGCTCTACTCTTATTGGCCTTCCACCAGTGGCTGGCCTCTCCTTTCATCATGAAGGTAGCAAATGAGGTCATTTGCTCCTCCCTAACTCGTGCAACCTCGAAGACTTTTTCCATCTCCTCTATCCAGGTTTGTGCTTCTATAGGATCTGTGGTTCCTTTGAACTCGGGTGGTCCTATCAGTTTGAAGTCTTTAAAGGTTGCTAGTGGAGCGGCAGGGTTTGTTGCTCTAGTAGCCTCTGCGTTGCGTCCGCGAAATGCTCCCATTAGCATTTCTACGAACTCTTGGACAGGGTTGGGTGGTACCCCTCCGGCATTGACTGACTCTTCGACTGGTGGTGGGGGTAGTCGTTGATTTCTTCTCTGTGGCGGCATTTTCTGTATAAAGAAAATTTAATTAATTAAAGTTGTTTCAATCTTTTTACTTTCGTTTTGTAGCTTAAGTATTTTAAACTAAAGCACAAATAATCATCTTGACACATATAAACATAAACGAAAATGCATTTATATTCATATGCTAAAACACAGTGCGTAGCACTTTTACATCATATGCATACTGCTATAAATGCTGCTAACCCCGATAGTTAAAACAAAAGACGGGATCTAACATATCCCACAACTTCATAGAGTTGGGATTTACAACATACTAACCCTCTATCAAAACAAAAGTTGGGTTTCTACTGCATCTATGTACATACATCATAAATAAAGAAAATACAACTAACGGCGCATCCCTCGACGAACCGCATCGTCGTACTCCTCATCTCCAATAGCCCTGACCACACCCCTACTGATGGTGTGCAAGGTCTGGCCTTCCTCGGCAGGGTAATAGTGCACCCTACTCTGGATCCTACCAACTGATGAGCGATAGACGTAACTAAGTCTATCTATCCTCACCTTCTTCTCCCTAACCTCCTCCTCCAGCTCCATCATCTGCCCGTGAGCTGCATCACGCTGAATCTCCATATCTAGTCTATCCTCAACTGCCTGCTGCATCTGGCCCCTCATGGCCTCCCTCTCTGCCTCTGTCTGCTGAATCTTCAGCTCAGCGGCTATCAACCTGACCTCCATCTCGGCCATCCTCGCCTTCAGCTCTATGTTCTCGCCAGAGAACATATAAGCTGTATCTCGGTACTGATCCTCTGTCTGCTGGTGGATCTGGTTCTGCTCCTCAAGGTGCTGAACCCTCTCCTCTAGCTCCTCATTAGCCGTAGTGAGAGTATCAATGATGTCACTGGCGACAGTGCCCATGCCATCAATATACTCAGCTGGCTCCTCATCCTCCTCATCATCATCAGTACCAGCCTCCTCCTCGCTGTACTGCCCCATAACTCCGCCCCAGACAGCGTCCTCTCTATCTCCCTCCTCGGGATCTGACTCTGGTTCCTCGATCAGTGCAGCCACCCGTGGCTGTACTGTATCCATGTGGATATCAGTAAAAATCACCTCCTCTACAGCAGTGCTCGTCTGTCCTATCTCTGCCATCCTACAATAACACAAATAACACATGTTAGTACAGCAATAAAATATATTCATTGATGAAATGAAATGATATTTTATCATGTACATCTCGGCTCGATGGATTTTCTCAATCCATCTCCAAAAATACACAACATGATGAATCTCCCCGATTCATTTCCTAACGCACTCGATGAGAGTTTAATACTAAGGTTATAACCTAGGTTTCGCAAATCCTAGCGTTTCTAACCTACAGCTCTGATACCAACCTGTGACGACCCCAAATCCGGGTTCTTTAGCCTCGGGTTTGGTTCTCACTGTACAATACTTAACAACAATGAAATACATATATTGTATTCAAACTACGCGGAATAATACAAAAGGTTCCTTATATAAAGGCTACACTTCCCAAGGTCTATTAACCTTAAATTGTAACATTACATATCTTAAGGGAAATACAAAAGATTTACAACAGTAATTACATAACCGCAATTTAAACTAGCATGTAATTACTACAACTAAGCATTCGCTTTCCCCTTGCCTTTGTTCGATTTAGAGCTTTCGGGATTGGCTGAAATATAGTCATGATATAGCAAGAATGAGCAACTAAATGGCTCAGCAAGTTTATAAACAACAATCATACGATATATCATGATGAAGGGAAATAACTTCAAGGTTTCAACAATAGCAATTGTGAAAGATAACAAGAATCAATGTTCAATAAAAGAAGGAATTGACTCTTTACTGCTGAGTGGTCTTTAATGACCATGAACTGCTACTAAGGTAGAACAGACATACAATGTCTGACTCCTTGTTAAAATAACGGGACACTTGAGGGGATCAGTCCTCTCATGTCCTATGTATATGCATCACATTTAGTTTTCTTGCGCACTGTCGGGTCTCCGACAAATAAAAATCCCCTTTAACTAGGGTTGTTCTATCTCAGTCTTACTGTAAGAATCCGCACCAGCCAATGGTTTGGATAAGCTTTTATAATATTCAATTAAATGAATTTAACATGCATTTGTCTAGCCGAAACAATTAGCTTAGACGTTCTTAAACAGTTTGCAAAAGCACTATGTGCGAATACAATAATCAATAATGATGTGAAGTAATTTTTGATAATTAATTCACTCAAAGGTCTGTCAAGTAACTACGGGTGTAGAATACTTGCTAAACAATAATTGAAATGTAAATACGGTTGAAGAATATCTGCAACAATAAATACAAGTTTAAGGGTAGAAAACTTGCCTGTCTGCACAGCTACAATAAATGTCTAGCTTTAACTACTTGCTTTGAAAGACCTAACATTAATAAAGTCGGTCTAATAATTAGCACGGCGTATTTGCATAACTATACGCTTGATAATGAACTTATTTACCACACATAAGTACTAACACATAATTTCCATTAGTCAAAACAATATTATTAACCTTATAAACCCTTAATCATATTAGGTTAATAATTTAATAAGTTAGAAAATATTTTTCTTAAGTGTTGGACACTTATTAAACCTTTAAACAACTTATTATAATTGTTTAATTAAATTTAATTTATTTTATTAACTCAATCTCTTTTTAATTACTATTTAATATTGATTAAATAGAAATTAATTAATTAACTCTAGTTATTATATAAAATAATTAATAACTAATTGTACTTACTTATTATTTAATTATAATTAAATAATAAATAATTATTAACTTAGTTTTAACCTTCTTTAATTTAATGTTAATCAACCAATAATTAACCAAGTAATTAACCTTACTTATTATTTAATTAAGAAAATTAAATAATAGTTTACTAATCTTAATCCTCTTTAATTATTATTTAATGTCAATTAAATAATAATTAATTATTTAATTAATTTTAATTATTATTTAAGGTTAAATAATAATCAAATCATTCTTATTTATTATTTAAATTAAATAATAAATTATTACTCTAATAACTTAATTTCCATTAATCGTTATTTAATGCTAATTAAATAATAATTAATTACCTAATTATCCTTATTTATTATTTAATAATATTTAAATAATAAATAATAAATTTATAAATTTTATCTCTCTTTAAGTATTATTTAATAGGCATTAAATAATAAATGCTAATTTATCATCTTTATTTATTATTAACATTTAAAATAATAAATAAATAATAAATTTATTAATCTTAACCATGGTTTAGCTAACTAGATTAATATTTAAAATATTTAAATATTAAACTTAATGAAAAATATCCTCCCCAATATTATTTTTGTATTATAATTATTTTTGTTATAATTTTAATTTAGTTTTTAAATATTTAAATTAATTAAATTTAACCCGAATGGCATTTCCGTAAATAAGTCGAAATCTGAACCGAGGGCAGAATGGTAATTCTGCCAAGAAAAACACGGAGGGGCATTCTGGTAATTTCACCGGAATTTTCTTACCGCGCATGGCGCGGTTTACAGATTTAACGGGCCAAAAACGACGCCGTTTTTGGAATGCCGGATACGGCTTCCGCGCGTACGCGCGGAGTAACTTTTTACGGACACCAAACGACGTCGTTTGGCTCCGTGTTTTCGGTGAACAGTGGCTGCGCGCGCATTGCGCGGAAACCCTTAATTTTTTTCTTCTTCGCAGAATGTGAACAGTGTTCCGGCACACACATTTTAATTAAAAATATACCATCAAGTAAGCTTTAACTCTTCAATAAAAATCCAAAAAAATTACCAATCACCTTATTTTAATTTATAACATGAAAAAATAATTTTTTCATGATTTAATATCATTATTTTTTTATAAAAATTTCTACATCACATAAACTACCATAAATCATAACTTTTTTTGTATAACTCCATTTTGAGTGATTCAAACTTTGTTTTTCTCATGATTTAATGTTCTATAATATTAGAACATCAAACCTAAGTTTTATAAAAATATTTTTGGCAATAAATTTCAAGACTTGATTATACACTACTAAACACATATTTTAGCACACAAATGATACCAAAATACAAACCAAACCTATTAAACTTAAGCATGGCATAAATATTACAACTACACATTAATAACTATATTAACATGTTTATACTAACATGATGATTTATTTAATTTAAAAATAAACTACATTTAAAATAATCATTACCTTGTTTTAATGGCTATCTTTCTTTTTCTTCCAAAATAAGTTGTGAAGGAAGATGGCATGAATCAAGACTCCTTCTCTTCTCTTAGTATTTTGCTCTCAAATTTTCTAACCCTCTCAAATGCTCACACTTTGCTCTCTAGGAAATTCTCTAGCAATTAACTAACCAACCTAAAACAAGTGTGGGGGGTTTCTTTTATAGCCATCTACTAACACACCATTAACTCACTAATTCATCTATGTTGGTCAAATTAAAGGCTAATCAAGCTTACTATTTGATGGATTGACATGGTGATTGACTAGTTGATTGACTAGAGTTGTTGGCCAACTTTGATCTAGTGTAAAAGAGAAGCAATCTAGCAAATCAAGCAACATCAAGTGGGACCAAAAAAAATCAGCAAAATGGTATTTTCCATGCCATTTTTCCTTTATTTTTCTAGCTTTTAATGTGTATTTATGCATATACAAATATATCTATACATGGGTTCAATTGTTGACCAATTTTGACTTCCTATTGGGCTCCATGTTGGACTTAGGAAATTAATATATTGGGCTCATCCATTGAATTGGTTTGGGCTCAATTTAATTAACACTTTGGGCTAGCATTTAAATAACTATGCTAACTTTAATTAAAATAAGCATTGGGCTTGTTTAATTAATTATATGGGCTAGTAATTAAATTAATTACATGGGCTACTAGGTTAATATCTTGGACCTAGTTTAACAACTCATTTGGATTAAAAATATAATCCAATTAGATTTGTCTTAATTAATTATACCCTTGCTTTAATTCTTTAATTAAATATATGCACGAACAAGTACATCTATTTTATTATCTAATGCACAATTTATTAGTACAAAAATTTTAAATTCATTGCTAATTATATATTAATTATAATTACAATGTATAATGAAATTCGTGGTCATTACAGGCTCAAATCCCAAGATTTTAACATTCAACGGCCTTAAATTAATTTAGACTTCAACATCCAACAGTCTAAAATCATTTAAGGCTTCAACATCCA